>CP031388.1:2415000-3015000 GCA_003814445.1 Epichloe festucae Fl1 | reverse complement strand
CCCAGGCATTCTCATCTCAGCATGTGAGAGGTATTAGCTCTCCCGCCCAACACGCCTTCAGATTTCAGAGCCTCGTGGGTGGCCAGCACACAGAGTCGTCCAGCCTTGAGCTGCACTGTACGCCCGCCTCGCGCAGAGTCGACCTTGTCGCCGAGTTCAATCGTGGCGAGATTGGCGAGCGGACGGTTGGCAAGATTCTCAGACAAGTAGACTTCGTTGTGCAGCAAGCAATCGGAGCCAGTCCAAGCCAGACAACAATCGGCGACATTGACATCCTCACCCCCGAAGACAGGGAGGAGCTGTGGTCCTGGAATGCCGAGGTGCCGGCAGCCGTAAGGCACTGCATCCACGATGTTATCTGGAAACACGTGGCTGAGCGCCCAGCCGCAGCGGCCGTATGTGCTTGGGACGGAGAGCTGACGTACAGTGACTTGGACGTGCTTGCTACTCGCTTTGCTGGTCGACTAGCTGCGCGCGGACTCAAGCACGGCAGCATCGTGCCTCTCTGTTTCGAGAAGTCCATGTGGGCCACCGTTGCTGCGCTTGCCGTCCTGAAAGCTGGGGCAACGTTCGTCTTGCTTGACCCGCAGCAACCAATGCTGCGCTTGAAGGCCATCGTTGAACAAACAGGGGCGCAGTTCGTTGTGGCGTCAGAGGCCCAAAAGGATGTTAGTGGTCACTTGACAAATCATACGGTCAGCATCGTCGAGGAAGTCAGCCAGATCTCATACATGGCCGCACTCCAATCTCTGACACCGGTAGATCCATCAACAGCCGCCTACCTTGTGTTCACGTCTGGGAGTACTGGTTGTCCCAAGGGAATCCTCATCGAGCATGCCAGCTTCTGCTCTGCCATGCACCACCAACTTCACCACTTCGACGTGAGGCAGGACTCGCGGGTGTTTGACTTCGCGTCTTACAGCTTCGACATCTCGCTGCATAACATGCTGGCCACTCTCAGTGCCGGGGCCTGTCTTTGCGTCCCTTCCGATTCAGATCGTGTTGGGAATACAACGGGGGTAATGGCATCCATGCGTGCCACCGTTGTCAGTTTGACCACTTCCGTGGCTCGACTCGTAGAGCCCGCTCAAGTGCCGACCCTCCAAACGCTGATCCTCGCGGGAGAAGCCGTGTTCAGCAAAGACGTCAGCAAGTGGTGGGGTAGAGTGCGTGTGATAAACGCGTATGGACCCGCGGAATGCACGCCGATATCGATTATCAACAGCACAGCGACTGACGCATCCACGGCGGCGAGAATCGGGACAGGGAAGGGAAGCGTGACATGGGTCGTGGACCCTGAAGATCATAACAGGCTTCTGCCGCCAGGCGTAGTCGGCGAACTGCTTCTCGAAGGTCCCTGCCTGGCAAGGTGCTACCTCGAGAATGCCAAGAAGACATCAGAGGCGTTTATACAAGACGTACCCTGGTTGCACGCAGGAACGAGCACCCAACCCGGGCGGCGTGGCAGACTCTACAAGACCGGCGACTTGGTGTGTTACCACGAGGACGGGAGCCTCACCTATATGGGCCGGAAAGATACGCAGATCAAGATCCACGGCCAGCGAGTAGAGATTGGAGAAGTAGAGCATCACATTCGACAGCTGCTGCCTGATAACCTCGACCTGCAAGTCGCCGTCGATCTCGCTACTCCCCAGAATAGAAACGCCGCGACACTGGTAGTCTTTGCCAGCTTCGGTGGCCTGACGAAGCGAGAACACACCGGTGACGACGCCCAATCCCGCCGAGTTGCATCTGCATTGATCCAGGTGGCGGAGCAGTTGCGAGAAATCCTCCCATCTCACATGGTTCCAACGTCGTACAAGCTGTTGGATGAGCTACCCCTGACGGCGACAGCAAAGATTGACAGGCGAGCTCTGAGAGCCCTGGGCAACACTATCTCGGGGGAACACCTGACAAGTCTCCACATGGAGCCGGAATGCAAGAGACTAGAGATCAGCACGAAGGCCGAAGAGCATCTAAGGACGCTGTGGTCAAACGTTCTCGGGATCGAGCCTTCTGCCATAAATGCAGACAAGACCTTCTACCAACTTGGCGGCAACTCCGTCCAAGCCATCCGTCTGGTTGGAGCTGCACGAGAAGTCGGCATGGCTCTAGAGGTTGCGGATGTCTACAAACACCCACGCTTGACTGACCTTGCCAAGCGGCTGAAGGCGTCCGACGGGGGGTGGTCGGGGCACGCAGCAAATCGGCTCTGTGGAAACGGGGTCGTCGATCAGAGCATGGAGGCGATGCTGCAAGAATTGCGTCAGCTCATTTGCCAAATCCCCCCGTCCGCCCATCGGGAAGAAAATATGCCGCAGCGACCAAAATCAATCCTGCTTACTGGTTCGACGGGCACTGTCGGCACGTATCTGTTGCACTCACTCCTGGCCCGGCCTTCTGTGTCCCATGTGTATTGCTTGAACCGCAGGGCCGATGGGTTTGCCCGTCACGAGAAAACGGCCAAGGCCGCCGGCTTCGACTTGACGGCTTATGCTCATAAAGTCACATTCCTCCGAGGAACGCTTGACCAACCCAGATTTGGAATCAAAGACGAGCATGTGTGGGGGACGATCCAAGCCGACCTCGACGTCGTACTTCACGTGGCCTGGCCCGTGAACTACAATCTGGCGTTGTCCGAATTCCGTTCACCCCTCCAGGGCCTGATCAACCTCTTCGAGTTTGCGGCCGGACATCCAGCGGGGACTGAGATCATCTACATCTCCTCGATCAGCGCCGTCGGTCACAAACTGTTCGAGGACTCTCCGGTACCTGAAGATCTGCTCACAATCCGGGAAGATTTCTTCGGAAGTGGTTACGGTAAGAGCAAATACGTTGCCGAGCATCTTTGCGAGGAGGGTGCCCGCCAGCTGGGCCTGCCAATTACATGTGTTCGGATGGGCCAGGTGGCAGGGCCAATAGAGAAACCTGGTCTCTGGAACCCTACAGAGTGGTTTCCCAGTCTCATGCTCAGTTCGATGTATATGAGCTCCCTTCCTGACAGTCTCGGTACCAACGCCAACTCACTTCAATGGATACCTGTTGACGTCGTCTCAGAATTCGTCGTAGAGTTGGTCGAAAAGGAGCTCAACCATGTGCCGGGTCACGCATCCATCCTCAATTTGCTCAACAGTCAGCCCGCTAGCTGGACGTCCATGTTACCGGCGGTCGCTCAATCAATGCAAAACGTGCTTGACACACCAGTTGAGGTCGTTCCCGCCAGAGTGTGGTTGGGGCGTATAGAGCAGGCCTTGCAAAGAGCGATAAGCAACAGAGACACGAGCATAGTGTCGTTGATCGACGCGCTTCCGGCTGTGAAACTTCTGGACTCATTTCGCTCGACTTTTTCGGAAACAAGGGCCCAGAAATGGGAAGTCAAAAAGGTCCTCGCGACCGAACGCATGAGGGTTTTGCCGGCAGTGCAAAGCTCATGGCTGAATGAATGGATAGTTGAATGGGGAAAGTATCGGCGACGTGCCAGCGAAGCGACTCTAGTCACGTGTCACAGGCTCAATGTCGGAAGACGCTCACCAGAATTATCCAAGGCTCTGCCTGATGTTATTCATAGACCTGAAAGTTTTACACACTAGATTGATGGCTATATCCTAGCTAATTGGAATCAAAATGTTCTCGCATGGCTTATATATTTGTTTACAATAAAGTGGCTTCTTCTTCATGAACCTGCAGGGCACTTCTGTCCTGGTAGGTTGTACCCCGGATTATCATTAGTCCGCCGCTTTGTCCTCCGTGGAACTTTTCTATTTAAACCCTAACCAGTTTTTTTCCTTGTTTCCCTTCTCCTCCTACGTCTACGAAACCCGCCGCAGCTGAAATGCAAGTCAGATTTGCGCCGTGGAGCGCCAATTAAGTCTGCAGGTACGATTTCATGAGTTTCCTCGACGTGTTCCCCCTTCCAATGATGATTCATATCATTTACATATTCTTTGAAAATGGTGATACACAATCCCGAAGTTACACTGAGCACTGGGTTAAACAACGCGATATTACAAGGACGTCTTTCTACTGACAATTGCTGACCCGTCGCAGACTCTCCACACCACGATGCCCGAAGGGATCCGAAGGGATGACCGATGGCGAACAGAGGTACGTACGTGGCATCAAGCTTTTTACCACTCCCCCGCTTCCAAGTGATGTATATTATTGCATTTATATAAACCCGAACTATACTGTGGGATTAAGTTTCAGCCTTGCGTCTGATGGTTTCTTCACAAATCTGCCTCGATTCAACGAACTTGTCCGACGACTTGCTTGTTAACAATGAACCCAGTGTTAGGGAACAGCGAGATACAATCCCCTTGCTCCTAGAAGAGAGGCCTTCGAATAGAGGTACGTACGTGGCATCAAGTTTCTTGCTATTTCCTTCCCTCTCACGTGATGTATATCATTGCAATCATATAAACCCGAACTACACTGTGGGATTAAGTTTCAGCCTTGCGTCTGATGGTCTTGTTCAAAATGCGTTCAATCAACGGACTTATTCGACGGCCCGCTTGCTAACGAACGCAGTGATACGGAAAAGCAAGATACACTCGATGATTCGGTGTTTCAAACCCATGGCCAGATATGCAAGGAGCTCTTGTCCCTGCCCAGCGGAGTGAGGATGAAGCGCCCATCTATGATGGGTTTCGCCCTCATAGGGGTCGGACTTGATTCATCCATCTGCCACCGGACGCGCTATTGATGCCAATTGCGCACGCCCTTCACCCACATTTCGTCGAATGCGAAATTTCGCCAGGCCATTGTCAATGAACCGACAAAGGTGTGCGCGGGTCCAAAAGCGTTCAGCGGAGCAGGAGAACTATGCGACCCTGCGTGGCGTATCGGGAGAAATACGCGCACTGTCGTTCAACGAATCAGACGAAACTGTAAAGCATGTCGTGCAATGGCGGTTGTGCAGCAAATTTTTCAAAGATCGGTAACAGCCAGCGACATGACAATAGCATCATGGATCCCGACAATTGTTCATGCTTCGAGCCTGGCGGGGGGCAGGCAGGCCACTGCCCTGTCCAGCCTCGGCACGACCAAGATTTCAGCTTGGTTATGAAGAGCATCGAGGCCAAGACGCCGATTTGATGTTGGGAAGTGCACTCTTTTCCCCCCCATCTATTAGGGACACTAGTTCGTATTATTGCGGAATGTCACCGAAATGCGAATGCTGCTCTGCAAGTGTTTCTTAAGGATGAAACATCAGCACTGATAAGTGAGACGAGCTCAGAATTAGTCTTTGATCAGCACCGACTCCCGCGACTAATGCATTTTCTAAAGCTATGCCTTGTCAATCTGCAAACTAGGTATAATACGAGTGCGAAACATATCAAGTTAATCACACACAGTTGCTTGGAAGTGAATCGTTTGTATACAGTTTATCCTAGACCTCTGCTTGCTGTCTAATCCTTCTTCTCGTCGCTCTGCATCTTCTTCCACTGCCTAGCCAAGTTGATCAAGGCCAGGCCCGCCGCGGCGCTGCTTCCATCCTCCACCTGCTTCGTCCAGAAGCTAACCGAGCCCGAAATAAGTACCGACTTGCGACACTCTCTTTCCGCGCGTGACAGATTCACACCAGCCTGCTTGTTATGCTCAATCTGCTCCAAATACTGTAGTCGCCGTGCATATCTCTCGCTGCGCTCTTTCCGAACCTGTTCAGATCCGTATCGCTCAAAGATCCACTTTGCCAATGATTGTAGGACTAACAGCGAGTGTTCGCTGATGAATATGGTCATGGGGAGGGTAGTCCAACTGCCGCCCCCAATACTATTTGCACCAAAGAGGTGGACTATGGCGGCCGTGGTGATGCTCCCGAGTAGAGTGAGTGTTTCGAGCGCGGTGACCCACGGTCCGATGCCGTCGGATCGGGTAGGCGCAGGTCTTCGATGCTCGATGCAGATCCTGGCAAAGTCGGAGCGGAGCTCTATCCAGTTGTTGACGAGAAATCCCATGGATATCAAAGGCCAGACGGGCGAGAACAAGGCGAGATAGCCGAATTGAAGCACAATCTCGGCGATGTCGTCTTGAACGTTGTACGTGGGCCGTGTCGATTGGTTGCGGACTCTCTTTAAGAAATCCGCCTCCACTGGGTCATCGGATGTGAGCATGAGAAGCATGGGATCTTTTGTGTAGGCTCGGCGATAGTCGCGATACCACTCGTTTAGCTTGTACTTGATCAGGGGAAGGATGTTCTCTTCGAAGAAGTCGGAAAGTTGTCCTGTTACCGTGAGAGCAATGACCTCGTTGCGCAGCCGGTCTGAATCGGGCCGGAAGGGCCTCAGGGCGAGATTGCTTGTGAACTTGGGAAAGAGGCGTCCCAGAAGTTGCTTCACGTGAGGGATAATGTCATCTCCAAATGGAACGTAGACAAATGCCGTTAATAGGATCGGGAGATAATTGGTGATGATGCTGAGAACAAAAAGTTTTTGTGTCAAAGACATTTCATGGTGGTCCGCTGTCCGGTGGTTTTCGTACTCGGTCAAGGCGGCAGCGATACCTTCCAGAGCAGAGGAGATTCGTGGAATGGCGACGGCTAGCAGCACGGTTGGCACATATTCCTGGATGTCGGTCAGTTTGGTCAAGATTTTAGAATAGGTTTTATTGAGGGTCGCATGGTTACCAAGACAAATCTGTGAGGACCTTCATACGTCTCACAGATTAAGACCTCAACCACGAAAACCGAACAAATCATTAGGCCCAGTGCAAGGGCAGACAATAAAATGAAGGGAACCTGAAGTAGCTGCCGTGAGATCTGCTTCCATTTGGGAAAGTAGTGCTTGATGCGACCATTCTCATCTGCAATGATGTTTTCGTACTTGAAGCTCGGCCTGTTCACTTTGACCTTGTTGACGCCTCTCACTGTCCAGCGGATACTGAGGTCTACCTCCTTGATCTTCCAGTACTCCAGAAAGACGGTGCACCACACGCTCGTCAGGATGGCGTAAGCTAGAGAGTACTTTGAATGAAATTGCCAAGCAATGAGGCCAGTGATGGCAGGGAAGATCATGAACATGAGGTATGTCTGGATAAAGGCAAAGTAAAAGGCGACTTTTGAGCCATGAAGGTCGCGTATCCTGTCAAAGTCCTCGACAGTCAACATGATGCGCCTGCTCAAATGTCGCAAAATGGACTGGTTTTCGGGCTCATTATGAAGAGGAAACATGGACTTGACATGTTCCCAGTCCCCGACTTGGGGTGTGATGCCAGCACCGCCGAGGTCTTTCGGCCAGAGAATCAGATGATACAAGGCAAGCAAGTCTTCTGCCTCAAAAAGGCCCCTTACGACGGTGTCTTTGTCGCCCCCGGGGTGCGATTGCCTGATGGCGTACAGCCAATCCTTGACTCTGCACTGGAGTCAGCGAACAAGCACCTGGGTTGCAAACAATCTCGTGTCGACGCAAGTTGGGCCGTACCTTTGCTTGTACACGGCATTGCCCAGCAACTGCTCAGATGCCTTGACAAAAACCAGGATGGTCTGTTCATAGCCTGGACGGACCTCGGTGTGCAGACCTGCTGCTTCGAGATTATCCAGCAGGTGGTTGAACTCCCTGGTTGCCACATCATCATCTTGGTCTGGTCAGCTTGCCCTCTCTGATGACATGCTCGGCGTGTCGTATCATACATACCCACGCCAGCAAAGTCGTATACCACGACGTACTTGTCGTTATGTGTCTGCTCATCTTTGGCCAGCGGCGACAAATTCTGCCCTGTCTCCGTCTGCTTCACAGGGGACGCCGCCTCGTGGGTCGGAGATGGCGGAGCCAGGTGATTGTCCACGGGCAAGGACAAAGATGGGCGGTGGCAATCATCAGCGGCGTCGGGAGCCATCATGATTGCAAGATCAAGCCGGGTCAATAGCCGGCTAATTGAGGCGGTCAAATCGACCCAGTCAACTCAGTCTGGTCGTTTGAATTGGAGACGACATCGGACGACATCGGACGACATCGGACGACATCGCCACCAAGAAGAGTCCAAGGGTCGAGGATGGATTCCGCGAGCTGCCAATGCAAGAGGTCAATCCAGGGCTCGGAACGGCAACGGCAGCAACAAATCAACGTCACTCCATCCATCTCCACCCATCTCCACCCCTCTCCACTTGCTGGGCGGCTGCTGCGCCACCGCGTTAGCGCCGCGCCGCCAGGAAGCAATCGATGGGTCTTCTTTTCTCCAAAAACGTGCGACACGGGGTTGGATTGGATTGACGCAGTCAGCCTTGCGAACATGATGCTGACAATAATGATGCGCGATTCTCACATACATGGGCTTCATGACAGGATGCGGCACTGCTGTTCTCTACTGGCGTGAGCGCTATTACAAATGCACACCTAAATCAGCCGGTTATTAGTGGCTCAATTGAATTTTTTTTATTCTTATACCTCCCTTGAGCCGTCACTAAACGCGTGGTATCCATGTCGTTCCCCCATCGCCCCTACGTCTAGACGAGTCTTCTTCCATCGCACCCATTCATCTTCCTTGCCCAGTGACATCTACTCTGCCACTTTGATGAACTCCCATTCGATTCCCCCGATTTTCCCCAGGAAAAATTCTCCAGTTACTCCAGACTTAATCCGCCGAAGCTCGTCATGATATGGCGCGTAGAGTATATGACTTCCATCTGAGGACCGACTGGCATGAAGTCGTTCAAAAGCTCCATGTTCGATTGCTTCGTTAGAAATTTCACCTGTAGGGTTCCTCTTATTGCTTTCGTATCCAAGATATCTGCCCGTCACTCGGTTTCGAAAGCCCAACCATCCATTTTTCAGGCTACAGTCCCAGTGCCAGTGCCACTGACTGCCGAAAGTACCCGTGCCGTCACAGGCTTGAAGTTCGAGCTTCCCGTTGACTACAGCCAAAGCTTTCCCAGTGCTGCGCTCAACAACGATGAACCTTTCCCCATCTTGGGGATCAGCGTCGTTGATCAAATTTGGGCCTCGGGGTACCATAGTGGTGACACTCGTACTCGGCGTTTGCATGGAGTCGCCCGTCACTGGCGATGCGCCGTCGGTGACACCTTGGTCAGATTGCTGCTTCATGTTCAGTCTTTATATGTGTCAGCTATTGTCTTGGGGCCCATCGAGGGTTTGTGCAAGTTTGCAAGCCTCGCTGGCAAGAAACTGGTGTTTGGTGCCGCGCTGACAACGGACATACTCACGTTATTATAAGAACCTTTCTTGTCTTCTGAGAACAAATTCTCGAGAATGGCTGAAAGGGAAAAAAGAATCGCGGGATTTGCCTCGTGAAACACTGACGAGCTAGAGATGGACCGAAACGAGTTTGAAAACGCGAGAGAAACGCAAATGTAAGGGAGGGTAAGTTTTTTCCTGCGAAGTGAGGCTGCGATTTACCTATGAATCACAGAGGCCGAATGGGTCACCCGCCAGGTGCAACGGTCCGTCAACAGTGTCAACAGTCTGTCGACAAGTCATGGTCAAACAGTCACTTCAATTTATCTCCTGAGCTTTCCAGAGTAGAGACATGCATGTTCATCGTCCACTGCGCCGGTACCAGAGATATCCTCCTCACAAAAAGCGCTTTTCTGTCTCCAGGTCTCGATGTAACAACCCTCTTTCCTTCCTTTTGAAACGCAGATTGCCCTCACGATGTAGGTTTACGTCACCTTTTCGAAGCGCCATTCGGATCCTCCGTCCTGTCTGATGACCAGCTTCTTATTTCCGCCCTCCACGGCCACTTCTAGGAGCTCCTGACCTTGGATGACAAGTAATTTGTAATACCCAGCGCGGGTCGGGAGAATGTGGATATATTCCCACTCTTTGTGGTGTCCGGCCTCGGCGATAAGCTCTGAATTCCTGTTATAACCGAGATACCGTGCCGTCACGGCGTTCGAAAATCCGAACCAGCCTTCCTTCTTCTCGCAGCGCCAATGACAGGCTTTGTTCCGACTCGATTCGAACGCCAAGACTAGTTTTCCCTTTTCCACAGTCAGACATTTGCCGGTGGCAACTTCGACTATCTCATATGTGCCTCCGCACTGGGGCACAGCGACGTCGTCGCTCACGTCAGACATTGCCTCCCCGTCAACAACGGTGCTGTCGGGCGTCATTTCGCTGATGATGGACGAAATATCGTCAGCCAACTGCTTTACGTCAATCTAACTTCGATCAGTGACGAGTCGTGATAATGGATGAGCTCTTGTGCAGGCAAGGGGTTGTGGTGACATGCGTGAACAGAAAAACGTACGGTCATTGTGTCTTGTCTTCGGTGGAAGCCTCAAGGCGTCTTAGCTTCTGCAGGCCACATACGTTTTGAATCTTGGTGAAGGCGAAGAAAGTATTGTCAGGATTCAGGAATTACAAGCAGTCTCGCGAGGCAGGGAAGAAAGACGACCTGGCCCACATGATCAAGTCGGCACCAGATCTGTGAATCAGGTCGAGTCAGAGAGGCAAACGGGCACGTTCCGCGTTTGCCGTGTTGCCATGTATACACCAAGAGGCTGGCACTTGGGAGATTGCTGTCGGATTCTCATGATCCTACCTCGAATTCAACCCCAAGGGATTTACGTGACAGAAGCTTGAAAATTGAGGGAGTTGACGATCTCTTCGGTGATGGATGTCTAAAATGCCTCATTTTACAGCCCTGTGGGTGGCTCCAGAGGGTGCAGCGGAAACGAGGCGCCTATAATTGCAGTGTCTGCAAACACTTACTTGTCATCACAGCAGTCAACTCCATGGAAATGGTTGGTTCTATAACCAAAGCTCAAAAATTAATCGACTTGGGTCGAAATATTCGAGCAATAACCACCAAACTCGTCTTGGACTGGACTGGTCTGTCTGGGGCCCCATTAGGAGTCCTACCCTAGAACGCTTGCGGTAGCACATCTCACACCTTGACAACAAAAGTACCACGTACGACCCGTGTCGGGCGTGTCAGGGTCGTTTTCACACATCTACAGAGTTAGGCTCGCCGCCTAGATTGATTTCATCTCAAAACAGATCGTGGCCCTGGCCGTCCCATCCCAAGCGCCTGATGCGACATTCAGTTGGCCCTCATCCCGAAAACGCCGGTGCGCCCATTTCGAGAATCAAACTCCCAAGACAGTGAGACGCAAATGCCTGATGATTTGATAATTCCCAGGACAGTGAAGAGCAAATGCATGAGCTTGTAGCATGGAAGCCGACCCGACCAGAAAAATTATACACAAGTGGCGGTGGCAGTGGCGCGACGCGGCGCGGCGCAACCATCGTGACCATCGTCAACGGCTCGACAAGGTTCCCAAACCTCATCGTCTCATCGCCTCATCGCCTCATCGCTTCACTCTTCCTCTTGCTGAGCAGCAGGAGCGACTTCGCAAGCTTGAGCAAAGAAGATTCTGGCGGGAACTTCCTGGTCGTTTGTGATGCTGTAATAATTGCCTGCTCTTCAATCAGTACACCGCCGCCGTCGTCGTCAAGAGCCAGCTGGAAAGAGTCTCTCTCTCACCTCTGGGCACAAACCAGGTCCCACCGGCAGATATCCGGAACTGAACCTCATTAATGGTCACCAGGACTTTCCCGTAATGAACAAAGAAGACCATGTGCATCTTGCGCGAGTTCTTGGGTCGCTTCTCGGCCTCGGGAGGTAGATCCACCACGCCCGCGCCCATAAAGGGCATCGTGAGCGTCTTGGCGAAGCGGAACGTGGCGTCCGGAATCTCCTTGACCTTTATCGCATCTGCCGCAATCGCGAGTCGATCCTGCGTCACACGCACCTCCTCGTCGTCGCCGGGCGGGAAGGCCTCGTGTTCTGGCTCCCACAGAACAATATCTCCCATGATCAGACCTTCGTCCATCTCCCAATCTTCGAGCTCCTCCTCCTCCTCGGCGGCTTCGTGGATCATCTTCTTTGCCTTTGTCCGGGTCTTACTTCGAGGAGCCCGGGCTGATGGCGGCGCGTTGGGCGAGATTCGGATAACATTCCTGACACGTGGCCCCGACTCGTGGTCAACCGTTGCCTCTCCCCATATGTCCATCCCCCGACTCGAATGTCGCCCTGACTGGTGTTGGCTTGTAGAAGTGCCATCGTTTCGAAACGACACCAGACCTCTTGATCTCGGCATAGGCGGGCCACGCTGTATCTCCATGAATGTCTCGTCGCCTTCACCTTCATCCTCATCCTCATCCTCGTCCTCATCTCTCCGTTTTGGTGGCGGGCGCTCCGTTTTGCGGGGTCTTCCTCTGCCTCGTTTCACTACTGGCTTTGCTTCGACTTTTGGTGCCACATGTACTTTCGGTCTTGGAACGGGTGGTGCTGCCGTCGTTCCTCTTAATGCTGAGGTTCCTGGCCTTGGTGGCGGGGGCATCTCTGTACGTTGTCTCTTCTCTTCTCTCGGAGATTGGTATAGGTCCTCTTCCAACTCGCCTCCTTCGGGGGGCGTCTCTGACGGACGCTTCTTCTTCGTCCCGGACATCGATTGCACGGGCTGTGACTTCCTCAGAGGCGGTAATGGTGGCGACGACTTGACCAGCGAGGACGGTGATTTAGCTGGTGATTGTTGTGGTATGCCTCTGGGCGAATCGTTCACATCCTGGGGAGGCAGACCATAATCCGCTCTGCTCTCGAATCCCGCCCCAGTGAAATTATCGCTCCTCATCGCATCAAACATGTCCATGGATTCGTTCACGAGGTCCGACACGGTCGGATCTCTTTGTTCCACCAGCGTTGGATCCACCGGCAAGTCTCCCCCGTCGTCTTGCGATTCTTCTTCGCCCTGCTCCTGCACCCTATGCAACGACGACGGCCTTGAAGAAACGTCCCTGACATCTTGCCCGTCCACGCTCTTCGATTTCCCCGCCACTTCAGCAAAGTCCAGTTTCCGAGTGACTGTCACATCGCGGTCATCAGCCAAACCGCTACGAGATGGCGAAGACAGATGATCGAGATGGGGGTTCTTCTTGGCAGGTGAGTTGAAGTGAGTCTTGATGGGGGATCGGCTTTTCGGTATCGGGTACGTTATGCTGCGTCGATTCTGGAGTAATGTTTGCGGTCCGGGTCCATCGCCTGTCACGCGGTCAGTTTTACCGGCCCTGCACTCATCTCATGATCAAACCATTGCGTTGAAGGTCCAGCTGCAAGCTTGTCGGCACTCACTGGATGCGATTTCCATTTCGCCGCTGCCCGCATCATCCGAGATTTCATCCTCTCCGCTCGCGGGCTTTTCTTCGTGCGGGGAGAAGATGGATTCGAGCGGTTGCATGCCATGCTCGTCTCGTTCACCTCCATCTTGTAGTACAACACCGGTTTTTCTAAGGGCCAGCGTGTCAGCGCATTTTTATTTCCCCGTCACCTTGGCAGCATCGTTTTGACCGGTATTCTTCAACCACCAAAGCCGCACGTACCGACCACGAACTCCAAGCTGGTGGAATGCTTGCGGCTCAGGCCGCGGACGCTTGACGGTCCGGGCCATGGCAAACAAAGAAAGGTCCAGACTACCACGACCACCACTGGTCGATTTTTTTTTTTGGGGGGGGGGGGTTCTTCGATGCGCAAAATCTGTCGAGGTCGTTTTGTACTCGGTGTCACGCTTGAAGCTTTCTTGACGCGTGGTGTCAGCTTTTGGGGAAGGTGGAGCATGGATGTCGCCTTTGACTGACCAATGTCAATGCTAGTGTGGGGCATTCGTGTGGGGCAGCAGCCATACAAACGCGTTCTCCCTACGGATTTACGCGTAAAGCACAACCCTCTAGCAAATCCAGATTTCAAACATCACCAACTTGCATGCCCGCAAACACACACAAAAAAAAAAAACCAACCATGGACGAAGCCGACGACACTAACCCCCCCAGCTCAACCTTTATCCCCCCGTCCATCCACCACTCGCCCCTCGTGACCGGCGCCTCATTCACCCACTACTCCCCGGTCCCGCCGGCCCTCCTCGCCCCCGAATCCTCCTCCTCCTCGCCCTCGGCACCAGCGGCGGCGGCGACGACGAACCCCCCCCCGCCCGCCTGCTGCCTCGGCGTCGACGAAGCCGGCCGCGGTCCCGTCCTCGGCCCCATGGTCTACGGCGTCTTCTACCTCCCCCTCCCGCTCTCCGACCCCCTCCTCCGCCAAACCCACCACTTCGACGACTCCAAGGTGCTCACGCCCGCCGTCCGCGCCTCCCTCATGCGCAAGCTCTGCACGCCCTCGACCGACCTCCACTCCTCGTGCGGATGGGCCACGGCCTCCCTCTCCGCGCGCGACATTGCCGCCAACATGCTCCGGCCCGACACGTACAACCTCAACGCGCAGGCCATGGACGCCACCGTCGATCTGATAAGGGGCGTCCTCGCAAGGGGCGTCAACGTCCACGAGATATACGTCGACACCATCGGCCAGCCGGCCGCTTACCAGGCCAGGCTGCAGCGCGTCTTCCCCGCCACCAAGATTACCGTCGCGAAAAAGGCCGACAGCTTGTATCCCTGCGTCAGCGCGGCGAGTGTCTGCGCAAAAGTCACGAGGGACGCCGCGCTGGAGGAGCTGTACAGGCACAGGCACAGGTACAGGCACGACGATGACGACGACGAATTGGAGTGGGGGTCGGGATATCCCTCTGACGCGAGGTGCGTGAACTGGATGAGGAGGAATATGCATCCCGTGTTTGGGTGGGGTCCGGAGTGCAGATTCAGCTGGGGCACGGCCAAGGATATGCTGGAGGGGAGAGCGGGCGCTGTAAAGGTCGATTGGCCGGCTGCGGAGGAGGAGCATGACACGATGAGGTTGACGGATTACTTTGGCGGCGGCGGCGGCGACGATGACGACGATGACGACGATGAGCTGGGGGGCTGGTATGGTTCTGCTGTGGGGTTGGAGGCGTTCTGAAAATAAAATAAATAATCATGTAGCACTGAATCATGTTGCAAAAAGTGAATGCAGACCCAGGGTCAGGATGCAGTTAGTCATGCGACATTATCTCGTATCCTGCCATATAGAGAGACTAATCTTCCGACTACGTTACGTTGCCCATCAAAAAAGCGCCGCACCATACCGGACGGAACCCACGCTTTATACCCATACATGCATACATACATACAGCCTGCCCCTCAAATGTCATCGAGGCCCTCATCCGCAGAGCCGGCCTTCTTGCCCCGACTGTCCAGTCTGTCCATGCCTATGCTCTCGCTCCCGCCCCCGCCCTCGCCCTCACCATACGCCGGAGGGTTTGCAGGCACATTCAGAGCCTGTCTCGCCGTCTCCGAGTTGGCGATGAACTCCCGCAGCTGCTGTTTGGCGATATCAACGCCCTGGTTGACGGCCGCGTTGCTCATTTGCATCATGGGACCCAGCAGGTTCAAGGTATACGCGAGATAAGTGCCACCCGCAAGCATGATGAGGAAGACGAACAGGAAGGGGTTTCGCAGGACTATCCGAGGGGTGGATTTCAGCATCGTGTCAAAAAATCAATACCATGTCACCAAAAGACGAAGCATTCATTGCAACTTACCCATAAAGATCTCGTTCCATCCCAGCGCAATCAGCAGTCCGTAAAAGTACCATGGGATCTGGGCCACGCCGCCAATGGCACTTCTCTTGGCTTCCACGTAGACACCATCCGCCGTCTTTTTGAATCGGACAACAAGATCCTGGCGCTTGCTTTCGCTGAGCACAGTCATTTCTTCCTCGAGGCTCTTGCCCTCATCTTCGTCGACGCCGCCGATGGGGGCCAGGTCCTCCTCATCCCCGGCTTCCACACCAGTCGGTTGTCCTCCGACAAAGCTCACAAGATCCGGGGGCGCGTATGTCGTTGATAGACGGAATCGCGACAGGAGTGGGATGAGGGTGAGGGTGGACTCTCGTGCCTTGGTGTAGATTCCCTCGATATCATCAGAAGGTCGCCATATCCGCGGAACGCCAGCCTCGTCATATCGGAACTTATCCTCGAAATTCTCCCGCAGCTTCAGGAGGATATTGCCCTCCATGACCTCCTCGTCGATCTTTTCCCGCAGACCAACCCAGCTCTTGCGACGCAGGCGCCACATGCCAACCTCGGCTTCTTCGTCGCTAGCGTCAAAGCTCTTGGCACGGTCCGCGAAACGACTCTCGGCTTCCTTGACGATGCCGGTAAAGACACCCCACACGCGATCCCAGAGGTCCTTCTCGCCGGGCTTGTCTCCAGTCTCGGGTGCGCCCGTACCGCCGCGTCCTGATCCCAGCTTGTTAAACTCGAGGCCTATAGCCTCGCCGAGCCGGGACTTGACCCATCGCTCAACCCTCGTCGCCAGTCGTCGCATTTCCTCCTTGCGCAACTTGCCGCTAACTTCGTCGAGCTCGGCCTCGAACAATGAGTATTGGGGTTTGAAATTGGTCCACGGGAGATCCTGGATCGCCAAACCCTGAGCTTCCGTCTTGAATATGCCCAGCGTCTTCTGCTTCTCGTTGGCAACAATCTCGGCGAACTCGTAACCACCACCCGCCTTCTGCCCGGCCTTGACTTTGCTTGTCACAGCATCACTAAATGCTGCCACACCGGCCTTGTGGGCAGCTGCCAGTTGGCCCATGTACAGCGCCTTGAGTCTCGCGTCGACCTTGGCCTCCAGTTCTTGCCTCTTGCGCGCATACACACCTTGGTGGTAGCGACTGGCTTGGACCTCGAATGCACCGAGAAGCTTGGCGCGGGCTGCACTGCCTACGCCGCCGAGGTCTGGCAACACAAGAATCTTGCCCAGTTTTGTTGCCTCGCCCTGCTGCTCCTCTAGAGGAGCCACAACGAGGTCGAATGCCACCAGGACTTCGCGAGAGATTTCGTCGCACCGGAACTGGGCCAGTAGCTCTTGCTGCGTCGGCAGGTCGAGATCCTTGTTGTTGACAATCTGGTCCCAAATGCCCTCGGCATATACCGAGAAGCCATCGGCGGGGATCCTTCGATGATACTCTGGCAGAAACAGGCCGCCCTCGAGCTGGTCGTCACCCCCCTTGTTGCCCCTGTGACCGGCAGTAAATCTCGTGCCGAGCTTCTGCACTTCGCTGACAAACTTTTCCGCCTGAAGGATCTTGTGCGGCAAGGCTGCGAAGCCAAAGTCGAAGTAGTCTTCGATCCGGGAGTCTTCCAGGCCATGGGGCTTGGAAATAGTCGACCAGATTTTGGTGAGATCCTGTATCAGGGTTGTGCGGAGGTTGGACAGCGGTGTGGTGCCAAGATGGTCTCGAATAACGAAGAAAAGAAGCGACCGAGGTGTTGACCTGCGTGGGATGTGAGCGAGTGAAATCCATCCGACGTCCTGTGCCATTCCCGCCAAAGGGAAATAGAGACGAGAACCTACTGTTTATCCTTGAGAAAGATCTGCAGGTTGACCTCGAAGACGGTCTTCAGCAAGCCCATGTTGGCCCCTTGGTACAAGCCCACCTGGTGCTCCCAGATGTTGACAATCAGGACTTCACTCGTCGCCAGCGCAAATAACGCGCTCTTCCTCTCAAAGTCCTGGTCCTCGCCACGTTCGCGACCGTCGGTGCCTTCAACGTCCATGACGAGAATGTTGTCGGCCATTTTCGCGCCGGCACTCTCCTCGCGCTTGTTCTTGGACATCCATATACCCTTTGTTGTTTGGCGTCGTTCCGTCTCGGACATGACGGAGAACTCGGTGCCGAACAGGTTGTTCAGGAGCGTAGACTTCCCGGTGGACTGGGAGCCAAAGACGGAAATGAGGTGATAGTTGAAGCCGGACTCGGCGACATGGGTGTTTTGTAGGTAGTCATTGAGGTTGCCACTAATATTGCAAGACGCGCGCGTGCGCCCCCATGTTAGCTACGGCCCTCACGGGTTCAACTCTGTGGGCGGATTGACGCCGATCCGATGCTTACTTGAATTCTTTGTCCTCGTCAATAACTTGCACGCCATGGTCGTAGCTACCGCCGGCAGACTTGTCGCCCACGGCAGAGAAGTGGCCGTTCATGATAGCAGCTCAAGGGGGGGAGAGGGGGGGAGGAGAGCGGGCAACGCAAATGCGGAGAGCTCCAGGGGCTACCAACATCAGACGCTTGGCGCAAATAATGATAAGGGGAAGCGTGACTAACTTCCGCGGGGAGGGGGGGAGGTTGGGGAGGCAAGAAACAGAAAAATAAATGCGGCAAAGGCAAAGTGGTACTGGAAAAAGAAATAAAAACGCCACGAGCCCGGAAGAAGAGACGATGTTCGAATGGGCCGAGGGATGCCAGCGGGCGCGGGTGGGAAATCAGGAAGTTGTCTGGTTGAGTTGTGACCAGATAACGCCGAGCCCTTGACACCCTTGTGATCTTGCCATGCCCCACCGTACCAGGGCAGAAAAGTTCCCCACGCGGACCGCTTGATTTTTCCGCCTCCGGGGGTCGAGCCGGGTTTGTTGCTGGGAAGCGCTCCCTTGATTGGTCGCGTCAGGTTTTGATGGGCAGGCCGCGAGTAGCGTAGCACTAAAATCCGTACTCCGTTACTGATGGCGGGGCATGAGTTTGAGATTCGTGATCGACTTCAAACCTCAACATTGAACCCCAGCCAACTCCAGCTCATCTGTACAACAAAAACACGCCCAAAACACGCCCTCTGCCTATAGTATCAACCACAAGCCATGTTAATCAGGGAATCCCACACCGACGTCCCAACGTCTGCCAACGGCAAGTCCAGCCCAATGCGTACGTAACAGCAGACCGCACCCAACCAACACAACGCCAAATCCAACAACCTCACTCATCACTCATCACTCACCACTCATCAGGCATCTTCCTCTTCCATCCCACCATCCCAGGCTATCCCCACGCGTAAGCACTTTACTCCCCAATTCCCCGTGCGACGGAACAACCCTGGAACCCGCAGTGGTAGATGCTAAAAGTTGAACAAGTCGTTTCCCAGGTGTATGCATCTTCAGTGAAATCTACCAAGGTTGCCCAACTCCCACAGCCACAGCAGACTTTCCAAACCTCATTCCCACTCACTCACCCCATTCACAGTCACCGGCCCCGTCGCCCGCTTCGCCCGCCAAATCGCCGGCCAAGGCTTCATCGTCGCCGCGCCATCTTCATACCACGATTTCGTCGGTCCCGACCCCTTAAACTACGACGTTGCGGACACGCACCGCGGCAACATGTTCAAGATTGAAAAGGTAAAGTTGCACCGCGCCCCTCATGCATGACTGACTATCAGTGCGTCGGACAACACACGTTGTCATAACCAACGACTCGTGATCCTAAAAAAAAAAAAAAAAAAACCCCAGACCCTTGAATCATACGACGCAGACTCGTCTGCAACTGTCGACCATCTCCTGTCCCTGCCCACGTGTACCGGTCAAATTGGTGCCACAGGCATGTGTCTAGGCGGACACCTCGCAGTCCGAGCAGCTGTACGTTCCAGCCTTCCGACATGTGTTTTTTTTTTTTCTTGTCATCCGAATAAAATCAGCTCACGGGGTGTTCTCGGCGCTCAGCTTGACCCCCGTATCACGGCCACGGTAGCCTACTTCGCAACAGACATCCACTCTCGTACGCTCGGCCCATACACCTCTGCCGATTCTTCTCCTCGCGCGCCACCTTCCTCAAATCACACCCTCGACCTCTTTCACAAGCTCAAAGGCGAGGTAACCCTCGTCTTCGGGATCAAGGACACGCACGTTCCCGACCAAGGACGCGACTTGATCCGCCATAAGCTCCGGGAGGCAGGCGTGGTCTTTAGTTTCCACGAGTTCGCTTGGGCGCAGCATGCTTTCATTCGGGACGAGCTGAGCAAGGGACGCTACGATCCTGCCGTTACAAAGGCTTGTTTTGAAGTCTTATTGGAGGTATTCGGGAGGGTGCTGAAGACAGATCTGGGAGAGCCTCAAGGCAACCCGGCTGAACCGGAACATGTGTGCTAAGCGAGCTAGGCAAGCACAAGGGCAGGAGGGCAGAAGGAAAATACGGCACACTCTGACACACTCTGACACACTCTGACACACTCTGAAGCGTAGCCCAATGCACAAGATTGGCTCATCATCAATGGGACAGACATGAGGGGAAACGATGCTTCAGGCAAAGACAATCAACCACGCTTAGCGGGATCTAGGGAAGAATACTACTTCATGGCGATAGATGCCGGCTCTTTTTCAGTTGAGTCTGCGGCGCAGCTAATGTAGTGGACGCCAATAACCAAAAGGGTACCCAAGCAAACCAGTTCTATAATCAAAGCCACTACTTTCTGGGTCTCCTACTTGCGAGTAGTACTTCATCCCTTCTATTTTCTTTTCACCACATGTCAAGTTCATTTCATACACATTCTGTGCTCTGTGTAAAGCATTTTAATGTGGGCCAGTGGGTGGGTCACGTGATGGTTCACGATGTTTACGATGCAGACCACCGCCGTGCTGTGTTCTTTGGGAGGCCGCCGGATGAAGGACTTCCTCGTCCTCCTCCTGTACAGTGGCCTCATGATGACCACTTCTGCTGAAGCTATAGAACCGTTGAGGCAATCCTGTTTGAGCTTCTTCGTCAAAATTCGCCCGGTGGGGGCTGGTGGTATCCGTAGTAGGGCTGAGCGTCTGAAGGCCCTCGCCAGCCCTCCTGCGTCCGCGCTGGCTCTCCTTCTTGAGAAGTTCGTTTCGAACCGACTCAATGTCCTTGGAGCGGCGTGGGTCTTCGGATGGTGAGCGCGAGGTGGATGATCGGTCGTCACGGAAGTCCCAGTTGCTGCTTGTCTCCACAGCTAGTGACCGGGCATTGAGATCAGCAACAGCGTGCTTCTCGGCGGCGCGAGCTTCTTCTTCAGTCTGATGAGTTTTCGCGGGTACCATACGTCCAGCATCTGCGGCTTTAGAAGCGTCGGCACGACTTTTGGCCGCCCACTGGTCCGTCACGGCAACCGAATAAGTTGGGTTCGTGGGTCCACCCAAAACCTCGTCGCCACCTCCGGGAGCATGAATGGGAATCTGCTTGAGAGCAAGAGCCAAGGCACACATGAACTTGGAGCGGCGAGTAGCTCGAACGATACCATTGTGCCAGTTAGACTTGTGCTGAATGGACATCTCAAGGGTGAGTTTATCCAGATTATTGACACTGACAACTCCAATGGTGAACTCGGGCTTGAAGTCGCGTGAATTGTCCGGGTGTTTGACAAACTTCTCCATCTCGGCACGAAGTAGTTCAATGTCCTCAAACGAAGTGTCGTACGAGACATCAACAGTGAAGGACTCTGTCATCGCCTTGCTGCGTGTAACATTGTCGATCCAAAGATTATTCAGCACAATGTTTGGCACCTGCCACCTCGTAATTAGTCCTCTGGCTGTGTCAATGACACGATTCGGGGCTTAGTGATTCATACCTGAGTAACCTGGTTCTGCGCAGTCTTGGTAAAAACAGTATACAGCAACGAGATCTTTTCCACCATCATCTGTGAGCCACCGATTTCGCATCGGTCGCCAACGTCATACGGGTGTTTGACGAAAAGGAAAATGCAAGAGCCCAGGAACTCCTGGGTAGTGACAGCAAAGACAAATGACAAAGAAAGAAGAGCTGTGCCAGCAGTCGCCACAGTGGTCAAGAAACTGCTGTGGAAGAAGAAGACTTGTAACTTGTTAGCAACGCGCATTGACGCCGAGTTTCAGGGGACCCAAAACCCGTAGGGATAAAAGGGAGGGGGGGGGAGGGGCCGCCTACGGAAAATGAAAATGCTAATCAGGACAACCACGAATAGCAAGACCTTGTCGAAAACGCGAAGGGCCTGTCCGATATCCTTCATGCCCTCACCAATCGCTTTGCGCTCCGTGCCCATTTCAACTGTTTTGCGGACCATTTCGTCGAGACTGATGTCGCCGTTCAAATCAGAATCTATCATGTTGAAAGCTTCTTCGGCCTCGGCCTTGTACGCAGGGCCAAGAACTTCTTCAAAGTCTTCGAGGTAAAGTGCATCTTTGCCTTCCAGCACGAATGACATCCAGATACGCCTTCCCAGAGCCTCGGACGGCAACTTCTTCTCCAAAGCCTCAAGCACAATGGAGTGGGCAGAGTTGGGGTTGAAGACTTGCTTTCCGGTGATTTCGTGGGCAACATGACCAACGACTGATGTGACCTTGCCTCCGAAACGTCCAACGTCACCGATAATCTTCATAGGTGTAGCGGAGCCGTTGCCACCAATGATCTTCTTCTTCTTTGATCGCAACATCATCTCAATGCTATCGTTGATGACGTGATCTTCCTCGGAGAACTCGGGACAGTACATGGGAAATAACGTTCGTGAGGCATCGAAAAGGAGCCCGAGAAGGTGAATCTCGCGCTTGGAGGCCTTGATCCTGTTGGCAAAGGAGCGCTGATGGTAGGATACACCAATCAGTTGAACGAAGGCTTTTTCCACCAAGAGCACGGCCGAAGAGACAAACAGCGCGCCCAGTATTTTCTCAATCACATCAGTCCACTGGATTCCGAGAGAGAGCGCGCCACTGAAAAGGTTTTTGAAGGTGAGCCAGGTGGCAAGGGCCCAGAAGAAAAGCGAAAGAGTGATGTTGAGGTTCTTCAAAACAGTGGCATACTTGCGAACGCCTGTACTGACGACGCCTGAAACAAACATGAAGACTTTGGGAAGCAGCCAAGCCACCGTCTTGCCAGCCCAAAGTGTCAGCCAGGTAATTTCGACCCAGAGCAGAAGACTGTAGACTGAAGGACCGTTCTTGATGTTGGGCTTTCCGTTGGAAACCTCGACTCTCGCGGTGCCAATCGTGGGTGAATCCTTATGACCCGTCAAGGCTAGAATGATGACGGGCACTGCCAGGATGATGCCCACAGGGATGATGTAGACCATGTAACGGGTAATGACGGAAAAGCCGATGATCTTGGCGTAAAGTCGCCCAAGGGCATTTACGCTCACTTCATCGGAACCACCAGTGCCCTTGCGCCCTAGTCTCTCATCTTCAAACTTTCGCCGACGGCCAGCGTGGCGATGCTTCAGCTCAGAGTCGCCCTTCTCGTATCCATCTGGCGAGCCGGAGTCGTACGAGTTCGAATTGCCCTGATTAGCCTTGCGTGCGCCCGTGGAAGAAGCATTGCTTCTGACAGCCGTCAGAGGGATTCCAGTTTGGTTCATGTCCGCCTCCCACGTATTTTCCAATGGTATGAAGCCTGAGTTCCGAGATGTAAGAGATGTACGCCTGTTTGGCATTGCAGGTACACAGAAGCAAGCAATCGCATTGGCTTCAGTTCGATGCGTAGCTCAACTGAAGTCCTGCTTCAATGACTTCGAAGGCTCCAGGCCCACCGTGGTCGTTTGGGGGAAACTATGAGCCGTTGGAGGCGTCGTCGTGTATCCGCCGGTGGGGTACGGATTATTGGGGAGAGGTAATGAAACAATGCTCAGCACTTGAGGGGATTGTTATAGGAAATAAAACATGCAGATAACGAGAGTGCCGAGAGCAGGAAAGACAGTCGGATGGACATGGAGAGAGTCAACAGTAGGGAAGAAGAAAAAAAACAAAAGACGACGCCCCAGGGGTGGGTGGAGTTGTTGAGAGGAGAAAATGCCAGGGGGATTGGTTTTTTTTTTTTTCTTCTTCTTTTTCGTGGTCGCATGTCAGTCAGTCACTGTGGAGAAGGAGGACTGAAACGAGGCAGCTGGCCCCTGGAATTTCCCTACAGTACAGTACGGATCCGTACGGACCAAAGAGAGAAAGATTAGAACCACGGCCGGCGGACGGTCCACGGCCAGCTCATAATAGCCTCTGCCCTCATTCGTCATTGTCAAACATGCTTGTGCTACGACGCTGTGCTACGACGCCGCAACCTCTGCCCGTACATATTACGTCCGTACTCCGTCATCCGGTCTGGTTACAGCAGAGCGGCATTTGTCGACGATCGGATCCACCAATTTAAGCGCCGTAACAACAGGGGGGCCTTGGCATTGAGGAAACAGTGGGCTTGGTGGAGAGGCGCTGATGATGATTGGCGCTTTCGGTCTGGATCCATGAACTAACTTCTTCGTATTGACTGCTCCGCACGAGAGGGATCGTGGCAACTACAACCCAATCCGCAGGTACAGGCAGGATTCAGGAGAAGAAAAACTCAAAAAACTCTGCTGAGCGTTGACCGTTGAGCCTCTCCCAAGCCACCAATCCATCATGTTGCCACTGGTGAGAAAACCCCTGCCTAGTTCCCATAATCCGCCAAAGCACAGAGACAACAAGCTACATACCGAAAAAAAAAAGGACCATAACCATCATCAATCATGAAATGTAAGCATGCCACAAGCCCAGAGAATAAACAAGAGGGTATCGATACATCTCCAGCGCCTGTCAACTCCAATCCTAACTAATCCCAGACGTAACAAAATGCCCTTTTCCACGTGTATTCATTCATTTGCACCACCTCCACAACACCACCGCCACGAACACAAAGGAAAGGAATGCTCGGTTACCGGCTAATCGTAATCGTTGGATGTATCGAATCTTTCATCGCATTCAAGGCAGTGTAGCCCGCGATATCCTTCATCTCCACCCTCGCCTTGTCGTTCTCGAGCAAGTCGCTGCCAACGTTGTCCTCTTCCTCCTCGTGCTCCGCGACGTCAAGTTGATAGAGAGGCGCAAGCGTCGCATCCTTTCTCCAGAGGATCCAGCGCTTGCACCACCACGGCAGCGTCTGAGTCGTCTGATAGCGCACAAACACACGAGTGGGCACGGCAAAGATGTAATCCAGTTCCTCGAGAGTTCGTTGTTTGGTCTCCGGGACGAATAGGAAGATCAACACCAGGGCAGCGATGTTGAGGCAGGCGTAGAATGCGAACGCGCCCAGCACGCCTAGACGGTCGAGCATGAGAGGAAAGGTGATGCCCAGAACGGCGGCCCAGAAGAGGTTGGTGGCCACGGCGAATGCCATGCCGACCTCACGGTGAGAGAGTGGAAAGACTTCGGCCGAGTATGTGAAGGGCACGGGGCCTTCGCCTGGCGAGTAGAATGCCGCGAAAAGATACACGAATAGCGCCACCATGCCGAGATGAAGACCGGCCTTGCCGGGGATCAGGGTACACAGGGCAGCGGCCAGCAGTGTCCATGCCATCTGTGGGAATGTGAATAAGAGCAGAGATCTCCGCCCAAATGTATCGATTGTCCAGACTGCTGGGAATGCAAACAAAAAGTTGACGAGCCCGAATCCCCAAGTCGCCCACAGCGCTTCCGTTGTACCAGCCCCGGCATTGCTAAACACGTCGGACGAATAAAACGCAATGATGTTGATGCCGCACATTTGCTGTGCAATCATGACGATAAAGGCCGCCAGGGTGGCACGGCGAATCCGCGGGAACTTGAACAGCTCGACGAATCGTTTGATGTAATCGCCGTGTCCGACGTACTCATGCTCGACCTGGAGCTGAACGTGGATGTAGTACAGATCCCGCGCGGCTTGTACGCGGGTGTTCCGCAGGCGAAAAAGAGACGTCATTGCATCCCGATAGCGACCCTTTTTGATGTACCAACGCGGTGATTCGGGGCAAAAGTAAATCAGAATGGCGAGGGGTATGGCCGGAATGAATGCTGATCCAAGTTGGTACCGCCAGACATCCCCATCGAGTCTCATCAGGGCAAGATTGGCGCATGTGCCCAAGAAGATTCCGAACGCTGTCCACAGCTGCCAGCTCATGACCAAGGCTCCTCGGACGGGAGCAGGGGAATTTTCGGCGGCATATATCGGAACTGCTCGCCCATGTTTTTAGTCATTGTGCATCAGACGTGGAAATGCCATACCCCTGAGCAATCAAACTCACCTGTCGAGGCTTTTGTGCCCATTCCGACGCCGAGCAGGAATCGACAGGCGAACAGCTGTTGCCAAGTATTGCAGAAGGCGCCGGCCAAGACGGGCCACAAGCAAAAATTGGCCGACACGAATATGGCGCCGCGACGACCGAAATAAGAGTTGATGGGATCGGTGAGCCAGCACCCGACGACGGCCGTGCCGATGTAAGGAGCAGCATTTACCAGCCCTACAAGCATTTTCTTACTGACTTCAGGCCCTTCGATGCCAAACGCCTTTGGAAATTCGAGATTCGCGCCATTGGAGCCCGTCTGGTCCCACCCCTGCACAGCAGCGCCAATCGAACAGGTGACTATGGTGAGGTAGAGGACTTTGGGGATGCGCCATTTGTGGAGGACTTCGTCGCGAAGAGACTCGATCTCTTCCTGGTTCAGGGCCTCGGGGCCTGTGATGTCTTCGTAGCCGGTGGGATCTTGGGCGACGAGGGCGCCTTGGCGAATCAGATGACGATAGTCGTCCAAGTTTTTGTCCCGACAGAACTGATCCACGTTGCTGAGAAGAAGACGGCGAGGAATACCTATCAAAGGGTTCTTGATCCTGTGAGGCGGAGCTGAGGATTAGATTGAACGACCAGATTTCGGCTCATCGACTTTATCATTTGATTGGCAGTGTCTTACTTGGCTTCAATATTTGAGTCAAGGTTGACTTGTTGGGGGATGGAGCTAGAATGAGAGTGGAGTCCTGCTTCGGTCGAGGAGGCGGTTTGGAAGTCATCGGAAAGCCTGCAATTGGCAAGTGCGACAACGAAAACGAAGAGCGGAGTTAGTTCAGAATCCTCCCATGCTGATCCGGTAGTACGGAGTGTTATTGTACGGAGTGTTATTAGCATGCGTGGCAATGATTCTGAACATACCGCGATACCCCGTCGACTCTTTCCACGTGCTCCATCACGTGCTCCATCATTGGCACCGCCATTGCCGACAGCGACAGCAGCCGCCGCCGCAGCAGCAGTCGCTTGCACGGCGAGCAATATCCGGGGGGGGGGATTTATTAGCCGATGGTGGTGTTTCTGTCTCGGTCTCTGATGGTGGAGAGTGGGAGTGGAAGCGGATAGGAGTGGGAGATGGAGTGGGAGATCTCGGATGGATGGGTCTTGATGGTCCCCCAAACTTTGCTTCGCATGGTCGGCACCGGGGTCTCACGGGGTTCTTTTGAACGAAAAGATGAAAAAAAAACAGGATCAGATCAAGTTGGGAGAAGACGCAGTTGGGTCGGTCCATGTCAGCAACAAGAGCGAGCCGCAATGGCTGAGCCGCCCACCCACTCACCCACTCACTCACTCACTCACTCACTCACTCCCGGATTGTTGCACGAGAAAAAGAGGCGCAGCCCACTCAGTCGACTGGCCTCTATTAGAATTGGTGCGTTTACGGATTATCATCCCTTGTACCTCCGGAGTATGAGAAGTATGATATGCCTTGCAACCAAGACCGAACACAGATCAAAGTGATGGCGGCGGTCCAGTGGAGAATCGCCACGCATCCAAACGGCCACAAGTTAGTCCGTACCACGGCCACGACGGGACGGAACTGTTGGACCAGCCACATCGCAGCCGTGGAGTCCTCACAAACGAGGCTGTTGCTGGTATTGTGGCACGGCGACAATAGTTGTTATTATGATTGTTGCATCATTACTTTATTACTCCGTACGGGTTACACGGACCGCCAATGTCTGATCTGCCTGTGTCTTCCGGTGAGTGGTTCTGGTCATGATCAGCTGTTCAGCTTATGCAGCCATCCCTGCGTGTGCCAACACGAAACTCGGAAAGCCAAGTAAAGTCAATTGTACAATCTCTCCGAGGACATCAGCACAAGCCGCGTTGAGTCGACAGCAGACCGCAAATGACGCCAAGTACCACAACATCGAGTGTCAATGCAGCAATACGAGGGACTTGTGTCCAGAATGGTTGAAAATAACTTTTACTTGGACGACACGAAAGCGTCAACTCTACATGCTAAAGTGACTTCCAAACGGTGTTCAAAACATTCCACGGTGGCCACGAATGAGTTTTTCACAAATGGCCGTCTGTCATGTCTTCTGTATGGCTCTCATTATTTTGGGATACTTATTCGAGGACAGCCCACCGCAGTAAACCCCATTCGAGTGGTCCACCGATCATCTATCCAATGAACAGGAGGTCAATTCGGGGAATGCGTGCATGATGTTTGTGAGGCTGTTTTTTTTTTCTCCTTCTTTTTTTTTTCGCCTCGCCGTCTTCTTCCTGTTTCTGTCCCAGGGATGATGAGTTGACGTCTGCGTTCACAGATGAATATCGTGTCCTTTGGGTCGCCTCCTCCAAATGAGCATGCCTGTCCTCGACATGGAGCATTCACTTCTACATAATCTCTCTTTCTGAGCGCTACAAGCACGCCGAGTTCTATCCTGCATAAACATGTCCAGAAAACATAACCGCATTTTATCCCAATGTCTTCGGGAGGTTAGACGGTGAACCTTTTCAAGGACAACCAACGACTACCTACATTTACAAAAATTTCATTCGTCGCCCCAAGATGGACAGTCAGAACCTCCTCGGCCCTAAAACCACCAATCTGGGGAGTCGATATGTCCAACTTATAAGCATGACGAGAGTCGAGCGCAAAAGTACATGTGGCAAACTGTGCTCGGTATGGCATCTCCGTATGCACCGCAAGCACTCGACGCAACTATATTGGGTTTTACCTCAAAAGTTTCCTCAAGCCCAACACGGCAAAGACGTACCCGCTAACAAGAATTTAAGATCTTGTCCGCCTTCACACTCACCTCGGCCGCTCTCATCCCGACGGGCTCAGATTACAGATTTCTTTGGACGCTAAACCTCTCTTCTTGGGGCCATTCTCATAAATGATGGTGGGCAGCCACCTCTGCCTTTGGGGATGCTTCTTATCGGAAGGGCGTTGCAAGGGAAACTGGGTTTTGTTCGCTATCATAGGATAGGAGGTATTGCGTAGGGCATTGGAAGCGAATGATGGCGCCAAGAAAAGCATTGGACTTCATTGCTGTCAAGGTGAATCGACCCCGCCATCATTCGTGTTGCCATGTCGCCCACTTTGGAATAACTGAACGGAGAATGAAGCCATTCATACAACAAGGCTGGAAATCAGCTCTCATACTTTATCCCAGGTATGGTAGTTGGCGTCTGCCTGTGTTCTCTAGCTTGTAACAGATTTCCGGTGATGAAGCTCCCACCGCTGTTCCTCGGAACCATTTTCGAACCTGTAGGCGTCAGTTGACCCGCTTGGGCCTTGCACAATGAACACTTGCCCACCGCTGGGCTCGATTACAAACACGGTGACCTGTCTAGGCCTCGAAGTCAGGCCAGCCGTGTGGCGGTTGATGAGGCCAAGGTGAGGATCGACTTGTTAATCTTGCTCAGGGAAGACCTGTCATTAATAAGAACATAGATGGGCGTCGTCTGGGCATACGTCGCCGTTGTCCCGTTCATGATCATGCAACATTATGCCTAACGACCGAGTTCCGACAGATCAAAAGTCCTTCACCTCCTGCTCCTTGCTCTACAATGTCAGGTTCGGTGACACAAGTGCCGTGGATGACGGAGGGGCGAGTGCCAATATTGTTTTGATCCAGCCGTATCTCCGGACCATGATTCAAGGACGGAGCGCCAAGGTCGTAGAGGGGGCTATTCGATTGGAAAGCTCTCACAGTGAAGAATCATTCCAAGTCAAGCGAGAGAACGACTTGGTAGTCCGACAAGCACTGAGAAGCTAGTTGAACATATTGATTTGATTAAGCAATATAGTTCTGTTGTTGAGCCTGATCACATTGTGGATTGAGCTTCGTTTGCAGTGTCCCGTGCAGTGCTCAGGCGCATCAGGTTGTACTTCAACGTTGGCTTTAATTCGGCTCTCCAGGGAACGTATAATATACAGTCTTGCATCTTGCGCCAACGCAGCCACAAAGTTTATCGCGAACTTTGCTCTCGCCTTGTAGTCCCCCGCATTCGTAACCTTGAAGTTTGTTCCTATATCAGGATCTATCTATTACTGCGGTTGCTATAATCCGTATGTTAATTATTATACTGGCTAGGTATCGCCAGTAATTGTCAGGTTTCTCTGAAGTCAGATGCATTAGCCACAACCAATGAACACAAAAAAAAATATGAAAATCAATCAATACATACAGTCTTCTTCGAGGAATTTCCAGCTACATCGAAAAATCCACTTCATCGCCAAGTCTACCAAGGTGGAGCGTAACTGGTGGTGGGGTGGTGGGCCAAGATCAGGATAGCTTATGTAAGGCCGTTATTGGGCTTCGACAGGCTGGGGGGGGGAAGAGAAAAAAAAACCCGCTGAACGTGTCCACGACTTGTTAATGAGTGGCAGGGCAGTTGCTCCCAATTTTCAGACATCACGTTGAGACAGAGTTTTCATGGGAAGCAGACTGTTGCATACGGAGTACGTGCGGGCATACCAGGCAACAACTGCGTAGACAGCCGGATGGCCGGGACTTGGGTGGTACCAACAAGGTTGAAGCTTTGGGACAGATGAGTCTATTCAGAACGTCATGCTTCGAAGTTGGTGGTAGCATGAGGAAGGAAAGAGAAGAATGAAAGAGGGGTAAGGCAGGTAAAAAGGGCGGGGCAGGTCTCCGCTACCTGCTCGACAGCCAGGATTCATTGCCAGTTCGAGGTTCCGTAGACTAGAAGAATGCCCCGCGATGGAATTCTCGAGAGCTTGTTGGATGATGTCAAGTGGCGATCACATCATGGATCAGACTTTTGATGGAGGCGAAGAGGGGTCGAGGACAACGCTGCGTAGATTGTAGAGATGAGGGCACATTTTCCAGATCTCCTAGACCACTAGGGCAATGAAAACAGCCTCCAGAATCCAACGTCCCCAAGCATAATGGCCCAAGGTTGAAGGCGATGGGTAGCGATTGCCATCGATGCACGTCGCTTTGACAATTGTGCTCAACAAGGTGGAGTCGACGCAGCTGCCAGCAGCTGGAAGTGCCTAGCTAGAGACGTCTGGCGCGCCGCTTTCGCGTGGGTGCCACTGGCTGCCAGAGCCTTCTTGCACCCCCCAGCAAAGTTCTAGTGGGTTCTCTTGGAACTGAGTAGAACCACATCGAAGCGTTCTACTTCTGGTTTTATAGCTTCCTCTCACGACCATTCCACCTGGGATTTTCTTCTTTTTCAAGTTCTACATTCACACACACACTTCCGTCTCTTTCTTCTACCTCACACACATCACGCACGATACTTCGATCACATTTTCAAGTTGACTCGACTTCCTCCATCCATTTTCCGCTTGTTTTATTCAGTTCACAAACTTCACAACCGTCATCATGAGCGGTCCCGCTGTTGGTATCGACTTGGGTACCACGTACTCTTGCGTGGCTATCTATCGCGATGACCGATGCGAAATTATTCCCAATGAGCAGGGTAACCGAACTACTCCATCTTTTGTCGCATTCAATGACACCGAGCGTCTGATTGGCGATGCCGCCAAGAATCAGGTCGCTATGAACCCTCAAAACACCGTCTTCGACGCCAAACGTTTGATTGGCCGCAAGTTCGACGATCCGGAGGTTCAGGCTGATATGAAGCACTTTCCCTTCAAGGTGATTGAAAGACAAGGCAAACCTATGGTTAAGGTCGAATTCAAAGGCGAAGAGAAGGAATTCACACCTGAAGAAATATCTTCCATGATCCTCATCAAGATGCGCGAGATTGCAGAGGGCTTCTTGGGCACATCGGTCCCGAGCGCTGTCGTCACTGTCCCCGCCTACTTCAACGACTCTCAGCGGCAGGCTACCAAGGACGCCGGTCGCATTGCCGGACTCAACGTCCTTCGTATCATCAACGAGCCTACTGCCGCCGCTATTGCCTATGGTCTCGACAAGAAAGTCGAGGGTGAGCGCAATGTCTTGATTTTCGATCTAGGTGGCGGTACCTTCGATGTGTCTCTCCTCACAATTGAGGAGGGTATCTTCGAGGTCAAGTCCACCGCCGGTGACACTCACTTGGGTGGTGAGGACTTCGATAACCGCCTTGTTAACCACTTTGTCAACGAATTCAAACGCAAGCATAAGAAAGGTAAGACTGATACAACTGCGCAGCTCAATGTGACACAATGCTAACATATCTTCAGATCTGTCCACCAACAGCCGCGCCCTGCGTCGTCTCCGTACTGCTTGCGAACGTGCCAAGCGCACCCTCTCTTCTGCAGCTCAAACTACGATTGAGATTGATTCTCTATTCGAGGGTATCGATTTCTACACCCCTATTACCCGGGCCCGTTTCGAAGAGCTTTGTCAGGATCTTTTCCGCTCCACCATCCAGCCCGTCGACCGTGTTCTCACCGACGCCAAGATTGACAAATCTCAAGTTCATGAGATTGTCTTGGTTGGTGGTTCCACCCGAATTCCCCGAATCCAGAAACTCATCTCCGACTACTTCAACGGCAAAGAGCCCAACAAGTCTATCAACCCTGATGAGGCTGTTGCGTACGGTGCCGCTGTCCAGGCTGCTATCTTGTCTGGTGACACTTCTTCCAAGTCTACCAACGAAATCTTGCTGCTTGACGTCGCTCCCTTGTCTCTGGGTATTGAGACCGCCGGTGGAATGATGACGAAGCTCATTCCCCGTAACACAACCATTCCAACCAAGAAGTCGGAGGTTTTCTCGACCTTTTCTGACAACCAGCCTGGGGTGCTCATTCAGGTCTTTGAGGGCGAGCGACAGCGCACCAAGGACAACAACCTCATGGGCAAGTTTGAGCTTACTGGCATTCCCCCCGCTCCCCGTGGTGTTCCTCAGATCGAAGTTACCTTTGATCTCGATGCCAATGGTATCATGAATGTCTCTGCTGTTGAAAAGGGCACCGGTAAATCCAACAAGATTGTCATCACCAACGACAAGGGTCGTCTATCCAAAGAAGACATCGAGCGCATGCTGTCTGAAGCCGAGAAGTACAAGGAGGAGGATGAGGCTGAGGGTCGTCGTGTTGCTGCCAAGAATGGACTCGAGTCTTACGCCTACTCTCTTCGCAACACTCTCGCCGACCCCAAAGTCGATGAGAAGATTGAGGCAGCCGACAAGGAGAAGCTCACAGCGGAGATTGATCGTGTTGTCGCTTGGCTTGACGACAGTCAGGCTGCTACTCGAGAAGAGTACGAAGAGCATCAGAAGGAGCTCGAGGCTATTGCCAATCCTATCATGATGAAATTCTACGGCTCTGGCGGTGAAGGTGGCATGCCTGGTGGCATGCCTGGCGCTGGTCCCGGCGGTTTCCCTGGTGCTGGCGGTGCTGGCGGTGCTGCCGGTGGTGCTGGTGGCGATGACGGTCCCACTGTCGAGGAGGTCGACTAAACATTTGATACCCAACCAGTTGTTCCCAGAATGGACATGAGAAGTGAAGGGATTTACGGGCTAAGGTCTGTCTTTGCGAGGTCTTGAGTTTGCGCATGCTTCTATCATCGTCATAAGGATGGAAAATAAAAATCGGGTGGAAATAACCCTGGCTGTACTTTAATGAGTTAAATGAATTAAGTGGCAATAGAACCGAAAATGAATCTTTCTGAGGTCTCATAGCTTTTTGGTGATGTGCCTAGTAAATGGGCACGCACATATTTAAGCTGATGTCTGCAATTGAATTAAGAGTTGTATCCTAATCCTTCCCGTAACTTCCTCCTCCTCGCTTCATCTTTAGCCCTCCACTCCTCATCGCCTACATCTGCTTCTCCAACAGGCACGTTGAATGCAGAGCCTGGTGGCAACCTTTCCGTTCTGCTCTCCCAAATATCCTCACTGCTGGGCTTGCCTTCGCCATACCTCCTGTAAGCTTTGTTACGATAGTGTGTTCTCACCATGTTGGCTTTGAGATCCCCAGTGTAAGCTCTGGTACGCATGCACAACCAGAAGTCATCCCAGTGCTCGCTGCAGGAGCGCATGTTGCCATAGCGGTAAACCGAGTTGAATTGCCCGCCGAGGCCATTACAGGACCAGGCCAGGTCAAAGGCTTGGCGGCAAGACATTTCCGTCGGAAGAAGAGATTCGGACAAGGGGTCGAGGAGAGGAGCATCTGGTGTTTTGTTATCTTGGGACGATGCCTTCAGAGAGATCCATGATGTTATTGAGGAGGAGGGTGTGTCGGAGGAGGGCGATGTGGTGGTAGTAGTAGTGTAGGTTTTAGGCTCAGTAGGCTCTTGATGATCGGGCTTGAAGAGATCGAAGAATTTTTGGACTTCGGGATCGACTGGCTCGTTTGGGGCAGACTCTTGTTCTTTTGGTGGTGGAGCTTTGGGTTGTTCTTGAGGAGGTGGTGATGGGGACGAGGACGAGGACGAGGACGACCAAAGCCAGCCCATTATGGACGATTATGGAGGTTGCAGAGGAAAGACGCAGTTATATGGGTCGGACTCTGATGTTGATGTGTGCATGCGTCAGGTTGATGATTTGATTAATTTGACGTTGCGCCACATTCGAGGCTGTTGCCGCCGTTTCGATAGCGGGCAATAGCGGGCAATATAGCGGGTAAACGAAAGGCCGACGATTCCTTGGCAGGCCGCCAAACTTCCATGACCTCATTGGCGGTGGAGCCCGGCTGGAGCTGTGCAGCTGAAGCAGGAGGAGCTCTAGTCCGTACGAGTGACTCCGGTTGTTAACAAAAAACCGTCACAATGTCGCTGGCGCATTGGCATTTCATCTCTACTCGAGCTAAAGACGCGAGATTCATCGCATTCAGCCCCCTGTGTCGTCCCTCATCGGCCATGATTCCCCCGCGGACCTTGGCCGCGCTGGCCAGACATGCAGGTTTCGTGAGATCCGGACTGGCACACTCGATCGGACAAGCACGCTCAGGTGCCATTGCTACGCGGGGAGTTGATAAGTTCAGAAACTTGGACTCGGTACGTTGGGAGAGTACTGCCGCTGTTCCTCCTGTCACGCCGCCTGTTGTTCCCCCTGATAAGTCCGCCTCTTCCTCGAACACGCACAAGGAGCAAGAAACGGGCCATTTCGAAGTGAAGCCGAACGAGTCTCTCTTCTTCTTTGAAAGTATAGTCGCACCTTGTTCTAAGCCATCCATATACATTCTTCGCTTCCACCGTAATAATCCTCTTTTTTTTTTTTTTAAAAAAAACTAGACATCTTTCCCAAAAAATTGAGCGCTCTACTCAGATATCCCGCCGAGACCGATGGCGACATGACCGAGTTGCTTCGTCGCTTTTACAGTTCTTCCAGCAGTAGCGGTGGCGGCTTGGACCCGATCGCTCTGGTAAAGAAAGCTATCCCTGATGATATGCCCCTGAAAGTTACAGAAATTCTACCCCGGTTGAAGGATGGAGGAGCATTCGTCAAGGTCCAATATGACGCAAGCATTTCTCCGAGTGAAATTGAATGTGGGACGACTTGGCTGCACTGAACATATGTTCCATGCTGATACCATGATCTAGCAACTCTTTTAAAGAAACTAAAACAGCGCCCTTTGAAGCCATGGTTCAGTCCGTTCCGGGGAATCACGGCTCGGTTGGTAAGAGGGACCCCTTGGCTGGAGGACTTGTATCGGTTTCCGTCCAGCTTGCTCAAAGTGGAATTCGTGCCACCAGCGCCTGGAGCTTCTGCCGAGGAGCTGTCCGAAGAGGCTTTGTACAGCATGTTTCGTCGATATGGTAAAATTGCAGATATCTTACCCCAGCCTTTTGACTCCAAGGTTGTGCCAAAGTATGCGCAGATAGGGTTCCCGAGGTTGAGCGATGCTATCATGGCGAGGAACTGCATGCATGGATTCGTCGTGAACGAATCAATGGGGGGTGGCAAGACTGGAACCCTCCTCCGTCTCTCATATGTCAAGCGAGTAAAGGCACACAGCATTTGGAACTGGCTAACCAATCACCCCCGCATCGTCATTCCCATCCTAGCGGCCCTTCTCGCTGGCGCCTCCGTCCTCATCTTTGATCCTATTCGAACATTTTTCATCAAGCTCCACGTCTCACATTCTCTCAGGTTCAAGGAATCCCGGTTATACAAGTGGTTCAAATCGCAAACAGACAATTTCTCATTCAGAAAGTCCCAGCATATGGAAGGCCTCAGCACCATCTGGAATCATCGACGAGAATTGATAGAGCAGCTCCGGAATTGGCTCGATGGTAGCTCCGACACCTTCGTTGTCATCACCGGTCCGAGAGGCTCAGGGAAGATGGAGATGGTCATGGACCAAGCTTTGGCCGGTCGCAAAAATGTCCTGCTGGTCGACTGCAAGCCCATCGTGGATGCTAGTGGCGAGGCAGGAACAATCAAGCGACTGGCGGGTGCTGTAGGGTTTCGTCCCGTCTTCTCATGGGCAAACAGCATGAGCAGCATGATTGATCTGGCGGTGCAAAGCACTACAGGCGTCAAGGCTGGCTTCTCCGAAACACTCGATTCACAAGTCAGCAAGATACTACATACCACAGCTAACGCCCTCAAGGAGATTGGGTTATCTACTCGGTCCAAGCGTGACAAAGATGCTCAGCTCTCAGAAGACGCCTACCTGGAGGCCCACCCAGAATCAAGACCTGTCGTTGTCATCGACAATTTCCTCCACAAGAACGAACAGGGGACCATTGTGCACGACAAGATTGCCGATTGGGCAGCCTCGCTTGTCCAGAACAGTGTTGCGCATGTCATATTCCTCACGTCAGATGGCTCTTTTTCCAAGCCACTATCAAGGGCGTTGCCTGACAGAGTCTTTCGTACTATTTCACTCGGGGATCTGGATCACAAAGTAGCCAAGAATTTCGTCACCAGCAGACTTGCCGAGGACGTTGCCGAGAATTCTGACGAGGCTGCTGAGAACGCAGTCAAGCATGCCAAACGCATGGATTTGGCAGGTCTTGACGAGTGTATCGAAACGCTCGGCGGACGCTTGACAGACCTCGAGTTCTTGGCCCGTCGAATCAAGGCAGGACAGACACCCAGACAAGCTGTTGATGAGATTGTCAGCGAGACAGCCACCGATGTTGTCAGAATCTTTCTCCTGGGTAAAACTACCGACCCGGATAAGAAGTGGTCCTCTGAACAAGCATGGCATCTTATCAAATCACTTTCTGAAAGTCCCTCTCTCCGATACCATCAAGTCCTCCTGTCGCCAACCTTTGCCTCATCCACGACTCCCAACGCCACTGACGGCGAGGCCGCTCTAGAGGCGCTTGCTTCCACCGAGCTCATCACTCTCAAGATGCATCAGGGGAGGCCAAAGTACATCAGTGCAGGCAAACCTCTCCACCAAGCTGCCTTCTCGGTGCTCGTGAGAGACCGTGTTCTCAAAGCAAAGATGGACATGGCTACTTTGAAAGAGTTGGTCAAGGTCGAAACCAAGACGATAGAGGGCGTCGAGACGGAGTTGACGGTGCTAGGGAAGCTGCCACGAAAGACACTGGAGACTGCAGGCAGAGTGTCGTACCTACTGGGAAAGTTGGACATGAGCCAGAGAAAGATTGAGGATTTCGAGACGCAGATGGTGAAGCTAAAAAGGGTTCTTGTCGAAGAGTATTAATGTAGTTGTTATGTATGGTAGTATTGTACTTGAACTGCTACACGGTTTTTTTTTTTTTTTTTTTTTTTTCCTTGTTTGTCTGCTCTCTACTCAGCAATCGAAGATGCCTCCATCACTACATGCGTCACCTAAGGCGCAAGGACTTTGATTGTCGACGCGTTCGACGGCTACTTTGGGCCAGCGCTTGTCAATGTGACGTAGTACGATCTGTAGGATGGGTGTTCTCGTGCGTCAGAGTCGGGGATCTGAGGTGCACCACCTGAGGGCTTCATGCATTTCTCCCGGGCTCGTTCAGCATCCACGGTTTGACAAGTCGGTCGAAAACCATTGGCATCATGGCATTTAACGGGTCCGTATTGGCAGTCTGGCTTCACATCGAGTGGAAGCCGGTATTTGAGCGAATCACAAGTACAGCTCGCGGGATATGGGCTCGAACACGATTCTTCCAGGCTTGCAAGGGACCCTCGGGTGTTTCGAGCAAACTTCGTCGTCGTCGGTGACCGACTTTCCACACTCTAGGCCTAATGGTCGTCCATGAACAACTTTGAGCGTCGCGGAAATTTCGGACCTGGCTAGATTAGATGCATCTACAAGATAAACCTCTGCTGCCTTGCGTCGCGTCCGGCGTCCGGCGTCTGGCGTCTGGCGTCCGAGACCGAATCTAGAGCCTATTCTAAATAAATGTAGCCGTGATACTACATGTGAGTAACTATACCAGTGACTTTTACGCTAGGACGCTAATAAGACTAAATAAATGAAATAAATAAATAAATTCGCCTGCTCTGGTGCTGAATAACGGACGGGAAACAAATCTCAAAATCCTCGCCCCAGCGCAGCCATGACCTTGTCCTTGAGATCAGCTAGATCTTTGTCCCGATTCATCATTTGGACCGTCAGCTCTTCGTATTTTCTCTGCCAGTATTCTCTCGAGAATAGCTGCTCCTTGTCGTGCTCGTCGTCGCGACCGACGCTGCCGCTCTCGCTCCCGGCCGCTGATGGCGGCGGTGGCTTCTTGTTCTTCGCCTTGGCCCACATGGTGGCCGGTACGACCTGCTCAAAGGTGAAGCCGCCCTTTACTTGGCCGAATTGATACTCCCACTCGCACTTGTAGGTGAATTGGCCGTCCTGCTCACTCAGTCGCGTACACTTTGGTCTGGTCATGACGAGCGTGGTGGATCCCGCGAGGGCGGCGAGGTTGATGAGGAATGCCTGCGGAGAGATGGCTGTTTTGTACATGGTTTGGAGCATGGCGTGGACCATGGCCGTGGACTCCTGGAAATCAACGGGTTGGCTGGGGTTCCCATCATTGTCGCGCCAGTCTGCCTCAGCCATGGAGCGCGTGAAATATGCGACGAGGACATCGATGTTCGTGCGATCTCTCATCTTGTCGAAGTAGAAGTCGTTTACTTCACCATCCGCCGCGAGGCCTGTGTCCTTTGCAGCGGTATTCGGCTCCGCGTTCTGCTCGTAGGCATCCGTCGCCTCTTTTGCAAACTTTCGCCACCCGTCTTGATACTTGCCATCATCTCCGTTGAACTCATCGCCTCTCGTGGCATCGATGCCGCAGGCCTGGGCTTGGGCTTGTTGGTAAGGCATCAGGGCTGGTGGTGTGGCTAGCCGCACTGAACCACCCGATCGTTCGGGCACTTGCAGCGATATGCTTGGTCGTGCTGGTCTTGGGCCATTGTATGGTGTCTGCGTTTCTTCATGTCCTTTGTTGGGAGACGCTTGCTGCGTGTCCAGGTGATGATCATTCGCGGCTGCATCTCGTTGATGCTGACCGGTATGAACTTGTGGCGGCGGTGGCGATCTTTGAAACTGCGTGTTTTCGGATGTTTCCTGGGCCGGCGTCCATGTGTGTGGGGGATACTGCGCCGAGCCGTCCACGGGTGTGCGGTTGATGGGAGGTCGTCCTCTCGATCGAGTGCCAGCGTCCTGACCAGCTGTTTTCCAAGCCGAGGACACGTTCTTTGCGCCTCGTCTATGACCTGCCATCTTTCCTTTGACAGGTGTCACGGCAGAGCGAGGCTCCAGTGCGTCATCCCAAAAGGACCCTCTCGTCGAAGGCGTTACCGCAGAATGAGGCCAGCGGCTCACGGGCGTCTGCAGAGATTCATTGTGCGCCCATGCAGTCGGGTTCTGGGTGTTCTGGGTGTTCTGGGTGTTCTGGGTCCTTGACGGATCCATGGGCATGCCGGGGCGAGCATCTGGATGCGCCGACCAAGGCTGGGGCGGTGGTCCTTGACCACGGTCCTCCATGGCGGAAGGGGAAGACGGTCGTGGCCGTTGAGCTGGCGATGCGACGCCATCGTCTCCTTCGGGTCTCTTGCGGCCTCTTTTGGGTCGAATGTGAGGTAATAATGCCCTCAAGGCCATGTCGTCCTCGACAGCAACTCCGTCACGCACAGCGATGGCGACGGGATTGGCATCATTGGGGATCCTGGTCCAATAGTCATTGGGGATGCTCATGAGGTATTCAAAGAAGGCCCTGACATGCATCGAATTCATCCATTTCTACATGGCAGCGGTTAGTTGGTTACAGCCCGCGTACGCACCCTCATGTCCGTGTGGGAAGCTCACCTTCAACCGCACACCATATTGGGCCACCTTTTGAGCACTCTCGTCCTTTGCGAGATCAGGTGGCTCAACACCGAGCGTGGTGGTCAGTTCGGTCCAAGTCTTGATTTCTCTCTGGTAAAATTTCCGGACCAGCTCGTAAATAGCAAAGGTGCTGAAAACTTTACCACCACTTTTCGGTGGCGTCCGAAAGGCTTCCCTCAAGCTTTCCGTGTCCGAATCCAACGGCAGGGCCGGGTTACAATAGAAGATGAAGCTCACATAAGCGTCCTCGATGGTCGATGAGTTGACATGTCGATCCGGCAGGGTGGGTCTCGCAACGAATCCATGGGACTGGGAAGAAGGCGGCGGCACAGCCACTCCATTGTCGAATGTTTGAAGGTTCATAATAGCTTGATTGAACGCCCCCCTCCCCCCCCCCTTCCCTTCCTTTGCGAATATCACCTCAAGTACGGAGTATCTCGGAGGCGATGGGGCTGGTGGCTAAGCCCTTGGGCAAGGGTCGAAAGGTTCCCTTGCATACATACGCCTTCCTCGTGGGTGTGCAACGTCAGAAGATGATAAATTTGCCCTCTTTACTCCGCACGGGACAGATGATGAGGGATGAGTACGGATCCGCGTAGTCCGCAAGTGTGAGAATCATGTGGGTGGCTGAGTTTGAAAAGTGGGCAAAAACCAAGGGGGTGTCGGCGCCGGCACTGTGTAGACGCGCACCCCCTTCGTACGGATTCACAGTGCAAGATTCCTCCACCGCGTTGGCATGCACGCGCCATGACCCCGCCCGGGTGGAAACTGTGCGTCACAAACCCCGTGGAAGCGCCTCCTCCTCGACTTTCCATCCCCAGAATCTACATACATACATACATACATACATGCATCTTCGACCCAACCCCCCCGTCATAAAGAGTCCACGGAGATGGTTGGTACCTGGGACGACAGACCGCTGCGGTCAGGCACAGTCCCGGCCAGAAACGATATTCACCTGTGGCGTGGTAGGGAGCGAGAGGGATAATTACCATCGCCCGAAAATGCTTTGACAGGGAGGCGGGGTGCCATGTACTGATGACGAAGAATATGATATATCATGTGGGAAGTATGTACAGCATTGTATGGAAGGTTCATTGTATGGAGGTTTTCCCATTGATTTTCTTGAATACATTAAAAAAAAAATTTAATTTATCAATGGGTCGTGCCCAACGCATCAGATTTCTAATTCCATGGTTTTCCCTCCATTCATCAGATTGGCAAATTGATCTATGCGGATGCAGCCAAACTCGATGGAACCGTCGACGCACGCCTAAACACACAGGTAGATTGCTCAACAGAATGAAACTCGGCCACGACAAACCCACCCCTCGAACCCACGTAAAATCCACACGTTAGATCCAGCAACAGAAACATCTCAATCCAGGTCCAACATTCAAAAAGCACAGCCATCACCAGCGTCTATACCAAGCATGAGTCATATTACGCCTATCAATATCTACGCTGGGCCACAGGCAAAGCAAAGCACATCCCAAAAGGACAATCATGGCCAAGCCAAGCCAAGCCAAGCCGGCCGGTCTCGCAATCCGTGAATGAAAACTCACCGCGAAAGCAACCTCAAGGAAACGAGCGAGAAACCAACCCACCGACCGTGTCTCCAAGGAGACTCACCAAAAAAAAAAAAAAAAAGACGGGTCCGAGACAAAGAAGAAGAAGACTCAACACCGGTTGCTCAATAGCAGGGGAAAACAGCCACCTCGCATATATCTGAACCCCGTTGGTGATGCGCAAGACAAAGGCAAAAAGACGCCGCGCTGTGTTCATCCTTTTCTCAAAGGAAGAATGGGGAGAGAAACAAAAAAAAAAAAAAAAAAAAGGAACGGGCAGTCAACTTGCAATGAACAAGACGAAACAACACAATCACTGGGCTCGACGACCTCGGCCGCGCCCGCTGCCAGTGGTGCCCTGGCGACTCATGGCCACACCGCCGAGGCTGCTCTGCCTGCTCATGGGCACTGCTGACGCAGAGTGTCCTCCGACCGACTGGTTCGAACCGCCGTGTCCGGGACTCGGCTGGTCCCGCATGCTGCTGCTGCTAGGGATGCCGAGTGAGTCGCGCAAGTTTTCGGGATCCTCTCGCGCTGCGCTGGTGATGGCAACGAAGCGACCCTGCTGGTACGGGGTTGACACGGCTTCCAGGATCTTGCGCAGGCCCGTCGGAGCATCGAGATGCGCGCCAGGTTTGTGCAGCTGATCGTACTGCTTGAGGAACCCCATGACGGACAGGTCTGACACGATGTCGTCCTGCGACAGGGGGACGGGGAAATTCTGGTCCGCAGTTCTGGGGTACGGCTTGAGGTACTGCTGGGGCACGGGAGGGGGCATCTTGGGAGGCTCTTGAGCGTGCATGAGGTCCAAGTTGGCGGGGACTTCAAAGTTGGCGATTCCCTCGACCCCCAGGATTTTGTCATCCAGGAAGTTGGCGTTAGCTCCTCCCCGTGTGCTTCTGGTGGCATGGGATACGTTGCGCTCCATCATGGGCGCCGAGGGAACGGAATCGACGTCGTTGTCGTCCCCGTTGGGCGAGTCGCTGTCATCGGGAGACGAGGCGTTGCCGTTTGCGCGGTTGCGCAGAATGTACTGGTGTGCCGCCAAAGCGGCTGCGTTGTAGTGCAAGGACAGCTCTTTGTCGGTAAAGAGCTTGTCAATGCTGTAAATAGGCCCGTTTTGCTTCGCCGCAGCACGAGCCTTTTCCGACTGCCACAAGGGAGTGGTGCTGTTGGGATCCAGCGCGCGGCGCATTGGCACAGGCGAACCGTCCTCCTCGCCTGGGTTTCGCTTTCGCTTCTTGTCCGAGAACATCTGGAGATCCTCGGCGTCTTTGCGATGCCGCGATGCTCGCTTTCCGTGAGTACCGCCGGGGCTGCCGGGGTTCGTCAGACTGAAGTGGTTCGGGTTCAGGAGCAGAGCGTTTGAGTCGTTGATTTCGAGGACTTCTTTTTCTCGGTTCAATCGATTCTTCTTCTGCGTGAGTGTGTTGATCAGGCGGTCGCGCAACGTGCCGGTGAGGGCACTATGCTCGCGCTTCGCTGTTTCGACCTTGTAGGCATGTGTGTTTTTATATTCTTGAACTTTTCGATCGTATTCGTTCTATTGAACACGGTTAGAAGATACCAGAACGTTAGCCCGATGTTTTTTTTTTTGTTTTTTTTTCCCCGAGGGGCGTGGTCCAGTTTGTGCTGCAGAAACTCACCTTGGACTGTGTCAATTGGAAGTCGCGTATCTCAATGAGATCTTCGATTTCGTCAATGAAGTTGGTGAATTTGATTCCCGCCATATCCATCAAGCTCCGGGCATTCTCAGCATGCACGGGAGGTCCCTGTGTCTGCCTATGTTCTTTCTGAAGCTCGGCCGCCAAGTCCAAGGCGCTCGGGTCGTAAGGGTCAAATCGCTGCACGAGACTAATCTCGTACTGAATCTTTTGCAGCTGATCGCGGTACGTCATGTCTTGCTCGCGCTGGAACTTGTCCGTCATGTTTGACAGGCGTTCCATAAGAGCCTGCCGCTTCCGATCTCGTTTTGATTGTGCTGCCGGAGGCGGAGAGCGTCGCTCGGCTTTGCCGCCCATGGCGGGAGGAACAGCGTTGTCGCTGGCGGCCATTCCGTGGAGCTGTCTGATGCCTACAGATGAGGAGACGAATCTCAACGGCTCGCCCGTGTAGGTCAAAGAAACGTGCTGTCGTAGCCCTCTTGCGTCAGCGATCGATCGGGGAAGCGACGCTGCCTCACAAGACAGAAGCGAGTAACAAAAACGGGCACAACCAGCCAGGGCTGCGATCGCAATTGAAGAGCGGCGTTTACTCCGTACAGGGAAGAAGAAAGAAGACACACTCAGTCTGGCCAAAAAACTTCAATGGGCAAGCGACCCAGCAGACTGCCATACCAGGTGGGCAAGAGTTTCAAGTCCAAGTCGGCCAGACGCTTTCTTCTCATCGTTCTGCCGCATGACCTTTGTTGGGGTGTTAGTCGCGGGACCCGCTCACCGCCTGCCGACTGCGCCAAGGCCGCCGGGTCGGGAAGATTGTGATTGGCTGCATGTGCCCGGGCCAAGCTCCAAAGGGGCATGGATAGAGTACAGTGGGGTAGAATACAGTGTGGGTCGTCGTGTCAAGTGACGCACGCACGGTGGAAAAGTCATTCATTGCCGTCGTTCTCGCGCATTGATGGTTATCAGCTTCTTTGACATTGATGCCCATTCTCCTGGTGTCATACAGACTCATACTTGAGAAGTAACCATGTTGTTGCTCCATGCCCCAGTCAAAACAGCTGATATATAGATGGACATTCTTCCATATGCCCTCATCTTCATCATCATCGTCGTGGTCATCGCGTGGTCATCGCGTCAACTAATCAATCACAAGCCATTTCTTAGCTTCTGCAATTGACTGATAAGCCCGAAACCCCCAGATGATTTGCTCTCCTCGCCATCTTGTCTCTTCCCCGGTGCGGCAGCCGTTCTCCCCTCCTTTCTAGCGGCCTGGTCCATCTCTCTCATCAACTCCTTGTGCCTGTCCTCGACCATCTTGGCCAAGCTCTCTATGAATTTCATGCGGCCCTTCTCCTCCGCCGTGCCCTTCCACACGGTGGTCAACTCCTTGAGCTCCTCGACCCTCGTAGCCGACTTTTCAATGCCCACCACGACGTCGTCGCTCTTGTACAAGAGGTTCGAAATCTCGTCGCGAAGTCCCTTGAGGACTTGCTGCCCCTTGTCCTCGAAGCTCTGTGTCGCGGAGCCCGGTTCGGGCGCCGACACGGACAGAAATCCTGAGCTGACGGATACTTCCGAGGGCGGGAACGCAAAGTCCATTGCTTCGCCAAATACTTTGATGACGGAGTCGAGGCGCGAGCGGACCAATGTCAGCGTTTGTAGTTGTTTGACGTATTCGGGGTCGGCTGCATTGACGCCATCGACACGAGTAGTCTTTGCAGCTTCATCATGGGGCGCTGCGCCAACTGCATCATCATTATCGTCGTCGTCTTCTTCGTCATCCGCTTTGTTCGCAGCTGCTTCCCTCTTGTTACCGTCCGTTCGCAAGCCGCCAGGCACAAACTTCTCAATATCCTCCCGCAATGTCTCATTCAACGTCTCCGACAGACTCAGCGTCTCACCCCTCAGTAACTCCACTTGATAGGCCAGACGGCTCCCGCTCCGGAGAATCTCATCCGTCAGCTGGGTGAGCGTGTCGGACAGCCGCGTGGTGTGCGCATTGAGCTGCGACAGCAGAGTCTGGGTCTGCGCAGATAGCTCCGCGAGGGGCACATGATTGGTGCTCCCAGATTGAGCCGTACCTGCCGGTTTTGCAGCGAGCGGAGGCAACCTGGCGTTCAAGAATGAAGCTGCGTCAAAGGTAGGACTGAGAAACTCGTGAAGAAACTCGTCAGAGGTATGCGTTGACTTGGGTTGGATGGCGACCTTGGACTGTGTTGGGGCGTGTGGGCCACTTCGTATGGGCAATGAGGCAGCAGCAGCAGCAGCAGCAGCATTGCTGCTCGTCCGTCGCCGAACGAGGTTTTGGTCCGAGGCCATTGCGTGCTGTGATGGCCTGTCGATTCTGTCACATCAACGGGTGGACTCGACACCGACTGGCGATGCATCCAAGTCGGCGCCTGCGGACTTGAGGTCAATGAATTGAAACCGTGTTTCATGGCGGCTTGCATGTGTGGGCAACTCAACTGGTGAGCGGCGGCACTGTACACTCCACTGTACACCCCACTGTACGTACATAACCCCACTGTGCATATGTACACCCCCACTGTACGGATCCGTACTCCGTAGTGCAAGTGGCAACCACCTCTCTTTCATCTTTTTCACTTGATCATCAGTCGGGGCCGCCGACAATGACCCGGGCACCCTAATAATACACCCACTGTAATAATGAGAGGAACGTCAAATTGGTCACAGCTCACCACTCACCACAATTCCCTTCTCCTCTCATCATCCCCGACCAGCCCCTACATGATCATCAGACATGAGCGAGCCCGACGAAATGCGCGTAGACCCCGCGAGAGCCCAAGCTCTCATCTCTCGGCTCTCCTCCGTCAAAGACCGCATCGACGCATTGGCAAATGGTCGAAACGTATGTCAGTCACGACTTCACGACAAAAAGCCGCTTCACTTACACCAAGCCAACCCAGCTCAGCTCCAAATCAAAAGTGTACTCTTTCAGTGGACCATCCTGACTTTCAAGGCAGATCAGACTCGTCGCCGTTTCCAAACTAAAGCCTGCAAATGACATCCTCGCCCTCCATCAAGCACCGACCTCTCACGAGCACTTTGGCGAAAACTACGCCCAGGAGCTGTCGCAAAAGGCACAGTTGCTGCCCAAGAGTATAAAATGGCACTTCATCGGGGGCCTGCAATCTGGTAACAAGTCTTCCCTCCTTCCTCTCGGACCAAAATCGCGCCATAAGAAACCTCCGTCTTCGAAACAATACCGAGAGCGTCCGTCGTGGAGTCGTGACTGACACGCACACAAACCCAGGTCACTGCAAGACCCTCGCCAAGATCCCCAACCTCTTCTGCGTATCCTCCGTGGATACCCTCAAAAAGGCCACTCTCCTCAACTCCTCCCGCGGGAACCTCCTCACCTCGGCACCGTCTCTGCCCAAACTCTCCGTCCACGTGCAGGTCAACACGTCCGGGGAGGAAGCCAAGTCGGGCTGCGCGCCGGGCGAGGACACCGTCTCGCTATGTCGCGCCATCGTCAACTCGTGTCCGAACCTGCGTCTCCTGGGTCTCATGACCATCGGGGCAATCGCGCGGAGCAAGGCCACGACAGCGGAGCACCAAAACGAAGACTTTGTGGCCTTGACGCAACAGCGGGACTTGGTCAGCAGGGAGCTGGGCTTGGACGCAGACAGGCTGGAGCTGAGCATGGGCATGAGCGAGGACTTTGAGGGCGCCATCACAATGGGAAGCGGGGAGGTGAGAGTCGGGAGCACCATATTTGGACAAAGACCTGCGAAAGGTGATGCCAAGATTCACGCAGTGACTTGAGTCGTTGGTTTGTTTTGTTCGTCATACACTAACGAAACCCTCCAGCTTTCACCATTGGTTGTCCTTGAACGGGACACGCGTAAGAAAATATGGGAGTATTTCGGCAGTTATTATAAAGGCCTTGGACTTTAATAAAAGGGTTTTCATAGTAAAAGGGGGGGTTTTTTTTTTCCTCATAACACAATGGATGCCGCTATGATACTCGGCTAAAGAAACGTCGACGACACCTGAACATAAACAGACTACGCGGCATCCCCACCCCAACCTTCCTTTCCCACCACAGTTCCAGCCCCTTTCAAAGCCATTTACAAACAAAATTCTATTGACCATGCCAGTAGTCAATCTATCTGCCCGATTTCAAGAACCAAATGTGAAGAGGTGGAGACCTTCCAAGCACCAAATCTGCCACCAAACTCCCCCACGTCGTCCCCACCCCAAGTATATAAAACAAATATGCGCCTCCCTCTTTCACATACGACCACAGCCGCCAGTAAACCTCAGGATCCCGTCCGATCTCCCACGATAAGCTGGCGAGCGCTGGATTAGTAGTTGGGTCGGTGACGACCAGCGAACACCCGGTGTTGTATGTCTTTTTGCCCGACGTGACAATGTGTGTGTCTTTGATTTTTTTGGTGGGTTTGGCAGGATGCTTGATTTCTTGGTCATCCAGCCAGGTGACGAGACAGAAAAACGCGCGTGAAAAGTCTAGTTGCATCTACACACAAACATGTAACGAAATGCCACGACAAGGCGGTATGATGAAAATTTGACTGAGATATATCAACTTGGTATTGACGACCTTCAAGACCCCTTCTCCCGACGCACTCCCCCGTACTGACGATGCCAATAGATGGTAAAGGCCCTTTTTTTTTTTCCTGCAGGCAGATCTCCTCCCGTGTGCTTGAAATCAATTAATCCTCCATAACGCCACAATGCTTCCGTGCTTCCAAACCTCCTACCTGGCAGTACAAATTTCATCTCACACCTTTCCAAATCGAGAGACCATGACATTCCCGAAAGAGTCAGATATTTCGTCTCGAGTCGGCGCGCGGTAGTCCGAAGCGATCGGCTGGCCTTGGGCAAGTCTGTCCTGCATCAGTTTTAGGAGAATGGTGGGGACTGAATCGTCGGTAGCACGAATCGTAAGTCGAATCATCTATTGCTCGTTAGTCATTAGTCTTTGCCACAGTTGGTTGGGGCCAAATTGGAAGAAAGGTATTTTATTACCTGGGTAGAATAGTTGGGCTCCAGACGTAAGAGACATCCGAATTTTCCTCCTTCAGAAGTATGCATAACGCTGGCGCCCACCAAATTCTTGGGATTAGGGTCAACCATGTCCAACAAGTGCCATCGGAAACCCTCAACGGTGTTCTTGACGAATGACTCGGTGAGCTCTCTCTTTCCCCCAGTTACACCGAAAATGGTTTGTGCTTCGCGAGTATCGGCTCCGATCTGCTTCCACCGCTTGAAAAAGTCCTCGGCAGACAAATCCGCGGGATCCATAAACTTGTGTGCAGCTACAGGCAACTTGAGAGTCACGGCTTGCAGAGCCCCTGCCAGGTAACTGATACGGACCGTCGGGCTCTTCTCAAAGATCTTTTTGCATTCAAACATGACAACCTGCTGAGTCTGGCCACCAGGAGCAATGGTGCTATCTGGAAGACCTTTGACATCCCATGATAGTTTATTCTTCTCGTTCTTGTCCAGGTCCAGCGTTGTAGTAAACGACGTCATCGCAGAAGGTGACTTGTTTGAAAAATATGTAATAAGGCACGCCATTTGTCCGCGATATTCTGATCGAACACCAATTTGAACTTGACCATCCTCATACAAGATGCCGTCAGAACGAAGCATCAATTTCTCGAAGCCCTTTTCCCATCCTGGAGACAAATGAGCTGCACTAGCCAAGTTAGGATTTTCAAGCATTTTGGCTTCTGCTGGAGACGGAGCGTTAAAGTCCAAGCCGGCAAGATCGCTGGCACCATCGGCACCTCTATTGGCCTTGGACCCGTTGGTTGCCGCAGCGGAGTTGATTGTTCTTCCAAGGCCGCCAGGCTTCGCCATGCCTAACTCGCTGCCATCCACATTGGCATCCTTGCCTCCAACAACCCAGGTCCGTCGGTCACTGGTGTTGGCGTGCTTTTGATGTAATCGTGACAAGAGGGCAGATTCTCGCTGGGGAAACGGCGGCATCTCGTCGCAAACCGTTCTCAGAAGATCGTCGGTAGGCATGTTGGCCAGAGTGAGGTACTCACATGCTCGCTGCTGCATCTCCGAATCCAGTGCATGACTGTATACCTCGAATGTGTGAAGTAGCTGTGGTTTAATCTCAGGGAACAAGTTCACAAACTTGATGAAGCAAGATAGAATCATGGCTCTTGTGCTGGGAGAGCAACCCGAGAGCTTTCCCTGGAGAGCCATGAACTGCTCGATCGGACTGCATCGAGGTTGGTCGGCGACCAAGTGGCCGAACTCGCCCATGATGTACGCTCCAATCTTGACTAACATCTCGTGACAGTGATCGGCCTTGATGTACTGCAACGCAGTTTGCGCCGCGTATACCTGGAGGTCCTCATTGTTGGTAACAATCTGAATGACACGCTGCCAGACTTCATCGCTGACGTGATCACCAGCCATGGCAATCAAACGCAATGAGATGTCGACATACCACTGGACATCAGTGGCATACTTTTCAGTAAGAATGGCAATCTTAAGAACCATTTCCTCACGAATGGCGAAGTCTGCATTCTGGAGGAAGTGCAAGAGCTCAACCACAATGATTCTCGCGTTGGTGGCGTCGCACATACTGTATAGAAGATCCAAACCTTTCCGACGAACACTGATGTCTCGATCTTTCAATGATCCCAGAATGATGCCTTGATGTTGCTTGATGGGTATCAGAGTCTCGGTTCGGGCAGCAAGATGCGTCATTGCTTCCAACCCGAGATAACGAACATTCGTCTCCCTGCTCTGAATGAACCGGCCAAGACGAGAAGATATCTGCTTCATGAGTGCGTGCTCTGTGTCTAAATGAATGATCAGATTAATGGCCTCGAACAGGACAGAATTCTGCGCATTGTTTTGCTGGACATTTTTCTGAGCTTCCATGGCAAGATTCAAAATCTTCTGTAGGGATTCTCGTATCATGTCTCGGACATGTGTATCGTCTGTGATGGTTGAATCATGTCAGCTCGAAGAAGCAGGCTTTCGATTCGAGCCAAGTGACAACGTACCGGAGGGCGGGAAGTATTGCAGCAATCGAATAAGCTTGATTTGTAACCAAGGACAAGGAACCTTGTAGTACAGATAGTCGGTAGTGTACTCGCCATCAATGACTATGCGCTTAAGACGGGCCGCGGCTTTCGTACATGCGCCCTTGTAGCCGTCGGGACTATCCTGAGCCAGAGCCATGACCAAAGAAGTTACAGAGAGGGCCACTCCAAGATCGGTATCGTCCATGAGGTGGATGATGCGCTCCGCCCACAGTGGCGACACTATTTCGGGATGTTTTCGATATAGGCGGAGCAAAGTCAAGGCTGCCTTCTTCTTCACAAAAGACTTGGAGGTTCTATATTCCGATGGTCAGCCTTTATGGTTTGAATCAGGGATGCTGGGGGTTAGTTCATACGGTGAAATCAGAAGTCTATGGACCTCCGAGCTGAGAGCTTCCCCCATTTCCCGTCCTCCTACATTGGCAATGGCATGCAATGCCAGACAATTGAACAACTCGTTGTTATCCAACAGATCCTTCCGTATGCTGTTCACGACAAGGTGCAGCAGCTCATGCTTCTCGTGGAGGAACAGAGTCATGGCAAGATAGCCAATCTGCTTTTCCGAGTATTTCTGTGCCGAGATCAGGTTGACGGCCTCGAGATGGCCAAAATCAACATCCCAGCCCAGAATGTAGATGTAGAGGAACTTGCAGACGTATTTCTTCTTGTGGTAGCCACTCAAGTTGCCATCCTTGAACTTTTGCCGAATATTGGCCAGTTCCTTGTTAATTCTCTTCTCTTCCAACTCGCGAGCACGCGCATTTCTCAAGTCGGCAATGAACTGCACCAGGCCTCGCATGTTGGAATTGCTGCTACTCGAACGGCCGAGGAAGCCGCCTCCTGGTGTCGCCATGGTCAAAGTTGCCCCTCAGCCCCTGGCTGGCCCCGAATCTCGGCTCGTCTATTCCGTCGGTCGAGCAAACCAAGTGATAGTTCGCAGCACTCTTGCAGTATGGGTCACGCGTCGACCGGTCCAAGCCGCAGTCGCATGATTCAGCTGTTCGGCGACTGTAGAAGCAATATGTCGCTCCGTCTTGCTGCGTCTTGCTGACGTCGTTGAACGGGCTAGCTTGTTGGTAATAAGAAGTGGTGTACTCCGTAAGGTCTCGAGAACCAAAAAGTGGGGCGTGGCACGAGTAACGCCGGCTTCGCAGGAGCTATCATCATCTCACCTGTCTCATCACTGACAAGCAATGGCAATGACAATTCCTGCCTTCCCGACTTGCTGACTGATTGATCTGTCGCTTCTGTTGGCATCTGTAAGCATCTGCTAGGAATACAAAGTAGATGAGAGTACGGAGTAGAACCTCTATTCGATTCTATTTATTGGGGGAAACGCCTACACCCACCGTCACTGGAAATAGATCATGAAGCTACAGTGGGGTGTACAGTGTGTACATACACCGTACTGCTGTTCGCCCATCGGAGGAATCCAATGGGGCCACCCCTACAATACCAAAATGTGGGTGGATCCCGGCACCCTGCCTGAGGCCTCACCACTCACTGTCAAAGGGATGTAATGAATACAGCAACACCAGACGACACAAAATACTGGTATACGACCTCTCAAACACACGCACAAAACTTGCCCCAATGTCAGCATGTGCCAAATGCACCCCAGCGCTGGGCAATACTTGGCACAGAATACGCAGCGCCTCTATCCAAGGCAATAGCCAGCGATGGTACGCAGTCCACTCTTCGGGCGCCCCACGCTTCCAGGTGTTCAATCGAAGAACGAAATGGATGCAAAAGGAGCGCGCGGCTTCAAAGCCCGAACAAAGCCGGCAGGCAGACTATCTGAAGGACGAGGTCGCCATACGGGTTTCGGAGAGACTGTTGGTAAGCCAAATCCCCCCCCCCCCCCAAACCAACCAAGCTCGCAGTTGCTCGGTGTCCCAGCGCTCATGAAACCACCCCCCCTCCCCCCGGATGTTCCTGCCAGGACATCAACCGACATTTCCCACGAGTCCTCGATCTAGGCGCGAACTCATGTAACCTGGCGAGAGCACTCGTCCGCGACAATCCTGCGCCCCATCCAGCAATCCCCGAATCTGCTCCTCTATCAACACGAATATCAGAATTGCTCGCCGCGGAATCGTCCGAGTCGCTGTTGTACCGCGACGCCGACCATGAATTCAATAAGAAGATCAACATCACCCGGCAGGTTCTGCAGGACGAAGAGAGCATACCGTTCGAGCCCGAGTCATTTGATCTCGTCATGAGCTCCCTCAGCATGCACTGGATCAACGACCTCCCGGGCGTTCTGTCTCAGATCAACAGTGTTTTGAAGCCGGATTCTCCCTTCGTTGGTGCGATGCTCGGCGGGGACACCCTGTTCGAGCTTCGTACGTCCCTTCAACTAGCTGAACAGGAACGAAGAGGAGGTATCTCGCCGCACGTGTCGCCGCTCGCAGACGTTCGAGACGTAGGGGGCTTGCTCCAAAAGGCAGGGTTCAAGATGTTGACCGTGGACGTGGACGACATCATTGTCGACTACCCTGATACCTTTGCCTTGATGGAAGATCTCCAAGCTATGGGAGAGAGCAACGCCATTCTCGGCAGAGAAATGGGCCCGATTCGCAGAGACGTGCTCGTGGCAAATGACGCCATCTATAGAGCGTTGCATGGAAATGAGGACGGGTCGATTCCAGCGACTTTTAGAATCATATACATGATCGGGTGGAAGGAAGGGGAGAATCAGCCAAAACCACTACCTAGGGGAAGCGGCGAGGTCAACCTGAAGGATATCTTGGAAAAGAAATAGAAGCAGCACATGGACAATCAATTAAGACCATGTACTCTAGCCCAATGGAGGGCACAATTCAACACCAATACCAAGGCAATTGTTCAAAACTTCACTCGTCATGTTCGTCATGTTCATCATGTTGCGTCAAAGGGACATTTTGAAACCCGGACCCCCCCCCCCCCAAAGTCTATTTTTCAGCATCCATTTCTCGTCTCCTATCATTCTACACCCTTCGCCAATCCGTCATGGTACGTCCGATGCATCCCAACCCAGCAACATCAACAACCTTCTCATGCCAGCTAAGAAGCACGCTCATCGCCGCAGCAGCAGGCTCGTTCGAAGCACCCGGTCTGGAACCAACCTGGCTGAACCCCCCCGTCGATTGCCGCGCAACTTTTGATCCCCTTCCGCTATTTAATTGTCCCATAGACATCCCCTTGTAGCTATGCGTCAAACCCAAAGTCAGTGTCATAACTCTCTTTTCGTGACAACCAAAATTTAAGAGCTCATGCATTATCTTACATATACTTCATCAGGACGTCGAGACATTCGTTGCCGCCCTGTGATTCGTAGATTTTCTTTAGGAGCGGGCTCATGTCACTGGCTTTAATCGATTGCAAGACCTCAATAACGGTTTGGAGATGTGCATCCTGTCCAAACGAGTTAGCACCCCTTTCATCTTTTCCGGAGGAGGTGCGCAATCCCTGGCAAGTGGCTCTGGGCATACTTGCGATGCCAGGTGTGTTAGAAGAGAGGACGCACCTTTGCTCCCTCGGCTCCATTGTAAACCGGCGTCTCCAGACATCCCCTGAGCGCGCCTTCGGCATCTCCTCCTTGTAGGAGTTGCCTGACCTGCCCTGCTAGTTGACGGGTTTCAGCTTCACTGATCTCCGGCTGTGGTGGGTGCAGCGTGGAGACGTCGAAGTTGACGGACGAATCCTCGTTGTAGGCGTCGATATTGATGGTTCGCCATGCGTCGCTCAGCGTGGCGCTCGTGTGCTGCTGGATGATTGACATGGCTGGTGTCTAGGCCGATACCGCCTTTTCGAGCGAAATTCGAGATGACGGAGGGCGTGAGGCCGAGGAGAAAGACGTGAAGTTGTTTGGTTTCGCGGGAAGCTTTTGGGATTGCTGCGGATGAAGCTGCGTGGCTGCGTCACATACATATATATATACATATATTGTGGCGGGGCGGAGGGAGCTGTTGCCCGATGGCGGATACAGCGTCTATGACGAATAAATCTGCACCCACAACCGTATCGGGGGAGCTGAAGATGCACGTCGCTAAACGCGATAATTCATAACAAAAGCATACGATCTATAATATAATAGCTTTCTCTATAAAAGAGGAGCTTTTATCCTTCTATTTGTAGGATAGAGATAGCTTTAATCTAATCCTTTTCTAACCTTCTTTATCCTACTAGGGGAGATCTTTTTAAGTTACGTGCCTAATGTATAATAGTTATAAGCCTAGAAGGTACACGCCTATAACTTCCACTAAGTCCCTTACGCACAAGACATGTGTGTGCACTGCGCCTTACCTACTAATAACGCTTATAATAGATATAATAACCTCTTACTACCTAAGTCTTAAGACTAATATTAAGCTAGTCTTATCTAATAAATAGGAAGAGTAATATAAAGCATTAAAGCAAGCTACCTAAAGCTAAGAGATCTAGGAGAGGGTTAATCCCTAGCTCCTAAAGCTTAACTCTAACTATCTAGAAGAGCCCTTTACTATTACGCTAGAGTTATGTAAAGCTCTTATTATAAAGAACTAAGGAAGTAATGCTATAAAGCTTACCTTCTAAGAGGCTCTTTCCTTCTTATCTTATAAGTTTATATCTAAGTACTAAGTATATAAAGTAATAAAGTCCTAAGAAAGGACTATTAGAACTTAGATTATAAGCACTATTAATCCTAATGCTTATACTATAGTAATTAATAAGATTAAAGAAGGTAATATAAATAATAAGAAGCCTACTCTTTACTAAATCTTTATTAAGCTTAAAAAGAGGTTTTCTCCTAGGTAAGTGATTATTAAATCAGAGGTATTAGCTAAGTATATAGCTTACCTTACTAACACTAAATGCGCTAATATTTAATTTAAGCGTTAGATTAAGTAATAGGGGAAGCTATACTAGAAAGCATTAATATATAAGATTAATAAGGTTTAGGGTTCTAATGTAATTCGTGACTTTATTATAGCTATTAGTATACACTTTAACCCTAAATAGGTAAAAACTAAGATTACATAACTAGTATAGACTTCTAATTCTCTTCCTAAAGAAGTAACCCTTTAAGGCATTACCTCTAAGTACACTAGATATTATAGGGTAACTTAAGCTATAAGCTTTACCTTTAGAAAAGGAAGCTATATAATAACTCTTAGGGATTACTTAGACTAAGAAAAAGAGAAACTATAAGGCTAAAAGAATAATAGCCTAAAGAAATGCCCTTACTATATAGGAAAGGCACTAACTACACACTTTTAGTCTCCCTAAGCGTGCTATAGCTTATACTACGCGGTAACTAGTGAAAAGGTTCTAGGATTTAAGCCCTTTATAAAGGTTAACTATAAAAAGGTTAAGAAACGCTATAAAAGCGCTAAATAGAAGAACCTACGCTCTAAGGTTATAAAGGATAGGTAAATAGTAAAAGGTATTAAGGATTATAAAGGAGAAAAGTTACCTAGTACTATTATAGTAGTAATTATTAACCTAAAGATTCTTAAGAGTATTCCTCTAGCTTAGGGAAGCTATATAACGCTTAAGAATATAAAATATATACTCTCTAAGAGCACTCTCTTTAATAACTACGGTGCTTTATATATTATAAATAATATTAGTTACTTTAAACTAGGAACCTTTAAGGAAACATTTAATGATTACCTTAAAGCAGGAATAACCTTATTCTAGATTACTAGAAGAGGTACTTATGTAATTAAGAACATTTTTAATAGGCTAAAGGGAAACCTTATAGAAAGCCTTACTTTATAGAATATTACACTTATTCCTAGGTTTTATATAAATATTATATTAGAGAGCCTTCTTTAAAAGAAGGGTATTTAGTATTATAAAGCGGACTGCTCTTTATATGTTAGACCCTTTTATAAGAGCTTGTTATTAGTAAAGCTTTAGAGAAAGCATAATATTATATTCCTTTAATATAAGCCTCTTTTCTCTTATAAGAGTCCTAACTAAGTAGTGAATTTGTTTATACCACTAGTGATATTCTTAATAATTAATTTAAAAGCATATAATAACACACTACGCTTATAATGTAGTTAACTAAGTAGAGATCTGCGCCCTATATAAGCAGACCCTAAAGAACTTTAGCATTTATATTCTAGGCACCTTAGTAAGGATACTCTAGCTAAGAGTTACACTTATATAAGGGGAGTGTGGTTATATAGAACTAAGTAAAGAGACTATAAGACATGTTCTCTGGTTTATGCTTGCTAAGTTATCTTAAGAAGACCACTAGAATATATATTACTAAGGCTATTTTAGAGGATCTATTAGGATCTTTAAGACTATAAGCCTAGTTATAATAGTATAAACTAGCTAATGGTTATGAAAGATAAGTTCTTAGGTATAATATATATTTATGCATTACCTAATAAATCGCAGGTAATAGTATTTAATATATTAATCTATATTAAACAATGGATTGTAAGGTAATTTGGATTATTAGTTACAAAGATTAGGTAAGATCATAAAGGAGCTGTTATTAGTTAATTTAGTAATATAATCTTTTAGATGTAGGCACGCTTGTAAGGCATTAATCTTAAGCTTATGCCTCTGTATACTTATGAACCTAATAGAATTATAGAGAGAGTAAGGTAAATAATTATATTATAATTAAATGCAATGCTTATAGGCATATAGCTTCCACTAAACTTATGGTTAGAGAGCATATAAGCGGTAGCGTACCTATATAATATAAGTCCTGTTTAATAATCTAGGTAGAAAACACTATTAGAAACCCTAGAAATCTGGTTCTAAGATAATACTTAACTTCTAATTAGGGAGCCTATAGCTAACTTAAGGCTAGATTAGAGCGGATTGCACGCATATAGCTACCGCGCCTATTCTCTTTAGAGGGATCGTAAGGCTAATAAACACAGATAGTTTTATAAGACTAATCCTAGGGGTTATATTAGATATCTTATTAGGTACTCTGCCTCTAATATATATTGTATCTAGATTCTAAGACTAGGAAAAGTTATAATAATAAGGAATGTCATATTTAATAAGTTAATTTTTTATAATCTAATAAAGGAGAGCGCAATAGAGCTATCAATTGATAAGCTTAAAACACATTTCTAATCCCTTAAAATTAACACTGAATTAGATAAAGAATTAAATCTTTTCCTTGCGCTAACTTTAATTAAACCATAATAAGATTAGACTAAGAGTTTAAACTTAGGGGTGGAAGCTCTATAGACTTCTTAATAAAAGAAAAGAGAAGCTATATACCTTAATAAGCAAATTAGACTTTAAACACCTTAGCTATTACTAGATCTAATAATTAGAGAGTAAGAGACTCTTAATCTAGAAGCTTAGTAAAGTAAGAAGGAGCAAAACGCTCTAGATTCACACGCTTAAGAGAGTAATATAATAATAAATCTAATAAGTAGTAAGCAGGATACTGCTATAAGGGCTTAAGAGAGCTAATATCCTTATAAGGTTCTAGAACACTAAGCATATAATGCTAAGGACTAAGTTATTAATAACTTAATAGGCAATAAACCGCCTAAGCTAAAAAAAGAAGCAGAGAAAAACTAGTAATAAGATAAACCCATAGGAGTAGATGCTAGACTAGCTACCCGCGCGGAAGGCTTAAGGGGATTACTAGCTATATAGTTAGAAATCGCAGAGAGTCTTAGAATAATAATATAAGAAAGTGTGTGAATAAGCTTAAGGTTATAAATAAAGAGAGCTTAAGGTAATATTCCTTCTTACGCTTAACTAATAAGGAGGAAGAAGAAAGAACCTAATAAAGCTCTTATTAATAGCCTCTAGGACCTAAAGGATCTCTTTACTAAATTTAGGAAGACTAAGGAAGGAGATTCTTATAAGCTCTTTCTAGGAGATTAGGATTTTAAGAGCTATAAAACGGTTTTTTTAGTAATTAACGCGTATTATAACAAAGAAAATAGATTACACCTTAACCTAAAGAGAAAGGCAAGGACTGTTTATTAATCTAATCTCGCTAAACCTCTAAAGTTATGGAAAAAGGCGAAGGATTATCTATTTAGAGAGGAATAGTTAAAAGTAATAAATAAAGAGATTAATAAGCTAAAGGAACGAGGAATGTGGTAGCAGATAAAGCGTTCTGCGGTATGATTAAAGCTATTACTATTAAAATAGGTGTTTTCTTATAAGTTTAATAAGAAGGGGATGTTAATCTATTGTAAAGCGCGATTATGTATACGCGGAGACCTCTAAGACATCTCTATAATTAAATAAACCTATACTATAACGCTCGCCGCTTACGCGTTCCATGTATTTATAGCTCTAGTCACTAGGTTTAATCTAAAGACTAGGCAGTATGACGTTAAGAATGCCTTCCTTTACGCAAAACGCGGAAAGGATAGAATACCTATAACTTATAAACTTCCTAAAGGTTTTATAATCCTTAGAGAATATATAGAATTACTTAAGGCCCTCTATGGATTAAGGGACTCTCTATAACTATAGTTTAAGGAATTAAGCAAATCTCTTATAAAGCTTAGGCTTAAATTAAGTAAAGAAAAGCCCTACTTATTCTATACAAAAGATTAGACTGTTTTCCTTATATTCTTTGTAGATAATATTCTTATGGCGTTTTATAAGGATAATAAAGGCATTACTAACCGCATTTCTAAGGGCTTAAAGGAGGCATATAAATTAGATAAGAAAGGTAAAGCAAGATTCTTCCTAGGGATCTAGATTATTAAAGACTAAGAATAATAAAGGGTGTATCTTAGTTATAAGGCATATATTAATAAGATTAGGGAAAAATTTAGGTAAGTAGGAAAAGGCACTTTCCTTACTATACTAATCCTAGTAGTAAAGTATTATAAGTTTAAGGGCAAAGCTAAGAAGTAGGTAATAAAGGTCTACTAGGAAAAGATTAGATTAATCCTATACACCGTGATTATAATTAGACCTAACGTTGCTTTTGCGGCGGTGAAGTTATTATAATACCTTATAAATCTAGGACTAGAGCATATAAAGGCAGTAAACTAAGCTATTTGCTACTTGCTTATTATAAGTAAACTTGCGCTATACTATAGTATAACTACTAAACTTTAAGCTCTTTAAATCTTAAGTAATGCCTCCTTTATAAATAATCTTAAGACTTATAAATTATTATAAGGATACTTAATTACTCTCTTTAGTAGACTAATTATCTAGAAAGCTACGCGCTAAATAACGGTAATTATGTCTATAATAGAGGCTAAATTACTTACTTTATAACAGGTAGTAAAGGAGACTATAAGTCTATAGCACTTATTTAGAGATATTAAATTCAACGCCTATAAAGATTAGGTTATTAATTATAATAATTAATAAATAATTTAGCTTATACTTAATAAGAGCGAATGATTAAATACTTAACTACATTATGTTAATATTTATAATATGTGGTTAAAGCAAGAATTTAAGAAAGGAAGCTTTAAAATCACGTATTTACTAACGGAAAAGATGCCCGCTAATGGATTCATAAAGGCATTAAATTATTAGCACTTTAAACGCTTTAGATCTATGCTTAGTCTTGTAGATTTACATATAATACATAATATTTAAAGCGCATAGGTCACAAAGGAATTATAGGCACGTTAATAAGGGGGTATAAAATTAATTACCTTAGAAATACATAAAGGCCCCCTTCTTAGTAAGTAAAGCGCTACTAAGGTAAATAGGATTAATAAAATAAAGACTCTAAAACGCTATTACGCGAAAATATATATATAAATGCTATTCTAAATAAAGGAAAAGAACTTATATAAGGAGGTAAATAACCTCCTTAAGTTAGGCTATTACTATAGTTACCTTCTCCTTAACCACTGCTAAAGAGCCCTTAGTAGTATCCTTAGCCCTAATACTTAGATTAATAACCTTACTATATATAGAATCTAGCTCTATAATAAGTTCTAATTAGAGTTATAGCGCCTTATAGTACTACTCTACTATCTATATATATATAAGTAAAGGATTAAGGGAAATTACAATTAGAAGTGCCTTACCTTAGTGTTATTATCTAGCGCTAATAATATCCGCTTAGCAAGGGGAATATAAGCATTATATAAAGGTAAGTAATAGTAATTACTAACCTTATATAAGTAATATCTCTAAGATTATCCAGACCTAACCTTAAAGTAATAACCTAAGCTACCCTTACCTATAAGGCTTGCTTAAACACACCCTTTATAGGGAATATTACACTTAGGACCTTAAGGAGTAGGTAATTTAGGCTATACTATTAGTATATACTAGAAAGAAAGGAAAAGCATAGTATTAATAGGTTATTTCTATAAAGTTCATAGAGGATTATACCTTATGTATCCTCCCCTTACCTAGGCCCTTATAGGATATAAGGTTTATAAAGAAGTGTGCTTAGGGCGTTCTCCTTACTCCTCCTTAGGAGATAGTAACTTACTAGTAGGTAACTTAGCACTAATTAGTAAAGAATTACTAATAGGTAGCTTAGACCTAGCTAGGGGAGGTAAAGAATTATTATAAGCTACACTAAGGCTTAGATAGGAATATATAGCTAAATTAGCTATAATATAAGTAATTTACTAAAGAGTAGTTAAGCCCTCCTAGGAGTAAAGATCCTCTTTAACCTAAGTATATATATTAGAATTTATATTAATTAAAATATAGGCTAGTTAATAAAAAGTGCGTTATAAAGGGAAGAAAAGGAAGCCTATAACTATTATATTAAGAGATCCTTTATAGGAGGGGAGCGTAAGTATAAAAGTAAGAGAGCTTACTTTAAATTTATATTAAATTTAGGCACCACTAAAACACCACATATCCGCTAGTTAAGATATTAGTTAGTAATTATAATAACCTTAACACTAACTAGGGGGTGTGTTGCCTAATGGCAAATATAGTATCTATAACGAATAAATCTGCACCTATAACTATATTAGGGGAGCTAAAGATGCACGTCGCTAAACGTAATAATTCATAACAAAAGCATATGATCTATAATATAATAGCTTTCTCTATAAAAGAGAAGCTTTTATCCTTCCATTTGTAGGATAGAGATAGCTTCAATCCAATCCTTTTCTGACCTTCTTCATCCTGCTAGGGGAGATCTTTTCAAGTCACGTGCCCAACGCACAACAGGAGCTGCTCTGATGATGGTGGGGAGCAGCAATCTGCGCAACGGTTCCAGCGCAGCGTTACCGATTTACTTGGTTTCGAGCCTAGTGTACCGCAGAATATGGGGTACCTGGTTAACGCGACTGCGCCAAAAAGGCTGGCTTCACGAGAATCAAAGAACAGAGGCTTGAAGAACAAAATGAATAACTGAAGCCGACGAGAGTATGTAGAAGAAAGGAAAAGAAAAATTCTGCTGCAGCGAGGACTCAGATGTAGAAGAGGCGGGGCGGGCGCACCGCACCTTCCTCCTCTTTTTTGAGCTGTACACCCAACTCGAGGAATATTATCCAGTCGAAAATTACCCTTATCCTTGAAACTATGAGGCCTAGCTCATTTGATGCAATGATGCAGATACTCGTGTTGTGAGTCAACACGTTGATAACAATCGTTTAAAGACTTGGAAAGAGATTTTAACATTTCTGAGACGACATCACTGCTCCTTGGAAATGCGGTGCGTCTAACATTTATCAAGCGCATTAACTCTCCTCCCTATGCGGTCTCAGTAGTATATAGAAGCTCAAACACCAGACAGTAAAATCCTCACAGATGACGAACTTTACGACTCGATATCCATTCAATCAATATTGAACGAACCTACCTACCACTGTGCCGAATCACGATAGCAACCCCATCACAGCAGCGCTACCCTACACCGGTTTCAGCTCCTCGACTCTACTTGAAAATCCCGATCGTGCACAGTTTCATGGTAATAACGCGGCACCGGCACGACGCCGACGAGTCAACATTCTAATGAAAAACAGTACCTAATATAACTGATCTTTCGACAGCAGGGGCAAGGGCTACGACTCATTTAGCAAAGACAATACCGCCAGCGTCGCCCCCCTAGGAGCACTTTGTAACATGGATGGCCTATGTAGTTTTCGCCGAACGTCCACAGAGAGCAATGATGGCGCCTTCCAGAAGACAGACCCCTTGCCGGTGAGATTCACTAGTGTTGTGCAAAGTCCTCTTTGGGTGAATAACCAGGGAATTTTTTTAAATTAATCACAATGGGATCAGACGAGGCGGAACTCTTCCCCGGCTGGCCTTCCAGTGGCGGCCCCTGATGAACCAACTTCAGCCGTGCCTACGGAGTACTAGTCAAGAACCCCCCCAAGACCCATGATAGGGGGTGGAACGATGGAACACGAGCAGACGTCGGGCAACCCGGAATGAATACGCAGCGAAAAACGCACGGGGAACGTAGCCGTTGTTACTGCACGGCTGAGTGTCGAGATGTTGCGAGTCGTCCTGAGTTTGTCCTGGGAGAGTCGTTTTGTGGCGCTGTCTTGCAGCATATGACACGTTGACATGGTATATTGCACAACGTGGCGCGTTGACAATTGGCCCCGCGATCGAGAAATTCAGTTGTGTTGTTCGAATTTACATTCGTCGTCATCTCCACCACGAGTTCTTTTTGGATCATCCCAGTCTGCTCCGCTTCGATCCAGCTTCTAGAAGAACTCTGGAACGCAGTAAGAGCTAGCGGCTACTACATGCATGTGGGGATTCATGTACCGACGATACGGTGGATGGCACGATCGACGTTGCCCTTGCTCATATGTAGTGCAATAGCGCCCAGTCGCTGATGTGTTAATTAATAACTCGAAACGACTTCTTGGCGTTGGACCCACCTGTGCGCTCAAAGTCACATGAAGCGTACATATGCTAGGAAAGTATACTTGTCGTCGAAATAGTGGTGACGGCTTTTGCTTTGCGAACCAGTGTTGCAAGAGTCAGCCACGTGGATTAACGCTGGTGTCAAGTACCCCAGCTACTCCGTAGATCAGCCTACATGGCAGGCGTCCAGTCTGACCGGTGTAAACGGCCAGGTAAAAATTCCTCCTCCAACAAGGGATATTCAGAATACCTTTCTGCAGTGGTGTTGATCTGCCGAGGCCCTCGAGTAGGATGGCAGATGGGCACCCAACGATCACATGCGGCTTGGCCATGCCTGAGGCAACAAACCGGCAACGACGTAAGTTGATAAAGGAACAAAGATCTTATTGCGTCTTGGATAGTAATAAGTAGCCTTGCATGACTCGCAAATTCAAGAAGTCTGTCTACCGGGGAGAAGCTGGTAATATCTGCCCACGCTTCTTCACGATCTCTGGAGTGCTGATGGTGGTGGGCTGAAACGCCACGATCCAAGCAGTACGGACAAATATGTACATTGTAGCTGAAATTATCGTGCCGTGCAAAAGTAGTGAATGTTGGAGAGCTTGCGAAAGGCGAGGCTGCGTGCATGTCGGGAACTTAGCCGAGTGCCAAAGTGCCACCAGAGAGGAGAGAGCCCGGGGTCAGCTCGCTAAAACAGGCTAACGCAGGAACCACGGGATTAGCCTTGCTTCTCGCTTCATAGACTCACTTTCGTTCAAATTTCTTCTCTTTCCGTTCCTTGAGTACAGACCTGAATCGTAATTGCGTGGGCAAGTTGTAGAGATGACTGAAACCACGCCATGATAACCCCGGTTGGTCACGGTACAGTCGGCATGTTTGCATGGAGGGTCATGCCCACTGACTGGCTGAGCGCATCGAGATACGAGCTCCTGATGTGCGAATGGAAGGAAGCCTCTGGAGGATCTGAGAGTGCTTAGTTGTAATCCGTACTGTGCAGGTAGTCAATTTCGTAAGTAATATACTAATATTGGTGTCTCTTCAACGATGGGGCAATGCAATGCCATTTTTGACGTGGGCCTTGATGGGCGGCAATGCTGCCTGCGCACGTGTTTTTACCTGAGTCTGATGCCCCCCCCCTTCTTTGGAGGGCTCGTTGGGTTCCATCTTGAAATCCATTTCTGCAACATAAAAAATATTCTTCTAGACTTGGGACACGAATGCACATATCACGACATGACTCGCGGCTGTGCGGCAGACCTGTTTTAGTTTATATCGACGTTAAATGAGCAAGTATCCATCGTCCGACAACGGTCGATTTCACCATTTCAACTCATTTTTCCGATGCACCCCGCAGACCCCTGCGTTAGTTAACGCAGACAACAACGTGGCGGCCATCACCTATTAGCCCTGATCCTGGAGGCTGAGAGAATTTTTTATTTTTTATTTTTTCTTATCACTACGTTCACTACGTACAGTAAGTGCACACTGTGGTACTGTACTGTTCGTGACGTTGAATCAGTATATTCTAAACCTTATCGACCCGGCAATGCAATCATGAGCCCATTGTCCGAAAACCGCGCATACTATGGAGCCGGCCCGGATTGGATTTAGGAACAGTAAAGTCGACTTAAAAATATAACTTCTAGCAGGCCAAGTTCACAAATTAAGAAACACAAGGCACGCCTCTTCCGAACTGGGATGCGAAGCCTGATAGGCTTTGACGGCTTCTCGGACAACAACGATCTCTCGATGGAGTTAGCCCTACTCCACAGCAGTTGCACGATGTTGTTGCTTTGCTGCCTTTTCTGAGCGATGCTGCGATGAAAGCGTGCCATTCTAAATCAGGCTCACCACGTCCTCGATCAGCTGCGTCCCCGAGCTTCATGAGCGGGTCATGACCAATTCAAGAACTGAAGCTGCAAGCAGCAGAGTCATGTCAGTTGGAGCTGCAGCAGGGATTCGGCCCGCTCATTGCTATGTATAACGCTGCATGCATGGCTGGGTCAGTAATCCGAGCTGTCGGGACGATTTGACGTCAATGTTTCTGCCGACTATTATTATAATATGACCAAGACTACGGAGTCATGCTTTTGAGCCAATGGAATGGCCAATCAATCAGACAGGATTTGTTCACAATAGCCCCCAAAAAGATGGCGGCAAGCTCTCGCAATTAACGATATTCATCCCGGCCATTGTCCTTAACACGAGCTGTGTGTGATTAATGTCAAGTGCATGCTTGGAATGCCCCCAAAATTTTGTTGATCCAGTTGACGGGGAACAACGGTCGTGGTTTCCGGGAGGGGAAAGGAAAATGTCCAAAGCACTTTGCCTAGCGGGAAGAGAAATGAAGATGACACGGGAGCGGAGCAAGTCGGACCAGACAACGGCGAAAGGAGCCAAATCTTGTGCTCCACCTCGACCGAGACTACGAAATAAGGGGAAAAAAGAGAAAAGAGAAAAGAAAAATCGAAATAGCCAAAACGGGCCCGGGCCAATTTACGCGCTCAACAGACGGACAGACGAGCCAAAACAAACTCTTTCACAGCTGCATTGGGAGCACTCTGCGCAACGTGTCTGTTCAGATATTAACAGTGCCCCAGACCAGACCCCAACCAAGCAAGCTGTACTCAAGACGTCTGTTGCACAGGTTGAAATGTATTGATGCCGAGGCGACGGAAGCTGAACGGTACGAGACGGTTGACAAAGCTGATCCAAACAGGGCGTGCTGGGTATTACCGAGAAGCAACAACAAGATAGTATACTGATGATGACTTTCTCGTCCAAATCCGCCAGCCGCCCAGCCCGTTTGAGCTGGTTGTTGCGATGCAAACGCAAACGCAGCCTCATACATGTACACGTTGAACCCCTGTCTCTAGATGGATGGTCCATGGCTCCGGGGAGGAGGGACCCATGTCAGGAACCCGACAAAAGAGAAGTGAGTCTTGCCCCTGTTTGGAAGGATCTCAGGCCTCATTGATGCCATGGGCCCCTTCAACGGACAACAAAGAAGAAGCCACAGCGTGTGTCACAACGAGACTAGACTCTTGTTGCCCCCCCCCCCCAGTTGGTCGCCAGAGCCCTATGTACAGGGACTCCGTGATTACGGAGTACGAAGAGGTTCAGTTCTACGGATCCGTAGGTTGATCTTATTGCCAGGGCATTGTCAGTATGACTCTCATGCCATATTAACACAACAAATATCAGATACATATGCTCTGAGGTATTATGTCTTGACGTAATGAGCAGGCGAGGCGGCTCTTGCCACAGCCGTCATGACGAGCACCAGCACCAGCACCAGCACCAGCACCAGCACCAGCACCAGCACCAGCACCAGCACCAGCACCAGCACCAGCACCAGCACCAGCACCAGCACCAGCACCAGCCAGCACTGGTTTCCGGCGTTTTGGATCAAGGCGAATCGGTAATAGAAGAGCTTCACGCACTACCAGTTGGCAGGCATGGCACAAGCTGGTGCGCAGGAACTGGTGCATGATGAGAATCTCGGTCGACTTCGTTTGAGACTTGGGTTTTGTCAGCCCCATGCCGGGTGTCTGAACCGTGGTACCGGAAGGAGCAGCGACAAGGGTGTGTGGCGTGGCTGGTGGCTGGTACTTTTACTGGGCAAGGTCAAGGGCCCTCCTTTTTTTTTTTTTTTTTTTTTTTTTTTTTTTTTTTAAGAAGCTTTCGCCTTTCATCCCCCCCAAGATCCTGGGCCGAATTTCCCATCCCTGGCTGCATAGCCTGGCCATGGTCAAGGAACAGAATTTTCTTCTTTGGCTTCTTTCTCGCGGCTCGGGCCAGGCAAGATAAAAACGGGCGCAAGATGCAAACGGGAGTGGGCGTTTGACTGCTGAGCAGTAGCCAGTCTGTGCCATGGATGAAGCAGTCTGGTCTCTCGTCGTCCTTTCAAGTCCACACACACCCACCCCCCTTCCCCTTGCCTTGCCTCCCTTCACTTCCCTGCCTGCCAATGATGAGGGATTGATTGACTGACTCTTCCTTTTTTTCTTCTTTCTCTTAGTTTCCTTTCCCCAGCCTAGTCGGGTTGTGACGACTCTAATGTTAACTTGCTCCTTTGGGACCACAGCAGCACTTGTACAAAAGCGCCCTGCTCCCACTTCATCTCCCAGATCATCTTAGCCTCGCCTCCCTTGAGATACCCTTCCCCATCATCAGCCAATTCGGCATCCGTTCCTGACCTCGCGTTCCGAGGTTCGTCTTCTCGCCTTGCTGCATTTGCTCCAACGGCTTTGCTTGTCCGTTTCTGCCTCTTGGACTCAAGCGCATGTCCCACCAGTGACGACCGTCTTTCTCACTTACACGATCACAAGTTAGGCGCCACAATCTGCCATCCGTCTCGGGAATCCACTATTGCGACCAGTTCCAGGTACCCGTCCGTGCCTGACTTGAGCATCTCGACGGCGCGGTTCATCCGTCATCGTCGCCACTCGCCAACTCGCCTGACCCCTTTTCCTCGGGCCTCTGCAAACTAGCGAAACTCATTTACCGAGTCAGCCTTTTTTGTGCATACATCTTGCACAGGCCCGACTTGCCAAAACCCACCTCCTCGTCTTCTGGGAACTTGCCCGCCTCGTTCCGCTGTTACACACTGACACAAACCCATCAAGCCGAGCCGCCTCGCACTCTGTACAGCCCTCCAGCTTGTGACATCGATTCCGCCTTGTGTTGCCTCGTTCCAACGCGCCGGTGCCGATTCATCTCGCCTCGTCCCTTCAGAACTACACTCCTTCAGTAGCCGCGTCGAAATAGTCCAATATTGTTGGCAACGCTTGCACCTTGGCCGGCCACCAAGGCACTCTTTTCAGACTATTCTCTCCTTGTAACATAGTCGCCTGCTGTATCGCAAACGATCAACCTTCCTCTGGTTTTATTGGACAACCCAGTTCGTCGTCGTACCAACCACAGACAATCATTCCCTGTGAGTCAACGTCGCTTGATTTGAACCCTACCATTTGATCACTTTCGCTTGTCCCAAGAGCTTCGGCTGGGGGGTTTTTTTTTTCTCTCAACCTTCCCCATTCTTTGACCCCATTACGCCTATCGAGTATATATCAATACGTTTGTATGATGGAGGCAAATCTTTGGAAGCAAAGAAGACCCGTATAAGAACGACCCGACTTTATTCTTTATTCTTATCTTCTTTCCTTGTTCCTCTCAGGTTTTCATCAGCAATATCATCAAGACCTCGGCTAATTGGCATCGTCGTGGCCTAGTTCACATAAATTTTCATAACCAACACATTCTCTCACGATGTTACAACATTCATCAATCGTCTGCGATATGGGACGTGGTGCCTATGACGCGACTGGCGTTTCTAAACCCCCACCGAGGCCGCAGCCTCGCTGAGTTTATGTTTCCAGTGACCCTGCGGGCCATGGTTATATCAAACTTGACGAATACGTCTTCTCTTAAACTTCGATTCCCAGGCTTTTCATAATTTATACGGCCTTCAGTATTACTCTTACAACTATTTAATGTTTCGTCACATCAGTCTGTACACAAATCGGCTCGGAGCTCTCCTAACACCTCTCTTATCAGCAGCGAGAACACCAAAAGTTGTTTGGCCTTTTACCTTTTATCGCATGATTTTCCTCTGGCATTTCGATACTCGACACACGCGCATGGGTCAGTTTCTTTTGGAATTTTTCTGTCTGTTCTTCTCAGACAACCAGTCTTCGGCGTTTAAAAAAAAATAGACGGGGGCCACAAGCTGGATATGCTTTTTTCATCGGAAAATGTCTTTGCTTTTTTCCTTCTTGGCTTGGGGTTTGCTTGTTGTCTTGCCATATCTCAAAACTCTCACGAGCTTGAGACAATGCAATGAGCTTGAAACTATCACTGATCGCGTTGGGGTTGGGTCTCATTCTGCTGGAATGAAGATGATACCCATCTCGTGACATGTCTTGGACCGGTATCCTATCTCGCTATGGGCTCCGGTGAGAGATAGAAACAGCACCCTTGACCAGATTTGTTTTCTGATGAGCATCTGAGCGCAGATCAAAAGTCAACAATGGAAACTTTGGTTGGGACAAAAAGAAGAATGGCTGATTTGGGAGTCAAATCTTGCATATAGACTTTGGATTTTTTTTTTTGCCTGTCGGTTTTTATACTCTGTCGCTGGGTCTGTTTTCCTTTTTTTTTTTTTTTTTCTTTTTTTTTTCCACCCCATTCTGTATCTCGGGACGCAACGCTTCGACGCAGTTGCAATCGAGTGGGGCGACGAGCGCGCAATAATGTCGCTCACATCTCGTTACCATGTACCATTACCATGTACAAGACCAAGACCACGCTGGCGAGACCGAGGTGGCACAAGAGCCGGCCTAGGCAAACGGCTCTGGGCTGGACTAAGGATATATGGATGGATGATACCCCCTTTTCAGCACTCTGTTGTAAAGTATCTTGCAAGAAGGAAGCTACTTGAGTTTCATTATTTCTTTGACAAGTCGCGCAAGCGTGCGCTTGACGTGGGACAAGTAAGATGAAGATGTTAGTGCTTTATATTTCCTTTGGTCTGTACTCCGTACTAGAATAGATTAGCAATTGAAGAAGGCTCACGCTGCTTTGCAAAAGAAAAGACGCATCCCAGTCGTGGTCGTTGAAGATGAACAAGACTGACTGATTCCCACTCTACAACTAGGATACAAGAATGTCTGGATTGCACACGAGTATAATTCGTAGATGGGTAGAGGTATACGAGGTAAAACCTATCCGTCACACCCCCTCCCCTCCCCTCCCCTCCTTTCATCCCGGCCCCTTTTCGGCCGAGACATGGCGAACAACCGTACCAAGGTGCCAGGAAATTTGCCCATCTTGCCCATCAGGTCTGGAGGGGAGGGTGCGGGCCGGACCAAGTTTCGCGGGCCCGTTGGCGTCTCGAGCTAGACAAGAGGTAAAAAGGCGGCTCACGGACTATCATGACTGGATCGATTACTTGCCCAGGGCAATCACGTATCATGACTGGATTGATTACGGGCCAGGGCAATCACGTATCATGACTGGATTGATTACTCGCCGCAGGACAAATAACAGGGAAAAAAAAAAAAAAAAAAAAAAAAAAAGGAAAAAACGTGCGGAGCATATTCCGGGCACACTGGGTCTGCGCGAGCGAATCGGTGAAACGTTGGTCTCTCTCCCGAGACACAAGGACGAAAGGGTTGTTGGTCCCAGGGAGCCCAGGGAGCTGTGAACTGGGATTTGTTCACGGAGCCAAGTTAAGTTGCCTTTTGGTGCTGTGACTGCGGCAAGTTGTAGACTATTTCGTGCACCATGTGTTTTGATACTACCGGCTCCGTGCCCCCCCGGTGGTCTACAACTCACGGTTCTAGTCAGCAAGCGTGGCTCTTCCCTCCGAATCTCACTTTTCTGCTTCGGTCCTTGTCCAGATGCAACAAAGCCCGTGCTTCACACTCCGCCCAGCCGAACACTCACCACCCCCCCAGTCCCTCGCCATGTTGCTTCCCGACTGCGCTCGCCACCGCCCAGCTCTTAGAGACAGACATGTCCAGGATGACAGAAAAGGGAATTCGTTAAACGGGGATAGCCACGACGCGCTTGACAGGGGGGATCTCAGCAGACTCCTGTAGATTCAAACAAAAGGCCAAGTTGACAAGTCGGGATCCTGAGCAAAGTCAGCTTCTCCGGCATGCCCGACTTGACGCCTTGGATGGACCGATTACGCTACGTAGCCATTCTCCGTGAAATCCCAAGATATCATCACATGACACCGCTCACTTGCATTCACGCAGGGCCGGGCCGACGGAACCTATTATAATCGCATCGATTGCCGATGCTCATCTCCTATTCTGTTCTCTGCTCGCCGCTCGCCGCTCCGCTCGCCGCTCGCTCCTCTTCTCTGTCCACATGCCCAAAACTGCAAAAAAAACCGGAAAAATGCTTGAGCCTCCCATTTACCCACCATCCTTTCTTACGCCTTTTGAATGTGTTGAAAACGCCGGGCTAACAAGGAGAAGAGATGACCAAAAAAAAAAAAAAAACTTGAACAATAAAAGGGTAAACCACAAAAGAGGTGTGGGAAGAAAAAAAAAAAACGCACACATCATACACGGCGGCGCGGGCTGGGTATATGTTGGCTCTTGACCACCCAGCAAAGTGCGTCCTTCCTTTCTCTCCTCACACGACTCTCTATTACTTTGGATTGGAGGCATCCAAATGCACGTAGGCTTGCTGCAATGCCTTGACCTCTCGCCCGTCCCTCTCCAGTACAACTACCCAGTCTCGCAACTGGATGTTCTTTCCCTTTTCCTTATCTTCTCGCCATGTCCCCAGGCGGTTTCGCCCTTCAGTCGTCATGGCAAGGCTGGCTGGCGAGGGTGCTCCCGGAGTACCATTGAGTCCCTTATTGCCCGGACCGGGTGTAGCTCTCGTCGGTGTGCTGGCGCCACTTCCTCCTCCCCGTCCCGCGTTCAGCCAGTCATACGTCTTGCCAGTCTTTTTCTTGCCGAACAAATTACCTTTGCCACCGAGACCGGCGAACATGCTACTCGTCATGTTCTGGTTTGCGTGGCTGTTGGCCTCCGCTGCCTTGAGCGTTTGGTGTTTCTTCATTTCCTTCTTGGTCATGGGCTTATCAGAATCGGGTGCTATGGAGCCGGGTGTTCCCGGCGCGACGCTTCCTGATCGTGACGGTGCTGATCCGACGTCTGCGATGCCATCCTTGCGTTTTTGTCGCCGGCGAAGACGTGCTTCTTCCCACTCGCGTTCTTGTCTTGCCAGCTCTCGCATCGTGACTGTTAGAGAGGAGGCTACCTTTGCCAATTTCTTGGCTGGCTTGTGAGAAGTTCCCAGGGCAGCATCTTCGGCAGAGCCTGCGGAGAATGAAGACGAGTTAGTGCTGTTGGCTTTTTCATACTTTGTACTGCGAGGATACGAGCTCTCACGTTTCAATGGCGCGGTTTCGGAAGCGACGGGTTCACCATCTGCCGCCTCCTGCACCGGGTCAACCTCTGCCGCATCGCCCAAAGGCTCTGCATTCATTGGCGCAGCAGCAGCCGTCCAATCCTCGGGAATATCCCCATGTGACGTCTTTTGCCTGTTGACGGCAACGACGTTCGCATCCTCCACCATCTCGCGCAATCGTTGCTTGGTAGCAATAGACATTAGCGCCAACTGATCGACGAGAAACGAGTCTTGGGGGATGTACGATCCGGTGGTTTGAACCATTGTCGAATCTGGACCTGGCTGCATCTTCACCGTGACCGATGGGGAGGGGAACTGTTCAGGCAAGCGCATCTTCCCCATGGATTGGGCATTGTTTTTCATATCCAGATTCAGGGAAATGTGGTTCTCTCTCGCAATTTTGTCGGCACGTCGATGCAGTATGGCTACCAAGAGGAATGGATCGTTGATTTCCTGCGTCCGCTGGACGGCAAGTCGCATGGATGCATCTGCCCAGGCCTGTTCAGCCGCCTTGACGGTAAACTTCTGCTGATCTTGTTCTGAGACGCTCTCGGCAGGCTGATTTGCTGGACCAGCTCCATAGAATGAACTCTTGGCCCCCGCGGGATGTTGCGCAAATCCGGTCCTTGCCTCTGAGTTGGCATCCATGGCATTCGAGTATAATTCCGACATGTATTGCTCCTCTGCTCTCAGATCGATGCCAGTTCCTGCCAGAGAATCTGTAACGTCGTATTCGTAGTCTTTTGTCGGTCGCTCGGCCGGCCGTTGGGGAGGCCCCATGATGCTGGGGATTTGCGCAGGCGACGCCACTCCTTGTTGTACAGGGGCCATCATCGCATTCGTGTATTGCGGCATGGATATGGGCGGAGGCTGCGGAGTCATTAATGGAGGCGTGATAGTGCCAGCACGCGCGTCGGGCAAGTTCAAGCCTTGCGTATGGTTGCCATTGGTAAATGGGGTATTGTATGCCGGGGACAAAGAAGTCGTAGTTTGCGGGAATGTTGGGGAGCCGGCGTTCAGCGGCGGGCTTCCAGCTGCGCCAGGACTTGCTGCATAAGGCGACGCGGCGTACGGAGAGCCTGGTTGTGAAGCCGGACCATCGGTGCGAACCCTCTTGTTCGGAGGCAGCGCGAATCCTGGCTGTTGAGCGGCAGGTGAAGGGCTGTGTTGCGGCGGCGAGAAAGCCCGCGGAGGGACTTGCGACTGAGGCTGTGCCATGACGATGATGGAAAATCGAACAGCGATCGGTATTCCAAGACTGGCAACGGAAGCAAAGACAGCGAGCTAGATGGAAGCCTAAGTGGCGGTGGTGACGATGCTCTTAGCAGGCAGGAAAGCCTGTCACGAAGGACGTGAACTCTCCCATTCGATGCACAGATCCCGCCTAGGCGCTCCAGTGCGGGTTGTCGATGAGATGGCGAGAGATGTAAGCATCTATCCAGAGCTGGCGCAACGTGTAGCGCTCAGTCCAAGGCGCGTGGGAGTCGTTCAGTAGGGATTTTGTTGGCAGCGCTGGCCGGAGTCGAGAGATTGGAGCTCGAGACTTGAGATTTGGGGGTTGCGTAAATTTAAAGTCACGTGAGTCTCCACGCCCGCCTCTTCGCAAGGACAAGGATCGCTTTGCCGACCTTTCCCCGGCTCAGCTTTATTTACATCTCACAGTTTTGGCAAGCTTCAACTTGACAAAGTGTTTTTGCTCGCTCACCTCATTTCCCATTGTGGTCGTGTGTTGTTTGGAGCCATGCGATACGCTGAGCATGCAGTCGACGTGAAATGCTACTCTGGGACTTTTTTCTCGATTGATGTATTTCAAAAGTGTACTTCCCCTTCCCAGTACTGACAGAGTCGTTAAAATCCCCAATCCCCCCTGCCCATATAAAGAGTAGGTAGCTCGAGCAAACGCGCGTATCTCATCGAAGCTCTCCGGCCTTGCGACAACATGGCTTCTAAACGAAAAGCATCCGCGATGAACGCGGCAGGTACTGAAGAGCCGGTGGACCCGTCCGACGAGTTGATGTTCCTGTGCTTGGGAGGCGGTAACGAGGTCGGGCGTTCGTGTCATATTATCCAATACAAGGGCAAGACGGTCATGGTAAGGCAGATGGCTCGTCCACTTCTGCACAAGAATGCATATCGTGACATCATGACATCATGGGTTGACTCTTCCGTTCTTTGTAGCTCGATGCCGGCAACCATCCTGCCTACGATGGTCTTGCCGCGCTCCCATTCTACGACGACTTCGATCTCAGCACCGTAGACGTCCTATTGATCAGCCAGTAAGTAGATGTGCTACTGCCTGCCCTTCCTGCCGCACGATATCAGACAAAAGCAGCGAAGGAACACGGCGCCGAGTGTTCAGCGTGATGGGCGGGCGTATTGCATTCTTTGTTCTATGATGCTGTACTTTTCCTCTTTCCATGAGATTGATACGCCTGTACTATGCATACGAAATGAATACAATTGTTGTTTCCCACCGTCCATTCTGCACCCTCCTCTCCGTCTTCCCGTGAACATATCATCGCCAATAGCCTCTCATCGTCGCAGGGTTTTGTCGTACTTGGAGGAGGAAAGATCCCACGCTAATGAAGCATGCCTGCAGTTTTCACGTTGATCATGCCGCGTCCTTGCCATACGTCCTTGCCAAAACCAACTTCCGCGGCCGAGTCTTCATGACGCATCCTACCAAGGCTATCTACAAATGGCTCATCCAAGACAGCGTCCGTGTTGGAAACACATCATCCAGCTCGGCCACCCCGCCGGTATACACAGAGCAGGACCATTTGAATACTTTTCCTCAGATCGAGGCAATCGATTATCACACCACCCACACCATCTCCTCCATCCGAATCACTCCTTACCCTGCCGGCCATGTGTTGGGAGCAGCCATGTTCTTGATCGAAATCGCGGGTCTGAACATTTTCTTCACTGGCGACTACTCTCGTGAGCAGGACCGGCATTTGGTTTCAGCAGAAGTGCCCAAAGGCGTCAAAATAGACGTGCTTATTACGGAATCAACTTATGGAATTGCATCGCACGTTCCCCGACTAGAGCGCGAACAAGCTCTAATGAAGTCCATCACTAGCATCCTCAACAGGGGCGGCCGTGCCTTGTTACCAGTGTTTGCGCTGGGCAGAGCCCAGGAGCTGCTGCTCATTCTAGACGAATACTGGGCCAAACACCCGGAATATCAAAGATATCCCATCTACTATGCCAGTAATCTGGCCAGAAAATGCATGGTAGTCTACCAGACATATGTGGGTGCCATGAACGACAACATCAAGCGCCTCTTCAGAGAACGCATGGCCGAGGCTGAAGCTAGCGGTGACAGCGCCGGCAAAGGCGGACCCTGGGATTTCAAGTTCATTCGATCCTTGAAGAATCTCGACCGCTTTGACGACGTCGGCGGCTGCGTCATGCTTGCCAGTCCAGGTATGCTCCAAAGTGGCGTGAGCAGAGAGCTCTTCGAGAGGTGGGCACCAAACGAGAAGAACGGAGTCATCATCACCGGCTACAGTGTCGAGGGCACAATGGCCAGACAAGTCATGCAGGAGCCAGATCAAATCCCAGCAGTCATGTCTCGCAACCTGGCTGCCGGCAGAAGAGCACCTGGCGGCGAGGGAGAGCGGGCTCTCATCCCCCGACGATGCAGCGTAGCAGAATATTCCTTCGCCGCCCACGTCGATGGCGTCGAGAACCGAGAATTCATCGAAGAAGTAGCCGCACCCGTGGTTGTACGTAACATTTCCCCGTCCCCGTCCTCATCCCCATCCTCATCCTCATCCTCATCCTTATCCCCATCCTCATCCTCATCCTTATCCCCAACTCTTCTTCTAATTGGCAATTGCTAACCCCTTGTGCCAATAACAGATTCTCGTCCACGGCGAGCAACACAACATGATGCGCCTCAAATCCAAGCTCCTCTCCCTCAACGCCTCCAAAACCGCCAAAGTAAAAGTCTACTCCCCTCGCAACTGTGAGGAGCTCCGCATCCCCTTCAAAGCCGACAAGATGGCCAAGGTCGTCGGCAAACTTGCCTCCATCCCGCCCCCCCAAGACATCACCGCCGACGCCACCACCGCGCCGCTCGTCACGGGCGTTCTCGTCCAGAACGACTTCAAGCTCTCCCTCATGGCCCCCGAGGATCTGCGCGAATACGCAGGCCTAAACACCACCACAATCACATGCAAGCAGCGCCTCACACTAAGCGCCGCGGGCATCGATCTCGTCAAATGGGCTCTCGAAGGAACATTCGGCACCGTCGAAGAGCTCCCCGAGATGAGACGGCAGCCCAACAACAGCAACGGCGTCTCCAAGAACGGCGGCACCGAGGAGGAGGAGGAAAACCAAGACCAAGACGTTTCCACCACTGACGCCGCTGACAACGACAACGACAACGACAACGAAAGCGACGAGTACAAACCAGATGCAGCAGAAGAACAGCCCGAAGCAGCAGACGAGGAAGTCGCCGCCCTAGTAGCCGCCTACCTCGTCATGGGCTGCATAACAGTGCGGTACCGCACAAACGGCCAAGTCGAGCTCGAATGGGAAGCAAACATGCTCAACGACGGCATCGCCGACTCGGTCATGGCCGTGCTCTTCAGCGTAGAATCCTCCCCCGCCGCCGTCAAACGCTCCTCCTCGGCGAACCACTCGCACTCGCACTCGCATGACCTCAAGGGCGCGAATCCCCACGCCCACCCCTCATCGACGGACAGACTCGAACGACTCTTCTGGTTCCTGGAGGCCCAGTTCGGCGCGGACAACGTATCCCCCGTGGAAACACCCCGTCCTGCCAGACTAGACGCCCAGCAAGGATCAGGAGACGTCGGACAAGAGGAGGGCCCCGGTCCGGACGAAATGCAGCTTGACGCGAAAGAGGACCATGTCGAGAGCAGACGGATGAAGGAAATGGAGCGTCTTCACAAGATTGGCATTCCCGTGCCAGGCGTATCCATCAAGGTGGACAAGATGGTTGCGACGGTGTGGCTGGAGGATTTGGACGTCGAGTGTAATAATAAAGTGTTCGCGGACAGGGTCAGGGCCGTCGTGGAAAGGGGCGTGGAGGTCACGGCGCCGTTGTGGGGATAAGGTAGATTCGAAGTTGAAGTAGATGGGTATCACGGATTCACGGATTCACGCACATTGGTGTACTTTGTAATTGATTAATGCACAAATCAACAAGTGCCATGGGTTGAGTTGATTTGATACAAGAGCAGGGAAGTTGATAGTTTTCCGGCCCCCCCAACCGAACATGTCAAGTACGCGCGGAACGGGACACAGACGTGCGTGCAGGATAAATATAATCTAGGATGCAATTCAACGTTATGGTACAGACTACCTAGGTCTACAAAATAAAAAAAATTGAGCCAAAATATGCCAATGAGTGAATGAGAGAAAAAAAAAAAAAAAGTCGGTACACGCATGCACACACGATTTTTTTTTCATCCCAAAAACTCTTTCAGGTCCTCCGACTCTTCTAGCACAGTGTTGAATGAGAATGGCGCAAATGGCCAACCAGCAAACTCGGCGAATTTCGAAAAGGATTCGACCCACGCTAATCGCAGAGAGTGTAACATGGCACTGGTACCCTCCATACAAACCAGAATGGCGATGGCTTTGAGGAAGAAAATGTTAGCAAAAACGATTCCCGGAAAATAAAAAGGTGTTGTGTGCATGCAACATCAACTTACTGAGGAAAAACCACAGGAAGAAACCAACGACAATCATGATGACACCGACAACGCCACCCATGGTCAGGGTGTTGGCAATAGTCATGTCCCACAGCACAATACTGAGCTGTTGATGGGCAAGGGACAAAGCCCAGAGACGCAGATACGAGGCGGTGTGGGAAACGCAGTTGAGACAGAATTCTGAAGACGTGTTAGCTTGTCCATTCATTCCATAATCTTACGCACGAGGGACATACCGATGGTGTGGATGACCTGATGAATCATCACCTCTCCAAACTCAAACTCTTCGTGCTCTTCGTCAATGTTTTGTGAGATCATAGCAATACCCTCGCCATCTTCGTCAAAGCTATTGCCGCGGCCATTAACCAGTTCCTCGTTCTCATCGTCACCATCCAACGCACTAACACGAGACGTCTCGCCGATACCCCGATAGCCTTTAGCTCGAGCTCGGTTGTGCTCCCAGCGCAGGTAGAATGGCTTGAGGAAGAGAAGAATGGGCACCTGAACAAAGGCCAACAGAAGGAGAAGGACCTGGACCATGGCTTGGCCCTTGTATAGCGGTATATCCAATTTTCCAGGCTGCAGAAACATGTAGATGAGCATGTTCAGGAGACCAGGGGGCTGGCCGCCGATGGCAGGGTCGGGATTGTTCCAGTCGACTGTCCACTTGTAGAGAATGCAAACAACTAGATATCCGAAGATAGACTGGAAGAAAATCATTCCCGGTACAAAGTTGCCCCAAATATCGATGGGCCTCTTGAAATGCTTGGCATTGATATATGCAAAGCAAAGGGAGTAAGTCATGTGGGCCCAGCCGAGGATGATACTCATCTTCATCTTGTAACTGTTGCTAAAGAGAAGAGTGTTCTCTGTGCCGTGCCATGCCCAGTCGAGACCAAATGGGTATCTATACCCACTATTGTTCAATTCAGCCACGACCGTGGTTCGCCCTGGCTCATAGTGTTCCGGTCGTGGGTAGTGCCAAGCGCTTGGGAAAAGAGTCATGGACTTGGAAAAGACATCGTTGTATATGAGACCAGTAAAGATGGAGAAGACCGCCATGACCAGGGCGATGTATCGGCCGTAGAAGATCATGGCGAAGAGCTCGAAGCTGACTTTCTTGAGGGGTTTCTCCCAGTAGATCATGGCAAGCGCAGCTGACAACATGATGATTGCATGGCCGAAATCACCAAACATGACAGCGAAGAGAAAAGGAAACGTAACGAAGACTGGCATGGCGGGGTTGACTTCCTGATAGGATGCAGTGCCGTAGGCGTTGACGATTGTCTGGAATCCCTCGGTAAATTTGTTGGTTTTAAGGTATGTCGGAGGAGTCTTGTTGGTCCGAATCTCGTTGATAATCGAAGGAACAGAAAGACCAGCACGATCAGTTACATCCTGGAGTGTCGATCTGATCAAAGACATGTCGTTAGTGGGACACCAGGCTTCGGCTATCAGCGTTCGCCGAGCACGGTCGTACGAGAACAGATTGAGGGTGCTATAAACGGCCTTTTCCTTGGCGATCAAGACCATCCACGCGGACAGTGACTGGGATATCTGCTTCAACTCAGCCCCAAGAGTAGTTTGGGTGTTTTGAAGAACGTTTTGGACATCTTGAAGCCGATTGTTGACTTCGTGAATTTGATCACGTCGAAGATCGCTGTTCTCGTCCACATTGTAGACATCCGCACCCATGGACTCGGAAATCTTGCGAATCTTGGCCAGAATCTCCTTCCCGTGTGCGAAGATGACGAAGACGTTCTTGTTGATAGACTCATTATTGGAAGGATCAATGAGTGGCTCAGGAATCTCAGACTGATTCATGTACAAATTACCACGAAGCGTGCGCCAGAGAATGCGCTCAAAGGCGGCTACACGGTCCCTAGCAATGACACCAGCCACGAAACCAATGTTCATGCCCGAGAAGGATCGTTCAACCTCGGGGGCATCTCGGTGCTGCTCGATGTCGGAGAGGAGCGGTGCATCATCATTGTCGGTTGACGCTCTGATTTCCTCGACGTTGCCGTGAGCACGATCAAAGAAACTTCCAGCCTCTCTCAGAACCCATCGCCACTCGGTCAAATCGACTTCTCGCTTCTTCAGGGTTTCATAGCTGTCGTTAAGAGCAGAGACACGTTGCTCGAGCTTCTGACTACGCTCGGCGAGTTCGTCGATCTCAGATGTCGAGGGGGATGCAAGTCGCTCTGTATCCAGGTCTAGTTTTCTGAGGGAGACACCAGCCTTATCCATCTGGCCATGAAAGTAACCTACGTCTAGTTAGTTTATAGGTCGGGAGGAGAAAGCCACGTTCGGGAAAATGAATATGACGTACGCAGTTGTCGCTCTACATTGTCGAGCCGTCGAATTTCCTGGGTGAAGGTCCGCTGGAATGCGCTAACATCCTCGTTCAACTATAGACACGTTAGCATAGTCAACGTACGGACTTCATCAAGCGACACGTTGATCAAGAAGGATGATAACACGGGCTGCAGACTTACGTCCCGAAACTGGCACAATCCGAGCTCGCCAAGTGCAGTAACGACCTCCCGACCAATTTCATTGGAGACGTACAGCTGCACCATGCTCATGTCCGCCGAACGGAACGGGGTGTCCTGTCTAGGAGCCATGGCGACGTAGGACAAGCACCAAGACTCGTTGACAAGAGGTAGTTCGAGCTCTGTGTCGTATAAAGGGAAGCCTCGTCGTGTTGTTATGCCACAGCCTACAGGAGCTGTGTTCAGACTCGGCGGGTCGAGGCGTCGTTCACGCCACGGTCACGTGGAAATATGGACCACGTCACGACGTCACGGCAAGGTTACCGATTGGGTTGGAAGGAACAAGCATTCGTCGAGTGAGCTTATTGCATGACATTATCAACATGAGATAATTTTGACATTTTTTGGACACCAGAAAGAAAATGCTGCTCAGGAACTTGCAAAGATCAAACGTCGTCCAGCCAGTAACCTACCTACATTTCTGGTGAGGGGACCTCATCCAGCTACAGTCAAGTCAGTAAGACACGTGTCTACTTTGACAGGACAGGATTGAGTGTAGTTTAGAACAGATTATGCCTTGCTATGAACATTTTTCAATTATGCTAATGCTAATAGACAGGAACTAGTTTTTGGTGCACGCCATCTGTGAACCTGCTACTGCCATATTTTCCGCTGATCTTCGCCATAATTTTTAAGAAATAAAATAAAGATAAAGTGGTATCGAGTCCTGGTATGCTGCCTATTTTCTTTTCTCATCAATGGGAATACCCTCTTTCATGCTTTTTGAAAATTTTTACACCCAGAACTCCATGTGCAAGAAGATGGAGAAAAGAAATGGAAGGGAAAGGGAAAGGGAAAGGGAAAAGGGGGGGGAATGGATGAGATGAGATGTTTTTGTCATACAATGCTGAAATCAGATGTCGCCTGAACAGACGGGCCAAAATCGCCACGAAAACAAAATCGCTGGTTGTTGCCAAGATCCGTCAAATTCGTCGCCCAAACATGAATGAACCGTACATTCCTCCAACTTCTGCCATCGCAACGGGGACTTTCCTCATTCCCCAGCTCTCGGCGCCCATTTTCCACCAGCGGGCACCATTGTCTCTGGTAGTTCCGTCTGAGTTCATGCGAACGAGCCAGTAGCGGCTGCCGAATTCTTTGGCCACCCAGCCGACTCGTTGAAGATTCTTGTTCACCTTGGCAGCTTTCTCATAAGCTCGTTCTTCAATCTCAATTACATGAAGTGGAGCGGAGGCTGGCGCAAGTAAAGTGCTGGCGCTGCCGATGATGCTGTCGATATCAGAGATGTCGAGATAGCGGAGGTTGTGCGCGAGCCACTGCTGGTCTTGGTAAAACAGTTTGTGAATATCGCTCATATCCAGACCGCGTCCCACAGCGAGCTCTTCCAATGAATTTGTCAAACGGATTAGCTCAGGAAGATGAGATTCATGCATTCTGCTACCGCGGAGGCTGAGTGACTTCAAAGTCTTTGGGAGGCATGGCAAAAGTTGATCGAGATCTTCTTTTCCGAGAAGAAGGTGGTGAGTGGGATCGGTAGCTAAACTCAAGAAGACCAAAGAATCTTTGGTGGCCGGATGGGTCGTTACAAACTTGATCACCACTTCTGCAGATAGCTCCTTGCACTTGGCCAAGTTAAGGTGAGTTAACTTTGCAGTAGCGGGGATGGACTCCAAAGCTTTGTTGGTGATACGCGTTCCGGCGACATCCAGATGAGTAAGATTGCCCAATCGAGGCAGAACTTTTTCGAAAACAGCGGACGGAAGACCGAGGCACTTATGGAAGGAGAGCTTGGAAATAGAGAGCATCTCTGGCCAAGTTTCCTGCAGAATTGTGTTGAAGGAGTTTTTGAAACCCGTCGAGGAGCAGCCGCAAAAGTCAAGTGCCTGCAGCTTTGGCATGTGGAAGAACAGCTTTCGGAGCACGGGAGGGCCGAGGTCAATGTCCACATACTCCTGAGCGAGAAATTCCTGCAGGTAAGGAGTAAGCTCAAGGCATTGGGCCAGTGTCTCGGTGGTGAGGTTCTGCGTCTTGGCGCGCTCACTGGCCGTGGAAAAGAGCATGGAGGGGTTGAAGTGGCTGAAGTCAAGTCGTCGTACAATGGTGGCCAGGGCGGGATATTCCGTGATGGTGTTGAGAAATTTGCGGAAAATTCGCGAGTGTGGAATGGTGATGTGTCGATACAAAGTGGTGAGAGTAGTGGCGTGGATAGATCGTGAGGTGAGAAGCAAAGCCATCAAATCAGTGTTGCGTGTGGTCAGGCCATTTGGCGGTATTTCTTCGACCAACAAGTCGATGATCTCGCCTGAGCAGCTAGTCAGCTATGGTTCCATTGCGTGGTGACAAGGAGAGCACACATGGCATGTCTATACGTACCTAGAACTTCGCTCGGAAGCTTTTCCAAAGGCGAGTTGCCGATGCCATGAACACCGGTGGGCTTCTCCATTGGTAGGGGGGATACTGGAGGAGACTCCCAAGTCATGCACAGCTTACGCAGATCCTCGGAGCTGCGACTGGCCGCCTTGCCATTGATAGGAATCTCCTTCCATCCTTTGTAGCTGTCAGATGGGAACCAAAAGCCATGGAGCCTGCTGTGCGGCTGGGTCAACGGTGCTTGGAACGACAACTGGGGGATTTCCGAGATTGGCGACTCGTCAAAAACGTCTTCGGGAGCCTCAATGTACGAGGACACCTTGGAGCGAGTAAAAGTCTGAGCGAGGCCGTCGTCATTCTCTCGAACAGAAGAGAAGGAAGATCGTGAACCGGCATCAGATGGAGAAATCGCGCGGGCCGTACTGGATTCCACCAAAACAGAGGTGTCGAAGTCAAGCACCCTTCGGTGCCCGGCTCCGCTGGGTACGGCCATGTAATAGGTTGAAAGGTAGGCGGGGGAGGAAACAATTAGAAGCGCTGAGGGGCCCTTTTGCGGGATGGATGAGGTTCTTCGTCACACAGATTCCAAAGTGGACGATGTCGAATCGCAGGTTGCCGTGGCTTGGGTTCGGGTTCGAGGTCGAGTCAGAGATACGCAGGACGGCGGCTCGGATCGGCTGGCCAGGTTTGACGTCACAGATGGCAAGATCTTGTCAGTCGTGATGCGTTGGCTCTGGTTTGCTTTGCCGTTGAGAGTCACGGAGGAGAGCGGGAGTCTGTCAGGGATATGAAGAACGGAGAAGAAAGAGGAAGAGAAGAGAAAAAAAAAAAAATCTCAACAAAGGTAGTGTTCTCAAGGTGGGCACGGGCACGGTGGGGTTCACGTCGTCGGTGTTTTGAGAGTTGTATAAGTCCCGGAAAACGAGACTTGCCTCCTGGCGGCTGTGGACGCACGCGGTGGCAGGCACCCGTGGAGCTTATTAGTGAAGCTAGAAGGGCTTCTGCAAGCTTTTCCAGGCCCCCGTTCTCGCCCCAATCTGCCAATCTGTGGCCAAATGGAGACGTTGCGCCACCGGGACTCCCTCGACCGACGCACACTAACCGAAGGCATCTTGGCGCGCCATTAGCTTAAAACGGGCGGTGTTGGGTAATGAAAAGGTAATGGAAATCGACGACTGGATGACCAAGCAGCACTGGGGTCGCTAGGAAGGGTCATGAGACTTGTTCGCGACTGTGTCATGTCATGTCATGCCAACAAGCCATGTCAATATGTTGTGCTAATTATGAACTGGTCTGTGCCCTGCCAGAATCCCCTGCCCACCTGCCCCGCCTGCCCGCCCGCAGCTGCATCGCATCAGCACCAGCGTTAATAAAAAAAGACGGCGCACACACCACACACCACACACCACACTCCATTTCAACGTTACCCACCCCTCCTCACTCGGCGGCTGGACGTTTCGATGTGGTAATGAAAACCCCAGCCGCCTCTCCACCATACACGCAATTTTTCTTTTTCTTCCAATCCCATGCGCAACTTTCTACGGAGCAACGATCCCCTTTGTTTCCTTTTTCCTTGGCTGTACGGAGAACTGATATCACTTGACCACGTCTGTGCTGCCATACAGGCCTATACTACGTATGTACATATATACTCCGCACTCTGTACAACAGACGCTTGTTAGCATCCCTAGACGTCAGGGCCTGCAGTGATCAGCGTTGCCTACATACTACATGTATGTATACCGTCCTGTGCAGCACGCGTTAGGCAAACAACGATCAGGTCTTCATGTGGTACAATGGTACAATACCTTTGTGTAAATAATGACTGTGCGGAAATCTCAGGCGGAGGCCAGCGCAGTGCCCCGGATCCAGCAGCGACGTCGTGTAATAAAAAACATTGTTGGACAGACTCAAGTGGCGCGCGGTTCAATACAAGTGAGTGATGTCACAGCAATTGGACCATCTGTCATCTCCAATGCCGATAGTCGTTCCAGTAACACAAACGTTTTTTTTTTTTTTTTCAACGTCTCGTGATATCACGACAATGTTACCGCACCGACCGGATTGAGCCCATTGGCTTTTCAATACGTGGCCTCTGCGAAGCTGCGAGCGAGGCTTGAGGCTTGTTGTCTCCTGTCTCGATTCTGTTCTAATACTCTGTACATGTATGGACATGGACGAATGGACACGGCCCCGTGGTCGTAGTCCATCGTGCTTGATGCCTGCCGATCCCCTGCCTTAGATTAGAAGCTAAGAAAACCTTGCGAGGCGCGTTGGTGGTAGCCTGTAGGTAGTAGCCGAGGGTGCCTCCGAGACAAACAAGTTGGCAAGGGCAAGGTCTTTGGCCCGAAGCCAGCCGTCCCCGTTTTATAGTGGTTTGCGGGGTAAGAAATGGGACGCAACCGTGAAGATGCCCCTGTTGGAATAGTTATCGAATGCGTGCTGTGCTCACGAAAAGTTTTACCATCGCATCGTATCAAAGGTATTGTGAAGACCTGTCTCACCTTCACGACGAGCTAGAAATACATCCCTCTGCGAAACAAATGTCGCGGTTTGCATGCCCGATTCGTCACACATCACGTGCGGCATACTACTCCGTACGGATGGTATGCAAAACACACTGCCAGATTTACTCCGTAGGTGCCAGGTACTTCGTAGCTTGTGCGAAAATGTTGGGTCCAGTATGTACATCGCTGAGGTTCCTCGCACACCTCCGATTCACAGTCAAAATATCCCATAATCATGTTCTCCGCGGCTTTCTTATAATTGTGGCTAGGTTGTTGCACTGACCAAAAACGAAGTCATGATTGAGTCGGCGAGGAATGGTGCTCATGTGTATTCATCCATCTGATATCTCTGTGTGCCTGCCTATTCGAAGAAGACGGGAGTTGGAGCCAATGAGTCATCCCAGCAGCGTAATGTTGTGATTCTCGAGACTGATACACAACACGCGTTGCTCATTGCTCATTGCTCATTGCTCGATGAACCCCCCCAACAGCTACCCAGCCTTCGACATATCGCAGAACGTCACGTCGATGCGCAAAGAACAGATATACCTTTGACGATGCTAGTCTTTTACATCAAAGACAACTTTCATGCATCCTCGGACCAGGGGCATGCGCCACATCTGCCGGGTAGGCAAAGACTCTCGACAACTCCACCACTTGGTGCTAGCGAAAGAATAAACCAACGCAACCGACCCATGCTACAATCTTGTTGAAAATCGCCTACTAATCATGAAATGTTGAAAGGCATCCCGAATGTCGAGTCTCCTGTCTTTTGAAAAGCAACATGAAGCCAGCGAGGGGCATTCATTGTGTCAACTTATGACGAAATAGCTTATCAGTGACAAGACAATAACAATAACGTTCCTGTGCCTGTGATCCGTACGGACTACGGAGCCGGCGACTCTATTTTCCCCCCTGAGAGGGCCAATCGCATCAGCGGGCAGAGCCCCTCGGGCCAAGCACATTGGTCCAGCGTACGGAGTAGTGCAACCAAAAGCACCCACATCTGCATCCTCTGCATGTCGCGCTCGCCAACCTTTTCCCAAAACCCGACCCTCGACCCTACCGCCCTCTACGCGTGTTTTTTACTCAGCAATCTTTGATGTAGCTCTACAATCAACAATGGTCTAGAGCTATACTTTCTTGAGGGACTTGTCAAAAAGTCGTTTTAATCCTCCCCTCGCTTCTCTCCTTTGCCTCGTGGCTGCCCGCGGCCGAGAGACATTGCGTCGTCCCTCGAGCAGCGAGCCAGCCAGCCATCGCTGTCGTCACTGCACTACACCGCTCGAAAACCTCGGTTTCCTTCAGCACAGCTCATCAGTCGCCCCCGTCCCGAAACTCGTACATTATATCTACCATGAAGTCAGCCAAACCCGCGGCCGTGGACGCACCATCGCATCGGAGATCACAGCCCTCACGGCAAGCACGAACGAACCCTTCACGAAGCTCTGCCAATGCTGGACGACCTGGCGATAGTAGAAATGCCGCCAATGGCCGTCCCTTGAGAAATCGGCCCGTGGATATCTTCCCTGCCATTACTCATTTCGCAGATGCCATGTCCGCGCTCCCCAAAGAGCTCGTACGGCACTTCACTCTGCTCAAAGAAGTGGACGCCAAGATTTTCGCTCCCGAGGAACAGCTCTTCAAACTCGTCGCGGCGACTACAGAATCGTCTGTAACTGAGCCTCGAGCCACTTGCGATGCATCTAGTACTGCGCCACCGGGTTCCGCGCCCATGAGCGGCCAGAACAGCCCCAGCGGCATGACCCTGAATCGAGCGCCTCCATCGTCGGCCCCTTCAATCTCGAGTGCAACAGCTGCGCCTACCAGTGTCTTCGATCCCTCCAACATCCCTCGCCGACAAATTTTTCGACGGACTGCTTTCAAGATCCAGGAAATGCTCGTCTCACTCGAAGAGAAGAATCATGTGCTTTCCACAGCCAACGAAGCTTTACAACGGCAGCTGGCGCGAGTCGAAGATGTGTGGCCGCACCTGGAGAATGAGTTCAGCGACGAAGCAAAATGGGGCAGCACTACACATTGGGCATATCCGGAGAACAGGTCTGTTGGAAAAGTTTCCCAGACGGAGAGAATCCGTCGTGACGGCGCCGCAGCCATCTCCGCCGCAGCCCAAGCCCTTGCTGAAGAGGCAGCCGCTAGAAGCGACGCCCGCAAGCAAGCTGTACAGGCTAAGAAGAACTTGAAGAATCAGCACCAAGACTCGGATGCCGATGATGTTGAGAAGCGGCAGAAAGAGGCGCCCAAGAAGACGGCCAAGTCGCGGAAAACAGCTGCCATCGAGGCCAACAGTGCTGGCTTAGGTATCTCGGCGTCCACGACCAACGGCAATCATCCTCCCAAGAGGAGAAAAGTGGAAAAGACTGCCAATGGCGAGAAAGCGACCAGTGCTGCTACCGTCGCCGCCACCACTACTGCCGCCACAAGTGCCACTGCCGTTCCCGCCGCTTCCTCCGCCAGCACCAGCACCAGCACCGGCACCAGCACCACTAGCACTACATATAATGCTGCTGGAACTGGGCTTGACGCTGGAGTTGCGGCTGCGTTCATGAGCATGGTATTCGGCAACAATGCGCCGAAGCCCAAGACAAGTAGCCCCAGAGGGACACCAGCTCCGGACGGACAAAAGAAGCGCAAAGCTCTACCAACCGGTAGCGTGCAGGCAAAGAAGAAGTAAGTTGTGTTAAAGATCCCCGAGACCCTGGCCTTGGTCGACATTGGTATTCGGCATCACACGTCTCTTTTTGATCACGCAAAGTAACATTCTCGCTACAGAAACGGCATGTCCCCCTCGACAACTTCATCTCCCGTCATGGGGCCCTTCCCCGACCCCAAAGTCCCGGCTCGAGCATCTCCTGCACCCAGCAGCGCACCCCGTCCAGCATCGTCCCGCGCCCGACAAAACTCTATACAATCCAATGTGGAAAATGGCAAGGCCCGGCCGTCATCTTCAGCCGCTGCCAACAAGATTAACGGCAACGGAGCCAACACACCCGAACCGGCTTCCACAGCTACATTGCCCAAGCCAGGACAGGACAGCAAGCCCACCAAGGAAGCAAGCGTGCCTATAAAGACGGAGCTCATCAAGAAAGAAACCGAGAAGCCCGAAAGCGCATCTACCACGACTGCAACGTCGACGAGTTCCATTCACAAGAAAGATGGCAAGCCCGAAGAAGCGGACCAAAAGAGCGAGTCTGTCCCAGCACCCGTCCCTCCGCCAGTCACCACGAAATCCGGCCGTGCCAGCAAACCATCCACCCCTGCGCTAGCCACCTTCCAAGAAGCAGCAGCAGCAGCAGCAGCCAGTAGATCAAGGCCGTCCCGCGCAGAAGGCACCAACAGTCGCAAGAGCCACAAGAAGTCGGGCCCCGTCGCGCAGCAGCCCCTCATCCAGCAAATCCAGGCGGCAGACACAGACGCAAGCAGCAGCATGCAAGGGGACGACGAAGAGGGGGATATCGATGCCGACGAGCCAACCTACTGCTACTGCAACAGCGTAAGCTACGGCGAAATGGTGGCGTGCGACGCAGACGGCTGCGAAAGAGAATGGTTCCACCTAGCGTGTGTAGGGTTAAAAGTTGCTCCTGGCTCAAAGAGTGAGTAATACTTGCCTCCTCCCGACGGGCCTGTCGTCCTCATCCCCTCCACCTTTTTATTTTTTATTTTTTTATTTTTTTATTTTTTTTATCATTCATCGCTAATGCACCCCCCCTTTTAGCAAAATGGTACTGCGAAGACTGCAAAGACCGTTTAAAAATTGGCAACAAAAAGGCTGGACGGTAGACACCAGCTCTTCCTTGGTACAGTTTTTTTTAAAGAAAAATGCTCATGTAACATTGAATGCTTTCGTACCTAATGACGGCGTTTAACATGGCTGGTTGGCTCGGGCTGGCTGGGCTTCGGTTTTGGGAAAGACGACTGTTCTTCTTCTTCTCTCTCTCTTCTGGCTTTTCTTCTTCTTCCTCATCTCTGGGGACCGGCTCGTGGGTAGGGAGCGGCATCAATGTAGATGACTAGGATATCAGTACATTGTGATTGCTGGCGTTGGCCCGAGTTTTTGGAAGCAATTTTCGGATGGTACGGCAAAGCGATGTTATTTCAGTTGGCCTTTGCTCGTGGAACGTGGGGACCTCCGTAGAAATGACTTATTAGATGTGGCGGTTCTATGTTCATCGAGGATCATGGCATGTAGAGCAAGCACTACCTGTGATGAAGCGCACGTACAACGTGACATGATTCCGAAGTTTGAGAACATATCCATGTTGAAACACTGATGTACAGAGGTGAAGAAATACGAGTACATGAAGAATAGTTAGGACGACGCTGTGATTAAACGAACTAGGGATCCCTGCTCTCCCCGACTCGAGCCCGGGCAGAGGAAATGAAGAGAAAAGGGACGCGATGCGATGCGATGCGATGCGGCTCATTCCACCAACCGTCTATTCTTGGCCCCGGCCCTCATCAGGGGGGTCGCGGCGTCGTCCCTGTCCTTCTGCTTCCGTCTCCACTGCCACTCGAGCATGACCCATATGAAGTGCTGCAGGTCAAAGTCGGGCCAGAGGCAGTCGATGAAGAAGATTTGCGTGTCCTGATGACACTGCCAGAGCATGAAGTCGCTTAGTCGCTCCACACCGCTTGTGCGGATGAACAGCTCCAGGGGCGGGTCCGAAGCCGTGTACATGTGGTCGTTGAGCGTGGCCGTCGTGATGCTCTCCGGGCTGGGCAGGCTGGATGAGCCGTACGAGGTGCCGCGGAGACGGCGCTCCGGCGAGTCGGGGGGAAGTGTGGTCGAGGAAGAGACGTCGCCGGCGTCGTCGTCGTCTTCATCATCATCATCATCATCATCATCATCCCCGGCAGACGGGGCGGGCGTGTCCTCGATGGCTTCGTCTGGGATCGTAGGGAGCGGCTCCTTGCCGTCGAGCTGCGTGGACATGATTTTTTGGCGTATGCGCGAGGGCGAGAACGGGGCGTTCCTGGGGGGAGGCGGGTCGAGGAAGTCCTCGACTGTGTTGCGGATGGCCGTTGTGATTTCGGCGCGGGATGTATAGGGGAAGCATATGTTGAGGACGGTCCTGTTTGAACGTTCAAGGTCAGCTTTTCTTGATTTTGAGAAGGAGAGGGGGGGGGAGGAAATAAAATGGATAACGGCGGAGTCGAGTTTCTCGTCGACAGAAAGAGCCGGAGGCCATACTTGTTGTTATGCTTGGTTCGAGCGACGGCCTTGTCTACCACCTTCAGGACATCTTCGCGGATCATTTCCGTCTGGCCCAGAACACGCACGCAGGCTCCGTATCGGTCCAAGATGTCGCCGTAGGTGGTCAGCTGCTCGAGCTTGACCTTGGCCAGCTGCATGAGCCCTTCGACCTCGTGTTTGGGCCGGTTGTAGTTCTCGACGCTGAATGCGTAGACGGTAATGACCTTGACGCCGCATTTGTAGCAGATTTCCATGATCTAACGCAATGGATGATCAGTATAGCGAAACCGACAAGACGCTCCCGGATTTCAAAGGTGGTAAGTAGTCTATTGCGAGAAACAAATATTTTGTTGACGCACCCTGGCGAGAGCTTCAAACCCACGATGATGTCCCTCTACAGTTTCCATGCGATGACTCTTGGCATACCGCCTGTTGCCGTCCATTTCAAACGCCACATGCTGAGGCACGGGGCCCTGGCGCAAGGCTCCGATGAGAAGCTCGCGAAGGCGATTGAGCGCCCATTCTCCCGGCGGGGACTCGAGCACCAGGCGGCGCAGCAGGGACACAATGTCCGACATGACGGGGTGTTTGTGGGCGTCGTGGGGCGTCGTGGGGCGTCGTGATGTTTCCACGGTCGCGTGGGATGCTCAGGATGCTCAATATCGAGGGCTGTGACTGCCACTGACGATGGAGAGGAAGAGGACAAGGGGGCCAGTCGAGCAATAACATAAACTCATGGAACAGGACGAGACGCAAACATTGACGGGCTGTGGGGATGCGACGACGAGGATGGATTGGGGAACCCTGGGCGGCTGTGGGGCTGAATCGTTACCAAAAAAATGATTGGAATGATGAGGGCACGCAAGCTCTGGAGGGGCCATCACTATTATCGGGCCATGGACAAAGCTCTGGCCGACGAGAAACAGTTCTTTGGCCTGGAATTGTAGAATTGGTACAGGTATTAATTATCTCCTTGGCTAGTTATAGACAGTAATGAGATGTTGCTAAATATTTCATGTATGCAGCTGAACCTATTCCGACTCGCTCAAGAACTCTTCTTCAATGACAACAGAGCTTAGTATGGCACCTATACCGCCCAAGAGATACAGCAGCGGGGTGCTCAGTGCCAGTGAATACGAGAGCGGAATGGATAAAAATGCTTCAAACACCTCGCTGGCTACATGACAACGGGCATCAACGCTGGCCCTGCCAGCTGCGAGCAAACCCATTCGTAAGAGCTGCAAACTGCCAGTCATGTTGGCAGCCGAGCATCGGCGGGTACAAGACGTCTTTGTCGGATACCATTTCATCGTCTATTTCGAGGGCGTAGGCAACGTTGGACTGCTTCTCTCGACATCGAATAATTCCACCCCACACCACCCACAGCGGCGTACAAGTCAAGCATGTACATCGACCAAAACTAAGAGCACATGAAACAGTCAGTCTCCCTCTGTCAAACTTCAGGCGGAAGCAGGTGACATACAAGCCTTCTCCTCCCTTCCCGCTCAATGTTTCCAATGTCAGGGGGCCAGTGGCCTTCGTCATCTAGTCCTTCGTCATGTAGTGAGTCAGTGGCCACCAACGTGTTATATATTCCCATATGAGCCGCATCAAAAGTATCGGGGGAAATAGTTCGGAGATAAGAAAGATCCCATCGAGGGTGGTTGACAGCGCCGTCGCGAACCCGGCTGCTCACCAACGAGCACGATTCCCATGGTGGCGGCAAACAACGTCCTGTCATTTTGATATTCTGCTCATCCTATGATCGTAGCGAAGGACGGCTGATGAAAGAAGGGGAAGAAGGGGTAGATGGGGTAGATGATCTCAAAATAGAGATCTACCAAGTCGATGACGACGGCTTGGCTGGCAACATACGAGGCCTTCCAGATATTGCTCGGCCCTGGCTCCTAGTCGGGGGGCCAGCCAAGTACTTAAAACGAGGGAAACAGGGGATTTGGCGAGTCGGAGTGCGTGCTCGAGCTTGAAGGAAAGGCACAATATGTTGTGGCATCAGCCTTGCTATTTTCTGGGTTGGTAGCACGTGGTAGAACACCTCGGAGAAGAGGTTTTCGACTGTACGTGTAAGGTTGGTTAAAGTCGTGACAGTTCTTGCAGCTTCTGCCATCACCGTCACTCAGTGGTCCGCAGTTTATGCTGCGCTTGTGACGGAAATCGCAGGCTTGTGTGACTGTGACGCGGCATTGCTTCACTTTGAAGCTGGCCCGGTTTTGCTGTTTCATTGATTGGTGGAAGCAAATCTGAGCTCAAAGTAGCAGTAGTGATGAGATGCTGACCATGCTGGTCGTGTGAATCCTTCATCGTCACCCGAAGCTGTCTCAGTTGCAAGTACGGAGTTGTTGTACAAGGTAGAAAGGATCCACAGGCTGTTTGTTTGTCGTCGACGATGTTCTTGACCTGTCAAACCCGTCCGCGATTTGGAGTTGTGCTTGTGTGAGTTGTGTGGCGCCCACCGTCGATGCCCCAGCCAAAGACGTTGGGCCTTCCAGTTGGCAGCGGGCCGTCTGTAGCGCACCATGTCGGCTTCCCGAAAACGGGAACCAGCCAGACCACGTCGGGTAACCCGAAGGGTGTCTCAGCGAAACGTGCAGACTTGCCGCCATTGGCTCCGCCGTGTGGTTTGCATTTGGTTGACGTCAATGCAGACGCCTGATTCACAGTCGATTTTGGCAACAACGACCAGGTTCTTACTACTGAATTTCTGCAGGGAAGCGTCTAACACACGCTGAAAAAAGTACAAGGCCATCGTCAAAGAAATGGCATATGTAGTAGCAGGGCCTTAAAAAAAGAGGAGCTACCTCCTTTGTACGTTTTTTTTTCTTCCATCATATATAAAAATGTCCATATGCGTTCCATCGCAGCAGGCCTTGACTGACAAAGGTTAATATGTATGTAGTCCGTACATATGTACGGAGCACGGAGTACTGGGCTTCATGACGACCTTGTCCAGCGCCCGTCAACGTGAATGGTCCGATAAGAGCCCCGCCAATTTGGAACGTGCCCCACGTTACACCGTCCTCGAGCAGATTCAGCGCAGGAAAGCGATGACGAGAATGATGGAGCTGGAGCTGGAGCTACCAGCATTAAGCTCCAAACTGGTGGCGGCGGCGGAATCTTTCCCGAAGCACTCAGTCGCCTCTCGTCCTCTCGTCCTCTCGCAACGAAGGCTTTCTGCCCAAAATTTGACCCATTTTCTGTCGTCGTCTTTGAGGACATCTTCTGCCAGGCTTTTGTTTTGGCCTCATTTTGCCAAGCCTTCAACACTGCCACTACGTGACGTCTCTTTATCCCCGCCCCGCTGTTCAATTGAGCTGTTTGTACCGCCCAGTGCCTGCCCTGGGACTGACGACCCAGCATGGTTGTCTTTGACGGTCACGAATACCTCACCGAGGAGGAGAGGCGCCTCAAGGAGGATCGCGAGAGAACAAAATATTGGAAGAAATGGGGTCCCTACGTCGCTGAGCGCCAATGGGCTACGGGTGGGCTTGCATCGTTCCATCAATTGCCTTCCTTGACTCAAATTACTGATATGCTCCCAGTACGAGAGGATTATAGCGCTGACGGAGACGCTTGGAGTCGTACGTACCTCGTGACGCTTCACGTAATTTCAACGCGGGAGTTCTGACTTGTGCACAGATTTTCCTCACGATCACGCCCGATCCAGAGCTTTCAGGTGGGGTGAGGACGGTATTGCTGGTGTTTCCGACACGCATGGCTTCCAGAACATCGCCTTTAGCTTTTGGAACGAAGAGGAGTATGTACTTCCCGACGCCACCATTTCAAAGAGCTTCTATCTGATTCCCTGCGCAGCCCTTTTCTCAAAGAACGTCTTTTTGGTCTATCCAATCCTCAAGGCAACCACGGTGAAGGTGTTAAAGAAGCACACTTCCATGTCGACAACACTCCTGTAAGCTTTCCAGCATGGTGAACTTGTGTGTGTGTGCGTGGAGACTATAACTAACAACGAAATAGACTGTAAGAATCTTACGGGTCCAATCCACGAACGCTTATACTAACGGGTGCAGCACTCGTACATGAAGTTCCTCTACAAATACCCCCAAAAGAAGTTCCCATACGAAGATTTGCTTGAAGAAAATGCTCGAAGGGGTAAAGAGGACAAGGAGTATCAAATTGTTGACACTGGGATATTCAACGAGAATAGATATTGGGATATATTTATCGAAACCGCCAAAGAATCGAACGATCCGGACGAGCTTTTATTTCGAGTCACGGCATGGAATCGAGGTCCTGACCCAGCGCCCCTCCACATCATACCCCATGTATGGTTTCGCAACACCTGGAGCTGGGGCCGTGAAGCCGAAGACAAGAAGCCTTCCATTGCGGCCGAGTCTGAGCTCTCGGTGAAATCGAAGCATCATAGTCTTGGTCATCGTTATGTGCATTACTCACCGTCTCCGGGAGTTGGCTCGAGTGGCCAGGACGTTATGCCGCAACACATGTTCACGGAGAACGATACCAATTTCAGATCACTATACGGCCAGGAGAACAGGCAACCGTATGTCAAAGATGCATTCCACAGATACATTGTCGATGGACAAAAATCAGCCATCAACCCAGCAATGACGGGGACCAAGTCGGCTGCTTGGTTCAATTTCAACGAAGATGGTGGCGTGAACCCTGGCGAATGTGCCGGTAAGCTTGAGTCGCTTGTCTTTTCAGCTTACGTGAGGCTAACGTTTGTAGTTGTCCGATTTCGTTTCAGCAAGAAGAACATGACGTATCTGGATGAAGAAGTCTTTGACGATATCGTGGAGAAACGACGGGAAGAAGCGGACGAATTCTATTATCGACTGAGCCCTTTGCCCATGACGGACGATCTGCGCAACATTCAGAGGCAAGCATTCTCCGGAATGATGTGGACAAAACAGCACTATCATTTCATCTGGGATCAATGGGCCAAAGGTGACCCAGCCACGCCACCACCGCCTCCTGGTCGACTGGGTGTACGCAATTCGCAATGGAAGCATATGCACTGTGACGACATTCTGTCGATGCCGGATTCTTGGGAATACCCCTTTTTCGCTGCTTGGGACAGTGCTTTCCACTGCATTCCCTTGGCCATGATTGATCCCGACTTCGCCAAGAAGCAGCTTGACTTATTCACGAGAGAGTGGTACTGTCATCCCAATGGGCAGCTTCCAGCGTATGAAAATCCCCTTTAACACATGGAGAGTGAGCCTGGAAATACTAATGGCTTTATCCCTCTCCAGATACGAATGGAATTTTGGAGATGTCAACCCTCCTGTCCACGCGTGGGCGACATTTCGGACCTTCAAGATCGAGAGGAAAATGTATGGGCGCCAGGACATTGACTTTCTGGAACGAGTTTTCCAAAAGCTGCTGCTCAATTTCACCTGGTGGGTGAATCGAAAAGACGCCGATGGAAAGAACATCTTCGAAGGAGGCTTCCTCGGACTTGACAACATTGGTTTGTTTAATCGATCAGAGCCGCTGCCCACGGGTGGTGTTTTGGAGCAAGCAGACAGCACTGGGTGGATGGCATTCTACTGTTTGTCGATGCTCAACATTGCACTCGAGCTTGCAAAGCATCGCCGTATTTATGAAGACATCGCCTCCAAATTTTTTGAGCATTTCATTTTCATCAGCGACGCCATGACTTTCAGAACGGGTCACAAGGACGAAAAGTCTCTGTGGAACGAGCAAGACGGATTCTACTACGATGCCATCTCCTGGGGTGGCCCTTGGATCCAACAGTTGCCTGTAAGATCCTTGGTAGGACTCATCCCCCTATACGCTACTACAACCCTGGAGCCCGAGCTGCTCAACAAACTTCCATCGTTTCGAAAACGGGTCGAGTGGTTTGTCCACAACAGAGAGGATTTGGCAGAGAGAAATATGGCAAGCATCCGGAGGAGAGGCAAAGGCAACCGCTTGTTACTGTCAATCGTCAGTAAAGACAGGCTAGAGCAGATTCTGAAACGCATGTTGGACGAGGACGAGTTCTTCAGTGACCATGGCATCCGGTCTCTATCAAAATATCATAAAGACCACCCGTTCTCCATGGAGGTTAATGGCCAGGAGTTCAAAGTTGGGTACGTTCCCGGCGACTCGGACAGTGGATTGTTTGGAGGCAACAGCAACTGGAGAGGCCCCATCTGGCTCTGCGTCAATTTCTTGCTCGTCGAATCTCTCCAGCGGTACTACCTATTCTACGGCCCAGAGTTCCAGGTCGAGTGTCCAACCGGCAGTGGTGAGTACATGCATCTCGGCAAGGTTGCGGAGGAGATCCAACACCGGCTCCAACATCTCTTTGCCCGAACCGACGACGGTAGACGTAGCATCAATGCAAAGGATGACCTTCTCGACTTTGATGAACACTGGAAAGACTATCTATGGTTCCACGAGTTCTTTGACGGCGATACTGGTCGTGGCCTAGGTGCTACGCATCAGTGCGGCTGGACCGGTCTTATTGCACGAATGATTCACGACACCGGGTAAGTCCACCAATGAAGCTTAAAACCTCTTGACGATCGCAGAGGCAATTGAATGACTAACAACTTACTTTTTACCCCACAGTGTCACCTGCCGTCTCCCGCAAACACCACGAACGCCATCTGTAGGCATGGCGCACTACTTTGACGACATCTTCCAGCGAACTCTGGACACTGGAAATCCAAGATCACCCGAGGCACGCAGGCATTTGCGTCGCTCATCCACTGCCCGATCTATCGGCGCCCGAAGCGACTTTGACGCCTCCCTGAACGGTGCGGATGATGATGACGCTCGTTCCACGACCGACTCTGTGTTTCTAGATGACCCGGAGAAGAGCAAGGAAAAGGTAGAGGCAGACTTGCATATGCATCAGTACGTGTCCGATCAGTTGAATCGGTACAAAGACGGGACTCTGAACGGGCAAAATCATGAAGACGAATTTGAAACCAAGGCTTAAACGAAAGAGAGATAGATGGGCGCTAATTGGCGAGATGGGCGTTTCCCATGGATCGGTAGTACAACGCCAGTCCATAAAATAGACTTAGATGGATGATGACTATTCTTCAACCTTGTGCTGTTGTGAACAAGCTCGTACATGTGTTGTGTACGCTCAAGTACAAGCTGTCCCTTGAAACCTGTCAGCCATGGGCCAACGCTTCGTGAAATGTAGCGCAGCACTTGCCAGTACGACTTGACAATGACAGAATCCAGTTCACTAGTCGAGCCCATGGCACCAATCACACCAATTGAGTTTCAAGAAAGCTTCTATTCCACTACAAGTCCTCTCATGATCCTCACAAGACCACCGGACCCAACCCACCAACTCTCCCCGATCCCTCTATACACGCATTCCCAGGCATGGTCTTTCCCACCTCAGTAGTACAGGAGTCATACCGGAAGTAATTGCATCAAGAAAAAAGGTGTACGGGATCAAAGGGATTCCCCCAAGACGTGACGGTTTCCATTGTTTTCTCGAGTACATAGGAAAATGCAATAAAATATAATAAATGGCTAATAGTCGCGTAGTGTAAACATTGTATTCCCCCCCCTCCTTTTTTTTTTTACAAAGCATCATTGAGGAGCTTGTTCATCTTGGCGATGCGCGAAGAGACGCTAAGATCGATAGTGCGGTCGCCGACCTCGACGACGAGTCCGCCGATGACGTCGGGGTTGACTTCGTTGGTGACCTTGAGCTTCTTGCCTTGGCCTACGTACTGGGACTTGGAGATGGCGGCTTCGAGACGAGAAAGGGTCTTGTTGTCGAGGGGCTGATTTTTGGGGGGGGGGGGGGGGTTCGAGTGGTTTCTGATTAGCGTTTTTTTTTTTTTTTTTTTGGAACTCCCCCTTTCGAAAATTCGCCTGGTGGATATGGGATAATGAGTGGTCGGATGGTAAAAACTAGACTCACCTGGGCGGAAGTAACCTTGAGCTCGACCTCGCCGCGGGAAGCGCGCATGATGTCGCCGAATTTGACGCAGACATCCTTTAGCAATCCGAGGCGGTTGTTCTCGGCGAGCGTGTCGAGGAAGTTCTTGACGGTCTCGGCACCGGCACCGGCACCGGCCTGCTTGGCCAGCTCGGCGACGACAGCTGACTTGTCCTTGGCGGTCAAGCTGGGGGTGTGGAGGATCTGGTCCAGCTTGGGGTCCTTCTCGACGAGAGCGTTGAGCGTGCTGATGGCCTTGGCGGTGGGTTCAAGGGTGGAGGACTTCGCGGCGGCAGTGTACTGGAAATTGACGCATCAATGTTAGCCCCAATCATGGCGGAATCTCATCGATTGCGTCGTGTCATGTCGTCTTTTTTCTGTTTTTTTTTCTTTTCGGCCTCGCGCATGTGCAAATGGCAGGCAGGACGGGGCATACCAGAGCAGAGGCGTAGGTGCCATCGAGACCGAATACAGCAATGGGGGGCTGGCTCTCGGTAGAAGCGGCGGCGGCGGCGGCGAAAGATCGCACAGGCGTGGCGCGCAGAGTCACGGCGCGCTGGGGAGCAGCGGCACGGACGGTGCGGAAGACTTGTCGAGAGAACATGATGAAGATGTTGACGGAAGAAGGGGAGGCGGAAGATGGAGTTCGACGGGCGAGGGTGATATCTCGTGGAGCTTCGGTTTTCGTGATGAGAGGTTTCTCTGGTCGGCAATTTCGGAAGTTGCTGCCTTGTTTTATGGTGAGGCACCAACATTTGCGGTCTTGCATAACCACCCACTTTTTGGGTCAAAGGAAGGCCTTCTTAAGTCGGCTATTATTTCCGTGTAGTCGGCCTCGACAAAAAAAGATACAAAAACGCAAAAAAAAAAACATCATCAAGTGCGGCCGACGAGAACTAATGGGCTACTTATACTCGTTCTATCGATTCGTGCTGTTAAAGTCTATGGTTCTACAGAGGCATCGATCGCAGTGATAACGTGACCCAAAGAAGCGCAACAGCTCAAACTCAACAATCGTATTTGTCAAGACCGTGTCCCAAATCCATCCATCCAACCATCCATCCATGCTCAAATACCGTGCCGGTGAAATTCCTGAACGCCTCAATAATCATACATGTTACACACAGGCCCTCCCTGGCGCCTGATTGCGGCGCTTAATCGCTCTTCAGCATGCTGTCAACAAGATCACCCAGCGGGCCCCAATAATCTCTTCCACTGGCCAAGCTATGCTCGTCAATGAAAAGTACATACTGCTTGAAACTGGTGTTCAAGTGCGGCTCCAGACCAAGCTCCCGGATCACAGGGTAGTGATGGCAGTAGATGTGGGCGTACACTCGATACATACGCTTGAAGATTTGCCGAACAAGCGCAGGGAATGATTTGGGGAAGGGAACGCCTGCGTACCATATGAGCATGCTATTTCACTAGGGGAATAAATACTTGCGTGCAACGTACCAATTTTGCTAGGGAGTACAGATTCGTTGTCAATGTTCGATTGCACCCAAGTCATGAGCTGTTCGATATAGGCCGGAGCCGGCATCTTGGTTGGTCGCTTATAATTTTCGTTGTCTTGCCAAAGATACTCGAACCTGACTTCGGTCAGCCATGTCCGTCAACAGACAAGTGCACACACAATGCACGCCATTTCGCCAACGTACTCATCTGTGGCCTTCATTTCGGGGCATGATTGAGGAGAGCAGAACTCGGTGATTGCTCCATACAACAAATTGATTTGGTTGTAGAAATCGACCACTGCGGCAAAAGGTTATGATGCTGTTCATCAAAAGGGAGAGAAGACCTATTTGTGCGAGAAACCCACTGTTTACAGCCAGCCACTCGTTTTCATCCTCGCCTTCTGGCAGCTTCACCACCTTTCTCAAACTGCCACCTCCAAGTGTCACCTCGGCATACTGCCGGAGCTGGTAGCTAGTGGCACCGCCTTTGCCCACGCGAGGACGGAACTGGTTCTTAGTCCGCTGGTTACTGCTCGTGGTAAGCACGTCAGCGATCATGATCTCGGTAGCTGGTAATGTGGGAGATTCCGGGTCGTCCTCGAGAACGGAGATGATGGTATGGTCCAGTCGCGACATGGTTGTGACGGATTTGGGGCTCAGGTAACGAAAAGCAGCGGAAGCCATTTTGACCATGTTGATGCGGATGAAGATGAAAGAAAGACTAACACGGTGGTCAAGAACTGAGCCATGGCGAGGATGCCCTCGGCTTCGTTGTCGTTGTTCAAGAAATGTTTGCGCAGACTAGGCATTCCAGCGGTTAGCGGGGCAATGGCAAAGACATGGGACGATCAAGACAAACCGGCTCCTCTTGTATGTCGCAAATGGGCCAAGAAATAGTGAGAGCGCCGTATACGAGTGCCGAATGGCCTGGACCTTTGAATCTCGTGGCGCCTGAATGGACGGTAACTGAAAGTATTCGCAAGATAGAGATGATGATGGTTGAGAACGAAAGCGCGGGCTCGGGCGCGGGCCCGGGCGCTGACGCAGTTGTTTACCAGACTTCCTGATTGGGCGTCGTTGCCAGGGGACAGCCACGCTGCGCTGCGCCCCTGGCGGCTGTAGGCTACGGATTACACCTGTCACTGTGTCACTGTACTCCGTACGTCCGTACTAGCAGTTGCACGAATGAATGCCTGGACAGCCCCACCCACTGTCAGATCTCTTTTGATTTTGATTGCGCAGGGTAGCGACAACCATCGCCGAACGAATTAGAGTGAGTGACGATAGATGAAAGCGTGGGCGTCTGCTCAGCGCACATGGTGGACGAAGTCTGGGCTTCAGGATTGATTCAGAATGCTCTTAGGCCGATATTATATGCGAAAGCCCATGCAAGTTAATTCGATTGTCTCCATGCGTGCACTGATGCACCGCAGAACATACAAATACAAATCCTCGTGAGTCGTCAGCTAGATAGGTCCTTGCAAATGTTCAAACAATCAAACGACCATTGCCGTATCGGATCAACTCCCTCTACCTCTGCCTCTGCCTCTGCCTCTGCCTGTTCCTCCCCTGCCTCTATGTTGACTCCCTCGCCCTCCACCTCGCCCCCCACGACCTTGGAATTCGGAATGAGACGGCCCTCGAGTCTTTCGCTCCTGTCTTTCTTCTGGACTGGCGTCCCACAAATCATTCAGCCCCAGCAGCTCGCAGAAGGCAGCGGTTTGAGGATTGGTGTATTCATCGGGCTGCTGCTGCACAATCTCAGGAGTACCAGGGATATGCGGAGGAGCCGTGATTTCGAAATTTTCCGGAACGGCAAGTTTGTTCTTGGCAACAATATGCTCTTCGACCCAGGCACGCTCGGCTTCGACCAATGGCAAGTAGTGTACCTCACCAAGGTCCGGAGATGTCTGTGCCGACTTGTCACCAAAGGTAAGAGTGTCGTGGAAAACACGAGTGATGGCAAGCCATTCGGGATCATATTCCAAAGAGTATCGAGGATTCTTCTCTTGAGGGGAAACTGTGGACGAGTCGGAGGGATTGCAAGGTTCAATGCAACATGTTTGAAGAAAGTGGCGACCTGGCAGGCATTTATCCAGAGCTAGAAAACGAACTTCTTTGTTTGTGATGCCTGGTGGCACTGGCTGGCCGGGGGTTCGAACTTGGCGAGGTTGATGCTGGGGAGGTGCAAACGATGCGGGTAGCTGTGCTCGCAGTTCTTCTGGCACTTGATTTGTGTCACTTGCATTGCTTGGTTGTGATTCTGCCGCCGCTTCTCCCTTTTCATCTGTCGATTTTGAAGTAGGCTCTGGCTTCTGCTCCTCCTCCTCATCGTCCATATCTAGACTAATCTCATCGGGGTTCGCCTCCTTTCCCGGCTCGCCTTGGCTAGTTCCCGTTTCTCTATTCAGTTCTTGTGGTTCGGAAGCCGGAGGTGCATCCTCGTATTTCTTGATTGCTGGGAATTTGATATGCATGTGTGCTGAGAACCAGTAGGGGGGGCGCAAACGATCCATGACATACTCTGCGGCAATACTGCCCAGTTGTCCTCTTTCAGCATCTGACCGGAAGGCGGGCTTCTTGCTAAACAGCCATCTTGAATCGCCATGATTTTCAATGTATCGCGGCCAATCGTGACTGACACCAATGTCTATCTGGGTCCGCACCAAAAGCAGCTTCCGCACATCCACCTCTCTGACATGGTAGAAGGATTTGACATCATCACCGTTGAAAGGGAGCCGCTCATGATGTGGTTTGCGGTAATCAAAGCCTTTCCAGATGCCAGACATGCCTGCTATCCTGAGGGGACCGAATCGCAAGATGTTGGCGGCACCCATGTAGTAGATATTGGGGGCGACCCATCCTCCATAGTATAGCTCCCAAAGATGCGAACTTGCTTCGTGGTTGCCACCAACGAAGATGGTGAGGTAAGGCGCCTTGCGGGTACCGGCGTAGTAGTCTGGGAAGTCGCCCAGATGACGGTACTTTACAGGGCAGGACATGATACTGAGGTCTGCGGCATTGCGTACCGCCTGTGGTTTTTGAGTCAGACAGCCAGATAATTGGCCGGTGTAAGCAGCAGAAGCGCACCTGAAAATCACCTCCAATGATGAGGATATCTACACCATCCCAGCCGCGAACTCTGCAAGCTTCGCCGACGCTTTCGTAGATGGCATTGAGGGTTCCGTGGCCCTAGACATGGTCAGTTATTGAGACATGTCACCTGATGAAGACATGGTGCTTACGCATCCTTCAACGGCGACGCGAACACGGCTGGTTTCCATGGCGTTGGTAGCCATTTTTTGGAACCTCGTGGCAGGACGCCGGCCGGACGCCAACGATGCAATGGTTGAGAGATTCCATGGAAGAGCTGGAAAGGGAAAGAACGTGTGGGCGCTGAAGTGAGACGACCCACAGCGCCGTGTCCGTGTATTACGTGTAGTCAAATGCGTCAAACGCTGTAGGACCACGAGCGGCCTGGCGAATCCCCGACCAGACTCTGCCGTCATTGTGTCGACCAGGAAGGAAGAAGGAATCCTTTGCTCAGCCTTGAAGGGTGCTTATTATTATAAAGGGCTGGCGAGGCTCGACTGAGTCGACTGAGGGAGGCGGCGTCCCGGAAGCAGGGGAGCGACATGCACATGCCCCATGAGTGACTCCAACAGAATCCACCAATGAAAATAGGTCGTAAAAGTAGAAATGGAAACGACCGGGAGTATATTTTACGCGTACAAGTAATTCAGGAGGTGTAATCCGTATTGTACGCTCACCTATTGATTCGTTCACAACTTCCACAAGTGCCAACCTTGAACCGCGCAACCCCCTCTTTCACCTTCTCTCGCGACACGTGTTCCAACTTCCCATGTTCCCAGCCTCGAACAGCAAAAATGACCCGCTCCCTGGTCGTCATCGGCTCCGGCCCAGGCATCGGCGTCCACGTCGCTTCGCATTTTGCATCCAAGGGCTTCAGCAAGATTGCTCTTTTGGCGCGGAGCACGGGGCAATTGGAGAGAGACAGCGCGGCTGTGCGGAGCGACCACGGGCATGTAGATGTGAGGGCGTATCCCGTCGATGTGACCGACTCGGCTGGGCTGCGTGCCGCGCTGGGCAGAATCACCGACGACTTGGGGCCACCAGAGGTGGTGTTTTTCAATGCGGCGCGCGTGAAGCCGAGTCTTCTGTTGGAGGTTGGTGATGAGGAGATGCTGTATGACTTCAAGGTATGTGCTATGGACGTCCCTCGTGGAACTGCGTCAAACATGTACACCTTGTACAGAAAAGGACACACGATACACGATACACCCAACAAGTTGACATCTGCCCCAAGAGAACATGTGTTGACAAAAAAAAAACCCACAGATCTCAGCAGTAGCCCTCCACCAAACCGCCAAATGGGCCATCCCCCATCTCACCAAGCTAGCCAAACAAGACTCCTCCGCCAAGCCCTCCCTCCTCGTCACATCATCGCACCTCCCCCAGTCCCCCGAGCCAGACGTGTTCGTCCTATCGCTGACCAAAGCCGCGCAACGGAACCTGGCAGAGTCCCTGGCCAAGGTGTACCAGCCCCAGGGCGTGCACGTCGGCCTCGTCATCGTGGCAGGGTCCGTGGCACCAGAGAAGACGGTCCTGAGCCCTCGGAATATTGCCAAGAAGACGTATGAGCTCTTTGCTCAGGAAAAGGGGGGATGGACCCTGGAGACGTACCTGGAGGAGTAGATCTTCGCCAGCGGATAGTCAACATGCCTATACTCAATATACTGCCTGTATTGAAAGAATCTGCCCTGACGGATGTTTCGCAAGAGTCCAGGCCATGCGGCCAGCGGTCAAGCAGCCAACGGCTTCTGTGCATACACGATATACCTGAAATCATAAGCAGACCACCCACAAGATCCAGAACGACAGCAGAAAAGGTGCAAAAGAGGGCACCAGAGATGTCAAAAACTCACATGTACTTGCAAAGACGCAAACTCGAGTCCCTCAAGTCCCTCCTCGCCGCGTCCTCCACAGTCAGTCTCAGAAATCAACCCAGACAATCCACCAGCGCCAACTCGTTCCTCGCATCATAAACCCCCAAAGTCCTTCATTCGCCTTTCCACGCGTTGAGCGAGGTACTCGAAGGCCTGGCGTATGACGGAGGGGGGTCGAGTCGAAGCAGCAGACCGTGAAGCGGAGGTGGATCTAGTCCAATACAGGCTCGGGGAGGCCAGGCGTCCTTTTCGATGTCGTGCCGTAGGAAGGTGAACGTTGGGTGGCGGCCGGGGTCGTTGCATCGCGGAGAGGTCTGTCCCGATGACCGTGGCAGGACGGGTTGGCGGTTGCTGATTGCCGTCGTCAGCTGAAAGGGGTTCCTCTCCAACTATATATACCCCGACTTGGAGAGTGAAGGTTTCACGCCGCAATGTTGCTCGGTGGATCTCGGCAGCGGATGATAAACAACAACAACACATTACAAACCGTACTGAACGGCCCATATGCCCGTTCCGGTGGCAACGCCAAGCACGTCCCGGGGCTCCTTGACCGGCGCGCGACCAAGTCTCCCATTCATGGTGAATAGATAGATCTCATGCTGGAAATCTTGCCGCGTGTCAGAGACCAACCCGTCCGCCAGCCTTGGGGAGATCTGTCGACACTGCACAAAACTAGACGATCCTGCTCCTCCTGCTACCGTGAGTATGATATCCATGGCCCAAGTATCATCATGACTTACAGCATCAACTGGAAGCAGGTACGCTTTCACACGATTAGCAAGTCCACCCCTCCGATTGCAGCGAAGCTCAGTATGCCGCCCTGATCCTCTGCGCCACTTCGAACACGCCTGTTGGCATGGACACCGTCTGCAAGGGTTCCTTCGCTGCTGGTCCGTGGCTGGCATTAGTTCTTCCCGAGCCTTTCTCGTAGGAAATCTTCCAGTTTCCCTTGACGCTGGGCTACTCTCAACTTTCTCCCGAGTCACATCTGGGTCGGGCGCAAAGTTTTGTCCGAGGTTTTGGTATCCCTGGTGTTTCAGCATGGCAGCGATGATCCAATGGCGTGCGCGTTTCCGTCTCAACTAATGACTAATCCGTGTTGCTTATTAGTGAGATGTGGAAACGGCTGCCGGTGTATATACATCTCACTCTTCCCGCAACATTACACTACGAGATATTCCAATAAAGGCATATATTATCAACAGTAGCGATCGAGATATTCATAATCGTACCAGAACCGGACAATCGTGGCGGTCGAGGCAAATATGAGGCTGCGCGCATAGATGCTGTGTCACCATCACCCAACATTGGCCACGCCGCATTCCGCGTAGTATGTGATTCATGTAGTACAGGAAGTCCCTCCACATATTGTGTGGCCAGAATCGTGACCTCTCAAGAGCTCTTTCTCTAGCTTCTGGCCTCGGTTCAATTGGCTTCGTTAGAATTGTCGGCTTTGTTGGATCAATTCGGCTATAATCGGATCCCGAGGCATACAAGATCCTTATGGCTGCCCGAATTTATCGGCATCATAGGCGCAGGGAAAGCGTCGGTATCCGCCCGGGCTAACTATTATCCGCTTCCGTATTTTTCTTACTAACTGACGATTTGACCGATTTGACCGATTTGACGGACTTTTTGACTGACTGACTGACTGACTGACTGACTGACGATTTGACCGATTTAACTGATTTGACTAATTTGACCGATTTGACGATTTGACTGACTTTTTGACTTTTTGACTTTTTGACTGACGATTTGACCGATTTGACTGATTTGACTGATTTGACCGATTTGACGATTTGACTGACTGACTGACTAACTAACTGACGATTTGACCGATTTGACTGATTTGACCGATTTGACGATTTGACTGACTGACTGACTAACTAACTGACGATTTGACCGATTTGACTGATTTAACTGATTTGACCGATTTGACGATTTGACTGACTGACTGACTGACGATTTGACCGATTTGACTGATTTGACTGATTTGACTGATTTGACCGATTTGACGATTTGACTGACTGACTGACTGACGATTTGACCGATTTGACTGATTTGACTGATTTGACCGATTTGACGATTTGACTGACTGACTGACTAACTAACTGACGATTTGACCGATTTGACTGATTTAACTGATTTGACCGATTTGACGATTTGACTGACTGACTGACTAACTAACTGACTGACTGACGATTTAACTAATATCTTTAGATATTCAAGCTTTTCTATTCCCTCCGGGGGCCCTCCGGGGGCCCTGCCGGGGGCCGCCTGCGGCGAGCTATCGCCTACAGCGGGCCTCCTCCTCCCCCCTAAAAAGCAGTTATGATTTGACTGACGATTTGACTGACGATTTGACTGACGATTTGACTGACGATTTGACTGATTGACCGATTTGACTAACTAACCTGCCCCCCCCCCCTAGAGCCAGGCGGTCAAGAGAGGCAGAAAAAATTTTCTCGACTAGTCGCCGAAGAGTATTTCGCGTCTGACCAATTAGAAGAGACGTCTCCACAGGACGGCCTCATTTTAATAAAGGGAAAGCGGGAAGCTTCGCTCCACCCTCTTGCCTTCGCCTTGCTGTGACGCAAAACGCATGCAAAGCTCCGCTTTCCCTGATGATCTAGCCTCCCTAGTCACATAACTCTTAGCTAGATAAAACCCCTAGATTCCCTCCTTATTTATGAAAAAAAAAACTCCTATTTTATAGAAAATTAACTCTCTCTTTGTTGCCTTTAGCTTGGATTGTTCACTTGAGATTATGACTTAAATTAAGGAAATACGAGGTTTTTGCCTAGCTATCTAGCTATGGCCCTTCAAATTGAACGCTTGGATCTTCGCGATAGATCGAAAACATAGCTGCTTTCGAGGTTACTTTCGAGGTTATTAACTGGGACGTGGCTGGGATGGCAAAGCAGAGCAGAGCAAGGGTGGGGAGTTGTTGCTCTGGGCTGGGTATGTTGCAGCGTCATCCACATCCCGTCCGGGACAGTGATCGGAAGTCGGTTCAAAAGATTGTCAGATCATCTACGAGGCAACATCACATCACACTTTCGTCGTCATCAATTCTCATGAAAATTCACCGAAATGTGTCCCTACAGAAAAAGCGAAAACTCAATGCTCAACTAAGCCACGCAGAGTGAGAGGGATACATCAATCTTCCATCTCTTATAGACGTTCGACCCACGGAGGAGTTGAAGAGCAGAACGCATATGCTGAAATGGGACAAACACAATGGTTTGTCAACTGCCCAACGACTCGAGGTATGACTGGCAAAGCAAGTTGTAGTCATCAACACAGTATCGATCCGCATGCCAGAAATATTTCGTGATTCATGACATGCTCATGTAAATTGACTGGCAATTATTACCCAAGCAGCATCAACCAACCACAACCGCCCGAAACTCCCAAACCGGTGCGATTCCCAAACATCACTTCATGTTCATGTTCGCCCTGGATTGATGACATTAGAATGCGTGCTCGCATGTCCATGTCAGTGTCAGATCATGAGAAAGAGCCTTACTGGTCCAAGCCCAAGTAGTCGGAAGCCGCCAAAAGCTCAAGACACAGCTCTACGGGGATTTCCATGTCGGGAACGTCGTCGCTATTTCGATACAAGTACCAATAGTGGAAGTACTCGACCACTTTGTCGAGAACCATGCCACTATACCCAAGAGGAAGGAAAAGAAAATGTCAGCTGCCGGTTCGTTCAACAGCGCAGCAGGGTGTCACAGGGGAGACCCATGGCCGACGAGCAAGAGGGCGCACAGCATCGTCAGGGTCAGTTCAAGTGTAGTTGGAATAATCAAGCAGCCCGACCAGCTCGGAGCGGCGGCGTTCTGTCATGGGCACACGAGAGATTCTCATTGCACCACAGTTGCTTTGTCTTCATTCCTCGGGAGGCCATGTGCGCTCGGAAGCGACCAGTCCGGGCGAATCCGGATCCGAGCAATGGAGCTTACCTCATTTCTTGAAATACACAGCGTGCGTCTTTAGCCTCGGCAAATTGGCCTGTACTGTTGTGAGTTGAGTTGAACCTGGGACGTGGCTGGGATGGCAAAGCAGAGCAGAGCAAGGCAAGATGAAGATGGCGCTCACGCACTCCTCACGTCCAGCATGCCCTTGATGATGGGGCTGACCAGTGCCGCCTCGCGCAAGACGACAAACTCGAAGCCATCGCCGGAAACGAGCGTGACGTATTTGCTCGGAGTCTGCGGCATCGCCATGGCGAAAGGCGAGCGGGAGGCCGATCAATCGTGCGCGCTGTCGAGTGGGAGTGTGAAAAATAAACACAAAAGAGAAAAGCGGGGGGGGGGGGAAACTTGGTGGAGTTTACTCAAATTCGCAGAGGTTGTGTGCACGAACCAGCTGCTGTAGGCGAGCCCTACTCCGTGTTACAGTGGGTGTACACACTAACACAGTTGAATTCTTGTTTCGAGCCTACGTCGGTACGCGGTGACAAGACAGTTGTCAACGATGTCTAATAACCCATCATTTTGTCACCCTTTTCCGCGAGCAGTTAGCAGTTGGTCGATCATAGCGTGGCAGACTGCTTACTGCCAACCTGCAGCACGATATCATGAATACCCCGGGTACTTTTACCAAGTTATTAGTCTCGGCTCTGGCTTTCATTCCGTCACCTCACACGGCGAACGTGATGGCTGGGCCGACCTTATCAGTGAAGGGTTCTCGTGGCCGATTGATTTGACCAATTATCTGACGCGTGCACAGCAGAGCCATGATATAAATAAATCGATCTGGAGGATCAAACGCCTGTTGTGCCGCCCCACCCTGGTCCACCCATCAATACTCCGTGGCCCACTTCAGCACCTAGCTTTCAAGCTCGCATAAGCCGGCTGGGCGCTGTCATTGGTCATCACCAAAGCGTTGCCTAGCCAACCCATTTGCTTGATCTGTTTCGCCTTGAGTGCCCCGGCGTCTGGCCGCCATCCCACTTGCACTTTGTTGCCCTGCCGAGTGAGACGAAGGAGAAGCACGACGAGACTCAAAGAGCCATCCTGCACACCGTTTTCCCTCCAGATCATTCTTCACAAACACCAGCACTGACCGTCCAGTCATCATCGCTACCAGTATCTTCATCCACGAACCCGACAGCGTGGACTCAGAATCCAAAGCGAGCATTGGCATTTCTGAGCGCTCTCGTCACGCCCTTGTCAACACAGACCACCAGTTCTTGCTGCCGGCTGTTGAGCAGCATTTTGACGGCTGTAACTGTCCGACGCGGACTCGAGACTCCTCAGCCGGTAACTGAATTGAGCTTTGCAAACGACGACTCTTTGTTGCTTCCTCGTACAACTTTGCCACTTCGCACATACCACTCGCCATGGCGTCACAATATCGCAATTCATACTACACACCAGCCAGCCATGAGCAGTCTCGCCGTCAGCAGCGCACGCGCTCAAGCGATGGTACCGTCAGCACCACAATGAGCTCGTCGTCTGGTCGAGAATCTGCTGCGACACATGTCACCGACGTTCCTTCCTTCTCCAAGAAGATCGTGGTGGTTGGAGACGGTGGCTGCGGCAAGACTTGCTTGCTGATAAGCTACAGTCAGGGCTACTTTCCAGAGGTAAGCATCTCTGCATACACGCGGCGTTGTCTGTCCCAACTAACCATTGCCAGAAATATGTCCCGACTGTATTTGAAAACTACATCACCTACCCCACGCACAGTCCAACCGGGAAGACCGTCGAGCTGGCGCTGTGGGACACGGCCGGTCAAGAGGAATACGACCGTTTGCGGCCTCTGTCCTATCCTGAGACTGACTTGATCTTTGTTTGCTTTGCAATTGACTGTCCCAACTCATTGGATAATGTTTTAGACAAGGTAGGATTCTGACAGTCGTTGCGTTCTCTTGCAACGAATGAAGATCAAAAAGGCTAATAACCCAACAGTGGTACCCCGAAGTCCTCCACTTCTGCCCCTACACTCCTCTCATCTTGGTCGGTCTCAAATCAGATCTGCGATACAAAAAGACTTGCATCGAGATGCTCAAGACGCAGGGTCTCACACCAGTCACCACGGAACAAGGACTTGCCGTCGCCGATAAGATGCATGCCCAGTACATGGAATGCAGTAGTAAAGAGATGCTGGGTGTAGACGAGATTTTTGAGCATGCGATTTTGACCGTCGTTTCCAACGACAGGAAGAACCAGGACGCAATGGCCGTCAACTTCAGCAGTGACAATAACTCGGCCATGCCTGGAATGAAGCTCCCGAAGAAGAGGAGGAGAAGGTGCCAGATTCTGTAATGGGGTCTTTTTGGAGACTGTTTCTCATCCTTGAGAGCCCAGCCGCGACAATGGCTGTTTTGCTGTATACAGGATTGTAATGACCATGGCATGAGATCTCTTCTCCCTACTTGAACACATTTTTTTTTTACGATTGCACTTATTACGAACAACACAGACAGAGACACACACTCTGCCTTGGGAGGGGGGAACAGGGCACAATGGTGGACAGGACAGGTATCCTTGGAGCTGATTCTTGCTGCCCCTCTGGAGCAATTTTTGCTTGGTACATAATGCGTCTAGAGAGGACGCGAGTTGTGGGAGAGGCATGATGGGGGATGATGATGGTGGGAGTCGTGGGAGCAAACTCGATCGGGATTGGAAACGGGTATATTTTCGATGTTATTGATTCATGGTTTTTATTGTTGTATTTTTTTTCCCTCTTCCTCTTGGAACTTTGCTCGTTCCATTTGTACAATGGCCTGCTGAGTTGCTTGGTTTGGGTAGGATATTGCAAAGAAATATTCTCAATTATTAAGAAGCTCCTCCGCTCGTGAATGTACGCCGTCAGGCAACTGCACAAGCAACGAGTCCAGTTCATGCGTACGGGTTCTGTTTTCATTTCGATCTCGTCTGTCTCGTAACCGGGTATCATCAAACATGTCGCTCGTGGTCCTCACTCTCCGCTTGTTGACCCCCCGTCCGCCTGCGCCTGCTGTCCATGTTTCGGCTCTTCTTCCTTGGCCATGACGTTCTCGAACTGCGACCAGAGGGCCTCGACGGAGGAGAAATCGTTACCCATCTGTAGGCTGTTAGTGCGCGAACCCTTGCTTCATGTGGAAGCCCATTTACCTTGATGACTTCCTCGAGGGAGCGGTTCAATTTATTTATGTTGCCGAGGACGTGTTCGAAGCTCTGTTCAGTCAGTCGGCTTGGTCGTGCGACCTGGGACAAACTCGAGTGGACGACTGACCATGGCGATGTCGGAGATGAGTGCTTCGCGCTGTGATTCAAAGTATGTCTTTTCGCGGTCCGGCTCGGATGTTCGCTGGCGCTTAGCCATTGCGTTGATGGGAGTTGACGTGGTGGTCAAGATTTGAAGAACGTTCGCGTTGTGACGCGTGGGTGGGGGGGGGGGGTTGATGGATTGTTGCCCGATGGCGGATACAGCGTCTATGACGAATAAATCTGCACCCATAACCGTATTAGGGGAGCTGAAGATACACGTTGCTAAACGCGATAATTTATAATAAAAGCATATAATCTATAATATAATAGCTTTCTCTATAAAAGAGAAGCTTTTATCCTTCTATTTATATAATAAAGATAGCTTTAATCTAATCCTTTTCTAACTTTCTTTATCTTACTAAGGGAGATCTTTTTAAGTTATATACCTAATATATAATAGTTATAAGCCTAGAAGGTATACACTTATAACTTTTACTAAGTCCCCTATATATAAGATATATATATATACTATGCCTTACTTACTAATAATACTTATAATAGATATAATAATCTCTTACTACCTAAGTCTTAAGACTAATATTAAGCTAGTCTTATTTAATAAATAGGAAAAGTAATATAAAGTATTAAAGTAAGCTACCTAAAGCTAAGAGATCTAGGAAAGGGTTAATCTCTAGCTTCTAGAGCTTAACTCTAACTATCTAGAAAAGCCCTTTACTATTACACTAGAGTTATATAAAGCTCTTATTATAAAGAACTAAGGAAGTAATACTATAAAGCTTACCTTTTAAGAGGCTTTTTCCTTCTTATCTTATAAGTTTATATCTAAGTACTAAGTATATAAAGTAATAAAGTCCTAAGAAAGAACTATTAAAACTTAGATTATAAGTACTATTAATTCTAATACTTATACTATAGTAATTAATAAGATTAAAGAAAGTAATATAAATAATAAGAAGCTTACTCTTTACTAAATCTCTATTAAGCTTAAAAAGAGGTTTTCTCCTAGGTAAGTAATTATTAAATTAGAGATATTAGCTAAGTATATAGCTTACCTTACTAACGCTAAATACACTAATATTTAATTTAAGTATTAGATTAAGTAATAAGAGAAGCTATACTAGAAAGCATTAATATATAAGATTAATAAGGTTTAGGGTTTTAATATAATTTATAACTTTATTATAGCTATTAGTATATACTTTAACCTTAAATAAGTAAAAACTAAGATTATATAACTAGTATAGACTTCTAATTCTCTTCCTAAAGAAGTAACCCTTTAAGGCATTACCTTTAAGTACACTAGATATTATAAGGTAACTTAAGCTATAAGCTTTACCTCTAGAAAAGGAAGCTATATAATAACTCTTAGGGATTACTTAAACTAAGAAAAAGAGAAACTATAAGGCTAAAAGAATAATAGCTTAAAGAAGTACCTTTACTATATAGAAAAGGCACTAATTATATACTTTTAGTCTCCCTAAGTATACTATAGCTTATACTATATAGTAACTAGTAAAAAGGTTCTAGGATTTAAGCCCTTTATAAAGGTTAACTATAAAAAGATTAAGGAATACTATAAAAGCACTAAATAAAAAAACTTATACTTTAAGGTTATAAAGGATAGGTAAATAGTAAAAGGTATTAAGGATTATAAAGGAGAAAAGTTACCTAGTGCTATTATAGTAGTAATTATTAACCTAAAGATTCTTAAGAGTATTTCTCTAGCTTAGGGAAGCTATATAATACTTAAGAATATAAAATATACACTCTTTAAGAGCACTCTCTTTAATAACTATAGTGCTTTATATATTATAAATAATATTAGTTACTTTAAACTAGGAACCTTTAAGAAAATATTTAATAATTACCTTAAAGTAAGAATAATCTTATTTTAGATTACTAGAAGAGGTACTTATATAATTAAGAATATTTTTAATAAGCTAAAGGGAAACCTTATAGAAAGCCTTACTTTATAGAATATTATACTTATTCCTAGGTTATATATAAATATTATATTAGAGAGCCTTCTTTAAAAGAAAGGTATTTAGTATTATAAAGTAAACTACTCTTTATATATTAAACCCTTTTATAAGAGCTTATTATTAGTAAAGCTTTAAAGAAAGTATAATATTATATTCCTTTAATATAAGCCTCTTTTCTCTTATAAGAGTCCTAACTAAGTAGTGAATTTATTTACACTACTAGTAATATTCTTAATAATTAATTTAAAAGCATATAATAATACACTATGCTTATAATATAGTTAACTAAGCAGAGATCTATGCCCTATATAAGTAAACCCTAAAGAACTTTAGTATTTATATTCTAGGCACCTTAGTAAGAATACTCTAGCTAAGAGTTATACTTATATAAGGGAAGTGTAATTATATAGAACTAAGTAAAGAGACTATAAGACATATTCTCTAGTTTATACTTACTAAGTTATCTTAAGAAAACCACTAGAATATATATTACTAAGGCTATTTTAGAGGATTTATTAGGATCTTTAAGACTATAAGCCTAGTTATAATAGTATAAACTAGCTAATAGTTATAAAAGATAAGTTCTTAGGTATAATATATATTTATATATTACCTAATAAATCATAGGTAATAGTATTTAATGTGTTAATCTATATTAAATAATAGATTATAAGGTAATTTGGATTATTAATTATAAAGATTAGGTAAGATTATAAAGGAGCTATTATTAGTTAATTTAGTAATATAATCTTTTAGATATAAGTACGCTTATAAGGCATTAATCTTAAGCTTATGCCTTTATATACTTATAAACCTAATAGAGTTATAGAGAGAGTAAGGTAAATAATTATATTATAATTAAATATAATACTTATAGGTATATAGCTTTTACTAAACTTATAGTTAGAGAGTATATAAGTAGTAGCGTACCTATATAATATAAGTCCTATTTAATAATCTAGGTAAAAAACACTATTAGAAACCCTAGAAATCTAGTTCTAAGATAATACTTAACTTCTAATTAGGGAGCCTATAGCTAACTTAAGGCTAGATTAGAGCAGATTATATATATATAGCTACTGCGCTTATCCTCTTTAGAGGGATTATAAGGCTAATAAATATAGATGGTTTTATAAGACTAATCCTAGGGGTTATATTAGATATCTTATTAGGTACTCTGCCTCTAATATATATTATATCTAGATTCTAAGACTAGGAAAGGTTATAATAATAAGGAATGTTATATTTAATAAGTTAATTTTTTATAATCTAATAAAGGTATAAGGGCTTAGGCTTTGCCTAAGCATTGTTCGTATAGCAGTTAGAGAGAGAAGTGGTAGAAGCAGTTAGGGTAAGGAAAGGAGGCTTATATAAGTAACTAAGGGGGTATAAGGGGCACTACTAGGGATAGCCTCTTACCCTTTCTCCTTTCTCCTTAAGTCTCTTAATACTATATTAATGCCTTATTATAGTTACCTAAGGGCTAGTCTATAATAATTAAAAGACTTCCTTTAGTCCTTTATAATAACTACTAAAAGATATAATAAAAACACTAATAGATATATTAATAAATATAGTAAACACACTTTAACTATAAGACTAACCTAGCTAGGGGATAATAACTCCCTTATCTAATGCTATAGCACTACTAGTAACTTAATAAGCTTAATTTAAGACACTTTAACTTATACTTAATAAGCAAATAGCAGAGCTTATATACCTTTAATAATAAGTAGCTATAAACACTATAGGACCTTTAACTTAACTACCTATTATAGCCTAACCTAGTGCCCTAATAGTTAACCTTACTTTACCTCTTACCTTTAACCTAGTCTTAACTATACCTAAGGTAAAATAAAAACCTATCCCTATAGGTAACTTATATAATAGTAATAAGGCCTTATTTACTATATAGAGGTTTCTAATAGAATATAAGCTATAGGTAAATAAGAACTTTATTAGAACTAATAAGAATAGGTAAATATTTATTTACTAAAACCTATTCTCTAAAGTCTAGTTCTAGGTAGTTACTTTCTTTAAATAAGGTAGTATTTATAATTTTAACCTAGCTAAATTCCTAGAATACCTTAGGTCTATATTCTCTAATTTATATAAATAGGAAATAGCCCTTATAAAGCTTAACTAGATAAAATAGGGCTTAGGGAAGCTATTTTTTATATTCTTTATTTACTTTATAGAGAAGCTCTTATTAGTAAGAGGGGATTATTAAGGGGATAATATAAAGCTAGTAAAGCTTTAATAAGCGCTTAATAAGTGTTTAAGAGAAATTAGCATAGGCTAGGGTATTAGCTAAAGTATATAGCATATAGCTATTATATAATATTATAAGATTATAGTTAATATTAAGGCCCTTACTATAGAGAATAAGTACTAGTCCTAATGTAAACTATAGCTAGCTAAACCTATACCTTAGACTAACTATAAGGGTAATATACTAATAACTAGGGTATATATAGTAAGGACTTAATTAGAAAAATAAAATAGGCTAGTTAAGAAGGAGAAGGGTCTAAAGCCTACTATAAATATATAATAAGCTAAATAGGTATTAGAAGTAAAGTTAGCTAAATGCTATTAGGAGAGATACTACTTATAATATAAATTTAAAGACTGCTATATTTAGGAGTGTACCTTTCTCCTACCCTATTACTTATAGGTTAGTATTAACTTATATAAAGTAAATAAGGAAAGCGTAAATAAGGAGGTAAATATTCCCCCTATAGAAAATAAGTAGCCCCTAAGTAAAGTCTTATATAAGGGTAAGAAGGCTAACTATATACTATAATATAGGATAACTATTTAAGCTATATAGAGTTAGAGTAAGATATAGTATAATATATAGACTAACTACTATTCTTAATTCCTATACTCTTTAATATATATTATTATATTAATATCTAGATTAATTATAGTTATAATTATTATAGTGCTATAAGTAAGTTAGTAGTAAAATAGTTTAGCCTAAAGCTTATATATTTACTAAAGAGAAAGTATATTTAAACTATAGTAAAAATAGAAAGAAGGGGAAAAAGGGTATAAGAGAATACCTCCTTAATTACCTATATAGTACACACTAGAATAGACATTAATAGCTAGGAGTTATTAGTGTATTTATATATTATCCTAGGCCTTATATAAGATATTATACTTAGGATACTATAGCTAAAATATTATAATATAGTTATTTATATAGCAAAATAGTAATTAGTTATTAGAGTAATAAAGGGCTTATATATCTCTAAAGCCTTTACGCGTAGGGTAAAGACTCTAGTATAGGGGATTATTAAGTCCTTTTATACTATAGAAGCGCACTAGGCACACTATAGGAAAGACACTTCTATAATGTTTATTACTATAAGCCTTAGGGAGATAATAATAGTACTATAAATTATAGTACCTAGAATAAAGCCTAATAGCCTAGATATATTAACATTACCTAAGGAGTTAGCTAACTTTATAGACCTTTTTAATAAGGCTAGAGCTAATAGCCTACCCCCTTATTAGAGGTCCCTTAATTACTATATATGCTTATATAAGAATTAGGATAGGTCTAAACTAACACTCCCTTAGGGACTACTATATAATATACTAAGGGACTAGCTTCTAGAGGTTAGGCACTAGATCACAGACCTAATAGATAAGGGTTAGATCTATGCTAGCTTATTATTAGCTATAGCTCTAGTTCTCCTTATTAAAAAGGCTAATAAGGGGTAGCGTTTTTATATAAACTATTACGCTCTTAATAAGATAATAGTATAGTATTACTATTCTCTCCTATTAATTAAGAAGATACTCTATTCCTTATCCTAGGTATATTAGTTTATAAAGGTAAATATTTATATAGTGTTTTATAAGCTATAGATTACTAAGGGCTAGGAGTGCCTTATAGCGTTTTAAACTAGGTTTAGGCTATTAAAGTAGCTAGTTTAACCCTTTAGCCTAGCTAGCACACTAGTAATATTCTAATATTATATTAATAAGTCCTTAGGGGATATATTAGGGGATTTTATTATAGCATACTTAGATAATATCTTAGTTTACTTAAGGGGATTAAGGAAAGACTATATAGCTAAGGTCTAGTTAATATTAGGCTACCTAAGGGCTATAGGTTTATACTTAGACCTTAATAAGTCTATATTTATAGTAAAGGAGGTTTAATACCTAGGATATATTATTATAGCGGGTTATTTTATTTACCTAGACCTAGTAAAGGTTATAGCTATTAGGGAGTAAGTAGCTCTAATAAAACTTTAGGGGGTCTATAGCTTCCTAGGGTTTACTAACTTTTACTATAACTTTATTAGTAACTTTTCTAAACTAGTAGCATTACTAATATAATTAACTAAGAGAAATATCCCTTTTTAATAGGGACCTAAAGAGAATAATGCCTTTAATAAGCTAAAAGATACCTTTATTATATACTTAGTACTAGCATAATAGGACCTAGATTTCCTTATAGTAGTAAAAGCTAATTATTTAGGAATAGCTATTAGAGAATGCCTTTCTTAGCAAGGCTAGGATAGCATTATATACCTAGTTACTTACTACTTCGCTAGCCTTATAACCTTATAAAAGAACTATATAATTTATAATAAGGAATTATTAGCTATTATCTTATACCTTAAGGCATAGTTAGCTAAGCTATAGGGCGTTTCTAGTCTATTTATAATCTATATAAACTATAAGAACCTAGAGTACTTTATAACTCCCTAGTTAATATTAGAGTAGTAAGCTTAATAAGTAAACATACTTATACTATTTAATTTTTACCTCTAGTATAGACCTAGTATATAGGTATAGTAGCCTAATACTCTTTCTTAAAGGGAGTAAGACTAGGAAAGGGTAACCTCTAGAATAGAATATATCCTATAACCTATTACTATTATATAGCTCTTACTAATACTAGATAAATAGTAGGATAATAGTAATATAGTATTACTACTAGCTAGTAAGGTTCTCTTTACTACTAAATACCTTTAGACCTTATAGGACTAGGCTATTATCTTTAACCCTATATATAGTATTTAATTAAGGGCTATTTAAAAAGGGGCCTAGAGGTTTTCTATTAAGGTACTTATAAGAGAGTAAGTAATAAATTATTTTATAAGTGCTTATAAGGTGCTTTAGTTTAAGGGCTATACCTAGGTCCTAGCGTAGGAGCCTCTTATAATAACCTTAATATAGTAATACTATAATTTACTAGTAATAAGGCACCTAGGCTATAACACTACGTTCTAAATCTTATAATAGTAGTTTCACTAGGATAAGATATTATAAGATATTACTAGGTTTATTTATAACTATTATTACTATAGTAGTTATAAAAGCTATTAATAATACTAGGGCTTACTAAAGCCTTTACCTATTCTTAACTAGTTTTAGTTATAGATCTTTATTAACTTTATAATAAACTTACTAGTACTATCCCTAGAAAAGCTATAATATCTAATAGTTATTATAGATTAACTCTTTAAATTTATTTAGCTTAAGGCTATAACTTCTATAGGAGCTAAGAAATATATAAAGAGGTTTAAAATAGTCTAGTAGTAGTTTAAAGGGTTTCCTTAATTAATTATTATAGATTATAGTTTAGATTAGTTAGGAAAATTCTAGATAATATTATACTCCCTAGTTAGTATTAATTAGTTACTTTCTATATTATATTACCTATAAACTAATAGTAGTATAGAGTAAGTAAACTAAGAGATATAGGTAATACTATGTATTATAGTCTCTTTCTTATAGTTTAACTAGCTAGAATATCTAGCTACTTACTAGCTTATAATTAATAATAAGCTATTATCTATAATAGGAGTTAGCCTAAATAAGCTACTATATAGCTATAACCTAAAGCTAGTCTAGTTACTACTAGATAAGTTTACTTTTATAATAACACTAAAGGGGTAAGTAATATAGTTTCTTAAGTACCTCTAGGAGGGTACTTATCTAGTATAAGCTATAATAGCCTATATATAATAAAGATAGTAGGACACTATATTTACTTTATATTAGCTAGTAAAATAGTTTTAGGTTAGAGATAAGGTATAGCTTTTACTTAAAAATATTAAAACTAACTACCCCTTATAGAAACTTAATTAAGTAATAATAAAGTATATAGTTATAAAAGTCCTAATACTACTTATAGTATAGCTTAATATCCTAAGAGGTATTTACCTAGTATTTTATATAAACCTTATTAAATACACTATAAAGAACCCTCTCCTTAGTTAGAAGCTTTAGGACTTCTATCTAGGACTAGAATAAGTCCTTATAAAGAGTAATAATAAACTTATTAAGGAATATTAGGTTAAGCAAATCCTAGTGGCTTAGAATGCCCTAGGCTAGGGTAAGAGATATAATATACTTATTAAGTAAGTAAGCTATATATAGCCTATATAAAAACTATTAGAGAATATAGTATAAATATAGGCTCTTAATAAGTTTAAGGTAAAATAAGGAGATATATAATATAATAATAAACTAAGTTAATTTTAGAAAACTTATTTACTTATAAAGACTCCTATATATATTTAATATACTAATATATTATAATTTACTACTACTACTTAAAGAGAATAATTATTCTCTAAGTCTTTATCTAAATTAATAAAAGAGTTTATATAAGTATATACTACCTTTATTTAAAGTTAGTACTTTACTAATATAGCTATAGTATATTTACCTAGTAATAGTTATAGTATAAAGAGTTATTTACTAGGGATATAACCTAGGGTCTAGATAGTATAAGTAAGGTTAGTATATAAAGTATATATAAGTAAAGGTATAATAGGAGTGTAAGTAAGGGAATAGTAAGTAAGGATAGTAGTCTTAGTAAGATAAAGAATATTATTCCTAGCTAGGGGTTAGCTAGCTTTAGGGTTTCTAGGGGTATATTTAAAAGAAAAACTAGCTAACTTTAACTTAAAGAGAAGATAAGTAAGCTACTAGTAATAATAAAAAGGAGAGTTATTACCTAACTTAGTAATTTAATAATAGTATTAGTTCTTACTATAATAATAAGGGGTAAGTACTTAGATAAGGGTAGTAAACTATTTATATATTTCTTTATATATAGTATTTAGGCTACTAATAACCTATTAGTTTTACTAGAATAAAATACTAGTAACTTATTATATAAACTATACTATACTATAACTAGCTAAAGGGCTAGTGCTAATAAAGGGGATAATATTAAGGCTAGTTATATTTATTATAGGGGTGTCTATAGCTAGAGATACTCTAAGAGCTAAGTATATAGGAGCTAAGTTAAATTATACCTAGTTAAGGAGGGTATTCTAGTAACTAATAAGATAGTAATATCTCTATAATAAGATAAGTATCTTTTTCTTTATAGTTATAGTCTTAGGGACACTAGGCTTAATAATATATATACTTATAGTAATTTTAGCCTTAAGATCCTTAAGGGTATATTAGAGTTATAGGTTAGTAAATAAAAGCCTAGTATACTATATATAGGTAATATAATACTACTAATAAGGAGAATATAACTCCTTACTTTAAGGTAAATAATAGTTTAAGATACTAGTAATAAGGGCTTATTTAATATAAGAACTATAGGGATACTAGACTAATTTAAGTATAGTATATTATTTATTATTAGAGTTTCCCTTTATAAGGTACTTACTAATAAAATAAAATATTAGTGTAATAAGAGTAGCTATAGAAGTAGCTATAAGGGTAAGAGTAAGGACTTAATAGTAAGGTATTTCTAGTAAGAGAATAACTAATTAAGAGAAGGAAGCTAATAGGATAAAAAGAGAAGGCTTAATAGGATTATAATAATAGAGAGATAGTATTATATAAAGGGGAAGGTAAGATTAGTATAAGTATAAGTAGGATATTTATAGTAAATATTACACCTATATTAGGTAAACTATAAATAAGTAAGGGTAGGGTAATCATTTATAATAAATAACCTATTAGTAAGGCAAATATATTATATATAATAGGTAAGAGTAAGGTAATTATTTATAATAAATAACCTATTAGCAAGGCAAACATATTACACGCACTATAAAATAACACTTAAAAGTAGGGGGGGTTTACTATACTAAATAATAAGGTAGTAAGGCAGGCGCCTATTAGATACTTTATAAATAGCTATTAGTAAGGATAGTTTTTATTATAATAACTAAGGGTATATGTAATATAAGTATTACACACGTTACTAGGGGATATTATAAAAGGGAGTTTATTAGTAATAGGTAAGTAAGGGTATATATAAGGGCTTAGGCTTTGCCTAAGTATTATTTATATAGTAGTTAAAGAGAGAAGTAGTAAAAGTAGTTAAGGTAAGGAAAGAAAGCTTATATAAGTAGCTAAGGGGGTATAAGGGGTACCACTAGGGATAGCCTCTTACCCTTTCTCCTTTCTCCTTAAGTCTCTTAATACTATATTAACGCCCTATTGCAGTCGCCTAGGGGCCAGTCCATAACAAAAGGAGAGCGTAATAGAGCTATTAATTAATAAGCTTAAGGCATATTTCTAATCCCTTAAAATCAATACTAAATTAGATAAAGAATTAAATCTTTTCCTTATACTAACTTTAATTAAACTATAATAAGATTAGACTAAGAGTTTAAACTTAGGGATAGAAGCTTTATAAACTTCTTAATAAAAGGAAAAAGAAGCTATATACCTTAATAAGTAAATTAGACTTTAAATACCTTAGCTATTACTAGATCTAATAATTAGAGAGTAAGAGACTCTTAATCTAGAAGCTTAGTAAAGTAAGAAAAAGTAAAACGCTTTAGACTTATATGCTTAAGAGAGTAATATAATAATAGATCTAATAAGTAGTAAGCAGGATACTACTATAAGGGCTTAGGAGAGCTAATGTCCTTATAAGGTTCTAGAACACTAAGCATATAATACTAAGAACTAAGTTATTAATAACTTAATAGGTAATAAACCACCTAAGCTAGAAAAAGAAGTAAAGAAAAACTAGTAATAAGATAAACCTATAGGAGTAAATACTAGACTAGTTACTTGCGTAAAAGGCTTAAGGGGATTACTAGCTATATAGTTAGAAATCATAGAAAGTCTTAGAATAATAATATAAGAAGGTATATAAATAAGCTTAAGGTTATAAATAAAGAGAGCTTAAGGTAATATTCCTTTTTACGCTTAACTAATAAGGAGGAAGAAGAAAGAACCTAATAAAGCTCTTATTAATAGCCTCTAGGACCTAAAGGATCTCTTTACTAAATTTAGGAAGACTAAGGAAGGAGATCCTTATAAGCTCTTTCTAGGAGATTAGGATTTTAAGAGCTATAAAACGGTTTTTTTAGTAATTAACATGCATTATAATAAAGAAAATAGATTATACCTTAACCTAAAGAGAAAGGCAAGGACTATTTATTAATCTAATCTCGCTAAACCTCTAAAGTTATAGAAAAAGGCAAAGGATTATCTATTTAGAGAGAAATAGTTAAAAGCAATAAATAAAGAAATTAATAAGCTAAAGGAATAAGGAACGTGGCAGTAAATAAAGCGTTCTATAGCATAATTAAAGCTATTGCCATTAAAATAGGTGTTTTCTTATAAGTTTAATAAGAAGGGGATATTAATCTATTATAAAGCGTGATTATACATACACGGAGACCTCTAAGATATCTCTATAATTAAATAAACCTATGCTATAATGCTTGCCGCTTATATGTTCTATGTATTTATAGCTCTAGTTACTAGGTTTAATCTAGAGACTAGGTAGTATAATATTAAGAATACCTTCCTTTATATAAAACACAAAAAGGATAGAATACTGTTAGGAGCGCAGAGGTCAAAGATAGGATGTTCATTGAAGCAGGTCTTCGGAGAACCTTTAGGCCGTGCGGATAATAAAGAGGCTAGCTAGCTACAAGATAGCCACGTGCTTATAAAGCAGGGTATTTATTAAAGACTACGCATATTATTAGTACTAGGTTAGAGATTAAAACCTTTACGCACTTGCCCCTAGCTAGTATCTATCTAGTAGTAACTATAATAGTCTTAGCTATTACTTTATTCTTAACCTTTTAGTATAAGCTATAATAAATTAATCTCTCTTAACCTTTTTAAGGATATAAACTATTAGCTAGATTATTATATAGCTAATACTCTAAAGATCTATAAGAAACATACTAGTACCTTATAATAATAAAGCTATAGATAATTAGGAAGATAGAGAACCCCTATAATCTAGAACTATAGATAATAGGGTGTAATAAACACTACTTAATCCTAATTTAGGTAAAGGTATAGATAATATAACTAAAGAAAAAAGGGCATTATAGTAATGCTATAAGGTTATATAAGCTAAGCTACATTGCCTTTAAAGGAGATAAGAGGTCTTATAAATAGAGGCGTAAATTAGAGAGCTTAAGGTAAATCTAGGATTAGCTAGACCTTAAACTAGACCTATAATTACCCCTTAATCTAGACCTATAATTACCCCTTAAATATTAGCTATAATTTTACCTATAGTTTATAGTAATATAGTAGTAATTATATAGTAAGGTAATCTTATTAAAATATAGATAAAAATGCCTATATATAAAGGGGAAATATATAAAAGCCTATAGAATTTCTTAGTAAACTTAGATATATTATTTAAATTAGATTACTATACCTTTAAGGATAATATAACTAAGGTAATATATATAAGTAGCTGCCTAGCTAGTAATATAAAGCAATAGTAGATGTGTTATATAGCTATAAATAGGCATGTAGATTATTTATTAATTACCTAGGTAAATTTCCTAGAATAGTTAAAAACTAAAATAATAGATATAGGTGTAAGATACTTAGAAGTAATAAGGTTATTACTAAATCTTAGGTAAAAGAATTACTAATTATTTTAATTCTTTATATAAGCCTAGGATAAGGTAAAAGCTAAGTTACCTAAAGAAATCCCTATATATCTAAGAATTATAATCTTTTTAAATAGCTTAAATAATACTATAAGGAAGTAAATAATTAGTTAAGAGATCCTAATAACCTAGAGCTAACTATAAGGCTAGGGTAAGAAAGCAGAGATTATAATAGGTTTAGGCTAAAATAATAAAAAAGGTTAGGACTCTAAAAGAAAGAGGTAATACTCTTGTTTTATATTACCTATAGATAAGGTATAGTAATAGAGTAAAGACTAAGGGAGAAGATTATCCTTAGTATACTATAAATATAAAAAGCCTAGGCATGCTATACTAACTTATTAGGCACTAAATTATTTTACCTATAAAAGTACTAAATATATAACTAAGAAGCATAGGGAAAGCAGTAATAAAGCTATATCTCCTAATATAATACTAGTTTAATTAGCATAGACCTAGGAATGCAATCTTACTATAAAATACCCTATAGATAATAGAATAAGAATATAGGTATCTTTATAATAAGATAACTAGTAGTTAGCTATATAAGCGCTATTTAATATAAGCGTATAGTCTTTAATAATTTATCTAAAATTATTATTAAAAAAGGATTAGGAGAATATAACCTAATTAAATAGGATATTAGAGAGTATAAGTAAAAAAGTAATTCTATATTAAGGAATTCTAAAAAAATTAGTTAAGATAAAAGATAGTATAGGATTTACAAAGGTTTACTAAGTTAGCTACTTTATTACTAATATAGGTAAAGGGATAATTCTAGGTATAGACTAGATTAAAGAGTATTTACCTGTGATTATGTATTAGGAGCATAAATACTAGAGATATCTAGTAATAATAAAATATCTCTCCTTTACTTATAGTAAGTAGTAAGTATATAAAGAGAAAAAAATAGTAGTAGTTACTTTATTATTAGGAGTAATAAAGATTAAGCTAAGTATTCTAGAAAATAAAAATCAAAAAGGAAAAGGAGAAAGCTAATTAGAGAACCTAGTAGTAATAGATATATAAATAAATAGTAAAGTAGCTATATAAATCCTTAAGTACGCTTATTTATAGTAAAAAAGCAAAAGTATTATAGTTATACTAATTTTAGAAAACGTAAGTAATGAAGAAGCTATATTAAATTAGAATAAGAGTACTAAGTGCCCTACACTAATAATCCTAGAAGAATATAGGGAGTTTATAGATATTTTTTCTAAAGAGTTAGTAAGTAAGCTTCCTAAACTAGGAGGTTATACTTATATAATTAAATTAGAAGAAGGGAAAATACTACCTTAGGGGCCTATATATAATTTAGCTAAAAGGGAGCTAGAGGTTCTTAAAGAGTACCTTATAAGTGCGTAGCTTAAAGGGTAAATTAGAAGATTAGTTAGCCTAGCTAAAGCCCTAATTTTATTTATTCTAAAGAAAGGAGGGAAATTAAGGCTTTATATAAATTATAAGGGCCTAAATAAGATTATAATTAAGAATAAGGCCCCTTTGCCCCTTATTACTAAAATTCTTAATTAATTAGTAGGTGTAGTTATTTTTATAGTCCTAGATTTAAAAGATATATACTACTAGCTATATATCTACTTAGGTAATAAGTAGAAAACAGCGTTTTATTATTAATATAGCCACTTTAAATATCTAGTAATACTATTTAGACTAGTTAACGCACTAGTGACTTTTTAGGAGTATATTAATAATGCTCTTAAAGGACTTATTAATAAGACTTATATTATCTATCTAGATAATACGCTAATATATAGTAGCAGGGTTAAAGATTATATAGAGCATATTAAATAAGTTTTACATAGGTTTAGAGAGGTAAGTCTTTTTATTAACCTTAAGAAGTGTTAATTTTTAGTTAAGGAAGTTAAATTTTTAGGCTTTAAGATATTAAAGAAAGGTATTATAATAGACCTAGTAAGAGTTAAAGTAATTGTAACCTAGCTAATACCACGCAGCGTTTTTAATATTTAGTTATTTCTTGGTTTTACTAGATTTTACCGCTATTTTATTAAATAGTATAGTAAAGTTATTATTCTATTAATAGATTGCCTTAGAGGGAATTAACTAGTAATGTTTAAACTAGAACCCCGCGAGCTAGTAGTGTTTAGAGAGCTTTAATAAGGATTTTAGGAAGCGCTAATTTTAGTGCATTTTAACCTACTTATATATCTTAAAGTGAAGACAGATATATCTAGACATGTAATTAGGGCTATACTTATAATATTAGTGCTAGGTTACTAGTACTTAGTTATGTTTATATTAAGAAAGATAACTAATACTAAATTATAATATTTAATACCTAATAGCGAATTATTAGCTATCTAAGAGGCTTTTCGCATATAGAGACACTATCTTGCTTATTTAGCTTATATAATTAAAGTTATTATAGATTATTTAAACTATAAGTACCTTACTATAAAGCCTAAGCTTACTAGTAAGTAAGTAACTACGCTTAATAAGCTTTATCCTTTTGATTTTAAGATTATATATTATATAGGGAAATTAAATCCTACTAACTTACTTTTAAGAAGACTAGATTTTATAAGTAAGGCAAGGAAAGAGAAAGCAGTAACTATATAACTTCCTACCTTTTTATCTAAATTTATAGATACTAAGAGATAGGAACACTATAGTAATATTATTAATGCTATAGGCTCTATAAAAACATTACTTAATGTAACTAATAGTTAGTTATAATAACGCTGTGATAATACTGCTAATATCTAGGGTTTTAAAAAATTGTAACTTAACTATATTCCTAAAGAACCTAATAATCTAGATAACCTTAGAAGAGTTATATTAGTAAGGTTATTTAATACTTTTTATACTTCTATTAATAAGTAATAAGCTAGCTATAGTAATACTATTAGTACCTAGCGTATATATTATTTATTACTTAATTATTTTAATTTTCCTATTAGACTAGCTATTTCTAATAGGAATAGACTAGCATAGGTTATTACTAGTAAGCGGCGAGGGCGCCCCTTAAAAACGTTACTTATCTATGTCCTTATAAGACTAGAAGTATTTATTAAACTAATCACTTATAGAGATATTATAGCTAGGATTTAATCTATTTAGAGAACCTCTTCTAAGTTTAACTCTAACTTTCTAGAAAAGAGCTTAGAATTAAAACCCCTAATTTAAGTCTTATTATATAAAGCATAGTAAGGTAATAACTTTACTATAGCTTAATTAAAGTTACTTAAAAGCAGTAATCTAGCTACGTCCTAGATATAGTTAATTAGACTCTCTAAGCTATTAATATTTAAGAATTATATTTTTATTTCTCTAGGTATAAGGAAAGAAATTTTATTACTAACTTATAATAACCCTATTACTAGGCACTAAGGAGTAAGTAAAATTCTTTATTAGATTATAAACTAATATTATTAGCTAATAATAAAGAAAGATACAAAGGTATATATTAGCACTTATGTAAATTATTAGACTTTAAAACTAAGGCATTATAAACTATATAGTAAGCTAGCTATATTGCTAGTGCTTAATTGCCCTTTTTAAGAATTATTAATGGATTTCATTACTAGACTTCCACTAGTGAAAGATTTAAATTAGACTTATAACGTAATTTTAGTTATTATTAACTATTTTACAAAATATAGTATTTATATCCTTATTTTAACGTAACTAACTAGCAATAGGCTAGTAACTATGTTCTTAGAATATGTTTTTAGAGACTATAAAGCCCTAGAAGGTATTATAATAGACTAAGGTTTTATATTTACTAGTGGTTTCTAGATAACTTTTTATTATTTTCTTGCAATAAAGCAGCTACTTAGCACTGCTTTTTCCCCTAGATAGATAGTTAAATAAAACGTTTAAACTAGGTCTTAGAACATTATTTAAGGGCTTTTGCTTATGCTAAATAGACTAATTAGGTAGATAACCTATTAATAGCGTAATTTATATATAATATAAGTAATTACTTAACGCATAGCTACACACTAGTAGAGGCATTATAAGGTTATAATCCTAGAGGTCTATAGTAAGTAATAGTAAATATCCCTTTAGTAAATAATTAAGCTAAAAGTAGGACTTTAGCACTAAGAGAGAAACACACTATAATTAAGTAGCTTTTAAGTAACTTATAGACTTAGTATAAAAAATATTATAACTAGAAGAGAATTCTAATAAGGTTTAAAGTTAGTAACTATGTTTTATTATTAATAAAAAATATTAACTTAAGACACCCTAGTAAGAAGCTAGCTATAAAGTATCTAGGCCCCTATAAAATTAAAAAGGTAATTAGGAGTTATAGATTAGTATATTAATTAAAATTACTACCTAGGACTTAATTATATAATATATTTAATATTACTAGTCTTAAACCTTTTAAAGGGGACTTAATTAATATAGAAGATATACCCTTACTATAAGATACTATTAAAGATAATAAATAAGAGTTTAAAGTTAAGAGAATTATTTTACACTACTATAATAGAAGGCATTATAAATATCTAGTTAAATAGAAAGGCTATAATACTTTAGAGAATTCTTAGGTATTAAAAAGGGATTTTATTACTAGAGAAATTATTAATAATTATAAGTAATAGCTAAGTAGTAAAGTTAATATAAGGTAGTTATGTTTTATAACTTAATATACTAAAGATATTAGAAAATAAAGTTAATTTACTTAGATAACTTAAATAATCTATTATATAGCTACTAAGCACCTATCCCTCTATAATAGAGTTAGCCTCTAAGACCACTAGTCCCTTATTATTAGTAGTAGCTATAGGAGCTATAGAGGAAGAGGCCTTAGGAGTATCTTTATTATTAGAATCCCTCTCTCTATATATATAGACCTAAAGTGCACTAGGGAGCTTAATAAAACTAATATGTTTAGGTAAATTAATAGTATTTAGTATAAACTACTAGTAAGTTAGTTAAGTATTAGCTATATATATTAAGAAAGCTTACCTTTAGGATATTCTAGGCTATAAAGTAAAGAGAGTTTAAAATATTAATCTAAGTCTCTAGATTTATAGTATTACTTAGTAATACTATTATAGTATATTTATTATATTTTACCTTATAAGTAGCATTAGTAAATATTTAAGCGTGGTAAATATAATTATACTTATTAGAATTTTTATAAACTAGGATAGTATTCTATAGCTTTTTCTTTGCTTTTATAATAGGCTAGTAATAAGTTAATAGTAATTTAGTATCTAGGAAATAAGATTATACTTACTTTATTTTAATAGTAATAGCTACCTTTAGAAGTAGCTTTAATAAGTTTAAATAGCCTATTATAAAGCTATATAATTTAAGCTAAAGTCTAGTAGTATATTAGTAATAACTAGGTAGATTCTAGTTAAGAGAGATATACTATAATATAGTTTTTATTATTTTAGAAGTAATAAGCATATTTTATTAAATAGCCTATTAAATATTAGCTATAAAGAAGTAGTAAGTAAGTAAAGAAGTTATACTTAAAGATTTATTATATTTAGCTAGGAAGGTTTTTTTATTAATAAGGTATCCTAGAATCTTATAGGTATTATTTTTAGGAGGATATTTTATATTACTACTTACTAATAATAGCATATATATAGAATCTTTTTTAAAGTTATTTCACTAGTAGTAAGTTAGTAATAAAGACACTATAAGGATATAATAAACTTATAATAAGATTTTAGAAGAAGTTTGCTTTTAGGGAGACTTTATAGGAGATTTCTTAGTTAATAGATCTTCTTAAGGCGTTAATAAAGGCAGAGTTTAGGCATAAGACTTAGATATAGTAAACTAGCTATAAGTTAGCTATAATAGACTAGATAGGGAAGTTATGCTAATAAGAGTATAAACTTATAAGCTAGATAAGGGTAAGAAACTAAGATAAATAAGGATAGATAATAATAATAATTAGGGACTAAAAGAGATTAGTAATTACTAAGTAATAGTAATAAGAGAGCTACTACTTAGCTAGTAAGGGTAACTTATAAGGTTAAGGGATATTATAAAAGAAAGGAAAAGTGTAAAAAGGGGGAAAAAATCAGTCTCTTTTATATTAACCCTAGACCCCTTAAGTAATCTAACATACTATATATAGGTGATTTATAAATCATAATAATAACCATTAGCACTACTAAACACACATATACCTAACAGCTATAAGCTTATAGTAACTATAACATAAGCCCTCTAGTTAGACTATTTAGAACCCTAGTATTAGGTACCTTATTTATTTAACTAATTATAAAAATTAACACAGGTTATTTATATTGTTTTTTCTAGTTATATAACAGGCAATAATATTTGTTTCGCTATAGTAAAGCTATATATAAGCTGCTATTAACATATTACTAACTATAATAAGGGGTTATTTTTAATTAGTGGCATTATTATTATTATTTCTTTTTATTTACTTACGCGTCTAGATATAAGGTGCCTTATCTTATTTTCCTTATAAAGCTCTAATATAGTAACTATGCCCTAAGTAAGTAGCTTATTTTATAATTAAGGTTAATTATATATAAGAGGGGTATTATATTAGGAGTGTAAAGGTTAAAGATAGGATGTTTATTAAAGCAAGTCTTTAGAGAACCTTTAGGCTATATAGATAATAAAGAGGCTAGCTAGCTACAAGATAGCCACGTGCTTATAGAGCGGGGTATTTATTAAAGATTACGCATATTATTAGTGCTAGGTTAGAGATTAAAACCTTCACGCACCCGCCCCTAGCTAGTATCTATCTAGTAGTGACTGCAATAGTCTTAGCTATTACTTCGTTCTTAACCTTTCGGTGCAAGCCGTGACAAATACCTATAACTTATAAACTTCCTAAAGGTTTTATAATCCTTAGAGAATATATAAAATTACTTAAGGCCCTCTATAGATTAAGGGACTCTTTATAACTATAGTTTAAGGAATTAAGTAAATCTCTTATAAAGCTTAGGCTTAAATTAAGTAAAGAAAAGCCCTACTTATTCTATATAAAAGATTAGACTATTTTCCTTATATTCTTTATAGATAATATTCTTATAGTATTTTATAAGGATAATAAAGGTATTACTAACCGCATTTCTAAGGGCCTAAAGGAGGCATATAAATTAGATAAGAAAGGTAAAGTAAGATTCTTCCTAGGGATCTAGATTATTAAAGACTAAGAATAATAAAGGGTGTATCTTAGTTATAAAGTATATATTAATAAGATTAGGGAAAAATTTAGGTAAGTAAGAAAAGGCACTTTCCTTACTATACTAATCCTAGTAGTAAAGTATTATAAGTTTAAGGGTAAAGCTAAGAAATAAGTAATAAAGGTTTACTAAGAAAAGATTAGATTAATCCTATACACTATAATTATAATTAAACCTAACGTTGCTTTTATAGTAGTGAAGTTATTATAATACCTTATAAATCTAGGACTAAAGTATATAAAGGTAGTAAACTAAGCTATTTACTACTTACTTATTATAAGCAAACTCGCGCTATACTATAGTATAACTACTAAACTTTAAGCTCTTTAAATCTTAAGTAATACCTCCTTTATAGATAATCTTAAGACTTATAAATTATTATAAGAATACTTAATCACACTCTTTAGTAAACTAATTATCTAGAAAGCTATATACTAAATAATAGTAACTATATTTACAATAGAGGCTAAATTACTTGCTTTATAATAGGTAGTAAAGGAGACTATAAGTCTATAGCGCTTATTTAAAGATATTAAATTTAATACCTATAAAGATTAAGTTATTAATTATAATAATTAATAAATAATTTAGCTTATACTTAATAAGAGTAAATAATTAAATACTTAACTATATTATATTAACATTTATAATATGTGGTTAAAGTAAGAATTTAAGAAAGAAAGCTTTAAAATCACGTATTTGCTAACGGAAAAGATGCTTACTAATGGATTTATAAAGGCATTAAATCATTAGTACTTTAAACGCTTTAGATCTATGCTTAGTCTTATAGATTTATATATAATACATAACATTTAAAGCATATAGGTTATAAAGGAATTATAGGTATATTAATAAGGGGGTATATGTCAGGAGCGCAGAGGTCAAAGATAGGATATTTATCGAAGCGGGTCTTTGGAGAACCTTTAGGCCATGCGAATAATAAAGAGGCTAGCTAGCTATAAGATAGCCACGTGCTTATAAAGCAAGGTATTTATTAAAGACTAAGCATATTATTAGTGCTAGGTTAAAGATTAAAACCTTTACATACCTACCCCTAGCTAGTATCTATCTAGCAGTAACTATAATAGTCTTAGCTATTACTTTATTCTTAACCTTTTAGTATAAGCTATAATAAATTAATCTCTCTTAACCTTTTTAAGGATATAAACTATTAGCTAGATTATTATATAGCTAACACTCTAAAGATCTATAAGAAACATACTAGTACCTTATAATAATAAAGCTATAGATAATTAGGAAAATAAAGAACCCTTATAATCTAGAACTATAGATAATAGGGTGTAATAAACGCCACTTAATCCTAATTTAGGTAAAGGTATAGATAATATAACTAAAGAAAAAAGGGCATTATAGCAACGCTATAAGGTTATATAATCTAAGCTACGTTACCTTTAGAGAAGATAAGAGGTCTTATAGATAGAGGCGTAAATTAGAGAGCTTAAGGCAAATCTAGGATTAGCTAGACCTTAAACTAGACTTGTAATTACCCCTTAATCTAGACCTATAATTACCCCTTAAACATTAGCTATAATTTTACCTATAGTTTATAGTAATATAGTAGTAATTATATAGTAAGGTAATCTTATTAAAATATAGATAAAAATACTTATATATAAAGGGGAAATGTATAAAAGCCTGTAAAATTTCTTAGTAAACTTAGATATATTATTTAAATTAGACTACTATACCTTTAAGGATAATATAACTAAGGTAATATATATAAGTAACTACCTAGCTAGTAATATAAAGCAATAGTAAATACATTATATAGCTATGAATAGGTATGTAAATTATTTGTTAATCACCTAGGTAAATTTCCTAGAATAGTTAAAAACTAGAATAATAGATATAGGTGTAAGACACTTAGAAGTAATAAGGTTATTACTAAATCTTAGGTAAAAGAATAACTAATTATTTTAATTCTTTATATAAGCCTAGGATAAGGTAAAAGCTAAGTTACCTAAAGAAATCCCTATATATCTAAGAATTATAATCTTTCTAAATAGCTTAAATAATACTATAAGGAAGTAAATAATTAGTTAAGAGATCCTAATAACCTAAAGCTAACTATAAGGCTAGGGTAAGAAAGCAAAGGTTATAATAGGTTTAAGCTAAAATAATAAAAAAGGTTAGGACTCTAAAAGAAAGAGGTAATGCTCTTATTTTATATTACCTATAAATAAGGCATAGTAATAGAGTAAAGACTAAGGGAAAAGATTATCCTTAGTATACTATAAATATAGAAAGCCTAGGCACGCTTTACTAGTTTATTAGGCACTAGATTATTTTACTTATAAAAGTACTAAATATATAACTAAGAAGTATAAGGAAAGTAGTAATAAAGCTATGTCTCCTAATATAATACTAGTTTAATTAGTATAGACCTAGGAATGCAATCTTACTATAAAATACCCTATAGATAATAGAATAAGAATATAGGTATCTTTATAATAAGATAACTAGTAGTTAGCTATATAAGCGCTATTTAATATAAGCGTATAGTCTTTAATAATTTATCTAAAATTATTATTAAAAAAGGATTAGGAGAATATAACCTAATTAAATAGGATATTAGAGAGTATAAGTAAAAAAGTAATTCTATATTAAGGAATTCTAAAAAAATTAGTTAAGATAAAAGATAGTATAGGATTTACAAAGGTTTACTAAGTTAGCTACTTTATTACTAATATAAGTAAAGGGATAATTCTAGGAATAGACTAGATTAAAGAGTATTTACCTATGATTATATATTAGGAGTATAAATATTAGAGATATCTAGTAATAATAGAATATCTTTCCTTTACTTATAGTAAGTAATAAGTATATAGAGAGAAAAAAATAGTAGTAGTTACTTTATTATTAGGAGTAATAAAGATTAGGCTAAGTATTTTAGAAAATAAAAATCAAAAAGGAAAAGAAGAAAGCTAATTAAAGAACCTAGTAGTAATAAACATATAAATAAATAGTAAAGTAGCTATATAAATCCTTAAGTATACTTATTTATAGTAAAAAAGTAAAGGTATTATAGTTATACTAATTTTAGAAAACATAAGTAGTAAAGAAGCTATATTAAATTAGGATAAGAGCACTAAGCGCCTTACACTAATAATCCTAGAAGAATATAGGGAGTTTATAGATATTTTTTCTAAAGAGTTAGTAAGTAAGCTTCCTAAACTAGGAGGTTATACTTATGTAATTAAATTAGAAGAAGGGAAAACACTACCTTAGGGGCCTATATATAATTTAGCTAAAAGGGAGCTAGAGGTTCTTAGAGAGTACCTTATAAGTGCGTAGCTTAAAGGGTAGATTAGAAGATTAGTTAGCCTAGCTAAAGCCCTAATTTTATTTGTTCTAAAGAAAGGAGGGAAATTAAGGCTTTATATAGATTATAAGGGCTTAAATAAGATTATAATTAAGAATAAGGCCCCTTTGCCCTTTATTACTAAAATTCTTAATTAATTAGTAAGCGTAGTTATTTTTATAGTCCTAGATTTAAAAGATATATACTACTAGCTACGTATTTGCTTAGGTAATAAGTGGAAAATAGCGTTCTATTGTTAATATAGCCACTTTGAATATCTAGTAATGCTATTTAGACTAGTTAATACACTAGCGACTTTTTAGGAGTATATTAATAATACTCTTAAAGGACTTATTAATAAGACCTATATTATCTATCTAGATAATACGCTAATATATAGTAGTAAGGTTAAAGATTATATAAAGCATGTTAAATAAGTTTTACATAGGTTTAAAGAGGTAGGTCTTTTTATTAACCTTAAGAAGTGTTAATTTTTAGTTAAGGAAGTTAAATTTTTAGGCTTTAAGATATTAAAGAAAGGTATTATAATAAACCTAGTAAGAGTTAAAGTAATTATAACCTAGCTAATACTACGTAGTGTTTTTAATATTTAGTTATTTCTTGGTTTTACTAGATTTTACTGCTGTTTTATTAAATAGTATAGTAAAGTTATTATTCTATTAATAGATTACCTTAGAGGGAATTAACTAGTGACGTTTAAACTAGAACCCTATAAGCTAGCAGCGTTTAGAGAGCTTTAATAAAGATTTTAGGAAGCGCTAATTTTAGTGTATTTTAACCCACTTACGTATCTTAGAGTGGAGACAGATATATCTAGATATGTAATTAGGGCTATACTTATAATATTAGTGCTAGGTTACTAGCACCTAGTTACGTTTATGTTAAGAAAGATAACTAATACTAAATTATAATATTTAACACCTAACAGCGAATTATTAGCTATCTAAGAGGCTTTTTGCATATAGAGACCAGAGCATTGCATTACATTACATTACATTACACATTATATTACATTACACCTAACCCCTAGATATTACATTACATTACATGTAATTATTTGTAATTATTTGTAATTATTTTTTATTTTTCTCTTTAAGGTAAATGCTTTAATTATAAGCGTTAAGAGAGTATATATAAACATATATAATAGCTAATAATAGCTTATAATAGCTTATAATAGCTTATAATAGCTTATAATAGCTTATAATAGCTTAATACTAATACTAGTTTAGCTTATAATAGCTTATATTACTTTATAATATTATTAGTGTTTAAGTTTAATAAAAAATAAATAGAAAATAAAATATATAAATAAGAATATAAGTAAGTATAAGGGATTTACTATAGGAAAAAGTAAATCTTTTAAGTATTTAGTATTTTAAGGTTTTTAAAAATATTAATATTATAAAAATATTTTCTCTTTTATGTTTTTTTAAATAATAATAATAGTAATAATAATAGTAATAATAATAGTAATAATAATAGTTATAATAATAGTAATAATAATAGTAATAATAATAGTTATAATAATAGTAATAATAATAGTAATAATAATAGTTATAATAATAGTAATAATAATAGTAATAATAATAGTTATAATAATAGTTATAATAATAGTTATAATAATAGTTATAATAATAGTTATAATAATAGTTATAATAATAGTTATACTAGTAGTTATAATAATATAAAAATCTTTATTAAGGGAAAACTAGACTAAACTAGGAAAAACCCCTTCTAAAGATTTACTTAGTCTGAGTTAGAATATATATCTTCTGAAGAAGAACTAGATAAATCCTAGGATTTATCTAATTTCTCTTTTTCCTTTAAAGAAGATATAGTATCTGAATCCTCAGAAAAAGAGCTATAATAGTTATATAGCTCTAAGTATTGCTTAGTAGCAATATTATCCTCCTTTTCCCAATTCTTTAATAGAATTAGTTCCTTAATTGTAGAATGTTTTAAGGAAGTTTAGCGCTTAGTAATAATATTCCCACTAGTATTAAAGGTGCTTTCTATTGCACCAGAAGTGGCAGGAATAGCTAGATATCTTCTAGCTATTATACTTAGAATAGGGAAAGACTTTTGGTTATCTTCTTACTATTTCAAGATATCTTCCTTTATTATAATATTAGTATAATAATAAGATATAATAGGAAGAAATATTTACTTACTTTATCCTCTTTAGGTTCTAAGTTAGTAAAAGTAGGGATTTCATTCTTTTGAGTTTTTTAAATAGATTTATCTCTCTCATTTAAGAATAACCCTTTATAGAGGTTAGAAGACTTAGGCTTAGGTCAAGGATTAGAAAAGGTTCTAGGCTGAATAGGCCCTCTAATTTCTACTAGAAATTGGGTATTTTCTAGCTCTGAATTATCTAAGCCTAGCTCTAGGCCTAAATTAGCCTGATTTTCCTTATAAGTAGGAAGAAGCCTAGTATTAAAGTTAGTAATAAGAATAATAATAATAATAAACATTATACTTACGAATTATAATCCTTTTCTAAGTTATCTAGTAACTTTTTGATTGTTCTTGATTATAATCCAAGCTTATCTTTTATAGTAATAAGATTAAGCCTAGGGTCTAATAACATAGCATATAAATAAGGCTTATAAAAGTGGTAATTATTTCCTATATCTTATGGGAAATAATTACCTAGCTTTTCTAAGCTAATATCTATAGAGGCTATAAAGACCTTACTAAAAGGATTATAAACGTGTTTCTAATTTTATAAGTTAGTATAATATAATTAAAAAGAAAGTAAAATAGATAAATACCTGGTTATTATAAGCCTTTTAGTCCTCTTTTATATTATTAAGATATTCATATATCTTAGTAATAAAAAGGGGGACTAGACCTAAAGTATTATACTTCTGGCTTTAAAGTATAATAGTAGGTTCATAAAAAACCTCTAATATACTGCTTAAGGTTGCTAAATTAGCCTATTCTTGTGTTATAGGCATAGCATCCTTAAGGGCAGCAATATTAGTTTCCCTATTAAGAAGAATAATAGCTTCTTTAAGCTCTAAAGAAGTATTAATTATCTTATAGGTTGAATTTTACCTTATTTTATTAGCTATAAATATAATAGATTAGTATTAGGTATAATTATAATAAGAATTAAAGACTTACCTAAAGGAATCTTTGTAATATTACAATTCTTAGCTAGGTTACCTTGTGTTTTTGCTTTTCTAAGGCATTTTAACCAAGTTTTATATAAAGCTTAGTTATTCTTAATTAGAATAGCAATCCTTTTAACCTTTCCTAGTATACCTATAATTAATATTAGCATTATTAGATAAAAAATAGTAAAGAATAATAGATTAATTACTTACCATTTGCTAAGGATTTAAATTGTTAAAAATCAGGATTCCCTTAGATATACGAAGTTTCTTCTGTAGAATAGTGAAGATATTCACTATTTTTAAAACTTTCTAAGTCTTCCTTAGAAGACATAGATTTAATAAAATTCGTAATAATATCCTTAGCTACAATATTAAGAACGTGAGCTATACATTGGATATCATATGGTTTAATACTAATACTATTATAACTCTTATTAATATAAGAAGTTATAAAAGTATTATTATTAGAACCATTATCCCTAGTAAAACTATATATAAATTAGAATTAAAGTGTAATAATAGTTATAATATTTAGAGAAATAACTTACTTAAGAATATCCTTTAGCTCTAAGTAATAGTCTTTAATAAGATTATTAAAGCATTAGTAAATATAAGCTCCTGTATATGAATTTGATAGATATTCAAATCCTATAAGTAAAATAATTAGTAAATAATAGAATTAATACTAATTAAAAGACTTACCAATTAGCTTATATTCTAGCTTAAAGTTTGGATTAAGCCAGCTTATAATAACCCCTAGATAAGACTTTGAATTAAACGAAGTCCAAATATCTAGTTAAACCGAAATTAAACCTTAATGTTTAATTTGATATTGGATTTGTTAGAGGATTTTTTGCTTAGATAAATAATACATAGTATTTATTCTATGTATTATTATTCGGTAACTAAGCAAAGAAGCTAAATCATTATTCCTATATAAATTAGCTTAAATAACTATAATAGTTATAGGAAAAGAATTAACTTACCTAGAATAATAATTTAGTAAATTTTTAAAGGATTTGCTATTAATTATAGCAAAAGAAAGGTTATTTTCTAGTAGAAATTTAATAACTAGATTAACCGCTTCTTCAGATAAAAATTCCTCTGAAATAGTATGATTTCGAGGTCTTTTTGTTGAAAAAAAAGAGGTTAAAGAAGACTAATTAGTAGGAGTGAATACTACTGGAATTTCAGGTACTAGATATATAGTTAGTATAGAATTAATTATTTAAAATTTAAAATAAATAAAATAAAATAGAATAAAAGACTTACTAATAATCTTTTCAGGTTTTTTTTCTTCTGATTTAGAAGTAGCAATTTCTGGATGCTTAATTCGATAGTGTTAAACCCCATTAGAAGCTTGGAATCTCTTTGCTTTGCTTCTAAACGTAAAATTACATTTAGATTGCGTATAAAAGCATATAATTTCCCTTTCTTTATTATATTTAATATCAGATAACTGATAATTAAATAAATTGTGGGTAAAAATATATGCTTTTGAAGAAAACTCGTAATCTTGTTGATTTTCAAGGGTTTTCTCATATAATCCTGGAAGATTACTTGTTTGAGAAGGCCCTGAAGCTAGGCTAGCCTAGCTAGGCCTAGAAGGTAAGCTAGGCCTAGAAGGTAAGCTAGGCCTAGAAGGGCTAGGCATACTAGCATCAGAATCGTTATCTGAGAGGCAAAAAGAGGAATCCATAGTGAAGTGGGTCTAGGTCTTTTTTTCCGATTTTTGCTGATTTTTCCGATTTTTTCCGATTTCTCTGATTTTCGCAGATTTTGCAGATTTTCAAAGGTATAATTTTCCTAATTTTCCTGATTTTTGTCGATTTTTTCTGATTTTTTCTGATTTTTTTCTGATTTTTTCTGGTTTTTGTTTTTTTTAGGGGTTTTATAACTTATTTAAAAAGGAAAAAGATTATAAAAACAAGAGTAAATATAACTAGCTTAACTATATAAAGGTTTTTCTAAATGTTTTTTTTAGATTTACTAAGGTAAAAAGAAAAGAGAAAAGAAAGAAAGAAAAGAGAAAGTAAAGGAATACCCCTCCTTAAAAAATTTTTCACTTAGCTAAGCAAGTGGGTCACAAATGACGTAATTAACTAAATAGTCTAATAAGACTAATTAAACTAGTAGAGGCCCACATAAGACCCACTTTTAGACCTACTTTTTTATATTTACTCTATAAAATTAAAATAGTATATTTATCGCTTTAAAATTATATAAATCTAGCTAATTTATAGCTTTTTCTATGAATTTTACTAAGAAATAATTGATTTTTATTTATAAAAAAGTATTTTCTATATAAAAAAGTATTAATTTTAAGTATAGTAAGTCTCTTCTAATTATATTATACTAATTATATTATATATATCTTATATTACCTAATATAAAAGAAGCTATAAATTTATTATAATTAAATACTATATTTAAAAATAGTATATAATATTATATAATAAGTTTATATACCTAAAAGCTATTATAATAAATAAAGCCTTTTTTAAATTATATTACTAATATTATATAAATATTTTTCTTTTATTACTAATATTTTAGGAATTCTTTATAAATAAAGTATTAATCTTTAAGTAATAAATTTAAAAAAAGTATAAAAGAAAATATAAATATTAGAAATATTTTATATTAATTATAATAAAATAGATATTAGACTAAGTTTTTTGTTTTAAATAAAGAAAAATAAAAGCTATTATAGAAATGTTTTATAATCTTTTAATCTAATTATTTGAATTTATAATATATTATTTAACATTATTTCTAAAAGTATATATAGGGTATATTCTAGTAAAAAAAACACTTATACTAAATAAATTAATATTAATACTTAGAAAAAAGGTTTATTAGTACTATAATACCTAGAAATATAGAAAAAAAACTAAGGAATATAATTTAAGTATTTATCTTAGTTATAATACCCTATACCTAGAATTATAAGTAATAATCTAAAATATAAGAAATTTAGAAAATTTATAGTAATTTTAAAAAAAATAGTAGGAGAAAAAGGTTAATATTAATCTTAAAAAGAAAATTCTATATAATATTATAAGACCTTAATATACCCCACTTTTTTTTTCCCCTAACATTACATTACATTACATTACATGCTCTGATAGAGACACTATCTCGCTTATTTGGCTTATATAATTAAAGTTATCACAGATTATTTAAACTATAAGTACCTTACTATAAAGCCTAAGCTTACTAGTAGGTAAGTAACTACGCTTAATAAGCTTTATCCTTTTAATTTTAAGATTGTGTATTATATAGGGAAATTAAATCCTACTAACTTACTTTTAAGAAGACTAGATTTTATAAGTAAGGTAAGGAAAGAGAAAGTAGTAACTATATAACTTCTTGCCTTTTTATCTAAATTTATAGATACTAAGAGATAGGAACACTATAGCAATATTATTAATACTATAGGCTCCACAAAAACGTCACTTAATGTAACTAATAGTTAGTTATAATAACGCTATAATAATACTGCTAATATCCAGGGTTTTAAAAAATTATAACTTAACTATATTCCTAAAGAACCTAATAATCTAGATAACCTTAGAAGAGTTATATTAGTAAGGTTATTTAATACTTTTTATACTTCTATTAATAAGTAATAAGCTAGCTATAGTAATACTATTAGTACCTAGTGTATGCATTATTTATTACTTAATTATTTTAATTTTCCTATTAGACTAGCTATTTCTAATAGGGATAGACTAGCATAGGTTATTACTAGCAAGCAGTAAGGGCGCCCCTTAAAAACATTACTTATCTATATTCTTATAAGACTAGAAGCATTTATTAAACTAATAACTTATAGAGATATTATAGCTAGGATCTAATCTATTTAGAGAACCTCTTCTAAGTTTAACTTTAACTTTCTAGAAAAGAGCTTAGAATTAAAACCCCTAATTTAAGTCTTATTATATAAAGCATAGTAAGGTAATAACTTTACTATAGCTTAATTAAAGTTACTTAAAAGCAGTAATCTAGCTATATCCTAGACATAGTTAATTAGACTCTCTAAGCTATTAATATTTAAGAATTATATTTTTATTTCTCTAGGTATAAGGAAAGAAATTTTATTACTAACTTATAATAACCTTACTACTAGGCACTAAGGAGTAAGTAAAACTCTTTATTAGATTATAAACTAATATTATTAGCTAATAATAAAGAAAGATATAAAGGTATATATTAGTACTTATATAAATTATTAGACTTTAAAACCAAGGTATTACAAACTATATAGTAAGCTAGCTATATTACTAGTGCTTAATTACCCTTTTTAAGAATTATTAATGGATTTTATTACTAGACTTCCACTAGTGAAAGATTTAAATCAAACCTATAACGCAATTTTAGTTATTATTAACTATTTTACAAAATATAGTATTTATATCCCTATTTTAACGTGACTAACTAGCGATAGGCTAGTAACTATATTCTTAGAATATGTTTTTAAAGACTATAAAGCCCTAGAAGGTATTATAATAAACTAAGGTTCTATATTTACTAGTGGTTTCTAGATAACTTTTTATTATCTTCTTATAATAAAGCAGCTACTTAGCATCGCTTTTTACCCCTAGATAAATAGTTAGATAAAATATTTAAACTAAGTCTTAGAATATTATTTAAGGGCTTTTACTTATGCTAAACAGACTAATTAGGTAAATAACCTATTAATAGCGTAATTTATGTATAATATAAGCAATTACTTAACGCATAGCTATATACTAGTAAAGGTATTATAAGGTTATAATCCTAGAGGTCTATAGTAAGTAGTAGTAAATATCCCTTTAGTAAATAATTAAGCTAAAAGTAGGATTTTAGCACTAAGAGAGAAGTATATTATAATTAAGTAGCTTTTAAGTAACTTATAGACTTAGTATAAAAAATATTATAACTAGAAGAGAATTCTAATAAGGTTTAAAGTTAGTAACTATGTTTTATTATTAATAAAAAACATTAACCTAAGATACCTTAGTAAGAAGCTAGCTATAAAGTATTTAAGCCCCTATAAAATTAAAAAGGTAATTAGAAGTTATAGATTAGCGTATTAATTAAAATTACTACCTAGGACTTAATTATATAATATATTTAATATTACTAGTCTTAAACCTTTTAAAGGGGACCTAATTAATATAGAAAATACGCCCTTACTATAAGATACTATTAAAGATAATAAATAAGAGTTTAAAGTTAAGAGAATTATTTTATATTACTATAATAGAAGGTATTATAAATATCTAGTTAAATAGAAGGGCTATAATACTTTAGAGAATTCTTAGGTATTAAAAAGGGATTTTATTACTAGAGAAATTATTAATAACTATAAGTAATAGCTAAGTAGTAAAGTTAATATAAGGTAGTTATGTTTTATAACTTAATATACTAAAGATATTAGAAAATAAAGTTAATTTACTTAGATAACTTAAATAATCTATTATATAGCTACTAAGCACTTATCTCTTTATAATAAAGTTAGCCCTTAAGACTACTAGTCCCTTATTATTAGTAGTAGCTATAGGAGCTATAAAGGAAAAGGCCTTAGGAGTATTTTTATTATTAAAATCCCTCTCTCTATATATATAAACCTAAAGTACACTAGGGAGCTTAATAGGACTAATATATTTAAGTAAATTAATAGTATTTAGTATAAACTACTAGTAAGTTAGTTAAGTATTAGCTATATATATTAAGAAAGCTTACCTTTAGGATATTCTAGGCTATAAAGTAAAGAGAGTTTAAAATATTAATCTAAGTCTCTAGATTTATAGTATTACTTAGTAATACTATTATAGTATATTTATTATATTTTACCTTATAAGTAGCATTAGTAAATATTTAAGCGTGGTAAATATAATTATACTTATTAGAATTTTTATAAACTAGGATAGTATTCTATAGCTTTTTCTTTGCTTTTATAATAGGCTAGTAATAAGTTAATAGTAATTTAGTATCTAGGAAATAAGATTATACTTACTTTATTTTAATAGTAATAGCTACCTTTAGAAGTAGCTTTAATAAGTTTAAATAGCCTATTATAAAGCTATATAATTTAAGCTAAAGTCTAGTAGTATATTAGTAATAACTAGGTAAATTCTAGTTAAGAGAGATATACTATAATATAGTTTTTATTATTTTAGAAGTAATAAGTATATTTTATTAAATAGCCTATTAAATATTAGCTATAAAGAAGTAGTAAGTAAGTAAAGAAGTTATACTTAAAGATTTATTATATTTTACTAGGAAGGTTTTTTTATTAATAAGGTATCCTAGAATCTTATAAGTGCTATTTTTTAGGAGAATATTTTATATTATTACTTACTAATAATAGTGTATATATAAAATCTTCTTTAAAGTTATTTTACTAGTAGTAAGTTAGTAATAAAGACACTATAAGGATATAATAAACTTATAATAAGATTTTAGAAGAAGTTTACTTTAGAGAAGACTTTATAGGAGACTTTATAGGAGATTTCTTAGTTAATAAATCTTCTTAAGGCATTAATAAAGGTAAAGTTTAGGCATAAGACTTAGATATAGTAAACTAGCTATAAGTTAGCTATAATAGACTAGATAAGGAAGTTATGCTAATAAGAGTATAAACTTATAAGCTAGATAAGGGTAAGAAACTAAGATAAATAAGGATAAATAATAATAATAATTAGGGACTAAAAGAGGTTAGTAACTACTAAGTAATAGTAGTAAGAAAGCTACTACTTAGCTAGTAAGGGTAACTTATAAGGTTAAGGGATATTATAAAAGAAAGGAAAAGTGTAAAAAGGGGGGAAAATTAGTCTCTTTTATATTAACCCTAGACCCCTTAAGTAATTTAACGCACTATATATAGGTAATTTATAAATCATAATAATAACTATTAGCATTACTAAATGTATATATGCCTAATAGCTATAAGCTTATAGTAACTATAATATAAGCCCTTTAGTTAAACTATTTAAAACCCTAGCATTAGGTACCTTATTTATTTAACTAATTATAAAAATTAACACAGGTTATCTATGTTTTTTTTTCTAGCTATATAATAGGTAATAACATTTGTTTTGCTATAGTAAAGCTATATATAGGCTACTATTTAAACATTACTAACTATAATAAGGGGTTATTTTTAATTAGTAGTATTATTATTATTATTTCTTTTTATTTACCTATATATCTAGATATAAGGTACTTTATCTTATTTTCCTTATAAAGCTCTAATATAGTAATCACACCCTAAGTAAGTAGCTTATTTTATAATTAAGGTTAATTATATATAAGGGGGGTATTATATTAGGAGCGCAGAGGTTAAAGATAGAATATTTATTAAAGCAAGTCTTTAAAGAACCTTTAGGCTATATAAATAATAAAGAGGCTAGCTAGCTATAAGATAGCTATATGCTTATAAAGCAGGGTATTTATTAAAGACTAAGCATATTATTAGTGCTAGGTTAGAGATTAAAACCTTTACGTACCTGCCCCTAGCTAGCATCTATCTAGTAGCGACTGCGATAGTCTTAGCCATCACTTCGTTCTTAACCTTTCGGTGTAAGCCGTGACAGTATAAAATTAATTACCCTAGAAATACATAAAGGCCCTCTCCTTAGTAAGCAAAGCGCTGCTAAGGTAAATAGGATTAATAAAATAAAGACTTTAAAATACTATTATATAAAAACACGTGTATAAACGCTATTTTAAATAAAGGAAATAAACTTATATAAGGAGGTAAATAACCTCCTTAAGTTAGGCTATTACTATAGTTACCTTTTCCTTAACTACTACTAAAGAGCCCTTAGTAATATCCTTAGCCTTAATACTTAGATTAATAACCTTACTATATATAGAATCTAGCTTTATAATAAGTTCTAATTAGAGTTATAGTGCCTTATAGCACTGCTTTACTATTTATATATATATAAGCAAAGGATTAGGGGAAATTATAATTAAAAGCACCTTACCTTAGTATCTTTATCTAGCGCTAATAACATTTACTTAGCAAGGGGAATATAAGCATTATATAAAGGTAAGTAATAGTAATTACTAACCTTATATAAGTAATATCTCTAAGATTATTTAAACTTAACCTTAAAGTAATAACCTAAGCTACCCTTACTTATAAGGCTTACTTAAACACACCCTTTATAGGGAATATTATACTTAGGACCTTAAGGAGTAAGTAATTTAGGCTATACTATTAGTATATACTAGAGAGAAAGGGAAAGTATAGTACTAATAGGTTATTTCTATAAAGTTTATAAAGGATTATACCTTAAGTATCCTCCCCTTACCTAGGCCCTTATAAGATATAAGGTTTATAAAGAAGTGTGAGGCCCCACTCATAACACAGGTACACTAGCGCACCTCACAGACAGGCCACGCCCTAGGGCTAAGTCTACGTAATGCTAGCGAGCTACTAGCTATAAGCTAGTAACTCGCATATATAACACACTTAGACTTAGTAAGCTTTAGTTAATATACTAAAGCCCCTATATCTCTTACCTAGCTACTATTATTCTTATAATTTTAAAGCTTTACTTACTAGCTACTTAAGAGTAATATAAGGGGGAGAACCACTTAATTTACTAGAGTAATATTAGATAATAACCTAACCCTAATAAATAAGAGTTATACCTAATTAAATAAGGGTAATACTATAAGTAAAGACACACTATATACTAATAAAACTATGCTTATAATAAGACCCTTTACCCCTTATAGTAAAGCTATAGTAATACTAGAGTAAATTACTTAGCTAGAAAAACTCTAAAGATTATAAGAATAAGAATAAGAGCTTATTAACCTTATTAGGGGTAACTTAGGGGAAGTATAAGAGAAAAGCAAGTAAAAAGCTAGCCTCTCCTTAAGTAATAGTAGCTAAGAGGTTAGAGTTAAGAATATTACTAAGCTCTAATACCTTATAAACCCCTAGAGGCATAAGATATAGATAAATAACCTAAACTATACCTTTAATAAGGTAAAGAAAAAATACTAATATAATTACTAAAAGATTCTCTTTACACTTAACTATATACATACTAACTATAAGGTAAGATAGGATAAATACCTTAATAAATAATAGGCTAATAGCTAGGATAATCTTAAGGATAACTAGGATAAATTCTAGACTTAGATACTTACATTACTTAGGGACTTTATAAACTATAATACCTAAATAGCTACATAGCTTAAGAACACAAAGTAATATAAGGGCTAGAGCCTTATTAAATTTAGTATTTTCCTAGATTTACTAGAGATATACCTAGAAAGAGCCTTAGAAAAGTCCTATGCCCTTATATTCTTTATAAAGTTACTTCCTAAGCTATAGGACTATATTAACTTATATACCTCTATTACTAGGAAAACATAAGAGAAGGTTATATAACTTACCTAGTGATTGTAGGAGGCTATACTAAAGAGCAGAGTATTGCACTAAAACGTGTAGTGTAGTGTAGTATTTATAGTGTAGTGTAGTAACTACACTACAAACTACACTACACTACAAACTACACTAACTATAAGGAAAAAAAAACTACACTACACTAACTACAAAAAAAAAAACTACAATACATTACACTACAAATTTTTTTTCCTAAACTACACTAACTACAAACACTACAAATGTAGTATTAGACTTTTTATTAGTTATTAGTATTTATAAGGTTAAAAGAAAGCTAGTTATATAAAAGCTTTTATTATTACCTATTTTATTAAATTAGTTATAGAATTTATAATATTATAATATTTTTATAATTTTATTATAACTAAGTAAGGTTATATATAATATTATACTTTTTTAATAATACTATTTAACTTAATACTTTATTTCCCTAATATAACTTAAAGAAAAACCTTCTTATTATATTATTTACTATTTCTATAAATTATTTTATATTTCTATAAATTATTATTATTACTTATTTTAAAAAAACTATAAAAAGAACTACTAGTAAACTTAATATAAGTAGCTTATTATATCTTATTATAGCTTATAATAGCTTATAATAGCTTATAATTATTGAATTCAAAAGAGTGGACCGATCCAACTGCACCTAGGATTACAAAGCCTTATATATTTTAACACTCCCCCTGGAATTGTACATCCAGGTGCCCTATCGGAGGTTTTTAGGCTTATACTAGCAATTGAATTTTTAGTTATTTCGGCAGGGTTTAAACTCGTAACCTTGCCTTGCAGAGCAGTGCTCCACTGTAGTGGGCGTAAGCTACGCTGCAGTGGGCCTGACCACTGCGCCACCGGGCTCATAACCTATTGAATTCAAAAGAGTGGACCAATCCAACTGCACCTAGGATTACAAAGCCTTATATATTTTAACAATAATAGCTTATAATAGCTTATAATAGCTTATAATAGCTTATAATAGCTTATAATAGCTTATAATAGCTTATAATAGCTTATAATAGCTTATAATAGCTTATAATAGCTTATAATAGCTTATAATAGCTTATAATAGCTTATAATAGCTTATAATAGCTTATAATAGCTTATAATAGCTTATAATACTAATATTACTAATATTACTAGTATTACTAAGATTACTAAGATTACTAAGATTACTAAGATTACTAAGATTACTAAGATTACTAAGATTACTAAGATTACTAAGATTACTAAGATTACTTATAATATTATTAGTGTTAAAGTTTAATAATAAATAAATAATAAATAAATAACTTAAATATAAATACTAGTAATTATAAGTAAATTACTATAGTAAAAGCTATAGTTTTTAATAACTTAGTATTTTAAGGTTTTTAAAAATATTAATATTATAAAAATGTTTTCTCTTTTATGTTTTTTTAAAATAATAATAAAAGTAAAATAATAGTAATAATAGTAATAATAGTAATAATAGTAATAATAGTAATAATAGTAATAATAGTAATAATAGTAATAATAGTAATAATAGTAATAATAGTAATAATAGTAATAATAGTAATAATAGTAATAATAGTAATAATAGTAATAATAGTAATAATAGTAATAATAGTAATAATAGTAATAATAGTAATAATAGTAATAATAGTAATAATAGTAATAATAGTAATAATAGTAATAATAGTAATAATAGTAATAATAGTAATAATAGTAATAATAGTAATAATAGTAATAATAGTAATAATAGTAATAATAGTAATAATAGTAATAATAGTTAAAGACTAAGAGTAAAAGCAATAGAAATAGTAGTAGTTAATTAGTAATAACTTAATATATTAATATAAGCTAAATTACTACTTTTTGATCTAAAATCTTAAAGATTACTAATCTAAGACTAGTAATCTTCGCTAGATTCACTACTAATAGTAGTAGGGTTAGCTTTTTCCTTTCCTTTTCCCTTTACCCAAGATTCAAATTCAGAGGCATTAGAATCTTCTAAATCATCAGTATTTTCTGAATTATTAGATTCTTCTGAATCTAATGTATTATATTCAAAAAAGGAAGGATATTCCTTAATTAAAGGTTTTAGGGATTGTTTTTCCCAACTCTTTAATAATAATAATTCCCGTAAGGTTGAATTTAGTAGTAATGTTCTTCTTTTTGTAAGAACATTTCCACCTTGATTAAATTGACCTTCAATAGCAGCAGATGTTGCAGGGATTGCAAGGTATTTTCGAGCTAAAATAGATAAAATTGGAAAGGCTTCTTGATTTTTAGCCCACCAATTAAATATATCATCCTAAATAGTAATTAGTATAAGTAAAGTAAGTAACTATTAGTATGTAATAATATACCTATTGAGATGTAGGGAGCTAGTTGCCGGCTGGCAACAGCTGTATAGGTGTAGCTCTACGGTCGGGGACCAGTAGAACCACCACGTTGAATTATTCAACGCAACGCAACGGAAGGTTTCGGCAGTTATCAACTAATTGAATTCAATCTAGATGACTTTTACGATATCTTATATACCAATAGAATTGATTTTAGTGACGTTGTACGGGCAATGCGGCTGTTGGATTGAGAGGCCTAGCTATCTAGCTAGATTGAAAAGATCTTCTTCCTCTCATATACCCACTGACTGTATCAGTGAATCCGGACCGCCAAAGAGGTCTTACGGGCCACTTTTTATTTTCCGCAAAATTCATTTGTATGTAAAATCCAAAAAATCAACTCACCACCATACAAACTAGCAACCCATATGCACCAAATTTTAGTCTAAAAAATATTCCTGCATAAAATAAAAGCCCTGTTTTCTAGCTTTAATTTGCTATATGTAAGACTTTTGTACGACCTCTAGTTAAAGAGAAAATCGCTGTTAAAGATAGCTATAGGGTAACCTGCTTACGTCACCCTAGCTTACCTAATTACTAGTGGCGCTGCGGTTGTGGCTGCGCTTGTAGCCACAACGCAATTGAATAATCCACAATTGATAATTGATTTAGATTAGTTATCCACACGGTCGGTCGCAGCTGTTGACAGCTGCGACGTAGCCATTGACAGCCACCTTCGCGACCGTTGACAGCTGCAGTGCAGCTGTCAGGCTTGCAATGCAAGCTAGTAATAGAAAGGTCCTTTAACTAGAAAGGGCTAAAAATAGGTCTTATTTTTAACAATACCTTATCATGTAGTTGTTCTAGCTTTATATAACTAGAAATTTCATTTTTTCTAGCCTTTTTAATAGATTTATTTCTTTCTTTTGGAAATAAACCTTGGTAAAGGGCTAAAGTAGGTTTCTTAGGCCTAGGATTACTAAATGGGCTAGGATGTCTTTTAATTCTAGATAAATCAATAACTAAAGTAGAAGCTTCATTGTTTTCATTATCAGAGCTAGAATTATTAAAAGATTCATTTCTAGCCTTATATAAGCTTTTATGTCTAGTCTTTAATATTAGTATAAATTATAAAGGGATTTAATTTTAAAGGTTAGGGTTAGGAGAGACTAGGGTTATACATACTCCTTATATTCAGCTTTTAATGAGTTTAAAATCTTCTCAATTATATCTTTAGTTAGGTTTAACTGATTTCGTAATGCTAATAGATTTAATCGAGGATTAAGTAAAAATGCTAATAAATAAGGCTTATAAAAGTTAAAGCTTTCATTTATATCTCTAGGAAAATAAGCATTTAACTTTTTTAAGCCTATATTTATTGCATTAGTAAAGGTATTTGCAAGTGGATTATAGCTTATTTGATCCTATAAGTGTTAGTATTTAATATAGTAAGATAAAACTATAGATAATAACATACTTTTGCATAAGCTTTTTGATCCTTTAATATAGTAGTAAGATATGTATATATCTTAACTATAAATAAAGGCACAAGGCTTAATGTATTATATTTTTGCCCTTGTAATACTATAGTTAGATGATAGAAAACCTCTAAAATCTCACTTAAAGTGCTTAAGTCTACCCATTCTTGACTTTTTAGGCAGGCATCTTTAAAAGCAGATATATTGGTTTTTTCATTAAAGATTAATATAGCTTCCTTTAATAGAAGTGTAGTATTAATCATTAAATAAGTTGAATTCCACCTAGTATCATTAGCTATAAAGAATAGTTAGTACTTAATACCTAATAGTATATAGTTAGTAACTTACCTAGTGGAATTTTAGTTATATTATAATTTACTGCTAGTTTTCCTTGAGATTTAGCCTCTTTTAAAGCAATAAGCCAATCTTAATAAAGATTTGCATTATTCTTAATTAGAATAGCTAGCTTTTTAACTTTTCCTATAATTCCTATAGTTTAAATTAGTAATAAATTTATAAAATAAGATATAATAGCTTACCTTGGATAAGGCCTATAAATTGATCTCTTTCGGATTTTGTTAAATTTGAAAATTGTTCTGTTAAATAGAATAGAATTTCGCTATTCTTATATTTCTCAATATCTTCTGCGCTTGTTGTAGCTTTTATAAAGCTAGTAATTATATCTTTAGTAACAATGTTTAAAACATGTGCAATACATCGGATATCTGTAGGTTCTTTAATACTAATACTATTATAATTAGTACTAATAAAAGCACTTATAAAAGTATTATTATTAGAACCATTATCTCTAGTAAGACTAAAAGAGGTTAATAGTTAATTAGTATATATAGAAACTTATAAAGAATTAATATAACTAACCTTATAATAGATGGTAGTTGTATCTTATATAAAGCCATAAGCTGGGTGAATATATCATTTATATATATTCCAGTATGTGTGCTTTTTAAGTTTTCAAATCCTAGTTAATAGTATTAGTATTATAAAAGCTAGGTAATTATAGTTATATAAGTACATACCAAGAAGCTTATATTCTAATTGAAAATCTGAAGTTATCCAATTTCCAATAATTCCTAAATAAGACTTTAAATTAAAAGATGTCCATATATCTAGTTGTAAAGACATATAGCCAAAATTTAAAAAGTGCTTATTAAGCTTAATAATAAGCTCTTGGAAGGATTTATTATATAAATTATGGATATTTATAGAAATATTCCGATAATTAAAAGAAGATATAATATTGGAACTATAATTATTAGCTAAATAATAAGGGATTAAGAATAAGTACTTACTTAAAGTAACTTAGTAATTCTTTAAAAGAATTACTAGTTATAGTAGTAAAAGATAAGTTATTTTCTAGCATAAATTTTATAGCTAGATTAATAACATTATCTAGTGAGAATTCACTTGAGGGAGGCCTAGGCCTTTTTTTTGTAAAAAAAGTACTAAGACTTGATTGTAAAGATGGTGAACTTTGGGTTATAAGAGGTACTAAATTAGATATAATATTAGTAGTATTATATATAGCTTAATTAATAAAAATAAGGGAATAACTTACTAGTAATCTTAGTACTTTCTTCTTTCTTAGATATAGCAATAGTAGAATGCCTTGTTTTATAATGGCTAGTACTATTAGATAATTGAAAACGTTTAGCTTTACAAGAAAAGCTAAAGGAGCAATTATCTTGAGTACAATAACAGATTACTAATCTTTCCTTATTATAATTAATGTCTAAAAGACAATAATTAAATAAGTTATGATTAATAATATAAGCTCTAGTTTCAAAACTATAGCTTAGTTGATTTTCAATATTATTCTTAAATTTCCTATTAGAATTACTCTTATTAAAAGAGCTATTAGATTGGGTTTGAGAAATAATATCAGAAGGGGTAAAAACTGAAGAGGTAGTTGATTTAGCCATTTTAGTAAGGCTATTGGATTTGTAAAGGTATTTAAAGATTCGGATTGTAAAGAGTAAATTTTAAGCTTTATAATGGTATAAAGTTTATATCTTAAAGTGTAATATAAGAAAAGATATAAGGATATAAAGTGTAAAGGAAATAGGGAAGGGAAAGGGAGCTTACTTATAAAGAAAAGGTTCTATTATATAATATATTATACATAAAGTAAGGGGGTCTTATTACTATAGAACTCTAATAATACTAATATAAGTAAAAGTAACCTATAATGTTACTACTATAGTAAATAATAGGTTAAACCTAGTTAAATTAATAGTAGGATTCTATTATAATATGACTATAGAATTCTATTAATACTAATACGAGTAAAAGTAACCTATAATATTGCTATTATAGGAGAAAACAAGTTAAACCTAGTTAAATTAATAGTAGGATTCTATTATAATATAACTATAGAATTCTATTAATACTAATACGAGTAAAAGTAACCTATAATATTGCTATTATAGGAGAAAACAAGTTAAACCTAGTTATCTTAATAGTAGGATTCTATTATAATATTACTATTGAATTCTATTAAGACTAATACGAGTAAAGGTAACCTATAATATTACTATTATAAAAGAAAACAGGTTAAACCTAGTAAAATAAATAGTAGGATTCTATTATAATATTACTATAAAATTCTATTATTACTAAATTACAAATATAAGTAAAAGTAATATAGAATTTAGCTATTATAAAAGTATAGAATAAAACTAGTTATATTTATATTAATAATATATAGAGTATTACACTATAATTAACTTATAGTGTATTTTTTTAAACAAATAATATATATCTAATCTAGAAAAATATATAGAGATATAAAACTTCTATTTTTAGATAAATTATTAATTTATTATAATAAAACTTTACTAATAGCTCTTTAATTAAAAGTGGGCCCTAGACTTTAGTATTTTATAGATATTTTTAATTAATATAGTAACGAATATATATAATAATAAGACTATAATTATAAATTAAGAAATTAAAAGTGGGCCTATATTATTTACTTATATATAGCTAAAAAATTGAAGCGAATCCGCATTTTTATCCAATCACTAAGGTTATAAGGTGCCTTGCTTCTAGGGTTTAAAATCTAGGTTTCGAACCCTAGGTTTCGAACCCATAGGCTTTTTATACCTTAGCTCTTATTCGAAATTAAATTTCATTTTTCACAAATTTAACCCACTTAACCACATCTAGGAAGTGTACATAGGAGGATTCATTATTTATAGAAGAGAGTTTACTTAGGTATATAAGGCTTAATTCTTAAACCATAAAAATAACACTTAAATTTAGTTTCTAATATCTAAATAAAGGATAATCCTAGTTTTTTTTTTATATATATAATAAAGAAATAATCTAAATTAGGATAAAGTAATTTACTTATTAAGATTTATTACTAATATTATATAGGTGCTTAAAGATCTAATATAACTTATATTAGCTTATACTAGCTTATACTAGCTTATAATAGCGTAAGATAGCTTAAGATACCTTAAGATAGCTTAGGATAGCTTAAGATAGCTTAAGATAGCTTAGGATAGCTTAAGATAGCTTAGGATAGCTTAGGATAGCTTAAGATAGCTTAGGATAGCTTAAGATAGCTTAGGATAGCTTAAGATAGCTTAAGATAGCTTAGGATAGCTTAAGATAGCTTAGGATAGCTTAGGATAGCTTATACTAGCTTAAGATAGCTTAAGATAGCTTAAGATAGCTTAGGATAGCTTAAGATAGCTTAAGATAGCTTAGGATAGCTTAAGATAGCTTAGGATAGCTTAGGATAGCTTAGGATAGCTTATACTAGCTTAAGATAGCTTAAGATACCTTAAGATAGCTTAGGATAGCTTAAGATAGCTTAAGATAGCTTAGGATAGCTTAAGATAGCTTAGGATAGCTTAGGATAGCTTAAGATACCTTAGGATAGCTTAGGATAGCTTAAGATAGCTTAGGATAGCTTAGGATAGCTTATACTAGCTTAAGATAGCTTAAGATAGCTTAGGATAGCTTAGGATAGCTTAGGATAGCTTATACTAGCTTAAGATAGCTTAAGATAGCTTAAGATAGCTTAGGATAGCTTAAGATAGCTTAGGATAGCTTAGGATAGCTTAGGATAGCTTATACTAGCTTAAGATAGCTTAAGATACCTTAAGATAGCTTAGGATAGCTTAAGATAGCTTAAGATAGCTTAGGATAGCTTAAGATAGCTTAGGATAGCTTAGGATAGCTTAAGATACCTTAGGATAGCTTAGGATAGCTTAAGATAGCTTAGGATAGCTTAGGATAGCTTAGGATAGCTTAAGATAGCTTAGGATAGCTTAAGATAGCTTAGGATAGCTTAAGATAGCTTAAGATAGCTTAGGATAGCTTAAGATAGCTTAGGATAGCTTAGGATAGCTTAGGATAGCTTAGGATAGCTTAAGATACCTTAGGATAGCTTAGGATAGCTTAAGATAGCTTAGGATAGCTTAGGATAGCTTATACTAGCTTAAGATAGCTTAAGATAGCTTAGGATAGCTTAGGATAGCTTAGGATAGCTTATACTAGCTTAAGATAGCTTAAGATAGCTTAAGATAGCTTAGGATAGCTTAAGATAGCTTAGGATAGCTTAGGATAGCTTAGGATAGCTTATACTAGCTTAAGATAGCTTAAGATACCTTAAGATAGCTTAGGATAGCTTAAGATAGCTTAAGATAGCTTAGGATAGCTTAAGATAGCTTAGGATAGCTTAGGATAGCTTAAGATACCTTAGGATAGCTTAGGATAGCTTAAGATAGCTTAGGATAGCTTAGGATAGCTTATACTAGCTTAAGATAGCTTAAGATAGCTTAAGATAGCTTAGGATAGCTTAAGATAGCTTAGGATAGCTTAGGATAGCTTAGGATAGCTTATACTAGCTTAAGATAGCTTAAGATACCTTAAGATAGCTTAGGATAGCTTAAGATAGCTTAAGATACCTTAGGATAGCTTAGGATAGCTTAAGATACCTTAGGATAGCTTAAGATAGCTTAAGATAGCTTAGGATAGCTTAAGATAGCTTAGGATAGCTTAGGATAGCTTAGGATAGCTTATACTAGCTTAAGATAGCTTAAGATACCTTAAGATAGCTTAGGATAGCTTAAGATAGCTTAAGATAGCTTAGGATAGCTTAAGATAGCTTAGGATAGCTTAAGATACCTTAGGATAGCTTAAGATACCTTAGGATAGCTTAAGATAGCTTAAGATAGCTTAGGATAGCTTAAGATAGCTTAGGATAGCTTAAGATACCTTAGGATAGCTTAAGATAGCTTAAGATAGCTTAAGATAGCTTAAGATAGCTTAGGATAGCTTAAGATAGCTTAGGATAGCTTAGGATAGCTTATACTAGCTTATAATAGCTTATAATAGCTTATAATAGCTTAAGATACCTTATACTAGCTTATAATAGCTTATAATAGCTTATAATAGCTTATAATACTAATATTACTAATATTACTAGTATTACTAAGATTACTAAGATTACTAAGATTACTTATAATATTATTAGTGTTAAAGTTTAATAATAAATAAATAATAAATAAATAACTTAAATATAAATACTAGTAATTATAAGTAAATTACTATAGTAAAAGCTATAGTTTTTAATAACTTAGTATTTTAAGGTTTTTAAAAATATTAATATTATAAAAATGTTTTCTCTTTTATGTTTTTTTAAAATAATAATAAATATAAAATAATAGTAATTATAGTAATAATAGTAATTAAGGTTATAAAAGTTATTAAAGCTTTTATAATAAGTATAATATATTATATAAAACTAAGTCCTAGTATTATTTTTAAAAACAAGTTAAACTTATTTTTTATAGCTTATTTAAGGTATATAAGGTAATTAAAATAATACTATTAGTTATCTATTAATAAATTATAAATATTAGTCTATTATATTCTTTCTTTATGTATTATTATAATAAGATATATAAAGTTACTATATATAACTTCTTAAAGCTTTAGAATTATAAAGCTTAAAGTAATATTTAATTAGTTTAAATAGTAAATAAATAGTTTAAGCTTTTTTTAAGTTCTTATTATATTAATAATAATATTAAAGTACTAAGTATATATTCTATTAACTTTTATATATTTATTTAGATTTCTAATTTAATTTAATTATATTAGTTTAGGGTATTTTTTAATTAAATTAATAATAAAAATATAAAATAATTAATAATAATAGTAAATAAAATAATTAGAAGGTTTTTCTTAAAGTTATATTAGTAAAATAAAGTAATAAGTATAATAGTATTATTAAAAAGGTATAATATTATAAATAACCCTAGTTATAGTAAAATTCTTAAAAAAAAGTAAATATTATAAATTCTATAACTAATTAAGTAAAATAGGTAATAATAAAAGCTTCTATATAACTAGCTTTCTTTTAATTCTTATAATAACATTATATAATAAAAAGGCCCACTTTTTTTTTTACTAACACTACATTATAGTTTTTGTAGTTAACTACACTAACTACACTACAATATAAGTAAAAAAAAACTACAATACACTACACTACAAAAAAAAAAAAACTACACTACACTAACTATAAAAAAAAAAACTACAATACATTACACTACAAAAAAAAAAAAACTACACTACACTAACTACAAGAAAAAAAAAACTACACTATAAATACAAGTTTTTCCTAAAAACTACACTAACTACACTACAAACAATACTCTGCTAAAGAGCAAGTAAAAGCCTAAATATTTAGGAGATAAGGGATTATATAAGAATCCCTAATATTATAGAAATAACTTACCCTAAGGTTATAGGCTATATAGAGATTAAAGAAATAAAGACTAGGAAAAGGGCCTAGCTATATACCTAAATAATAGCAAAGTTAGGGATAAGAGATAATATTATAACTATAATAGCCTCGACTACCTTATAAATAAATATAATAAGCTAAGGAAAGATCCCTAAGATAAATAGGGAAACTTCCTAAGGTAAAAGTAAAGGCCCTTACCTCTGCCTTAAACACTAAAGTACTAATTAGGCGTTAATTTTACACACTAGTTACTATTTATAGGTATAAAGACATTAAAACAGCGGCGGATCTAGATAGCTATACTAAGCTTAATATTATTAGCATTAAATTCATAAGAAACCATAAGCTTAATTAGGCTAAAGCTATAGTACTTATCCTCTAGGTAGTAAGGGCTCTTATAGTCCCTTAATATAGTGTCTATAAGGTACCTATTACTATTAAAGACTTAAGAGAGGAAGAAAAGGACCTTAAGGTACTATATATAGCTATAGATAAAGACCTAAGAGTAAGGGAAAGCCCTATCTTAATTAGGATATATATACTTACTAAAGAATATATATATCTTTATTTATACTCTTAAGAGTAGTGGTTTAAGAAGAAGAAAATAGCCTTTTTACTTATAACTCCTTATAAGTTTATAAAGGTAATGTGTAATAAGGCTATTATATATACTATTATAGGAGTTATAGAAGATAAGTTTATTACCCTTAAAGATAATAAGGAGGTAAAATTATATAGAACTATTAAAGATATCCCTAAGAAACTATATAAGTTTAAAGATATATTTATAGTAAATAAGGTAGGTAGTTTACTATTAAGAAAGGAGACTAATTATATAATTAACCTAATACCTAGGGCTATGCCCTTATATAAACTAATTTACCCTCTCTCCTAAAGTAAGTTAAAGGAGCTCTATAAATATATTAATAAAAACCTATAGAAAGGCTAGATAAGACTCTCTAAGAGCCCTATAGGCATACCTATCCTATTTATGCTAAAGAAGGATAAAATGCTTTAACTATATATAGATTATTAAGGACTTAATAAAGTAATATAAAAGAATTACTATGCTCTCCCCCTAATTTTAGAGATCCTAGACTAGTACTAAGGAGCTTACTACTTCTTAAAGATTAATATTAAGGATACTTACTATTAAATTTATATTAAAGAGAGTAATAAGTAAAAGACTATATTTTATACTTACTATAGACACTATAAATACCTTATAATACCCTTTAGGCTAACTAATATACTAGCTACTTTCTAGAGCTATATTTATAAAGCGCTTTATAGGCTAGTAAACACTATTTATATGGTGTATTTAGATAATATCCTTATTTTCTTAAAAATATAAGAGAAGTATACTATATATATTAAGGAAGTTTTAGAATATATAAGGTTAGTAAAGTTATATATAAAACCCTTAAAGTATTTATTTTACTAGGAATTAGTGAAATTCCTAGGGTTTATTCTATTAGTTAATAGTATTTTAATAAATACATATAAAGTAAATATAATCTAAGACTAGAAGGAGCCTATAAGCTTTAAAGATATATAGTCTTTCCTAGGATTCTATAACTTTTACTAAAGGTTTATTTACTAATACTCTAGGATTATAGCACCCTTATATATACTAATAAAAGGTAGTTAAAATAGTATCTAGACTAGGAAGTTTATATTTAAGGAAAGAGAATAGCTAGCGTTTAACTAGCTAAAAGATGCCTTTTAATAGGCACCTCTCCTCTATTATTATAACCTAAGTTAGCTAGTGTGTATTAAGATAAATACTTTAGTCTTTATAATAGTAAGAATCTTATCTTAGTAAGATAATAAGGGCTAATAGTATCCTATAGTATTTTAGTTAAGGAAGTTTATAGACACTAAATATAATTATAGCATAGTAGACTAGGAGCTACTTACTATAGTAAAGTTATTTAAATACTAGTAACACTATATTAAAGGTATAGTAACCCTAGTAAAGGTTTTATTAGATTACTATAACTTATAGACTTTTATAAAGTAGTAAAAGCTAAATAGGAGGTAAGCTAAATAGTGTATATTTCTCTGCCCCTTTTACTTTATAATTAGGCATAGACCTAGGAAGAGTAACCTAGTAAATACACTATTAAGATAGTCTAATTATAAAGGCAAACCCTTAATAAATAAGTTACTTTTACTAGAGCTTTAAAAGAAAATAATAGCTACTAAAGAACTAGTAAAAGAAAAGATACTAATATATAAGAGAAGATATAGTAAGATACCTTTAGGGGAGGAAAATACCCTAGTCTTAATATATTAAAGAAAATATAGTAAGATACCTTTAGAGAAGGAAAATACCCTAGTCTTAGTAAAGAGGCTTAGTAAAATGCCTTTAGGGGAGGAAAATACCCTAGCTACTATAAAGAGAGCTCTAGAGGCTAAAGTAACCTAGTTAAAAGGCTAGTTAGCTACTATAAATCTAGTAAAAGATTAGCTAAATAAGGGTGATTTCTAGGAGAAGGTAGCGTGTGTCTAAGATATTAGTGTAGTATAAGAAATATAGGAGACTATTAAGCCACTAAATCCTTACTAATCTAGGCTAAATAAACTATTAGTGTAGTTACTATAAAAGGTATAGGATTAAGATCTAGATTTATAGAGGTAAAATAGTAAGATTAATAATTCCCTAGTAAGAGGTAAGGGAAAAGCTAGTCTATAGTTATATAGCATAAGGGGCCTTCTAATATACTAAGACTAGGTAGTTATTCCCTAGGAGCCTATCTTATAATAGGAGCTTCTATAGCTATACTATAATGATTTACTAGTAGGTTACTTTAGGACTAAATATACTTTTAAGCTATTAAAGCGTTACTTCTAGTGGCTAGGTATAAGTAAGTTAGTATTAGACTATATTATAAGCTATAGGGTCTGCTAGTAGGTAGTGGCTAGAAGGCATTACTTATATAGAAGCCTTAAATCCCTACTAATACTCAGAGCATTGCATTACATTACATTACATTGTGTAATGTTTGTAATGTAATGTATTCAATACACATTACATTACATTACATTACACATTACATTACATTACACCTTACCCTTAATAATTACATTACATTACATGTAATTATTTGTAATTATTTGTAATTATTTGTAATTATTTGTAATTATTTGTAATTATTTGTAATTATTTTTAATTTTTTAATATTAAGGTTATATAATTAGATATAGATAGTAAAAAATATAATTTAACTATTAAAAAGTTTATATTGAGTTTATAAAAATATAAACTAAGGTCTTATTACTATCCTTACCTAAATTATAATTAATAAAACTAATAAAACTTATCTATTAGGTTTATTTTAAAGAAAAAACCCTATAACTAAGTGTATTAGCTATAATATAATTAATATAATTACTTTTAGACTTACTTTTAAAATATCCCTTTTCTAGGATTAGATTATATAGTAAAGTAAACAAACTATAATTACATATAAGGGAAGATTAATAGGACCCACTTTTGGACTCACTTTTATAATGTCTCTTTTCTAGGATTAGATTATATAGCAAAGTGAAGAAACTACAATTACATATAAGGGGTAATTAATAAGATCCACTTTTAGACCTACTTTTATAATATCTCTTTTCTAGGATTAGATTATATAGAAAAGTGAAGAAACCATAATTACATTTCAGGTGTAATTAATAAGACCCACTTTTAGACCCACTTTTATAATATCTCTTTTCTAGGATTAGATTATATAGCAAAGTGAAGAAACTATAATTACATATAAGGTGTAATTAATAAGACCCACTTTTAGACTTACTTTTAGAAGAAACTATATAACTAGAAAGGGAAACTAAAGATAGTAAATATTATTAAACTTACTTTTAAAGCTTATTTTTAAATACCTTTAATATTAATAAAAATATATTATAAATATTATAAAAATATATTATAAATATTATAAAAATATATTATAAATATTATAAAAATATATTATAAATATTATAAAAATATATTATAAATATTATAAAAATATATTATAAATATTATAAAAATATATTATAAATATTATAAATATTTATTATAAAATAGTTAAGTCCTTTTTTATTAGCTTTTCTAAGGTTTTTTACTTTTTCTTTAGCATAAAAAACCTTACAAGTTAATATAATTACCTATAATTATACTTAAATAGCTATATAGCTAGGAATTTCTTTATTATATATATTTAAATTTCTTTTTTATAATAAGAAATATATATATATAAATATATTATTATTAGAGTTTTAATCTTATTTATATATAATAAAAAGAAATTTCTTTAGGGTAATTATTATATTTTAAGTAAAGAAAGTATATTAAAAAGAATAGTAAATCTAAAAAAAAAGTTCTTTAACTAAAAAAACCTTTATAATTTAAAGAAAAAATAATAGTATAGTTTATCATTAGAATATACTATATTTAGCTACTATATACCTGTAAATAGCTTATTAGTCTAAATAAGCTTAAACATTAAAAAATTATAACTAAATAACTAAATTATAATAATAAAAAACAGTAATATTAAGTTAATAGAGAAAAATCTAAAGAATATTATAAGATATTAATATACCCCACTTATATTTTACCCTAACATTACATTTGTAATGAATGTAATGTATTGTAATGTAATGTAATGTAATGTGTAATAATTACACATTACATTACATTACATTACACATTACATCCAAACCCCAAATATTACATTACATTACATTACATTACATGCTCTGCTAATACTATAGTAACTATAGGCAGAAATCTTAATAGATTTTATTATAGGATTGCTAGTTACCTAAGCAAGTAAATAAGAGACTAATGTAATTCTAGTGATTATAGACTAATTTACTAAGTACTCTGTCTTCTTACTTATAACTATAATAATTAATATAGCTAAACTAGTAAAGCTTTTCTATAAGGAAATTAAACTAAGGTTTAGGGTACTAGAGGGCATTATATCTAATAGGGGATTAGTCTTTATAAGCTAATTCTAGTTAGACTTATACTACCTATTATATATAAAGTAAAGGCTTTTTATAGTATTTTACCCCTAAACTAATAGGTAAATAAAGAGAATAAACTAAGTGCTTAAGCATTACCTCTAATGCTTTATAGCTAATAACTAATAGATATAGCCTAAGCTACTCCTAATAGCCTAATTTACCTATAATAATATAGTAAATAGGACTATAGGCTACTCTCCTAATTACTCCCTTATAGGCTATTTACCTAAGTTTTACCTAGCTCTTAGAGATAAGACTAAAGAAAGGGAGGTGCTAGAAACCTATATATATATTATAAAGCTATATAAAGTTAGAGAGTAGCTAAAGTAAAACTAGGTAAAAGCTACTAAGACTTAAGTAAAGTACTATAACTAGTATTACTAGCTACTAACACTAAAAAGAGGTAACCTAGTACTATTATTAGTAAAGAATATTAGGCTTAAGGATATAAAATAAAAGCTAACCCCTAGATTTATTAGACTATTTTAGGTACTTAATACTATAGGAAAATAAGTATATAAACTTACATTACCTAAAAAATATAGTTAGCTATATAATATATTCTATATTAGCCTATTAAAGCTATAGAATTACTATAAAGACACTAGAGATAAGGAAATACTAATACTAGACTTAGAGAATAAAGATAATAAGTATAAAGTTAAGGAGGTTAAGGACTATAGGAAGACCTAAGAAAGCAATAAATACCTAGTAAAATAGAAGGGTTAGCTAAGCAAATATAACTAATAGGTTATAGTAAAGAATATAGAAAGCGCTTAATATATAATTTAGGCATTTTACTAAAATAAGTTTAGTAAGAAAAGTAATAAGATATAAGTAAGTTATAGGTAAAAAGATATAATATTCTTATAGAAAAGGCCTAGCCTTATTAGCTACTATTATACTCTAATTAATAGTCTAGGAATTACTATAGAAAAATAAAAGAAAAGGGCCCTAAAGGTTAGGTAATACTAGGGGAAAACTCTCTATTATAGCGCTATTATAGCTTAATACCTTATTGCCTTAGATAGTATATTCTACGCTATTTTTATCTGTATTAATCACCTCCTTTATAGCATAGAAAAGGTAGTAAATTACTATTACCTAGGCTATATAGCCTAGGTTAGCTAGCTAAAGCTAAAGAACTATACGTGCCTTCTAGATAGCTATAGCCTTATAATAGTTTTCCTATAGAAAAGTTAGTAAAAACTTACTAAAAGTATAGTAAAAAACTAAGGGAACTTATAATACTAGGGGTAGGAGTAGTAAAAAATATAGTAACCTAGAGTTACTACTAAGAAATAATATATTACTAGTATATAATAAATATAGCCTATATAAAAATATAAGTAAAGACTAGGTAAAGAGGTAAAGAATTACTAACTTAGTAGCTCTTAGTAATACTAGTTAAACTAAATATAATATAATAGGTAATATTAGCATAGTTAAAGCCTATAATAAGGCTAATATAATACTTAGTAAGTTAGTAATAAGTTACCTCTAAAAACATAGGGATAGGCTTATTAGACTCTTTATCTTCTATAGTATCTAGAAGTAACTAGATCTAAAATAGAATTATTAATAAATTAGAAAAATTACCCTTTATAGTAAGTATAGCCTATAATAAAAAGTTAGTAATAAGGAGTAAAAAAGTAAGTAATAAGGGGATAAATTATAGTCTTATAGGTATTACCTCTTTTCTTACACTAGATATAGCGCTTAGAGGCATAGGCCTTAGCTAGGTTAGATAATAAAGCCTAGGGGAAAAGACACTTAATCTTAGGTATCTTAGGCTTAATAGGTAAGTATTTCTTAAACTTAGTATATCCTATATATAAATAGTATATATAGGAGCACTTCTTTAAGTAAATAGTTATTATTTTAATAGTAAGATAGTAGTAACTAATAGGGGAAAAGTAGTAGTATATAAAGGTTATAATATTTTATAAAAAATAAACTATAATTATATAAGGATAAAAAAGGTAAAGTAATAGAGAGTTATAGGCATATTTATAGTTAAGCGCTATGTGTTATTTATTATTATTTTAATATAGCTATTACTTAGCAAATAGCTATAAAATAGCTAGTGAAAGCTATTTAGAAGCCTAGCTATAAGTGAGGGGGTAATTATAAGGCCTTACTTATAATATAAGTACACTAGCGCACCTTATAGATAGGCTACGCCCTAGGGCTAAGTCCACGTAATGCTAGCGAGCCACTAGCTATAAGCTAGTGACTTACACATATAACACACTTAGACCTAGCAAGCTTTAGTCAATATACTAGAGCCCCTATACCTCTTGCCTAGCTACCATTGTTCTCACAAGAAGTATACTTAGGGTATTCTCCTTACTTCTCCTTAGAAAATAGTAACTTACTAGTAAGTAGCTTAGCACTAATTAGTAAAGAATTACTAATAGGTAGCTTAAACCTAGCTAGGGGAGGTAATAAATTATTATAAGCTACACTAAGGCTTAGATAGAAATATATAGCTAAATTAGCTATAATATAAGTAATTTACTAAAGAGTAGTTAAGCCTTTCTAGGAGCAAAGATTCTCTTTAACCTAAGTATATATATTAGAATTTATATTAATTAAAATATAGGCTAGTTAATAAAAAGTGTATTATAAAGGAAAGAAAAGGAAGCCTATAATTATTATATTAAGAGATCCTTTATAGGAGAGAAGTATAGGTATAAAAGTAAGAGAGCTTACTTTAAATTTATATTAAATTTAAGCATTACTAAAACACTATATATCTGCTAGTTAAGATATTAGTTAGTAATTATAATAACCTTAACACTAACTAGGGGGTGTGTTACCTAATAGTAAATATAGCGTTTATAATAAATAAATTTACACCTATAACTATATTAGGGGAGCTAAAGATACACGTTGCTAAACGTAATAATTTATAATAAAAGCATATAATCTATAATATAATAGCTTTCTCTATAAAAGAGGAGCTTTTATCCTTCTATTTATATAATAGAGATAGCTTTAATCCAATCCTTTTCTAACCTTCTTCATCCTGCTAGGGGAGATCTTTTCAAGTCACGTGCCTAACGCACAACATGGATGACGATCTCCAGTGGAAGTGGATCTCTATCTACAAGTTGAAGGGTCCAACCTTTACTACTGGGTGCAGAATGGTACAGTCGTAGTTTGACGAGAAATGGATGGGGGGTGAAAACCTGTGTTTTACACAGCCGGTGAATTCGTGATTTCATCCAGGCCAGCCCGGCCATGCAGCCATTATGTACAAGTGCAGCTAAGTATAACAGCCATCGACGTGATTCTTCATCTTTTTCAGTCCAAGCATACTTTAAAATGAAACCCGCCATGCAATGATTAACCAAGTCAACAGGGTTTTCTCATCCGTCCAGCCATCATGGATGGAGCGTTATACATTTGTCCAGTTTTGTTGACCCAACGCCGGTCCCTGAAGATGTTGCGAGATTTTTTTTTAAGACATCTCTCGTGAATAGTAGTAGTACATGTCATGTGTTTTGTCCACAGCCACATGAACTGATGGTGTATGATATAGTTTCTGAAGGGTGTAAGATGTAGGATATAGGTTATGTGGTTTGGGAATAGTTTTTGACGGGGGGATGAGGGGAGATGAGGGGAGATGAGAGTATTGGTGTGAGAGTGGCATCCTATGTGTTCTTGACGACGCCGACCTTGGCGGCACGCAAGACGCGGCCGTTGAGCTTGAAGCCCTTTTGCTGCACGTGGAAGACGTGGTTGTTCTCCTTGTCGGGCTGGGGAGCCATAAAGGTGGCCTCGTGCTCGTTTGGGTTGAACTTTTCGCCTTCGGGGCTGAGACGCTCCAGGCCGTGCTTGGCGAGGGTCTGCATGAGGATTTTCTCGGTCATCTTGAGACCGTCGTAGAGGTTGATGAGGTCCTGGGAGGCTTCGTCCTTGGCGGCGAGCTTCTCGGCGGGAACCATTGCGAGGGCGCGGTCGAGGTTGTCGACGCTCTCGATGAGGTCCTTTGCGAAGTTCTGGATGGCGAATTCTCGGGCCGTCTTGACTTCGCGCTGGGTGCGGTCTTGTAGGTTGCGGAAATCGGCGACGGTGCGCATGCATTTGTCCTGTTATGCGGAGTCAGTTACCAAGTTCCAAATCACAGGTAACGATGGCCCTGGAAGCTTGCGAGGTCGTGTTTGACGAACCTTCCAATCCCTGGCTTCAGCGTCCTTGGCCTCGAGGTTCTTTTTGACCTCGGCGAGAGCATCAGACTCGGCAGCAACCTCTTTTGGCTCAGCCTTCTCACCCTCAGCATTCTCACCCTCAGCCTTCTCACCCTCGGCTGGTGTCTCCTTGGCGTCGCTATACCACCGGGCGACGACAGGCTGTGCTGTTCTTGATGACCAGGCAGTAGGAGCATTCTGGAACCGAGTGCGCAGCATAGGCAGATTGGCTGCAAGGCGAGGAGCGGAGCGCAAAGCTCTAGAAGACGTAGACAAGGCCTGGCGCAACATTGTGGAATGTGGTATGGTGATGCTGTGAGGAAGCGGATAGTTCAATGGTAATCCGTAAGCATACAGTGAAATGGCTTGTCGGGAATCAGAAAATTCGCGATGCCGAATGACGGAGGCAAAGGAGGGCAAAGGAGGCGGACTAACTACGGACCGCTCCTCCATCCATGCCAGGTCTCTGCCGGGGCAGGCGGCAAGGCGGGTGAGCCGCTTACTAATTATTTATTAGCCACAAGTGGTTTGGTGGGCTGGCAGCTGCGGCACCTGGCCAGGCGGCTGTTGGCCTGCGACACGCGCGCTGTGGCAACCTGGCGGGCAGGGCAGCAGCAGCAGCACAAGTTGTAAGCTGGATTTGACTCTTGCTTGCATCGCATCTGGTCTGGAGCTCCAGTCGTTTTCAATTGCTTCATCAGCATTGAATTCCGCCACCCCTTCGCAACACGCACATCGCTTTGCTAGTCCGCTGCAACAGCTGTCGGCACCTGCGTCTGGCAAGCAGCATCCTGTGACGGTTTTGTCCTCCACCAACTCTCGGCGCTCCCACGCAATCAAGTCGCTTCCTCACCACGGACACGCACAATCTCCAGACATGGCGGCCGCCGACTCAAGCCGGCTCCAAGAAGCCCAGAAGCTGGCCAAGACAGACCCGCGAAAGGCCGAGGCCATCTACAAAGAAATCACTTCCAAGGCTCCTGCTGCCACATCCGACGCGGCCACTCGAGAGTATGAGTCGGCGTTGACTAGCTTGGGGGAGCTGTACCGAGATGAGAAGTAAGTGACGAGACTCGCCCATGCTGCCTTGGAACAGCACCATGTACCGAGTAATCCGTGGATTTGGCCCAAATAAAACTAACAAAAACGCACAGGAAGGCACAAGAGTTGGTAGACCTTGTACGAGAGAGTCGTTCAGTATTGTCGTCCTTTGCCAAGGCGAAATCATCCAAGCTCGGTACGTCACCGCCAAAGTTTACAAGACATGATGAAAACAAATCACAACTGACTCCACCCACTGCAGTGCGACAACTCTTGGATCTCTTCAAAGAGATCCCCAACAGCACCGATACAGAGGTCTACATCACAAAGGACTGTATCGAATGGGCCACGGCCGAGAGACGCGCCTTCCAGCGTCAGGATCTCGAGGTCCGCCTCGTCGCCCTTCACATGACCAAGCAAGCATACTACGAAGCGCTCACCCTCATCAACAGCCTCCTGCGTGAGCTGAAGCGGCTCGACGACAAGCTGCGGCTGGTTGAAGTCCAGCTCCTCGAATCAAGAGTGTACCACGCCCTGGGCAACATCCCCAAAGCCCGTGCAGCTTTGACAACGGCGCGAACCAGCGCCGCGAGTGTCTACACCCCGCCGACGCTGCAAGCCAACCTCGACATGCAGAGCGGTATGCTCCACGCCGAAGAAAAGGACTTCACCACGGCCTTCTCCTACTTCATCGAGGCGCTAGACGGCTACCACAGCCTGGACGAGAGCACCAAGGCCCAGGCTGCGCTGCAGTACATGCTCCTGTGCAAGATCATGCTGAATCTCGCAGACGACGTAAACCAGCTCATGACGTCGAAGCAGGCCGTCAAGTATGCCGGCAAGAACCTCGAGGCCATGAAGGCCATTGCCAGGGCCCACTCCAACCGCTCCCTGGAGGAATACGAGCGTGCCCTCTCCGCCTACCGCTACGAGCTGGGCAGCGACGCCTTCATCCGCAACCACCTCCGCCGATTGTACGACGCCATGTTGGAGCAGAACCTCATCAAGATCATCGAGCCGTTTTCCCGCGTCGAAATCGACCACATCGCCAAGATGGTCGGCCTCGACACCCAGCAGGTGGAGAGGAAGCTATCGCAGATGATTCTCGACAAGATCATCATTGGTGTGCTGGACCAAGGAGCAGGATGTCTGATCATTTACGATGAGACACACCGGGACGAGTCGTATGACGCCGCATTGGCAACAATTGATAAGCTGAGCGGTGTGGTGGACGTTCTGTACACGAACCAGGCGTCCATGCTAGAGTAGATGCAAAGTTTTTTTTTTTTTCGTACTGTATCATGTCCTGGTAGAAATGGCGTTTAAGAAGGCTCGTCCATGTATGCGCGCTTGTATTGTGATGACACTGTGAATTGATTGCCATTGAGTACTGTAATCAGTCGGTCATCGCTAATCAGACCAAACAAAGTGGTATCATGAAACACAAAAAAAGCGACGACCCAACACCATCCTGAACACCGCCCAGCAAAAACAGATCCACTCGCAAATAACCTATAAACCACATGTCCCAACGATGAATATACAAAAAGATTTAAACCCCCCCCCCCCCCCCCCTCCGGAAACCAAGAAACAGAAAAAAAAAATCAAATCATCATCGTCATCATTCCTGTTCCGTTGCGCCGTGTTCAATGGAACATGGGTCTCTGCTTCCTTTTCCTCTTCTGCTCGCCCAGTATCAGCGCAAACAACCTCTTTGCCAAGACACCTTCATCCCACCCGCCTACTTCGGCTTTGAACGCATCCACACAGTCTAGATGCCATCGCTGCAGCGCCATGCTCTCCCCGTGGCTTTTAACCAACTTGCCGAGATACTTGTCTGCTCGTCGCGTGTACGCAATGGGGAAGGGCTGTTTCCGACGGAGCTGGAGGAGCTCGTCGAGGAGGAGCCAGTGTCTGCGGGTCCAGGTTGTTTGGGAGAGTGGCTGGACTGCCTGTCTTGGAAGGGGGGGTGCATCTTCCATGGAGATGTCGTTGATGGAGCTGTTCTCCTTGTCGTCTGGGTCTGGGTCGAGGACAGGTTGATGAGAGAAGGGGTCGTGACGCGCGCGGGCTTGCTCGGCGGGCGAGAGGACGCTGCTTGTGAACTCGACGACTCGGCCGGGAGTATGGGGCTTCAGGGGAGACCGGAGAGCAGACTTGGTGGGGGACGCGTTCCTGGGAGGGAGAGGCCGGAGGAGAGGCCGGTGGAAATCAGAAGATGCTTCGCTGGCGTTGGACGTCTGCTGGGTCCAGCGGTGGATGTCCGCGAGGGAGAGCTGCATGCGGGGAGGAGTGACGGCTGCAGAGCGGTCGGAGGACGGCTGGAAGAAGGATTGACTGGTCTGTCGGGGCCGAGGTGCGAAGTTCTGCTTTTGCGCGTCAAGAGGCACGGAGATGTGCTCGGGCGTGGCTGGAGACGAGGATCTTTCAACCACGGGCGCTGGTTGCTGTTGCTGTTGCTGTTGCTGCTGCAGCGACGGTGGCTCTTCGTCTTCTTGTTCTTGTTCTTCTTGTTGTTGCAGCTGCTGTTGTTGTTGTTGTTGTCGTCGTCGTCGTGGTTGCGGTTGCGTCGGTGATGTAGCAACATCTGGTTGCCTCCGGCGAGCAGGAGAGAACAAAGCACTTCTCGCACTGCTGTCAGGGCGAAACTCTTTCTGCGGGATTTGCGGAAACATGGAGCTCGTGGGGACCACTGGGGGTGCCCGTTGGGCCATGGACATCGGAGCCAGCGGTTCCTGCGAAGCAGGCTGTGACTTTGTTGGCATGAACTTCTGGGCAAGCATACCAGGGATTGCTGCAGGAGAAGAGAAGAATGAAGACAGATCGAATCGCTTGTCCTTGACAGCGGACGCGGGTGCTTGGGAAGCCTTCTTGGCTTCCTCTTCTTCCTCCTGCTGTCTTTGAGCGAGAAGCGAGTACTCGTCTGGCTCGCTGGACTGGGCAGCCTGGCCTTGGATACAACTCGGCTCTTCCGTCAGATGAGATAGGTCCGGAACCGACTGTGAAATCATCCGTGAAGTCGCAGGTCGATGGATGCTTTTCTTGGTCCATGGACTCGGGATCGCGCCACGACGCTGATTACTTGGGGCGACACGTTTGCCGAATGATTGTTGTCTTGGTGGACGAGGAGTCTCACGCTGTGCCTCTAATTCCCAGATGTCTATGTCATCATCCCGTATCTCCTGGTCAGCGTCCGCTTCCTCTCGGGGCTTGAGGCTCGCTTCCCGCGATGGCTCGTGTACAGGCTCGTTTGCAGGCTCGTGTGCAGGCTCGTGTAAAGGCTCGAATACAGGTTTCTGGAAGGTTTCAGGGTTCTTCTCCGCGGAAGCAGGTCCTACTCCGTGCTCAGGTAGCCCAGCAGCCTCTCGTAACGAATTGTCGCCTCGCAGATTTGGGCTGATGGGTCCCTCTCTGACAACCCAGCTCATGGCCCCATCGCTCGGCGGCGTGACACGCATTGAGCTGGCTGGAGACTGTCGCAAAGGCGATCTGCCCTCGTCAATAGACGGCTCTACGCTATGCCGAGCCGAGTTTGCAAAGGCAGCAGTGTGGGCATTCGTCGCCGCAAAGGGGTCAGGAGTCTCCTCTTGGGCAGGACTGTTCCGCTTTGCAGCAGCCGCGGCAGTATTACGTGGCTGCAAGGGACTCCGACTCATTCGACGACTAGTCTGGCTGTCTCGAGATCCGGTCCATGAATCTTTGCTTCCGGGTCGCCTGAAAGGACTCCCCAGCTGTTTTTCACGGCTCTCGGGAGATGGCGGATCCGAGGTGATACTCTGGAGGACTTGTCCTGCTCGAACAATTGCCGACAGGTGTGGCCGTACCGTTTTGCTCAGAGATGTTTCGTGTTGTAGCGACTGAGGTTCTTGCAACGGTGAGGAGACTCGATTCAGAGGAGTCGCGTCGAACGATCGTCGAGTAAACTCAGTGGGTGCTACTGGTTGTCCCAGTTCGGGGTCAGGCTGGGGCTCTGTTCGAACAATTGGGCCATGAACATCCGCTTCTCCTTTATCTTCCTCCCCTCCTTCCTCCTCCCCCTCCTCCACCTCCTCCTCCTCTTCTTCTTGCAGATTGTCTTGCATTTCTTCATCCCCCAGTTCCTCATGCTCCATCTGGGCATGCTCCATTTGGTCGTCATCCTCCATCAGGTCATCTTCTGCCTGCTCAATCTCAAGTTCCTGTACTTCTTCATGTCGTTTCTCAGCAACAGGAAGGGGAGTATCTCCGATACGACCAGGATACCTTGGTGAAGATGCAAGCCTGGACGAAGGTCGGATTGAAGGCACAGGCTGTTCGGCAGCGAGGCGAGAATTGTCGTCAAACTGCTCGGGAGATCTAGATGACGACCTCATTCTGGACAATGACCGCGAGCTTCGATTTGATTTGTAGCCGGCTTGGTCAGATGTCTGGATATCAACTTGTGGCGGCGTGTCATCTGGCGTAGGCAGGCGAGCTTGGTCCGACGCTGCTGCTGTGCTAGCAATGGATGCTGCGATGGTACGCTCTTCCTCCGCTTGAACCGCTGCCTCCATGGCTTCAGCCATCTCGTTGTCGAAGCCGTCTTCTACTTCTTGTTCTTCCCGCTCTTTTCCATCGTCTACTTCTTGGACGCCTTGTTCTGCCCTATCTTCTTCGACGTCCTCGATGTCCTCGGCGTCCTCGGCGTCCTCCACTTCCTCAACCTCGGCCTCTTCCTGGAAGATGTTGACTACATCTTCACCTCCTCGGGAGTCTTGTTGATCGCCCTCTGAGTCGACTATGTACTCTCCAACTTGGTAGTCTTTTAGGTTCTGATCTTCCTCTTCGTCCTCTTCATCAGCTACGAAAAGGCTGGGCTCGGGATCGGCTGCTTCTTCTGCTTGCGCTTCTGGCTCTGCTGGCTCTGCTGGCTCTTCTCGATGAAATGCCTCTTCAAGCAATTGGTTGTTTTCACTTCCATCATCAAATCTTTGGTCAGCTTGTACGTCATTTGCAGCTTGTTCATGCTGAATCATGTCGGTCTCCATATTGTCGTCTAATCCGTCCTGCTCAAGAGTTTCCAATTCGTCCTCTTTCTCGTGAAGCATCTGTTTCTCCCTCTCCTTGAGAACCTCGGCGGCAATACGAGGAAGTTCAGGATAGCGCACTTCCGCTTCTCCGTGTGTCGGGACAACCTCGAGTTGCTCTTCTGGGGCCCCATCTTCTTCTGCTTCTGCCTGCTCTCCTGAAGACTCGTCCTCACGTTGCCTCGTCCCATTATCGGCCACATCTTCGTCTCGTGACTCGTCCAGCTGAACTTGATCGCCCTCATCCTCCAAGTCATCATAGGTCATGTTTTCTTGCCGTCGCCGAGGCGTCGCTGCCGCCAGTACAGCATCAGGAATTACGGAGAAGGAATCCTCAAAAGAATCTGGTTGCCCTTCTTCCGGATGACTTGCATTTCGAAGGTATTGATGAAACTGCGGCGACGCGGGAGAGTCGGTGGTTGGGGCCGTCTTCGCAAACGTCGCTTCTTCTGCTTGGATCGCGCTGTATTTCAAGACACGATGCCTGAGGGGCGATGAGTTCACGCCCTTGCGTGGACTGCGAGACCATTTGGGGCTCGGGCGTTCATTAGGCGACGACGAAGATTGTCGCGCAGGTGTAGACTCTCTTCTTGAAGGGAGCTGTTCTTGGGGCAATTCCGGTGGCTGTTCTTCCCCTTCTTCCTCTAATGTATCGGGCTCTGCAGGCTGCGCGATAGTGATCAGGTCAGGCAGGTCAGGAAGATGGACTGCGTCAGCATCGTTTTCCGGGTCGCCTTCCTCAGCGCCTTGCCTGAGAGCCTCTAGTGTATTATTGATGATGAGGCTAGTCTCCTCTCCAAACTCCTCATGCGCTACTGGATGGACAGAGCTGTTGAAGTCTGGGTGTAAAGACTGTATCGACTCCATGAATATCATACTGAAGTCCTCGCCGTGTGCAATGGTGTCATATGCTGACGGTTCCATCGTGGCAGGAGGGCCTGCATCACGCAGTAGCTCATCAGTGGATGACCCATCACTTTCAGCCGCTGCCAAATCACCATAGCCGTAATCATCATAGTCACCCGCTTGTGAGGTCTCGATTTCTTGTTGTTGGTCGACCAAGTGGTTGAGAGCGCTGGGTGCGAAACGAGGTGATGACTGAGGCTGAGGTATCTCATCTCTAGTCCAAGCTGGGGCTTTTGGCGTGGCCTCATTCGATATCGATGCCATCCAGATATCAGAATCTGGCTCAACTGGACCACCTGTAGCAGGGGATGGAGACGAAGGCGCAGCGGAAGCTAGAACTGGCGCCGGAGCCGGGTCGGCGGCTTCGGTGGCTTCGCCATCTGTTGATTCTGATGGAGCTCTCACAAGGTCAACCTCGTCATCGCTAGTGACAGGAGGTAGCTGTGTCGTGTCGAGACTGATATCGCCCACTTCGCCTGCAAGTTCGAGCAATTCGTCCGGCGCAAGCGCTTGCCGCCTCCGCCTCCCCCTTCTCGCTGTTGATGCTCGTGGCGTGATATCTGTTCCTACCTTGGTCGAGATCGCAGTGTTCGGGGTCTTGCGCGGGCGAAGGTTTCTTTTTGGTGTAGGTGTCGTTCGCACGCTGGGTTCGGATTGCGACTCTCCGTCGTCTTGGCTCGCCATCGTCCTCGCGCGGCGAGGTGTGCTCTTGACAAGCGTGCCTGCGCGCCTCTTTGTCCCCGCGCCTGGCATGGGAGTTCCATTGGACTTGCGTTGACGACCTCGGGCCCTGGGAGTTGTCGCGTCCTCCGGCTCTTCCTCTCTTGACTCGCGAAGAGGAACGGTCGTCGTGGTTGTTCGGCGTCTCAGTTGGCGCGCAGGTGTTGAGGAGACCGACGTAGGTGACTGGAATAACTTGCGCCTAGCGCTGCTGCCAACATTGTCATCCCCATCCAACTGAGCTGTGGTGAGCAGCCTCTTGGACGAGGTTCCATCGCCGACTTGTGGCTCGACCATCTGCTTTCGGGGCGAGCCGCCGAGAGATACAAGACGCTGGGATGACTGACTGCGAGTGACACGACGAGTCGCAGACAAAGGGGATTGCGAAGCCGGGTCTGCCATCGTCGAATCATTGAGAGGATCCGGCGATGACATGTTGTGGCGCGCAGCCGTTGTGATGGAATTGGACACCGCACTCCCAGTCGCAACGGTTTTTTTTTTTTTTTTTTTTTTTTTTTTTGCTTTTTCTTGTTGTCTCGCGTGTCTTTTGTTTGGCTCAAATGACGCACTCGGGTCCCGTTAGACGTGTACACGCGTGGTGCCGACGGTGGTGGACATGGAATGCATAGCCAGCGAAATATGGAGTACGGAGTACAAAAGATACAATGCCGTTGCGCGCGGCTCACTGCGTACACGGGTCGTGAACAGGCAGCATGGGTTGGTTGTTCTCGCGGCATGGATGGAGGAGGCGTTGCTAATTTTGTTTACTTGAATCCCTTTCAGGACTAGCGCCAAGTCAGGTCTGCTCCGCAATTATGGTTCTTCCGTGCCCCGCTTTCGAGCGTTGTGGGGTTGCTCAGATGTGCCAGTTGCCAGCTCGCCTCCAGGGCCAGTCACATGCGTGGCAGCAGCTGGCGGCTGTCACAGGCCCAAGGTTTGACGGGTCTGTCGGGGCGGGCAAGGCGCGCGGGCTGCGGAATCGCACGGAGGATAATAATGATTTCATTACGGCCACAGAACGGCCAAACAGACTACCTCGGCTCACACTACCAAAGGGGTGGGGAGGGGGGGCCGTTGCAGCTCATCGATTGACTTCTCCAGATTCTTGACTTAAATAAACCCTCCCCGCTGGCCCACGGGGAGTTGTTGTCGTTCCTCGCTCCACTGTGTGGCAATAATAAGCAATAAGTCGTCTTCCTCGTCCTCGCCTTCGCTCTCGCCTTCGCTCTCGCTTTCGCATCGCATCGCATCGCATCTCATCTTCCCCACGAGACGCGCAGCACAATGGCCGCCAAGACGCCAATCCCCCAAAACGACAATGTCGCCCACGCCCTCGCCGGCGCAGGTGGTGGTATTTTGTCCATGGTGTTGACGTACGGAAAACTCACGATACCTCTGCAATCACGTCACGTACTTGATTGGATGCGCGCGCGCAGCCCGCTTACATTGCCAGCTACAGATACCCCCTCATCACGCTGTCCACCCGTGCCCAGGTCGAGTCCAAGAAGGCCGAGAGCAAGTTCACGGACGCTGTCCAGAGGATCGTCGCCCGCGAGGGAGTCGCCGGCTTGTACTCGGGCATCAGCTCGGCCCTCTTTGGCATCAGCGTCACCAACTTTGTCTACTACTACTGGTACGAGTGGACGCGGTCCTTCTTCGAGAAGGCCGCCGCGACGGCCGGCCGCGCCAGCAAGAAGCTCACCACCGTCGAGTCCATGATTGCCGGGGCCATTGCCGGCTCGGCCACCGTCATCATCACCAACCCCATCTGGGTCGTCAACACTCGCGTCACCACGCGCCAGAAGCACTCCGAGGCCGATCTCGAGGCTGGCAAGCCGGCCCCGACGCCCCCCTCCACCATGGGCACCCTCATGTCCCTCCTCCGGAACGAGGGACCCCAGGCCCTGTTCTCCGGTGTGCTGCCGGCCTTGGTCCTGGTCATCAACCCCATTCTTCAGTACACGCTCTTTGAGCAGATGAAGAATGCCGTGGAGAAGAGGAGAAAGGTCACTCCTGCCGCGGCCTTCTTCCTCGGTGCGCTCGGCAAGCTGTTCGCCACGTCGGTGACGTACCCTTACATCACCGTCAAGAGCCAGATGCATGTTGCTGGTAGCCACAGCGGCAAGAAGGAGGGCATGAGCGAGACTCTGAGAAGAGTGATTCGCGAGGAGGGCTACGCTGGTCTCTACAAGGGTATGTTCAGTCGTTACCGAAGGGCCCCCCGAAGGGACCCCCGAAGGGGCCCAATTTCGATTCTCCTTTTTTCTTTTTTCCTTCCTGGTTCGAAACTAAACACATTGAAATAATAGGTATCGGCCCCAAAGTCTCCCAGAGCGTCTTGACTGCTGCTTTCCTGTTTGCCTTCAAGGATGCTCTGTACGAGCAGACTGTCCGTTTCCGCATGGGCCGCAAAGCTTAGTTGCCTCAACGCTTTGCCACTTACTGTCCGTGCAAAATCGGATCGTGACGATGACATGGGGGGGTTAACCGAGTTGTATTTCCGCTGCGCTGCGCCGCGCCGCGCACATTGCAAATTAGCGACGCGAGATGCTTGAAACCCCGTGAAACTGTGCAGGAAGGGAAGGCCAAGGAAGAATTTTCCTTTCGGAATTCCTCTCGGTACAGCTGCTATGGATGATGGCGGACCGTGTATGAAAAAAAATGCAAGCAAGCGAGATGAGGAAATTGAAATGACGGAAAACAAGCCAAGTCAAGTCAAGCGCGCGATGGCTGTTTTTAGGGATGTGATGCCTTCCTTTGGCGACAAGTAGATCTGTATATACCATGGTAACAGACAGATTTTCGTCATCTTATTAATTTAGTTTTATGGGTTTTTTTTTGGGGGGGGGGTTTTTTTTTTTTTTTTGAGTGAGAGAGAGAGAGAGAGAAAAGCGAGCCCCGCTGCCGCTGTATAAACTACTCATCAAGTAACAGGCACTATGCGCGGAACTATCCACCACTCATGATACGCCTTATCCGACGTGGGAACCTCGGCCAAGACACTCAACGTAGCAGCCTCGTCCCCCCCAGCCTTGAGCAATGCCTTTCGCAACGTTGACACAGCCACGCCCGTGGCAATACACGACTTCAGTGCGTCCTTTGCCGAGCCGATCCACTGCTCGTGCGAACCCACGGAGAAGGATTCCTCTGCTGAAAGCTTCCCCAGCGCTTCGAGCCCTCGTTTCGCGCTCGTCGCCGCCCGCTCAGCATGCTCGAGGAGCGCAGACGTGCTCGAATCAGGCTGCTTCGTGCCGTCGCTGAAGTCCTCGAACGTCGGGAGAGCGGGCAGCCCGATGGGGGAGAACGGCCTCATGCGCAAATCATAGCGAAGCCTGTCGTTACTATACGGTCTCGGGGGCGCGCTGATGAGCTTGCAGCGGTCGAGGACGACGTACACGCAGCAGAGGGCGTCGGACAACTCCCACGTGACTGCTGCGTCGAGCATGGATAGTCGCGTGTAGGAGAGGGACCGCTGGAGTTGCTGCTCGGCGGGGGGGGGGAGGACTTGGCTCCGGGACTGCGTGGCTCGCCGGACGACAAAGGTCTTGATGCGCTCGACGTGCTGGAGACGTGACTTGGACAGGTAGTTTAGGTACCAGTACATGCCTGCCATTTCGTCAACCTGGTAGACTTGGAGTTCGAATCCGAGCTGGACGATGGCTTCCATCTGGCGGAGCTTGTAGAGATATGTCCAGGATGACAGGGGGAGAGAGTACGTTTCAATGGGGTTGAGGCCGAGGGGGGATCGTTGCATGACGGGCTGCTCTTCGGCGCGGATCTGCAGGATCTCATCAATTTCTTCTGCGTCGACTTGGAGGTTTTCCCAGTCGCGGACCAGGTGGCAGAGGGTGCGGCGCACGCGGCACCGGTTCTGACAGGCTGTGCGGAAGATGTCGAGGAAAGGCTGGGCGGCCCGTTGGCGGAAGAGCTCCATTTTCTGGGACATGACGAAGCGGGGGTCCTGGGGTGCCTCGATCTCGTCGTTGTCTCGGTCAAGGAGCGGGTGTGCGGGGAGGGTGACGATGGAGAGGTCGTCGTCGAGGAGTTGCCGGACAGACATGGATCCGAGGATCTCCATGGCGTCGAAGAGGAAGGTTTGGAGGAGGGTCCGGATGTACACCATTGGTTGGGGCTTTTTGGACTGAAACGACTGGACGAATGTCTGGTTTGATGAGGACAGGAGACGTCAGCATGCAGGACGGCCGAAGTACATGCGTGTTGTGGTTTGGAGAGGGGACTGGATTTACTTCGCACCTGAAGACACTGGGAGTCCGTGTACTCCAAGACGCCGATGACTTCGGAGCCGTCTCTGAAGAGGCGCGATAGATGGCCAAAGGCGTCGTCAAAGTTGAGCTGAACGATGGGTCGTGGGGGCACGGTACTTGCGAGTTTGCGCTGCAGCTTCATGCTGAAGGCGTCGTCGACTGCTGATGCCAGAGAATGCGTTGAGCTTAACCTTGGGAGAATCTGCAGAGCCTCGTCCCAGGGTGCCTTGGCTTTGGACGGTTCCTTCATGTGCTGAGGTGATTTCGTGGCTGTCAGGAAGACGCTCCGCAGGTCCAGACGGCTTACGAGGGCATCTGCCATGTCATCGGGGATTGACGAACCCTTGAGGGAAAGCACAAGCTCTACCGCACGGCTGAGCACGTCTTGCACCTCTTTGGAGGGGAAGCCTGCTAGCAAAGTGCGATTATAGGTATTTGGGACGAAATCTTCCTCCTACAAGTCATGTTAGTTAGTACAACACGAGTCTCTCGTTGAAGTACATGGCAGCTCACCTCGTAAAAATGCTCTGCCTTGATGCGTTCGTTCACGTAACCGCACGCCTTGAGCATTCCCAAGCAGTACGCTCGCAGAACCTCGAGCATCGGTTGTTCATTGGCCTCCATATTTCTGGGACGCACAAAGTAAGCTTCACTGATGCTGCCGGGCTCGGGCATCAGGAGAGCTTCGACGTAAACACTGGTGAATATTGTCTGCGACAGGGGGTATCCCAAGTGCCAGGACATCTATGCGGGATTAGCCCATGCAAAGAAGACCAAGACGTTTTTTCTTTCTTTCTTTCTTCTTTTTCCGATTGTCGAGAATCCGATGTGTGACACTTACTTCATGGCAAATGAGTTGGTCCATGATGCCTAATGCCTCCTCCGGGAGCAACGGCCGTGAGACATGATACATGACGTCAAAATGCTCGCCGGGTTGAATGCACCCACTGTCCATTTTCGGGTCCATGATCTACGTTGCAATGCAGTCAGCCGAGGTGCAACTGTTGTCAAACCCAGATAATACCTCGCCACACAAGACAGACCTCGAGAGCTGCGACTGAGTCGAAGAGTGTGAAGACGTCATCTTTGACAAGCTCGGCCGGCTCCAAGGCTACCCAACCTGTCAGTGTGCCCGGCCGAAATGTTTGGAAATGTTTGGATGAAATTCTGTCTCAGCACATACTCTTTACGGCATTATCAAACTTGTCCGTAATGTCAACGGCTACTATGCCGGCGCTCTGTATGCTGGGCGGCGGCAAGGGTGGCGGCTCTCGACCGTGTCCCAATGATAACCGGGAGATTTCTGCACGACGAGTCAGAACACCGGGCATTGATTGAGACGAAACAGATTTTTCAAGATTTTGGAAACGGACCATCGGCGGCACCGATCCCGTAGTCGGCCATTTTGTGGATCTAATTTCATAGTCTGTATGATGGCATGGCCAGAGCCTATTTTGGTGGCGGCGGCCTCAGTCTTGGTTTGGAGCCGTCGTTGGTTGCGCTCATGCAATGAACGTGCGTGAGGGTCGAGACTTGACTTGAGAGTTGAGACTCGAGAGTTGAGAGCGGGATGGATGATGGATAGTAAGGATGGTAAGGATGGTAAGGATGGGGCACCCAGAGGCGGCGCCGTGTCATGCCATGCATGGCTGGGGCCGGCGTGACACAAAGTCGATGGGAGACCAACACCAGACCTTTTACTTTCGCGTCGAAACTTCTCAAAGAAGAGCCTCGTTTCTTTGATAAGGTCATCAGGTTTTAAATTTGGGGTTTTGCGAGACTTTCAGGTTACAATTCGACAGCTCACAGCTCAGCTTTTGGTCATTGGCACGCCCGCCACCCTCTCGTGCCTGCCGTCGAGAGTCAAGAGCCACATCCAGTGTTTCTATTAGCAGCGGCGCAACGATACTTCATCATGTACGAAATGCTTCGCCGAGTCGAATTGATGTAGTCTAGCAATCGATTTTGATACAGCGGCACCGCGTGCCTTTTCTCGACTAGGACAAGGCACCCTACCTAGCACACGTTGTTTGCCCTCCGACCCCCCCCTCAGTCGTTCTGCCCACTTCGCCAGTCGCGGCCTTCACATTGTCAATATCCCCAACATTCATCTAAGAGGAGGCGCTCTCAGCCATGGCGGCAGTGTTGGCGGCACCAAGTTCCTTAACCTCACCCTGCTTGCCGTTCTGTTTGCGGTATTGGGTCAGCTCCATGCGCTTCACGGCCGGATTGATTGCACCTCTTGTCAATTACGTACCGACCACTTGGCAAAGCGCAGATCCATCTCGCCCCGGCGCTCGGCAACGATTCTCTTGTCCTCGTTAAGGCTGCGGCGGACAGCGCGGGCCGCGATGGCCAGGTATCGGTTGTAGCTGTATCCAAGGTCAGCGTCGTCGAACTCGGGAAGGGTTTGTGAGCTTCGTGGTGTGTCGAAAGTCGGCGTTTCGAGAGGGTGCATGCAGCCACGGGGGATGGGTCAGTTGACGTACGTCAAGCCGGCGGCTTTCCACGCAGCAGGCATTTCGGCGGTATTGAGAAGCGACGTTGGATGAGATGTAGAATTGGAGATGCGTTGATCATAAAATAATACCGAATAACACGCCCGAGAGGACCCGGACACCTCAGGCATCAGACACTTTCGTATCACGTGATTGAGCACAACGTCTGACTCGTGCGATCCACTTCATTCTCAAAGCTACCACCACTCCGTACTTATTAGGTGCTCGAGAACTCGTCATGAAATGGGCTGCCATTCTCGAGGTTCTCCAATTACGTTGACTACATGTATATGATATTGTAGCAGCAGTCATATGGTAGGTGCCGCATCCTGTTTTTGTCGGTATGGACCCCCCCCGGGGGCCCTGCCGGGGGCTGCCTGCGGCACGCTCCTGCCTCCTCTCTCGACGTTGAACAAGATTCCCGCAAGATGACACCTCTCACGAAAGCATCAGTTACAAAACCTCCCGTCTGCCTCCCCTCCCTCCTCCGCAACCAACCTACCCCCCATTCCCGGCCGTAGACCCCCGCTCCCGACGCGAGGTATATCGCCATTGAAGCGTACCGAGGCGGGCGCGGATGCTCTGCGCGCAGGTATATGGATTCCCCGCGGGAGGACCTCGGATTCCCCAGGGCAGGATGCCTCGCCTTGGAGTCGAATCCTGGGCGATCTGCCTGGACCGAAGCGGTAGTGCGTTGGGCTGAAGCCCTGTTGCGAGCAGCACTCACCTTGGAAGGAGTTCACATTCAGTTTTCCCGCTATATCCATCAGTTGCTCGTGATGCTCAACCTCGACAGGTTTCCACGCAGAGCGGTCGCAGGTTTGAGGATCGCCTCGATGCCGGCACCAGGAAGGAACGCCCACCTTGATGCGCCTCCTCTTGCAGTTAAAACAGCCGCGTCTGCTCTTGGTATGGGCCCTCCTCTCCAGTCTCTGCTTCCGCGGTGGGTTGGCGCCGTGTAAGCGGCAAAGTTCACCGTTGCTGTGGCTGCGTCCATCAGAGCATGGGGGAGTTGCTTGACCGGGCGACGATTCAGAAAGAGTGGCAGCAGAGGTGCTGTGGTGGGAGAAGGGTCGGGAAAGGCTATCTCGTCAGCCTGTTGAAGAAAGGATGAGTAGTCAAAGTCGGACGGATCTGGAATTGGACAGGCGAGAATGCCCGGTGGGAAGTGATGCACGTGGTTCATGGTGATGCAAGATGTTTGCGATCTAATAACCGACCAAGCCTGCATGCAGGGCGAAGAGGAAAGAGTGATGAAGCGGAGGAGGTGAGGAGGTGAGGAGGTGAGGTGGGAATTTCAGAATCCCAAGTGAGCCGGCCGGCCGGCGCCAACCCCGGACAGTAAGTAATTCGAGAGGTCGATCAAGGGCAAGCGTGGCAGGGCTGAGAGCAACGTTGGACTGGGGAGTGTTCAACATCTATCCCGGTAAATTAAAGCATTGACTGTCAACATGTATAGGTCGAGTCGTCTACCCAGAATGAAGTGAGTGAATGTGCGTACAGACAGGGCACTATGCCTCTAAAGTAATTTACAGTGGGGTCCCAGTAATTCCGAAGAATTTGATGATCCGCGCGGCTTATACGCAGCGTATGGAGTTTAGAACGACGCGAGTTTATAAATGCATGCAGAATTCCCACGGCTCACCCCAAAGTTCAAGCCAAAGGGCGTGAGGTTGCTGCAGGAATCACTCATATGCAAATCACTTCTCAAAGAGAAGTTAATTTACTGGACGTGTTTACGCTCCTACATCGCCGGGCGGAAAGATGGACATATACATGCGTGAGTCGCAGCGTGACTGGTCGATGACCTGATTTGCTTTCGCACCGCCCCCAGGAAGAAACTGAGTCACTGCACGCCGCGCCGTCCCGTCCCGATGATGCACCCTGTTCATGGAATCAATTTCCCAGAGCCCCTCGACTTCCCGCAAACCCACGGGATTATCGATGATGATCTTGTGGCTGCCGCGTTTTCCGATCGGGTTTCACCCCGTTCGCAGACATGTCTGTGAAACGGCGGCGATATGGAAGCGAGATTGCTCCCGCTATGGGGCATCTTGGGGTAGGGTCAAGAATTGACAACAATGACGCGGGGGTCTTCGAAATGGCTGACCAAGAAGAACATGATGAGAAATCACTGAGAACAAGGGACATGTTTGTGCCGATAGCTGCACTGACAGTTTTCCAGCGATGCTGTTCATCCGCCAACTCGCCAGATGCAATTACGCAATGGGGACGGATGCGCTGTTGTCGTCGCGGTTTGTCCATGGCACGCCTCGTCATGACATGTCACCGACAAGTACATGAGTATTATTGGCTTGGCTCGCACGAGCAGCATTTATCGTATCGTACTGCATGCATGCAGGAGGAACGTATTATTATGTATAGGCGCCGCCGGGCGTTGTGGTCTTGTTCGACTTACTGCCGTGACCACAACGCAGGACACGTGTCCCTGTCCCACACCCCCCCCCCCCTTTCTACCCTTCCGCGCGAGTTCAGTGGCTGATTCGCCAAAGCAGGAACAAAAAAGGTTTGTGCTAGGGGAGGCCGACAGGGAGGAATGATTCGAGTCAAACCGGGGGGGGAGACAGTGCACAACATATTAACGGATTACTCCGTACAATGAACGAATAAACGCGCATCCGTCAGAAATTGGATGTGCATCCGCCGTTAGTCCTAATCCGTTGGAACGACCCACTCCTCACACTTCCTACGATAAGTCCGTAGCGTATGTAGGTTAGGGACGGACTGACATGATAGGCGAGGGGCTTTACAAAAGAGGTTCAAAGGCGTGCGTGCTGTGTCATGCTATGATAAAAATGCTTGCGTTGTGTTAAATTATTCAGTAAGGCTACTAGTGAAAAATAGTCGGCGTGGCTACGCTCTTTTGTAAAAGTAACTTGGAATGTATTATCCGGATGCACATTCATCAATGCGCGTTCACGGAGTACATAGTTTCCACATACGGACTACGGACTACACGATGCACTTGCGGATTATTTCCTAGCTAATAACTCCAGCCAATCGTTGATCTGTTCCTGAACACTCCGTGTGTACATACGTGTACTCCGTACACTGGCTGGCCGTCCTAGTCTGCTGACACTTTGTCCCACCGGGTAGTACGGAACACTCCGTCTGTACGTACGGATCCGTATTCAGTGCGATTATCCCGCAGCATGGCACCTGCCGGACACCTGCCAGGCACGCGTATGTACACACTGTACAAGAACGACCTGACAAGGGCCAAGGGCACTCAATACCTGACGCCATCTGGGTTTGCCATTGCATGGTGATGGTGCATGGTACGGAGTACGCGGAACAACGCTTGGTCGACTTATTTTGTATTAGCCGCCGAGGGAATCCACCCGCGCCGGTGAACCGGTTCGCCTGACCCCCGGCATTTAAACGAGTCAGTTTCATAATGTATGTACATATTATGCATGTACTCCGTACGGAGTACGGATTACATACGGATTATTCTCGTGCTATACAAAGTAAATACAATATACAATGTAGATGACCAACTATTACTCCGTACTCGCCAGCTTGGGTATGTGAGGCGAGACTCTTCCACGACAGAAAACAACGAGTATTTCATACGCCCCAATGTTATTCGCAGCCAGGCCTGGTCGGTGTAGGTTAATATTCACTCATGATGCCTTTGGAGGGAGGCGGATGCACCCAGAGGCTGCTGATTGGTGGAGCACAATGCACGTCGGGACAACCTCCCGAGTTGTCCCTGACAGCAACACAGTGGAGAAAGTGACGACGATTCTGCAAATGTGGGCGAACGTGGGCAAATGTGGGCAAATGCAGTCAGTCAGCACGGTGTGTGCGCGTGCGCGCAATACAAATCTGCTGGCGCATGTCGGAACACGAACGCGCAAAGACACCAACAAGTTTTTGTTCAGCCTTGATAGCCTTGATGCCTGCAGGAGGAAAGGCAGAACTCTGCTCTGCTTCACCATGCAGCTGGCGGTGGAGCTCGATGGACCTGCCCGTTGTATGTAATATGTACATACATTCTCCGTAAATTCTCGTGATACGGAGTACTCCGTGCGGAGTACACACAGACACTAGATTGGGACACGCCCCCCCCCCTGGCGCACGCCCTCCCTGGGCGAACCACTCATCTTGCCATTGTAATTCCTCCCACACGCCCTCCCCGGTTTCTCATCCTACTTTGAAGTACATGGGCTCGAGTTGGACACGGTCTTGTCAAAGCAAGCCCAGATGGTGTCTGGGCTCAAGTTCGTCGAAACGGAACGGAACTGGTATTATTATTTGCTTGCACACCTGAATCCTCTCCCTCGTTCCTATATCTACCTTGAACACCTCTCCATTCTTTCACCTTTCCGTTTCTTCTTCTTTTCTCTTCACCTTCTTTACGTTCCCGCTGTCCTTCCTTTCTGAAAACCTTGAGAGAAGAAGAAAACAGATCGCTAGCTTCGATCTTGTTTACTTGCAACAGCACTTCCTTTCGCTGTTTGCATACCAGTCCTTTCCCTTCTCGCGTCTTTGAAAGACCGCGTGAACAACTCTCCTTGACGGCCGTGCCGATTATCGGGTCACGCTTGCGCTGTTCAGCAATCCTTCACAATTGTCAAAGATCACGACAAAATTCCTACATTTACCTTTACTTTCTGTCTAGCCGATTGGTAGCCTCGAGAGACCAAACATCTTTATTCGGCGCAAAAAGAAACACTTTACGAGTACTCGCAAATTTCGGTATATACATATATGCCAGCAATCATGTACACCAACAAGATGGCTGCTCTGGCTGGCGCCATTGCGTTCATCAACCAAGTGGCTGCCCTCAACATCAACCGACGAGAGGACAAGCTGGAGAACAAACAAAATGTCGTTTGGGAGACTGTTTACGAGAATGTCTATGTCAATGAGGATGCTTCCGCCGCCGGTGCCCGGCCCAATGATGCCGGCAAGGTCGCCGACGTCGTCGTCGTCCCTGCTCAGGCACCCAAAACCGAGCCCCCTCCTGTTCAAAAAAACCAAGCTCCAGCTCCCAGCTCGAAAGCATCTTTCAAGCCTGACACCCCCACTGGTGGTGGCAGCACTGGCGTCTCTTCCAAAAGACCCAACTTTTCTGGCAAGCGTGGTCTCGCCTACAACGACCCTTTGCTCGCCAACCTGGTCGGATCTTCATGCAAGAAGGGTGCCTGCGGCTGGGCGTACAACTGGGACCAGAAGCCTGAAGCTCTTGATCCTCGATACGACTTCATTCCCATGCTTTGGGGCAGGGGACCTCACGATGCGAACAATGACTTCTTCGACAGCTGGCATTCCAGTGCTAGCAAAGCTGTTGCTGATGGCGCCAAGGCTCTTCTCTCCTTCAATGAGCCCGACAACAAGAGCCAGGCCAACATGTCCCCTGCCGAAGCTGCTAAACATCACGTTCAGTACATGAACCCATTCTCTGGGCAGGCCTTGATTGGCGCCCCCGCCATCACCAACAGCAATCTTCCGGGCGAGGGACTTGGTTGGCTCGAGAGTTGGGTCCAAGAGTGTAAGACCCAGCACTGCAAATACGACATGTGCACCCTCCACTGGTACGATCACCCCAGTGCATTCGACAAACTCTTTGAAACTCTTGAAAAAGTCCACAAGATCTGCAACGACAAGCCCGTCTGGCTGACCGAGTTTGCTCCTGTCGAAGCCACTGCTGAGCAGACTGTTGAGTTCCTCAGCCAGGCGATTCCCAAGCTCGAATCTCTCGACTACCTTGACGCGTATGCCTATTTCATGGTTGGCACCAACAGCCTCCAGCTGCTCTCTTCTAACTCTGCTTTGAGCGACATTGGCGCCAAGTACGTCAGCCTGTAAAAGGCTATCATATCAGATGCTCTGTCAGACACTTGATGCATCACTTTGATTCGTTTCTCGTACACTCGCTAGGGAAATGATACCCACCTCTCTTCTCAAACTACTTGAAAACTTGTGTGTGTTTTCACAATTCTTCCTTCTTTCTTTCACTCAGTCTAGGGATACATCATCAGATAACAACCCTGGGAGGGTCCGAGCATCAGGCAATTTGCAATAGAGGCAACAGCGCACCATTTTATTGTTTATTTTTTTATTTTTTACGTTCTAGTGTATATATTCGGCCAATTACGTTGAAAATCATCGTTTCCGCCAAAATCACGGTGGATGCAACGAGACATGAAAGTAGCGCTATATCGACGCCACCAGAAGAAGGATGACCAGAAGGAAAACATTTTCTTCTTTTATCATTTTGGATCGTCTTGTCTTGTCTTTCTCGGTTCCCCAGTTCTTTCTCCAAGGTACACGGTACATGAAGAAGATGCCACACCCACATTTTTTCGCAAGGCCTGTCAGTCTGCTGGACAAGTCTGAGGGGCGTCGTCGTGTCATGGCCAAATTACGGAGTACAGACAACACTATATCTCGAGAGACGGAAGACAAGAAGTCAAGTGACGACGGACTAGTCGTGAATTCTTTCATCATGAGCCATGACAGTTGATGCCATTTGTTTACCTTTTTTATTTCTCTCACGATGTGCGCACTGTGAAAGTGTTGTTGCCGAAATGATGACTCCCATGACCATGATTGAATCACTGCCGGACACTCGGCCATGATGTACAAGGGGCGACGGAACGAAACTTTTCGTATTACGGCGTACAGCGTACGTGTAGGCTGGCACCAGGCAAGGCAGTAAGGAGATGCCGATGCTCCCGAGCCAATTTCGGATTCTCAATTCATCCATGAATCCATGAACAAAGTAGGGGGAATCCGTCACGCCGGCTCCATATGTCCCCAGTACGGAGTGCTGAGACACCGAGACAGGATTTGCCGTGTGAGGTGAGGGGAGACTCGACGTTTTATTTTTAGACGACATGTTTCACATCCCCCTCCCAATCAATGCATCATCGGTTCGCAGGCAGGCCCTCTGCAATTCCTGCCACGGCATATAATTACTAGTTGTTGCATCTCATCAATGACATTAGCCAAGAAGTGGTCCGGCGAAGTGGTATTATCCAAAGGTGTGCTAGCTAGGTAATACTACACAGGGCTCAATGATGATCAGCATCAAGAATAGGGTTCCTCGTCTCCTTCCGCACCGCCTCCTGCCACAAACAAAGAGTCAAGCTCTATATGAACTCGTGGACTCAGATCCAAAATGACCAGCTGTGATGCTCGTTGTCGAACCACAATATCCGTCGTGGACGGAACTGTCAACGTCGATTCGGCCTTCTTCAGCCCTGGCATACGCATTTTGTCTTCTCTCGCCTAGATTGAGTTGGCCAGGTCCTGATTTAGATCCTGGCTTGATCTCGCTCTCGATTGTCGTCGTGACAATGACACCGCCGCGAGGGGTTCTCAAGTCGTTTGGCGTGTGGCTCTGCGTTGACGTTCCAACTTGAGGCACCAAAGGAGTGCTTGCTGGTGTTGAAGATGCTGGTGAATTGGCGCTTGATGTGCCAGCATTGTCCTTTGAAGTGACCCATTGGATGACAAGGGCAGAGAATAAAACTTGAGATTGATATCAATCAAGTGGTGCTGGCGAGTATGTCCTGCGAGGGGATATTACGATCCCTGGAGCAGCACTTACTATCACAATTACAACTCATCAGACACACCCATCCTGGTTCACCGTCGAGTGACATTAGGACGGAGAGGTTGCTGTCGATTTTGTTATCCCATCATTTCTCGTTTGGCCATGGTAAGTCATTCGGCATGTTTACATACGCTATGCTGCTTAAACAGGTACAAGCTGCGCCGCAAAAGGTCCGAAATGAGATCGTTCGAAGCCTCGCATTTGCCGGCGTGCGCGGCATATCTCTGTACGAATAGAGTTCTGCGCTAATATTAGGGCCCCCTGACAATCTTCAAATTTCCGGGGCTGTTTAGTTTCAGAATCAGGACGCACTTCGTAGAGGAATCAAGAACATGATTGTCAAATACACATTCACAACCGCATCGAACGAAATAAGAGGTATCATAGCGAAGCTCTTCATACCAATTATGCACTCTCCCTCCTTCAGCTTTGCGATACGACTATTACTTCGGGTAAGCTTGGGTCGTGTTCCCAGATCAAGGAGATGCCATACAACACAAAGTTGAGAATCACAACCGCTAAATAAACGCCGAGCATACCGGCTGAGTTGAACAAATAGAGCTTCGACCGAGCTCTTTTCTTCGTAGTTCCTCGAATGACGTGCTGGGACAGTGAGTCTAGTTTCATCTCGTACCTCGGTAGAACAACATGTAACGCACCGCTTTCTCGACCAAGAAAAGGTATGTAAACTTTTTGCTGCATCAGCCCAGCTGTCACAAGCCATACCGAGACAGTGGATGAGGAAGAGAAATCTCACAATCTGTTTGGAATAGATCAGCGACCTGGAATACAACCTTTCTGTTGAATTGCTCCGAAGTGAACACACACACCTTGGTGGTCACGTAGCAGGCAAGACACAGCAAAATCGCACCGTCACAAGTGCTCATATTGTAAGTCAAGCCCAGAGAATTCTGCAGCAACGCGGAAGAAAAGACGAAGAGATACGAGTCGGTGTAAATTGCGAAGACCACTAGCTCAACCAGTCAGTATCTCCCCTGTTTGGAAGCAAGCTTGCCAAGAACTTTGACGCACACCATACGACGATCGGAAGACGGCTCCAGGATCGAATTACCAGGCACCTTTGCGCTGCGAAGTTGTTAGATGACACTCTGCATTGTTGGCTTGAGCAAGCGTTCGGGATGCGAGTTCTCGTGAAACAAAGGTGCGTACTCAGAAACGTAGCAAGGACGCTGGTTGACGAAAGCGACACAAGCACGGCCATTATCTTCCCCGCCACGGGCGGTGTCATGTTGAACTGAGGTTTCTTTTCGGGCCAATGGGAGATATTAATTCTGATGCCTAGAGGCGGAACCAGCGAAATCGTAGGAAGAATGTGCACGCATTAATGTATAGGAAGAGGCTCGAGGAGGTGAAGTGAACCAAGGAGTCTTCGTCAACGGTGCGTCCGTCGACCAGGCCGGATATCCGCGTTTCATCGACCACCAGATGTAGGAATGAGATGATGTCCACAGAGCACCTAAACCGATTTTTGTGTTCTGGTTGAGCAGGTTGCAAGTAAGGACACGTAGATGGCAGCAAGTCTTCTCTTACGCCGTCGTTGTTGTGGAAGGAGCGATACATCGACAACCATGTGGCAAAGATCTTCAGCTCTCGACACATTGTCCGCTCATAACCAAGAGAAACTTCACACGAGGTCTGATGCACGACGAGACAGGCTCATGTAACAACTCTAGTCGGTCGAAGAATAGAGATGCCTTGCTATGTAGTACAGTTCCCGAAAACGCCGCGCAATGCCCCGAGCCGATCTTATCAAATTATGAAACCTCAACGCCGAGAAGTGTGATACATCCTTTCGTTTTGGTTTGTCATGCCATCTTCATACTTTGGTATACCCATCATTCATTTCAACACGTCGAGACCAGCAGAAACTCTCCTATCTCGCGACTTGAGCCCTGGTGCGGATCCTAAACTTGTCCTTCAACTTGTCCGTCAATTTGGCGGCTTGTGGCCTATCAGTTGCTGTCGTTTCCTGAGCGTCCGTCTCTTGATACTGTGTATGGGCGCGCATTTGGCGAAGGGCTTCAATTCGTTCTTCAACAGGGGCCTGTCGCAGACGATTTACATCAAACAGTCGAGTCAAACGGTTGCCATGAGGCGCATGTGTGCTGTCAGTATCCTCTCCTTCAAGTGCCAGCGGAGGAGCCAGACTGTCGTTCGGTTCGGAAAATTCGTCATGCGAAGTGTGACCAGGTCGAAGGTCAAGGCGACTGCTACAGTGTAAGTGAAATGGGGTTTCCCAACAACCATCATGAACCATCGACGAAAGCTTACCAGAGAGGACATGTTCCGGAGACATTCATGAGCCATGGGTCCACGCAATGGGGATGAAATTGGTGATTGCATGGCAAAACCCGCACGTCCTCGCCTACTTTGAAGTCTTCTGTACAGATGGAGCATCCCAAATGGGCCTCAGTCTCAGAATACTCATCAGCTGTGAAGTCAACGTCAACGCCTTCCGCGTGAGAGTCTCGCTTCGATGACCTCTGGTCATCACTGCTCTTTGTAGCTGCGGTGGCCTCCGCAGCCGCCGTTTTCGCTTCGGTAGGTCCATTTCCGATGGCCACAGCGGCGGGATCTTGGACCGTCGCGGAATCGCGCCCATCCGTTATGGCCGCGTCAAGTTCAAGTTCTGGGTCACCTTTTGCGGGGTCCTGATTGCCGAACTTGACAATGGGGATGGTGTCCAGCACAGCGCGCGCAAGCCCCTTGGCACGACTTTGACGCGGTCTTCCTCCGAAGCCTCCACGTGGGCCGTATCTTTCGGGGTATCGATGTGCGCGAGCGGCACCAGTGACAATGATGATCAAGAATAAAAGAGTTATGATACCCGTGATGCTGTATAAAATGCTCATGGCCACAGCCGAGTTGCTCCCGCCACCGTTGCCCGACCCCGAGTTTGTATCTTTGTGACCCGTACTACCAGTGATTTCACCATCTACGGAGTTCACTGTCTGCGTACCGTTGAGGTAGGTCAAGACTCTTCCTGCCTCCCCTGCATCTGCCATGGACAAAATACTCCTGTAAGGCAAAGGCGCGTCGTCGGTTATGAGGCACATGTTCTTGTCGGTGGAGTATAGGATGATGGCCGTCAATGAGGGAGAAGCCTTCATCAGCCTGGCAAGCATCTTATCTGGAGTGATGAACCCATCAGAGGAGGAGCTGTCGCAAGATAAAAAGGCGATGGTGCCATTTCCCCGTAGGTCGTTATAGGTGGATGTATTTGCAGCCTTGAGCCCACCCACGATATGAAAAGACTGCCGAAGACGCTGAATTAGCGGATGAGCACAACTGTAAGTTTCCTGTTCTGTCATATCTACAGATGATGAATGTCAAAAGCTCGGTTCTCACCCCGCGAACAGGTCCCGTTCCGTTCAGTCCGATACTCGCCGTCAAGGGAATCACGGTGAATTGCACACCTACTGGCCCCCCAGGCTGTGTCGTCAAGTTCAAATTCAGCGAGTTTGGTGCTGCCCAATCCGGAACATCCTGGTGAGCAGAAGTGAAGACAGTGATGGTCTCATCTTGGCCAAGGACCAGCTCAGACGCAAACGCCACAGCCAACAGGACGGACCAAAGCCTAGCAATGAGGGCAGCCATGTTTGCAATTTTTATACCTCGGATTGTCGGGTGGGTTACAGCGTCCTACTTGAGCGACCACAGCTTTCCCGAGGACAGCACGGAAAGCAGGTCTTTTGAGGCGATGGGCCGATCGAGGGGTTCACTTCGTGCTGGCGGGGACCCGTCATCTGCCTGGATTTTTTTCAAATCGAGAGAAGAGACATTTGTCACGGGGCGACGGTGGTCGCGGCCGCTACCAACACCGAGTCGTAAACTGGGCGCGCCGGGGAGAGATGGCAGATGAAGAGGGGGATACGGATTAGGGAAATGGGATACACAGGAGGCAAACGGCGGCAAAAGACGTAAAGTTTGAGATTAGATTCGTAGAACTCGTGGGCCAGACCACGTTGGTTGGCATGCACGACGGCGGCGACGTCGGCTGCCGAAGTGGAGTGGATGGTGGAGGAGGATGGTGGAGGAGGTAGCCGAGGGCGGGGCGCTGCGGGCAAAACCAAAAACTGGAGCCAACAAGTGATAGGCCAAGCAGGAACCTGAGACCGAGGTCGTTCCTTCCTTCTTCAAACGAGCGTGGGGCGGTGGACAGACCCCTTTTTCTTCACGGCAAAATGGGCTCGCTTCAACGTTGAGCAAGGCGTAAAAAGACTGCGTTTGTCAGTCATGTCTCAGAGTCAGTTCATTCACTCATTCACTCATTCACTTCACCAGCCGTTACTCCGCACTCGGCCCATATCCGATGCCTTGCACGCACGCACGCACGCATTCATTAGAATGCTCTCATTCGCTGCAGCCAGCTGAAAACTTGCACCCACCGCCGAGACAATGATTGCGCCATCAACGCCATCGAGTTCTGGGCTATTCGCAGACTCCCATGGGAGCCTGGCCTGGCCACCACGAATCAGTGTCACCTGTACATTCGTGTTGACTGCTTCCATTTGACAAGGCTTTAAATTGCATTGTCTCTGATGCGCAAAAGGTGAGTTGCCGTCCATGATCAACATCACAACCGTTCTCGAGACATTCAAGTCCGAGAGGTGCGGGATGAAATGAAATCCGTGACAAGATCTCGATGACTCAGAGATGCAGTGCAGTGCAGTGCAGGTATCGAACAAGCAAAACTATAGCATGCACAAATGCTCTTCGAGCCAGTTTCAGACTACCGCGAGTGTTGGTCAGCCAGCGGCTCTTATTTTCACGATTCTGGCTAGACCAATTTCACCATTTATTTCCCTTCTCCTTCGTTGAACGTAGGTTCGTCACATCACAGTCACGTCGTGCAAATTGCCGATCATAGCACGAAAACGGTCATCTGCGTCCTCAACGGTCGGAGCCGCAGACCAAATCGTCCAAATCGTCGCGCCCCTGGATCCACGATGGGTGGATCCCTTCCGCTGGCCTCTTTGGTCTTTTATTCGGTGACACCCAACGTGTGAGCATCATCCCATCTTGGATGCTCGCACGTTGGTGATACACACGCCTCCGTCACTCGGCAGCAAGAGCTGACGAAATGGAAAACGAAGCTTTTGACGATTATTTAATTGAATTGAATTAATTCCCTAATGATAATCGGAGAGAAAAGAAGCCCTGTCAAAAAATCTTCTGGGTGGGGTTTTGTGCTAGGTGGGCCAAGTGCCTCGCACCTGCCCCCACCTGTCACGTCCACCACTAATTAGTGGTTGCCCCTAACCACTAGTCTAAAAAAAAAACATTAAATATTACTATAAGTATCCCTTCCTTTAGCTTATAAGCCTATGCCACTAGCCCCTTAATCCCTTAGCTATTTCCCCTCTTCTAATCTTAGTCTAATGTAGTTAGTTAATAATTATAATAACTTCTAATATCTCTATATTTAATAGGGTTAATAGTCTATTAGCTCCTCCTCTAAAATTAGTAAATAACTCTTTATAGATAGTAAAAGCCTTTTTAGATAGATAATTATGCCTTATTAAGTTACCTAACTATATTAAGTAATCTCTAATCCTAATTAGAATATCTAGCCTTCCTAGTATTCTTAGAGGGCAAAGCCCTCCCTTAATTCTATATATACACTTAGCCACTACTTTAGAAAATAAAGAGTTTATAGACTAATCACTCCCTAGGGCATTAGCCTATAAGCCTAGCTAGCTAATAGTTCCCCTAACCTATTTATTATTTTACACTAGGGGTAAAGACCTAAAACTTTCTTAGAAAATAAGAACTCTCTCTTTTCTATTTAATGCTAATATTAGAAATTCACTAGCTTCTTTTAAATCTTATAGGTATAACCCCTTAAGTCTAGTAGCTTTAATATTTTTCTAGTAGTAATTAATTAATTTATTAAGTTCTATAAAAGTAGTATAGACTAGGTAATAGTGTTAGGAGCGCAGAGGTCAAAGATAGGATGTTCATCAAAGCGGGTCTTCGGAGAACCTTTAGGCCGTGCGGATAACAAAGAGGCTAGCTAGCTATAAGATAGCCACGTGCTTATAAAGCAAGGTATTTATTAAAGACTATGTATATTATTAGTGCTAGGTTAGAGATTAAAACCTTTACACACCTACCCCTAGCTAGTATTTATCTAGTAGTAACTATAATAGTCTTAGCTATTACTTTATTCTTAACCTTTTAGTATAAGCTATAATAAATTAATCTCTCTTAACCTTTTTAAGGATATAAACTATTAGCTAGATTATTATATAGCTAATACTTTAAAGATCTATAAGAAATATACTAGTACCTTATAATAATAAAGCTATAGATAATTAGGGAGATAAAGAACCCCTATAATCTAAAACTATAGATAATAAGGTATAATAAACGCTACTTAATCCTAATTTAGGTAGAGGTATAGATAATATAACTAAAGAAGAAAGGGTATTATAGCAATGCTATAAGGTTATATAATCTAAGCTATATTACCTTTAGAGAAGATAAGAGGTCTTATAAATAAAGGTATAAATTAGAGAGCTTAAGGCAAATCTAGGATTAGCTAGACCTTAATCTAGACCTATAATTACCCCTTAAATATTAGCTATAATTTTACCTATAGTCTATAGTAATATAGTAGTAATTATATAGTAAGGTAGTCTTATTAAAATATAGATAAAAATGCCTATATATAAAGGGGAAATATATAAAAGCCTATAGAATTTCTTAGTAAACTTAGATATACTATTTAAATTAGATTATTATACCTTTAAGAATAATATAACTAAGGTAGTGTATATAGGCAGCTACCTAGCTAGTAATGTAAAGTAATAGTGGATATGTTATATAGCTATAAATAGGTATATAAATTATTTATTAATTACCTAGGTAGATTTCCTAGAATAGTTAAAAACTAGAATAATAAATATAGGTATAAGACACTTAGAAATAATAAGGTTACTACTAAATCTTAGGTAGAAGAATAGCTAATTATTTTAATCCTTTATATAAGCCTAGGATAAGGTAAAAGCTAAGTTACCTAAAGAAATCCCTATATATCTAAGAATTATAATCTTTTTAAATAGCTTAAATAATACTATAAGGAAGTAAATAATTAGTTAAGAGATCCTAATAACCTAGAGCTAACTATAAGGCTAGGGTAAGAAAGCAGAGATTATAATAGGTTTAGGCTAAAATAATAAAAAAGGTTAGGACTCTAAAAGAAAGAGGTAATACTCTTATTTTATATTACCTATAAATAGGGCGTAGTAATAAAGTAAAGACTAAGGGAGAAGATTATCCCTAGTGTACTATAAATATAAAAAGCCTAGGCATGCTATACTAACTTATTAGGCACTAAATTATTTTACCTATAAAAGTACTAAATATATAACTAAGAAGCATAGGGAAAGCAGTAATAAAGCTATATCTCCTAATATAATACTAGTTTAATTAGCATAGACCTAGGAATGTAATCTTACTATAGAATACCCTATAGATAATAGAATAAGAATATAGGTATCTCTATAATAAGATAACTAGTAGTTAGCTATATAAGCGCTGTTTAATATAAGCGTATAGTCTTTAATAATTTATCTAAAATTATTATTAAAAAAGGATTAGGAGAATATAATCTAATTAAATAGGATATTAGAGAGTATAAGTAAAAAAGTAATTTTATATTAAGGAATTCTAAAAAAATTAGTTAAGATAAAAGATAGTATAGGATTTATAAAGGTTTACTAAGTTAGCTACTTTATTACTAATATAGGTAAAGGGATAATTCTAGGTATAGACTAGATTAAAGAGTATTTACCTATAATTATATATTAGGAGTATAAATACTAGAGATATCTAGTAATAATAAAATATCTCTCCTTTACTTATAGTAAGTGGCAAGTATATAAAGAGAAAAAAATAGTAGTAGTTACTTTATTATTAGAAGTAATAAAGATTAGGCTAAGTATTCTAGAAAATAAAAATTAAAAAGGAAAAGGAGAAGGCTAATTAAAGAACCTAGTAGTAATAGATATATAAATAAATAGTAAAGTAGCTATATAAATCCTTAAGTATGCTTATTTATAGTAAAAAAGCAAAGGTATTATAGTTATACTAATTTTGGAAAATATAAGTAGTAAAGAAGCTATATTAAATTAGGATAAGAGCACTAAGCGCCCTACACTAATAATCCTAGAAGAATATAGGGAGTTTATAGATGTTTTTTCTAAAGAGTTAGTAAGTAAGCTTCCTAAACTAGGAGGTTACACTTATATAATTAAATTAGAAGAAGGGAAAACACTACCTTAGGGGCTTATATATAATTTAGCTAAAAAGAAGCTAGAGGTTCTTAGAGAGTACCTTATGAGTATATAGCTTAAAGGGTGGATTAGAAGATTAGTTAGCCTAGCTAAAGCCCTAATTTTATTTATTCTAAAGAAAGGAGGGAAATTAAGGCTTTATGTAAATTATAGGGGCCTAAACAAGATTATAATTAAGAATAAGGCCCCTTTACCCCTTATTACTAAAATTCTTAATTAATTAGTAAGTGTAGTTATTTTTATAGTCCTAGATTTAAAAGATATATATTACTAGCTACATATCCACTTAGGTAATAAGTGGAAAATAGCGTTCTATTATTAATATAGCTACTTTAAATATCTAGTAATGCTATTTAAACTAGTTAACACACTAGTGACTTTTTAGGAGTATATTAATAATACTCTTAAAGGACTTATTAATAAGACTTACATTATCTATCTAGATAATACACTAATATATAGTAGTAAGGTTAAAGATTATATAGAGCATATTAAATAAGTTTTATGTAAGTTTAAAGAGGTAAGTCTTTTTATTAACCTTAAGAAGTATTAATTTTTAGTTAAGGAAGTTAAATTTTTAGGCTTTAAGATATTAGAGAAAGGTATTATAATAGACTTAGTAAGAGTTAAAGTAATTACAACCTAGCTAATACCACGTAGTGTTTTTAATATTTAGTTATTTCTTGGTTTTACTAAATTTTACTCCTGTTTTATTAAATAGTATAGTAAAGTTATTATTCTATTAATAGATTACCTTAGAGGGAATTAACTAGTAATATTTAAACTAGAACCCTATAAGCTAGCAGCGTTTAGAGAGCTTTAATAAAGATTTTAGGAAGCGCTGATTTTAGTGCATTTTAACTTACTTATATATCTTAGAGTGAAGACAGATGCATCTAGATATATAATTAGGGCTATACTCATGATATTAGTGCTAGGTTACTAGCACTTAGTTATGTTTATATTAAGAAAGATAACTAATACTAAATTATAATATTTAATACCTAATAGTAAATTATTAGCTATCTAAGAGGCTTTTTATATATAGAGACACTATCTCGCTTATTTAGCTTATATAATTAAAGTTATTATAGATTATTTAAACTATAAGTACCTTACTATAAAGCCTAAGCTTACTAGTAAGTAAGTAATTACACTTAATAAGCTTTATCCTTTTGATTTTAAGATTATATATTATATAGGGAAATTAAATCTTACTAACTTACTTTTAAGAAGACTAGATTTTATAAGTAAGGTAAGGAAAGAGAAAGTAATAATTATATAACTTCCTGCCTTTTTATCTAAATTTATAAATACTAAGAGATAGGAACACTATAGCGATATTATTAATGCCATAGGTTTCATAAAAACATCACTTAATATAACTAATAGTTAGTTATAATAACGCTGCGATAATACTGCTAATATCTAGGGTTTTAAAAAATCATAACTTAATTATATTCCTAAAGAACCTAATAATCTAGATAACCTTAGAAGAGTTATATTAGTAGGGTTATTTAATACTTTTTATACTTCTATTAATAAGCAATAAGCTAGCTATAGTAATACTATTAGTACCTAGCGTATATATTATTTATTACTTAATTGTTTTAATTTTCCTATTAAACTAGCTATTTCTAATAGGGATAGACTAGCATAGGTTATTACTAGTAAGTAGCAAGGGCGCCCCTTAAAAACGTTACTTATCTATATCCCTATAAGACTAAAAGCATCTATTAAACTAATTACTTATAGAGATATTATAGCTAGGATTTAATCTATTTAGAGAACCTCTTCTAAGTTTAACTCTAACTTTCTAGAAAAAAGCTTAGAATTAAAACCCTTAATTTAAGTCTTATTATATAAAGCATAGTAAGGTAATAACTTTACTATAGCTTAATTAAAGTTACTTAAAAGCAGTAATCTAGCTATATCCTAGATATAGTTAATTAGACCCTCTAAGCTATTAATATTTAAGAATTATGTTTTTATTTCTCTAGGTATAAGGAAAGAAATTTTATTACTAACTTATAATAATCCTACTACTAGGCACTAAGGAGTAAGCAAAACTCTTTATTAGATTATAAACTAATATTATTAGCTAATAATAAAGAAAGATATAAAGGTGTATATTAGCACTTATATAAATTATTAGACTTTAAAACCAAGGTATTACAAACTATATAGTAAGCTAGCTACATTACTAGTGCTTAATTACCCCTTTTAAGAATTATTAATAGATTTTATTACTAGACTTTTACTAGTAAAAGATTTAAATTAAACCTATAATATAATTTTAGTTATTATTAACTGTTTTATAAAATACAGTATTTATATCCCTATTTTAACGTAACTAACTAGTAATAGGCTAGTAACTATGTTCTTAGAATATGTTTTTAGAGACTATAGAGCCCTAGAAGGTATTATAATAGACTAAGGTTCCACATTTACTAGTGGTTTCTAGATAACTTTTTGTTATCTTCTTATAATAAAGTGGTTACTTAGCACTGCTTTTTACCCCTAAATAGATAGTTAGATAGAACGTTTAAACTAGGTCTTAGAATATTATTTAAGGGCTTTTACTTATGCTAAATAGACTAATTAGGTAGATAACCTATTAATAGCATAATTTATATATAACATAAGCAATCACTTAACGCATGGCTACACACTAGTGGAGGCATTATAAGGTTATAATCCTAGAGGTCTATAGTAAGTAGTAGTAAATATCCCTTTAGTAAATAATTAAGCTAAAAGTAGGATTTTAGCACTAAGAGAGAAGCATACTATAATTAAGTAACTTTTAAGTGACTTATAAACTTAGTATAAAAAATATTATAACTAGAAGAGAATTCTAATAAGGTTTAAAGTTAGTAACTATATTTTATTATTAATAAAAAACATTAACCTAAGACACCCTAGTAAGAAGCTAGCTATAAAGTATCTAAGCCCCTATAAAATTAAAAAGGTAATTAGGAGTTATAGATTAGCGTATTAATTAAAATTACTACCTAGGACTTAATTACATAATATATTTAATATTACTAATCTTAAACCTTTTAAAGGGGACCTAATTAATATAAAAGATATGCCCTTACTATAAGATACTATTAAAGATAATAAATAAGAGTTTAAAGTTAAGAGAATTATTTTACACTACTATAATAAAAGGTATTATAAATATCTAGTTAAATAGAAAGGCTATAATGCTTTAGAGAATTCTTAGGTATTAAAAAGGGATTTTATTACTAGAGAAATTATTAATAACTATAAGTAATAGCTAAGTAGTAAAGTTAATATAAGGTAGTTATATTTTATAACTTAATATACTAAAGATATTAGAAAATAAAGTTAATTTACTTAGATAACTTAAATAATCTATTATGTAGCTACTAAGCACTTATCCCTCTATAATAGAGTTAGCCCCTAAGACCACTAGTCCCTTATTATTATTAGTAGCTATAGGAGCCACGGAGGAAGAGGCCTTAGGAGTATCTTTATTATTAGAATCCCTCTCTTTATATATATAGACTTAAAGTATACTAAGAAGCTTAATAAAACTAATATATTTAGGTAAATTAATAGTATTTAGTGTAAACTACTAGTAAGTTAGTTAAGTATTAGCTATATATATTAAGAAAGCTTACCTTTAGGATATTCTAGGCTATAAAGCAAAGAGAGTTTAAAATATTAATCTAAGTCTTTAGATTTATAGTATTACTTAGTAACACTATTATAGTGTATTTATTATATTCTGCCTTATAAGTAGTATTAGTAAATATTTAAGCGTAGTAAATATAACTATACTTATTAGAATTTTTATAAACTAAGATAGTATTCTATAGCTTTTTCTTTACTTTTATAATAGGCTAGTAGTAAGTTAGTAGTAATCTAGTGTCTAGGAAATAGGATTATACTTACTTTATTTTAATAATAGTAGCTACCTTTAGAAGTAGCTTTAATAAGTTTAAATAGCTTATTATAAAGCTACATAATTTAAGCTAGAGTCTAGTAGTATATTAGTAATAACTAGGCAGATTCTAGTTAAGAGAGATATACTATAATATAGTTTTTATTATTTTAGAAGTAATAAGTATATTTTATTAAATAGCCTATTAAATATTAGCTATAAAGAAGCAGTAAGTAAGTAAAGAAGTTATACTTAAAGATTTATTATATTTAGCTAGGAAGGTTTTTTTATTAATAAGGTATCCTAGAATCTTATAAGTGCTGTTTTTTAGGAGGATATTTTACATTACTACTGTTATGGACTGGCCCCTAGGCGACTGCGATAGGGCGTTAATATAGTATTAAGAGACTTAAGGAGAAAGGAGGAAGGGTAAGAGGCTATCCCTAGTGGTGCCCCTTATACCCCCTTAGCTACTTATATAAGCTTTCTTTCCTTACCCTAACTACTTCTGCCACTTCTCTCTCTAACTACTATATAGATAATGCTTAGGTAAAGCCTAAGCCCTTATATATGCCTTTACTTAGGTGTGTCTAATAAGTCCCCTTTTTAGGATAGTCCTATGAATTATCCTATAGATTATTAATCCTATTCCTTACTTATTATTATTAGATATGTAACATATCTGCCTTACTAGCTATTATGTAATAATAGTAACTGCCTTACTTCTATACCTTAGTTTTGCGGTGCGTGTGACGCGTTTACCTTACTAACCTATTATTTATTATAGTCTTTAGCCCTACCCTTACTAGTTTATTAATTACTTAATATAGGTCTAAAACCATATATAAATATCTTACTTAGTTTCTTTTTTATATCTTACCTTCCCTTATATAACACTATCCCTTTACTATTATAATTCTATTATACCTTTCTCTTTATCCTATTAGATTCTCTTTCTTAAATAATTATTCTCTTATTAGAATATACCTTATAATTTATCTAACCCTCCTCTGCCCCTAGCTGCTTTTACTATACCTTTAGCTTATTCTATTAGTAAGTTTCTTATAAAGGGTAACTTAGATAATAACTAATTTACTACTCCCTAATTAGTCTAGCGCCCTTATAGGCTATATATAAAACAGGCCCTTACTACTAGCGTTCTAGAATATTATCTACCTAAATCTAGAGAATTATGCCCTCTGTGTTAGAAGTAATACCTTTCTTATATGTAGTACACTAGGCTTTTATTTACTAACCCTTATCTCTATTATGCGCTAAAGGATATTAAGGCGGAGATTACTATAGGTATGTATATTATTAAACCTAGAGTCCCTAAAACTTTAGATATAAAAAAGAAAATACCTATACTATCCTAAAGGTATTACTACCTTATTAGTTAGTAAAACTCCCTCCTTACCTAGGCTTAGTTTAATCTAACTCCTATTTAGTTAGCCCTTAGGGCATCCCCTACTACTAATACTACTATAATAAATATAACTAGTCTTAAAGTTACCCCTTTTATTAGCACTAGCCCTTTAGCTAGCTATAGTATAGCTTACTCTATATAGTAAGCTATAAGCGTTTTATTCTAATAGAACTAATAAGTTATTAGCGGACTAACTATAATATATAAAAAGATATATAATTAGTTTACTACACTTCTCTAAGCTTTAATGCTTTATTACTAGGATAAAATCTAGTAATATATTTAAATTACTAGGTTAAGTAATAAATCTCCTTCTTATTACTACTAGTAACTTTTATGCCTTCTCTTTATAATAGGTCTAACTTATAATTATATCCCTAGAGCCTTAGGAGCTAGCTATTCTTTAGCTAGAAATAATACTTCTCCCCCCCTTAGTTATTCTCCTCTTACTTACTACTTACCTGCTAGGTCTCCTATTATGCCCTCTCTTACGTATACTCTATACACTAACCCTATTTACACTATCTAGGTCCTAGGTTATACCTAAGGTAAATAAGGTAAATAACTTATTATGCTATAACCGTTACCTAGCGATAATAATGCTATGGCTATAGTGGTAGTAGTATAACTCTAGATAAAGGCAGCGCATACTTATCTATCTTCTCCTAGTGATTTAGGTAATAACTTAATAGATAATTATCCTTATTAAGTAGTGGTAATAAAAAGCGGCGATTTAGTGCCTTAGGTGCTTATAGGAGTTCTTATAGGTATATAAGTCTTTTAAAATTAATTTAGTTTGTTATTATATTATGCATCTCCCTATTTCGCCTTAAACTTATTAAGGGCCTATGTCTGTGTTATATTCTCTAATAGTTCTTATATAAGCTATATATAACCCGCTTACTTAATAAGTATATTATATCTTTTGCCCTAGCCTAGGGCATTCTAAGCCACTAGGATCTGCTTAACCTAATATTCCTTAATAAGTTTATTATTGCCTTTTATAAGGACTTATTCTAGTCCTAGATAGGAGTCCTAGAGCTTCTAACTAGGGAGAGGGTTTTTTATAGTGTATTTAATAAGGTTTATGTAAAATACTAGGTAAATACCTCTTAGGATATTAAGCTATATTATAAGTAATATTAGGACTTCTATAACTATATACTTTACTACTACCTAATTAAGTTTCTATAAGAGGTAGTTAGTTTTAATATTTTTAAGTAAAAGCTATACCTTATCTCTAACCTAGAACCGTTTCGCTAGCTAATGTAAAGTAGACGTGGCGTCCTACTGCCTTTGTTATACGTAGGCTATTGTGGCTTGTGCTAGATAAGTACCCTCCTAGAGGTGCTTAAGAAACCACATTACTTACCCCTTTAGTGTTATTATAAAAGCAAATATATCTAGCAGTGCCTAGACTAGCTTTAGGTTATAGCTATGTAGTAGCTTATTTAGGCTAACTTCTATTATAGAAGATAGCCTATTATTAATTATAAGCTAGCAAGTAGCTAGATATTCTAGCTAGTTAAACTATAAGAAGGAGACTATAATATATAGTATTGCCTATACCTCTTGGTTTACTTGCTTTATACCGCTATTAGTCTATGGGTAATATAATGTGAAAAGTAACTAATTAATCCTAACTAGGGAGTATAATATTATCTAAAACTTTCCTAACTAATCTAAACTATAATCTATAATAATTAATTAAGGAAACCCCTTAAACTACTACTAAACTATTTTAAACCTCTTTATATATTCCTTAGCTTTTATAGAAGTTATAGCCTTAAGCTAAATAAATTTAAAGAGTTAATCTATAATAACTATTAGGTATTATAGCTTTTCTAGGGATAGTACTAGTAAGTTTATTATAAAGTTAATAGAGATCTATAACTAAAACTAGTTAGGGATAGGTAAAGGCTTTAGTAAGCCCTAGTGTTATTAATAGCTCTTATAACTACTATAGTAGTAATAGTTACAAATTGAAATAAACCTAGTAATATCTTATAATATCCTATCCTAGTGAAATTACTATTATAAGATTTAGAATATAGTGTTATAGCCTAGGTGCCTTACTACTAGCAAATCATGGCATTGCTATATTAGGGTTGTTATAAGAGGCTCCTACGCTAGGACCTAGGTATAGCCCCTAAACTAGAGCACCCTATAAGCGCTTATAGAATAATTTACTACTTATTCTCTTATAAGTACCTTAATAGGAAACCTCTAGGCCCCTTTCTAGATAGCCCTTAATTAAATACTATATATAGGGTTAGAGATAATAGCCTAGTCCTATAAGGTCTAAAGGTATTTAGTAGTAAAGAGAACCTTACTAGCTAGTAATAGCGCTATGCCACTATTATCCCACTATTTATCTAGCATTAGCAAGAGCTATGTAATAGTAATAGGTTATAGGATATATCCTATCCTAGAGGTTACCCCTTCCTAGTCCTATTCCCTTTAAGAAAGAGTATTAGGCCGCTGCGCTTACGTACTAGGTCTATACTAGAGGTGGAAATTAAATAGCGTAAGTGTGTCTGCCTATTAAGCCTGCTATTCTAATATTAACTAGGGAGTTATAAAGTACTCTAGGTTCTTATAGTCTATATAGATTATAAATAGACTAGAAACGCCCTATAGCTTAGCTAACTATACCTTAAGGTATAAGATAATAGCTAATAATTCCTTATTATAAATTATATAGTTCTTTTATAAGGATATAAGGCTAGCAGAGTAGTAAGCAACTAGGTATATAACACTATCCTAGCCTTATTAGGAAAGGTATTCTCTAATGGCTATTCCTAAATAATTAGCTTCTATCACTATAGGGAGATCTAGATCCTATTATGCTAGTATTAGGTATATAATAAAGGCGTCTTTTAACCTATTAAAGGTATTGTTCTCTTTAGGCCCCTATTAAAAAGAGATATTCCTCTTAGTTAATTATATTAGTAGTGTTACTAGTTCTAAAAAGTTACTAATAAAGTTATAGTAAAAGTTAGTAAACCCTAGGAAGCTATAGACCCCCTAAAGCTTTGTTAAGGCTACCTATTCCCTAATAGCTATAACCTTTGCTAGATCTAGATAAATAGAACGTCCTGCTATAATAATATATCCTAGGTATTAAACCTCCTTTACTACGAACATAGACTTATTAAGGTCTAAGTATAACCCCGCGGCCCTTAGGTAGCCTAATATTACCTAAACCTTAGCTATATAGTCTTTCCTTAATCCCCCTAAGTAAACCAAGATATTGTCTAAGTATGCTATAATAAAATCCCCTAACGCATCCCCTAAGGACTTGTTAATATAACATTAGAACATTACTAGTGCGCTAGCTAGGCTAAAGGGGCAAACTAGCTACTTAAATAGCCTAAACCTAGTTTAAAACGCTATTAGGTGCTCCTAGCCCTTAGTAATCTATAGCTTATAAAATACTATATAAATATTTACCTTTATAAACTAGTGTGCCTAGGATAAGGAATAAAGTGTCTCCTTAATTAATAGGAGAGGATAGTAATCCTATGCTATTATCTTATTAAAAGTGTAGTAGTTTATATAAAAACACTAACCCCTATTAGCCTTTTTAACAAGGAGAACTAGAGCTATAGCTAATAATAAGCTAGTATAAATCTAACCCTTATCTATTAAGTCTATAATCTAGTGTCTAACCTCTAGAAGCTAGTCCCTTAGTATATTATATAGCAGTCCCTAAGGGAGCGTTAGTTTAGACCTATCCTAATTCTTACGTAAGCGTATATAGTAATTAAGGGACCCCTAATAAGGAGGTAGGCTATTAGCTCTAGCCTTATTAAAAAGGTTTATAAAGTTAGCTAACTCCTTAGGTAATATTAATATATCTAGGCTATTAGGTTTTATCTTAGGCACTATGATCTATAGTACTATTATTATCTCCCTAAGGCTTATGGTAATAAACGTTATAGAAGTGTCCCTCCTATAGTATACCTAGCGCGCTTCTGTGGCATATAAGGACTTAATAATCCCCTATACTAGAGTCTCCACCTTACACATAAAGGCTTTAGAGATGCATAAGCCCTCTACTACTCTAATAACTAATAACTATTTTACTACGTAAATAACCACATTATGATGTTTTAGCTATAGCATCCTAAGTATAACGTCTTATATAAGGCCTAGGATAACATATAAATACACTAATAACTCCTAGCTATTAATGTCTATTCTAGTGTGTACTATATAGGTAATTAAGGAGGTGTCCTCCTATACTCTCTTTCCTCTCCTTTCTGTTTTTACTATAGTCTAGACACGCCTTCTCTTTAGTAACTATATAAGCTCTAGGCTAAACCGTTTTACTACTAACTTACTTATAGCACTATAATAATTATAACTATAATTAATCTAGATATTAATATAATAATATATATTAAAGAGTATAGGAATTAAGAATAGTAGTTAGTCTATATATTATACTATATTCTACTTTAACTCTATATAGCTTAAATAGTTATCTTATATTATAGTATATAGTTAGTCTCCTTGCCCTTATGTAAGACTTTACTTAGGGGCTACTTATTTTCTATAGGGGGAATATTTACCTCCTTATCTATACTTTCCTTATTTACTCTATATAAGTTAATATTAACCTATAGGTAGTGGGGTAGGAGGAAGGTATACTCCTAAATATAGTAGTCCTTAGATCTATATTATAAGTAGTATCTCTCCTAATAGTGTTTAGCTAACTTTACTTCTAATACCTATTTAGCCTATTATATGTTTATAGTAGGCTTTAGACCCTTCTCCTTCTTAACTAGCCTATTCTATTTTCCTAATTAAGTCCTTACTACGCATACCCTAGTTATTAGTATATTACCCTTATAATTAGTCTAAGGTATAGGTTTAGCTAGCTATAGTCCGCGTTAGGACTAGTACTTATTCTCTATAGCAAGGGCCTTAATATTAACTATAATCTTATAATACTACGTAATAGCTATATACCACACGCTTTAGCTAATACCCTAGCCTATGCTAATTTCTCTTAAATACTTATTAAGCGCTTATTAAAGCTTTACTAGCTTTATATTATCCCCTTAATAATCCCCTTTTACTAATAAGAGCTTCTTTATAAAGCAAATAAAGAACGTAGAAAATAGCTCCCCTAGGCCCTATTCTATCTAGTTAAGTTCTATAAGGGCTATCTCCTATCTATATAGATTAAAGAACATAGACCTAAGGTATTCTAGGAATTTAGCTAGGTTAAAATTATAAATACTACCTTATTTAAAGAAAGTAGCTACCTAGGACTAGACTTTAGAGAATAGGTTCTAGTAAATAAACATTTACTTATCCTTATTAGTTCTAATAAAGTCCTTATTTACCTATAGCTTATATTCTATTAGGAACCTTTATATAGCAAATAAGGCCTTATTACTATTATATAGGTTACCTATAGGGATAGGTTTTTATTTCACCCTAGGTATAGTTAAGACTAGGTTAAAGGTAAAAGGTAAAGTAAGGTTTACTATTAGGGTATTAGGCTAGGCTATAATAGGTAGTTAGGTTAAGGGTCTTATAGTATTTATAGCTACTTATTATTAGAGGTATATAAGTTTTACTATTTACTTATTAAGTATAAGTTAAAGTGTCTTAAATTAGGCCTATTAAGCTACTAGTAGTGCTATAGCATTAGATAAGGGAGTTATTATCCCCTAGCTAAGTTAGTCTTATAGTTAGAGCGTGTTTACTATATCTATTAATATATCTATTAGTATTTCTATTATATCTTTTAGTAGTTATTAAAAAGGACTAAAGGAAGTCTCTTAATTATTATAGACTAGCCCCTAGGTAACTATAATAGGGCATTAATATAGTATTAAGAGACTTAAGGAGAAAGGAGAAAGGGTAAGAGGCTATCCCTAGTGGTGCCCCTTATACCCCCTTAGCTACTTATATAAGCCTCCTTTCCTTACCCTAACTGCTTCTGCCACTCCCCTCTCTGACTGCTATACGGACAATGCTTAGGCAAAGCCCAAGCCCTTACAACTACTTACTAATAATAGCGCATATATAGAATTTTCTTTAAAGTTATTTTACTAGTAGTAAGTTAGTAATAGAGACACTATAAGGATATAATAAACTTATAATAAGATTTTAAAAGAAGTTTGCTTTAGAGTAAACTTCCTAGAAGACTTTATAGGAGATTTCTTAGTTAATAAATCTTCTTAAGGTATTAATAAAGGCAGAGTTTAGGCATAAGACTTAGATATAGTAAACTAGCTATAAGTTAGCTATAATAGACTAGATAGGGAAGTTATGCTAATAAGAGTATAAACTTATAAGCTAGATAAGAGTAAGAAACTAAGATAAATAAGGATAGATAATAATAATAATTAGGGACTAAAAGAGGTTAGTAACTACTAAGTAATAGTAGTAAGAGAGCTACTACTTAGCTAGTAGGGGTAACTTATAAGGTTAAGGGATATTATAAAAGAAAGGAAAAGTATAAAAAGAGGGAAAAATTAGTCTCTTTTATATTAACCCTAGACCCCTTAAGTAATCTAATACACCGCGTATAGGTAATTCACAAATCATAATAATAACTATTAGCACTGCTAAACACACACATGCCTAACAGCTATAAGCTTATAGTAACTATAATATAAGCCCTCTAGTTAGACTATTTAGAACCCTAGTATTAGGTACCTTGTTTATTTAACTAATTATGAAAATTAACATAGGTTATCTATATTGTTTTTTCTAGCTATATAACAGGTAATAACATTTGTTTTGCTATAGTAAAGCTACATATAGGCTACTATTAGAACATTACTAACTATAATAAGGGGTTATTTTTAATTAGTGGTATTATTATTATTATTTCTTTTTATTCACCTATGTGTCTAGATATAAGGTACCCTATTTTATTTTCCTTATAAAGCTTTAATATAGTAACTATGCCCTAAGCAAGTAGCTTATTTTATAATTAAGGTTAATTATATATAGGGGGGGTATTATATTAGGAGCGCAAAGGTTAAAGATAGGATGTTTATTAAAGCAGGTCTTTAGAGAACCTTTAGGCTATGCGAATAATAAAGAGGCTAGCTAGCTATAAGATAGCTACATGCTTATAGAGTGAGGTATTTATTAAAGACTACGCATATTATTAGTGCTAGGTTAGAGATTAAAACCTTCACGCACCTGCCCCTAGCTAGCATCTATCTAGCAGTGACTGCGATAGTCTTAGCCATCACTTCGTTCTTAACCTTTCGGTGCAAGCCGTAACAAATAGGCCTTAGATATTATAGCTAGTACCTTAAGTGCTTTAATTTTACCCTTACTACACTTCTATTAATTCTTATAGAGCTAAGACCTTAAGGCTTTTATTTTTAAAGGCTACTAAGTTAGCATAGCTATAGCCTAACTATAAGGGTAAAGATTTAATAAGATACTTAACTAATCTTTAGACACTTTAATTAGTAGTAGTAGTAGTAGCGTAGGTGATTTTAGTAGTAAGGGTTAAGCCTCTTACTTAGCCCTTAATTTAAATTTATTTACTATTTTATTATACTCCTTAACTATTATATATTAGACTTTAGATAAGTAAGGGGCACCCCTTAACTAGAGGTTATAATACTTATTAAAGATAAATATAGTTAGGGAAATATAAATTCTATAATTATTAGTAAGTTTTATTAAGTCTTATAAATCCATAATTAGTTAGCATTTAGCTATAACTCCTATTATTTCGCTAAGGTAAGTTAGAACTAGTATTATACCCTTGCTACTTACTTAGAAAGTATAGTTTAATAGAATAGTAAATAAGTTTAATATAATAGGTTTTAGCCTAGGGTTATAAATATCCTTAAGTAAAAACATATCCTAAATTCGCTATAGCTTCTTATTAGTAACTAGCCATATTGCCTATATAAAGGCAAAGGTAAGGGTTAACTACCTGCTTATAAAGGGGTTTATTTTCCTTTATAGCTATAGTAAAGGTAGTAATAGAGGTAAAGGTAGTAGTTGCGGACCCCTAACATTAGTAAGATCCCTCTTTTGCTTTCTTTTCTTATTAATACTATTCCTAGCTAGCCTCCTAGGTAAAGCTTTAGTGTTATTATTATTAGTTATAGGAGGGTCACCTCCTCTAGTACCCTTACTAGTCTTATCTTTATCTTTATTAGGCTCTTTATTTTCACCCTTATTATTATCTATGCCCTTAGGGTTACTATCTTCTCTTTTCCCTTTATTATTATCTTTATCCCTTTTCCTAGTATTACTATTACCTCTAGTCTTCCTGCTTTTACTACCTCCTATACCCTTAGGATTATTATCCCTTAAGACTTTCTTTTCACTAGTTTTACCTCTAGTCTTCTTACCTTTAGTGATTTTTTCTTTAGATATACTATCCCTAGCATTATTATCTCTAGAATCTAAAGGTAGCTTAGATAAATTATTATTACTTCTAATATACTTCTCTTTATTTATAGTAATTAGGATATTACTACTCCCTATAACTTTATTAGGTATCCTTATTCTTAATAGCTACTTTACCCTTTATAAGTAAAAAGGCTTATTTCTATCTTCTAGTTTTATTAGGACTTTTCCTTTATTTCCCTTATATAAATATAAGGTTCTTATATATTTTACTATAGCCCTAGTTAAATAACACTATAGTAAGAAGTCCTTAGGTATTATTATAGTTTAGACTTTAACTAGATCTCTAGGCATAGGTAATCCTATTAAGCAAAATAACCTAAGCGCTTAAAGACCCTAGATAAGCATAGTTAGTGTGTTATCTATTAAGCCTTTACTTCTTACTAGATTATAGAGGATACTAAAGAGATAATCTTATAGGTAAATTAGTATTACTAGTAGCTAAAAGTGTTTTAATAATCCCTTAACTCTTAATATTACTTATCTTAACTCTTATTACACTATATTATTAATTAAGCGCCCTTAACTTCTTATGCTTATATTACCACTAAATAGCTTAATAGCTCTTACTAAGAGCAATAGTATAACTTAAAATAAATAAGGGAACTTTAATAGTTTTAGTTTATAGCTTAGCTATAGCTAATACTAGAAATAAAGGCAAAACTTTTTAGTCTTAATAAGCTTAATATCTAGAATAATAGGCTTGCCTTTTTTCCTAGAAACATAGATATAGTTTTTAGTCTTATATGCCTCTAAGTTAACTAAATCCCCTTATATTACTAATACTATAAGAAGGCTAGTAGTATAGAAAATATCTATTAGGTATACCTTAATAAACCTTCTTACTATCTTAAGAATAAATATAGGAAACTTAAGGGTAAATATAAGAGAGAATATATAGAAGTAAACTCTAGGAGTAGCTTTAGTATAAGGGGTAGGCTAGTTTATCTTACTAACCTCTCTTACTAATCTAGGATAGCTTACTATCTTAACTATTAGAATTTTTTAAGCATATAATAGCTTAATAGGATTGCCTCTCTTTAATTAATTATATATTTTAGCGCACTAAGTTAATAGGTTATTAAAGGTTAGGTTTCCTTATTTAGTAAGTAACTTTTACCTAAACTTTAATTTCCTTAACTCTCTAGTTATTTAATTCTTTAAAGTCTAATTAGCTACTAGTAAGAGTAAACCTTTTATTACTTTTAGATTCCCTTTTACTAGTAATTCTTAGTAAAGGATTACTAGAGAAAGCTTTATATAATTCCCTATTACTAGGTTAAAGAATATTCCTATTATATAATTATTATCCTAAAGGAAGTTCTCCCTCTGGTTTTAACCTAATGCTTATATAGCTATAGGGTGTATTATATCTAAGAGGTATCTTATAAAGATTTGTTGTAGGCTCTTAATTATAGCATTTACCCCTTTACCTTTTATTGAAATGTAGGGAGCTAGTTGCCGGCTGGCAACAGCTGTACAGGTGCAGCTCTACGGTCGGGGACCAGTAGAACCACCACGTTGAATTTATTCAACGTAACGCAACGGAAGGTTTCGGCAGTTATCAACTAATAGGATTCAATCTAGATGACTTTTACGATATCTTATATACCAATAGAATTGATTTTAGTGACGTTGTACGGGCAATGCGGCTGTTAGATTGAGAGGCCTAGCTATCTAGCTAGATTGAAAAGATCTTCTTCCTCTCATATACCCACTGACCGTATCGGTGGATCCGGACCGCCAAAGAGGTCTTACGGGCCACTTTTTATTTTCCGCAAAATTCATTTGTATGTAAAATCCAAAAAATCGACTCACCACCATACAAACTAGTAACCCGTATGCACCAAATTTTGGTCCAAAAAATATTCCTGCATAAAATGAAAGCCCTGTCTTCTAGCTTCAATTTGCTATATGTAAGACTTTTGTACGACCTCTAGTTAAAGAGAAAATCGCTGTCAAAGATAGCTATAGGGTAACCTGCTTACCTCACCCTAGCTTACCTAATTACTAGTGGCGCTGCGGTTGTGGCTGCGCTTGTAGCCACAACGCAATTGAATAATCCACAATTGATAATTGATTTGGATTAGTCATCCACACGGTCGGTCGCAGCTGTTGACAGCTGCGACGTAGCCATTGACAGCCACCTTCGCGACCGTTGACAGCTGCAGTGCAGCTGTTAGGCTTGCAATGCAAGCTAGTAATAGAAAGGTCCTTTAACTAGAAAGGGCTAAAAATAGGTCTTATTTTTAACACCTTTGATTCCTATAAGCAATAAATCACGTATAGTTAGCGTTATAATTATTACTATCTCCTTAAGTTTATATAGCCTTAGGCACCTATTTACTAGGCTAAATATATACTATTTCCTAGGTTAAAAGTTTCTATTCTTAAATAAGTCTTCTCCTTATAACTTATTCACTATTTTTACTAGTACTTTACCCTTATTCTTAATAACTAGAAGTTATTTATTTAGCTTAAGGGTCACTCCCTTTACCTTACTACTTCTCTATCCCTATATTCTCTCTTTCTAAATAGTATAAGTAAAAGCTAGCTCCTTAAGGTCCTATATAAAATATAAGTCTTTAAATAGGTTTAAGTTCTTTTACTTAATGCTTACTTAGTGCATTTCTCTAGTTACTAGTAAAGTAACTATCTATTTAGTAAGACTAGGAGCTTTTCCTAGACTTATAGTTATAAGAGCTATGCTAAGAGGAAATCTAATAGTAAATAATTTTAGATAAGAATATATAAGTATAGTGTAATTATAGCTAAGTAGGAGGGAGAAGGTCTTTAACCTTTAAATAGAAACTAATGAAATTTTTAGGGTTAAACTTAAAATAGTAATAGGGATTACTAGTTTTACCTTAGTAATTAAGGAGAAAGGTAAAAGGTACTAGAATATAAGAGAAGGAAGGGGGGGAAGTGTGTAGTCTCCTCTAGTTTTTACTCTAAGCTTACTTTTAGCTTACCTTTTCCTACCTTTTAAATAATCACTAAACTATGCCTTTTTACCTTTTCCTTTCCCTCTTTCTCCTTTTACTCTTAGCTTCTCTTTAGGTTCCCCTTTTTTTTTTATTAAACCTCTAACTCTTACCACATAAAATCATACATTCCTCTATATCTTAAGGTTCTCCCTTAATTTTATCTCTGTAATTTTATTTTTCCTAATAATAGTTAATCCTATAAAGTTTTTAAATAACTAGTTTAAGGGACATAGGCCTTTAAAGTATCCTTATAGAAGTCTAAGCTATGCCTTTCCCTTACTCTTAAACTATCTAGGTTAATAAGTTAATAGGAAGCATACTTAGTCTAAGTTTTAATTTAAAATAGTCCTTACTACTATAATTATAGCTTTAGGGGCTTCCCCTTAGTAACTACTATTACTATCTTACCTAGTTTAAATAGTTTAACTCTTTATTATTTATAGCGTTCTTTATAAGCAATAGCCCTTAACCTCCTATTAGCCTTAACTACTATATAATAAGATTTAATATTCCCTACGAAATATATTACTATATCTTCTTCTAGGGACTTCTCTAGTAGCTACACTAAATTCTTGTAAAAATCATTACTTTAACTAGCTAAACTTTAGGTTAATAAGGCTCCTAGCCCTATCCCTAAGTTTTATATTAATCTATATAGTACCTTTATAGGAGTATACCCTATAGATTTAATATATTAGTAATTTAATATCTTTACTACATTAGGAAGTTAGAGATCCTAGTTCTTTATGTTAGATATTATCTTATTTAACACGCCCTATAAGATTTAATTTAATACCTTTACTAGTCTAACACTCTTATAAGACTATCTTAGAGCATTTATTAAGTTTACTCCCTTTCTCTTTAAAAACGCTAATAACTTTACTAACCTAAATACTAGCCTAGGATTAGTGTAAAAACCCTCTAGAGTAAGTAATAACCTATTTATCTAAGTTTATAAATAGTTTACTACCTTTATAGCACTAGTTAACCTATAGGGGAATAGCTATATAAACTAAGAAAAATAATTAACTATAATAAGTATATACTAGATCTTTCGCTCTAACTCTAGAAATAGTCTAATATAGTCTATCCCTATTACTTAAAATAGTTTGTCCACTACCACTAGTTAATTTAGTGCCTTCTTCTTTTAAGTAGCATATTAAGCACATAGTTGTCACGGCTTGCACCGAAAGGTTAAGAACGAAGTGATAGCTAAGACTATCGCAGTCGCTGCTAGATAGATGCTAGCTAGGGGCGGGTGCGTAAAGGTTTTAATCTCTAACCTAGCACTAATAATATGCGTAGTCTTTAATAAATACCCCGCTCTATAAGCACGTGGCTATCTTGTAGCTAGCTAGCCTCTTTATTATCCGCATGGCCTAAAGGTTCTCCGAAAACCCGCTTCAATGAACATCCTATCTTTGACCTCTGCGCTCCTGACAATAGTATATATCCTAGAATATAGTTAATAACATCGCTACCTATCCTAGGCTAAAACACTAATTAAGTTAACTATCGCTAGGTTAGGTCCGCTCTAAAATACCTAGACTTATTATAAGCCTCCTATAAGGCACTTATTACTTCTTCTCTTACTAGGCAATATTATCTATTATGCTTTCCTTTAAACTAGAGAACCCTACCCTTAAGTTTATACTATTACACTTTTATAACTATTTTTCTAATAGTATAATAGTTATAATCTCCCTTATAACACTTTCTAGTAATAAGGAACCTTATAATTTCTTTATATTATAAGTCCTCTAGGTATTTCCTTCACAGTAATTTAACTCTAGGTAATACCTCTAGCTATCTTATATTCTAGCTTAACCCCTTAAGATTAGACTCCTTCTAAATCTTAGTAGCTTTTAGAGTTTTTAATATCTCCTTATATCCTCTAACTTTATCTTTCTAGATCTACTAGTTTTAGACTATATCCCTTAACCTAAACTTAGTTAAATTATCTATATAATTATCTAATAGAAATATAGTATAAGATAACCTATTAGTAGTAGCATTTCGTTTCCCTTAGATAAAACAAATCTTAATATTTAATAGCCTTAGCTTAGTAACTTATCTAGTATAAATACCCTTATAACTAGTAGTAGTTATAAACATTATAAATGGTTTATAGTCTATAAAGATAGTTAATCTTATTCTTAACTTAAAAAAGTGCTTATACTTCTAATAAAACTTAATAATAGTATAAAGCTCCTGCTTATAAGTGCTATAGTTCTGTTATATCTTAGTAAAAAGGAATAAATCATATAAAATAAAATAGGGGACTTTATCTTAGACTTATAATATTACATACCCTTTACTAAATCCGCTAGCATTAGAGTATAGTTAAGTTAGCAAGTTAAACACATACCTATGTATGCTTAGGATAGTAGTAGCTTTCTCCCTTAATATAGAGAAAGATAAAGCCTCTAAATCTCCCTATTACTAGCTTATATCCCTAGTAAGTTAATTAAGAGGTTAAGCAATCTTAGCATAGTTCTTAATCTATTATTAGCAAGGTCTAATAGCTCCTAAGAATAAACACACGCTAGATTAGCTTATAGGCGTAGGCTAATCCCTTAGCTTTGTGGCTTAGTTAGGTTTAATATATATCTTCCTACTTACCTTATAAACTTAACTAACTATAATAATTAAATTTATTCCTAGGGAAACCTTTTTAAAGCTTAGTTTTAGCAGGGTTTATAGTAGCTTAGGTAGTAAATAGTCCTTAATAAAAGACTACTACTCCTTAAATAAAGCATATTTACAGAAGATATTATCTATATATATAGCTAATTGTCAGAACCTGAAGGTGTGCAGGTAAGCCATTGAACCAAAAGATTCACTAATGCTAGCTCTCGCTCGCATCGCACCTTACAATTGATTATTAAGCCACGCGCGCGCACCTAACAATTATCCCTTCCCTTGTAAGGCTCGCCCTAAGCCAAGGGCCCCACTGGCTAGCGGCTAGTAACGTGCGCAACCTTAGCTTAGATTAGGCCCGGTTATCCGTGGCCTCTAAGATAATCAACCAATTGTGAACCCCCAAGGCCTAGTACGCACGGCAACTAGGCCCATACATCACCTAGTGCACGTGACCTTATACAGGTGTGCGCCCGTACCTGCCCTGTGAGCCTAACGTAAGCTACCTAGCCTAGTAATTTAAACCTAGACCCACCAGGTTAATCCAGCTACGGGAATTAAACCTAGGACCTAGCGCACGCCCTATACACGAGGATTTAAACCTAGGACTAGCACACTAGAAGACCCGTAAGAGCTAGCATTAATGTCAGAACCTGAAGGTATGCAGGTAAGCCATTAAACCAAAAGATTCACCAATGCTAGCTCTCGCTCGCATCGCACCTTACAATTGATTATCAAGCCGCGCGCGCGCACCTGACACTAATACGCTTAGATCACCTAAGAGTTAAGGGGCAGTAAGAGAGGGTTTAGGGTAAGGTAATAGGATTAGACTAAGTGTAATCCTTATTACTTTAGTTATTATAAACCTAGCTAATTAAGAACCCTAGGGCATATAAGATAGTTATAACTAACTAAACCTAGGGACGTTAAAGGCAAACACATGCCTTAACTCTAATACCATAGGTATTAACTAGTATGCATATTTAAGGTTAAACACACAGTAAGAATTAATCTAAGGATTAGATAGTTAATCATGAATCTTAGCTAGCAAGGGCAACTAGCTGCTTAGCATGTTCTCCTTAATGTAAGAATAATTAATAGTAAGTTATTACTTAGCCTATAGGTTAGACTTATCCTTTAGTACTAGTACAGGTTTTACACACTAGTTAGATATCTTTCTATTAGCAGCTATAGTATACTTATACATCCCTAACTTAATTCCTTCGGTTACTAACTAATTTAACTAATACTTCTAAGGCTCTAACTATCTTTACTTTAGGGATTATGCCTAAGGCTTTATATTTTCTTTTAGCTAAGGTATATGCACGTAAAGGTCTATAGTAAGGATATTAGTAATTAATAAGGCATTTAGGTCTTTATATATATAAAACATTTGCATAACTTCCTTTACTATAGACTTTAGGATTAGGGGGCCTAAGGTTACTCTATAACCCTTAAACTATAATAACACTATTTTAATTAGGGTTTCCTAGTTAGTTTCCCTCCTTTATACTCTTCGCTTAGTTAGAAATAGAAATAACAGAGGATCTAGAGTAACTAGCCCTAGCTAATTATCCTTTATCTATTAAAATATTTTCCTATTATTATTATTAACCCTTAATTCTATAGTATATTCTCTCCCTCTAAGCAAATTTACTTCTAATAGGAATACACAAAGACTAAGTTAATTTATAAGCTAAAAATTCATTTGCACTAAAATAGGATAGGTAATCTAAGGCATATAGCTAGAAAACTATACTAAGGGCTTAACCTAGAAATAAACAAAAGGGAGCTCACAAAGTTACTTACTTCTATATCTATTCTAGGCTATTAGATTTAGTTTTTTAACTTAACTAAGTTATAGTAAGTAACTTAGTTTTCTAAATTATTTAAATTATCCTCCTCCTTATCCTTAGATCCTAATAAGGTATTATCTAGGGATAAGTTAACATTATCCTAACCTATGTACTTCTCTAGGATTATAGGCTTAGCTAGATAGAGCATTACTTTCTATTAATTAGATAAAGCTACTAAGGGTCCCTTAATAGAAATAACTTTATCTTTACGCTCCTTAACTCTAATTATAAGTTTAGAGTTCCTAATATTAAACCTTACACTTACGTTATAAAGCTAGGGCAAACCTAGAATTAAAATAGTCTAGTTCTTAGGCTAATAGTCTAGGGTAATCACCGCCTAAACTAACCATGTGATACTATAGCATACTACTTTTATTAACATAAAATAGGTAACTATGTTCCCTTATCTATTAGTATTAATTATTTATAGCCCTTAGAAACTAATAAATCCTAAATCATAAACTATATATTTTCCTATAGTATAAACGCCTAAGATATAATATTAATCTTAGCTCCCTAATTAGCCACTGCTTATCCTAGTTTAAGATTAAATACCTATTCCTTCTAAAATCCTATATAAGCTTAGATAGTAATCCTAAATAACTTAGCACCTAATTAATGCTCTTAAAGTAACTTAGTATTATAATTATTAGCTATAGGACTTTTCTAACCCTTACTAGACATAGCCTAAACTAAGCTTATATTAAGTAAGAAAGCTACCTTTTTCTTTATCCGCTTCCTTAGGGCTATTACCCTTAATAATAGCTTTTAAAACTACTTAGATATTTCTAGGCTAATTTACTATAAATCTATTAGTAAAATTAGGACTAAGATATAACTTACTAGGGCCTTCTAGTTAATAGGACCTAAACCCTTATGTCCCTAAATCTCGCTTAATGCCCTTATATTCTACCTAACTACCTTTTCTCTTACTAATAGTGTAGCTTTAGGAGTTAGAGTTAGACTTTCTAATATCTTACTAAGGGGTATCCCCTTTTATTTTTTTAATAGTAGTATAGCTTCTAATACTAATATTATAACCTATAGAGCGCCTTAGGCAATAGACTTAAGGGTTTTTATATTAGCTTTTTTAAGGCTCTTAATAAGAGGTCTTAAAACTCTAGCTTTACCCTCCTCCTTATTAGTAATATCCTTTACTTATGCCTTTATATTAGTATAGTAAGCCCTAATTTTCTATAAGCTTATAGTAGCTATAGGGTTCTATTTAAGCTAAATAAGCTAGGGATTCTCTATAAGGTTAGGTAAGTTTTTAACTATACCTAGCTTAATTAAAGCATATTAAACTCTAACTAATAATTTACCTATAATCTCTTTAATAATCCTAGATACTACTATATCCTTATGTTTATTACTATTTAAGTATACCTAAGCTAACTAAGTATAGATTTATCTAGGTACTTATAACTAGTTATTATAGGGGGGAAGTGTTATTAATTTTAACTATAAGGATTTCTATTATTATAATAAATTATTTCTAGTTATAGTATAGTTTATAGTATAATATCTAGTAACTTCACACTTAAAGCAAGCACCCTTATAGGGTAATAGTGTGGTTTTATTAATATACTAATTCCTTAATTTAGTTACTAGTTTTAGTTTAAGTGCTCTTTCTCTTTAACTAGTACCTTAGGTTATTATAGGTGTATTCTATAAAGGTTAATATACACTAGTACTATTATTCTAATACTAAGGGGGAAAGGTTACTTATTAAGTTCTAGGGATAGACTAGTTAGTACTACCTTATAGGTTTACTAGAGCTTTATTCCCTAAGTTAATATTACTTCTATTTTATATCTAAGGATAATTCTAAGGGTATATAGCTAGAGTTAGTATTTAATTAACTACTTAAGGTATAGGATAATACCTACTAAATTACTAAGGGTTAGTAGGACTACACATTCCTAATAAACCTAAGTATAATATTATAGGCTAAAGCTAGGTAATTAAAGTATTAACTAAAGTAAACTATTATCTCTATTCTCTTAATACTTCTATAAACCCTAGGGGTAGTTTATATGCCTAAGATAACACTTTATTAGTAAAGTATTTGCTTTAAAGTTTAATAAATTCCTCTATTAGGGTAATCTTTATATCTTATATAGTTATCTTTATAAGATTAGCCTTTACCTCTAAAATAGTAGTAGCTTACTTAATATATTCTTAGGCTTCTCTAAGGCTATTAGTAGCTAATATATTCTAGCTAATAGCTTCCTATATTAGTAATTTATTATATAATCCTTAAATAAACCACTAGATAAAGTTATAGAGGGTATAACTCTTAATTAGAGTAAGGGGATAGTTAGAAGTAATTAGTTTATCCCTTTCTCTAGTATAATAAAGCATATTTAAAACATAAGAGTAATAGGTAATAAGGGCCTTACTCTTACCTTATTAAAGTTCTATATTAGTACTAGTTTTTACTTCTTTATTAATAATATTAGGAGAGTATTACTCTTATAGTAACTATTAGAGGGTAGCTAAATTAGCGGCAGTTACTACACTATTCTTAGCCCTTAAGACTATAAGCCTTAATTACTCTAAGCTATTAATAAAAGTAACTACCTTACTACCTAAGGCTATATTAATAGCTTAGATAAAGGTATTTAGGTTAATATCCTTACCTTTATTAATAGTCTTAAAAGTCTACTATAAATAACTTAACTATTATCCTGCTAATATAGACCTATTAAAGGTCCTAATATCCTAAGATAAGGGTAACTTATAAGGCTCTATTATAGGCTAATAAGTAAGCGTTTTAAATATAGGTTTATTAGATGCTAGTATAGGTAGTTTTAATACTAGCAAGGTAGTAAGTTACTAAAAAAAATAGGCTAGCTAGATTATAGCTTAGTCTCCTAGTCTAGTAAGAGAGAAGTTTTCTTCTTTTACTAGGACACTTCCTAGAGATAATAACTTTATTAATTCTAAGTTATAGTTATATACCTTTACTATTTGCGGATTCTATAGGGATTCTAACTCCTATGCCTTTAGATTAATAATAGTAATAACTAAAAGTATAGGGTTTTTATAAGTATAAGTAGGGATTAGGAAATGCAGGTAGGTGGACCACCCTAGTCTAACTAATGATAATAAGGATAATGTAGAAATGATAACTTAACTTTAGGTAGCTTAAGGAAGCTTTGATTACTAATCTCCTAGCGTGGTCGCTAAGAGCTAACAAAATAGAAAACGAAGCTTTTGACGATTATTTAATTGAATTGAATTAATTCCCTAATAATGATTGGAGAGAAAAGAAGCCCTGTCAAAAAATCTTCTAGGTGGGGTTTTGTGCTAGGTGGGCCAAGTGCCTCGCACCTGCCCCCACCCGTCAGCAGCCACCCCACGCTATTATTTGAGTTTGTTGCTTGTCTACCAGAAACGCCAAATCACTACAGTATGCTTTCTGTTAGGGTTAGACTTTGCCAGCGTTCTCTTCCGATTGGCGCGGTGGCTGAATTTGGAGTTGAAAGGTGGCAACACCAGCTCAACACCACGATTCAATCGATTGAGACAAACCCACCCACTTTTGAGCTCATCATGTCTCCTAGCGTCCGGAATCTCTTTTTTCGACCTTTGCAAACTTTCTTTTGTAGGGGTTTTCTTCACAAGCCCCAAACAACCCTATCAACACGGGCACATTTTGTCCATACAATCCATGTATCGTGATCCCTGTACATGATCCTCAGTCAGGAAACTCTCTTAACATGAGGTTGGCAGCATGAGTCGTACGGGAGCCCCCCTAGAAAATTTCAGACGAACCTAGAGGCGCACCGCAGTTTGCTCTTAACCGAACCGTGACTCCTGCCGTTACAAAGTCTCCGAGGTGTAAACTCAAAATTTCTGCTCTCCCGGACCCGTAGTTTGCCGATAAGTTGAACAGTTTTGCTTGGTCCATGGCACGGTCATGTCCACAATATAAGGCTTAAAACGGGGCTTAATTTTTTTGGAAACAGGAAGAACATGTTCCGTGTTATCCATTGGGAATCATAGCGCTTGTTTCACACTAACGAGTTGCAAGCAGAGTTGCGAAATAGCTCATCATACCGCCATTGGATAAACTCTGGCAAACGCCTTATTTATGGATGCGGGGGGTCGTTGCTCTCGAATCCTTAGTTGGCAGGGTCGGGTGATTACAAGGGAGATCCATTTTGCATGACTAGTTCTCGTAGAAGCAGGCGTGGAGACTGGCATGATCGTGTGTTAGAGCAGATTATTGCAAGATTATTGGAAACGACCATGTCACATGTAAGTTGTTGTGGTCATGTAGGCGAAACTGTTGGGCCTGTTGGGTTTAGAACCAGGCCTTCGGTGGTCTTTGAGAGGCGGAGCTCTATCATGAGAACGCTGCCATTTGGCCACCTCTTCGCCAGAAAGAGTGGCGTGTCTACAAGGCGGTTGATCGTTCTCGGTACCATGTGATGAATGCATGTTGTTGCAATCAGTAGATTCAACAACTTTGATACCTAGATGGTGAGTCGTTTCCGTCGTCATTTTTTATATCTCTTCCATGTCCTCAAGATCGTCCATTCGAGGGAAATCGCCGATCTCCACCCGTTCTGGACGCACAAACACGCCGTGCTTCATGGACGAGGGCTCTCCCCAGTACCTGTTGCCATTAATGCTGCCGTCATTTTTGCCTACAGGCTCGTCTAGCTGGACTCCCACCCATTGTCCGTGGCCGTTTGGGATCTCCGGGACTTCGCCCACGTATCGGATGACCCCACGTCTGGTGTCCTCACCGCCAACGCGGCATCGCTTACCGGCTTGGATGCCACGCTGGCGCACTTCTTGTTCCGTAGCCTCCAGCCTAGCCCTCTCGTGGTTTGGTGCGTTGGGATCGAATCGGCCAAGTTTTTGTGCCTTTTTCCACGCTAGAACTGAGTCGGACTTCTTTTCATACTCCTCCTCAGGCATCTCATACTTGTCCACGCCAGATGTGTCGGTGAAGTTGGGCCTTGCCCCAGGAGGTCGGGTATCCGCCACCTAGTGAGTGGAATCAGGCTATGTTAGCGATAGACTTTCTGGCTTCTTCCATGTGTTTTCTCTCTGTGTCAGTCCAAATCCGCATGTCCGCCATTTTTCTTTACACAGGGGCGAAAGTTGAAAAGCAAGCCCAACGTTCCCAGCAGTGTGATGTATACTAAAACGATGCACTACAGACGACGAATATAGAGAGTACACGCTAGAGTCAACGGGTTGATGAGGAGATGCTTCGAGAATACATGGGGAGAGGGCTGGGCTGCTCTCCTTGTCTGGATGGCAGACCAATATTGATCTACCAAACGCCACTGGTGAAACATAATTTTGCTTGTTCTTCTGAACCAACCTGGGAAGTCCTAAAAGGGAAAAAAGATGGCGCAAAGTAAGAGAAGGCAAAAGCAGGAGAGAGAAGCACAGAGAAATGAAGACTCGTGACTTGTCTGTCCAACCCACCGAGCTTCCTCCATCGACAACTATCTCGTCCGTCCCACTCGTGCTCGTGTGGCAGCCCTGGTCCTGGAAGGGTTGCCTCATAAACAAATGAAATGCTGTAACCAAACTTACATGCAGATCGGCGTACGGTGCCAGGGGAAAGCTGAACAGCTGGGTGACGTCCTCATCTGCCGCTTGGACGGGGATGGCATCCGAGCCTGTGGACGTTTTGAGACTGAGTCTTTGTGCCCAAGGAGGAATGCCCGTGACAGATTCAAGCTTTGCTTTAAGAGTATTGATGGACCAGGATGGGGTGATGCGCCGCTCGGACGCCGAGTTCTCTGAAATCACCTGCAGAGGAACATCGGCCATGTTGACAGAGGAAAAGGGAGGGTTTGCCGTTGGTTGGTGTTATTCAGCTGGAACCCGAGAAGAGAAGGCGAGAACCAGAGGTTGAGCGACGTCGATCCTCCTTTCTAAAGGGACCCTAAAGGTTGGTGAATGCACTGGACATTTGAGAGACGAGACGAGCCGAGAGCTTTTAGTTGAACATTGTGCATGTGCATGCGACTGAATGAAGATACGTGTGCAGAGGGGAACCAGACCCTGACGGATTTTCTGAAGTCCGTGTCTCGGCAAGAACGAGCGGGGTTGATCCGTCTCGGATGGAACTACTTTTTACGGAGTACATATGATGCTATCGAGGTAGGCGAATTTGACTGGATTGAATGGGACAAGCCGTGGCACATCGATATCGCATTGGAGAGTAAAAAAGGTGGGGTCTTTTTCTTGTTCAAGAACTACGGATTACGGACTAATCCGTATCTCCTTAGCTGTTGTCTACCTTGTGGAGTCACGTTAACCAGGGTCTGTATGTTACCAATTAGATACGATTTGCGGGCCTCATGGACCCACAAGGTGGACAACAGCTAAGGAGATCAAACGGTCTCAAGCAACGAAACCCATGAACTAAATGACGTCATCTATAGAAGTGCATAACTGCTCCCCTTGCTGCGCCTCCTCATGCGATTTTTTAATCTGATTCAGGCGTTCGGCGTCCTGTTCCAACGGCATCTGATAAGGCATCAAATATCAAGGAAGTGGACCTGGGGTAACACAAGTCACCGCCCGCCCGTCACAAATGCTGGCTGTCCCACTGGGGCGTACATAATAACGGGAGCAAGAACAGACAACGACGACCAGCTTCTTGGCCTTTCCGTGAGGTGTCCAACTTGGGCGAGGCCTGAGAATAGATCTGATTTGGGGACTGATTCCAGACCAAATAGGCAAGTCTCGCAATTCAAGAGACACACCAACACCACGAGGCTCGCCGTAATGAAGCCGTCAGCCACCCGGTAGGAGCTTTCATATTCGTTCAAAACCTGCTAGACAGACAAGAAACATTTGTACCATGAACGGAGAACTCCGTAAATAAATATTTGACGTGGGCGAGCTGTCGAAATCTAGCCTGGGATCGTTTTCCTTTGCTTTTTCCGATCAGCCCATCGGCCGACTCCGTAATACATTAATAATACAACAGCAGGCTTCTTTTCTTGGCATCCCATCGTGCTCTCCACTGAGACCAGGGACTCACCACAAGCGAAGACCAGGGTGGAAGTTGGAGCAACGAGGATAGAGACAACCTACATGTAGTATGTAATGCGTACGTACGGATTAGACCACCCTCCAACCACAAGCCCTGCTCCTGCCACTTGGTACATGCACAAGTCCCGAAACGATGGAACCCTTGCCCATGGTTCTTCGGTCATTGATCATTTCTCTCGTTTTCAGTTACACCGTTGGTGCCCACAAAACCTGGTCACGCTGGCAGGCTGGCAGGCAGGCAGGGGCCATGTCATGACGCAGCAAAGCATATTACCTACCCAACGAGTATAGCTCACGCGCTTGCTTGCCTGCTTGCCTGCCTGCTTGCCTGCCTGCTTGCCTGCCTGCTTGCCTGCCTGCTTGCTTGCTTGCTTGCAAACACGCACGGCACACGCACGCCTGGGAAATTGTAGGCGAGAACCACGGAGTGATTGTCCCGATTGATATCCCGAAGTGACCTCAAGTCTATCGGCAATTGCCCTGTCGGCTTTTCGTTTTGCCCATTTGCCCAGGAGTGGCGACCGTCGCCGACAATTGGGCCAGCATGCAATTCCAACGACAAGTTGAGATGTACTATGGATGCTGATGTTGTGTGCTGACGTGTGGACGCAAGAAGAGCCCCGGAGAGCGCGCGTGGTTCTCATTAGTAAGCTTTATGCAATGTCGTCCGACTTTTCAATTACGGAGTACTCCGTACGTGTCCAAGCCATATTGATGACTGCACCTTGTTGATTACGGAGTACAGGCAGGCGCCTGAGCAATCTGGCGCAACCACTTGACCGACGGATTTTATGCATCATACTTAATAATCCGTTCATGCGTACATATCACACCGCTGCACAGGGCATCCATCAATTTTTTTTATTACCTGGTATGGGTATGCAGGTCTTGAGATGGGAAGAGGGGGGGGGGTTTGTCTCCTCGTCCCCGTCAAAGCCAGGGATCGCGCCACGCATGATCAACTACGGAGTACCTGTAGATGGACCAACGGTCCCCGGGTCCGAGATTTGCACGTCAGCAAGGCGCTCTTTCTTGCATCCGCAGGCGCGACGCCGCGAAACACCGACTCCCTGGTAACGGGATCTCGTTCAGCGGTTTCCCGGAGTCGGGGATAAACTAACGAACAAACAAGTGGGTGGCCGTTCTGATTTCGGCTAATGACCGAGCTCATTAGGCATGAGGCTATGAAAGGAGACGTAGACAATGTGGCGAGGAAAAAATAGGCATTAGAGACGCTGCATATCTCCAATAACACAAACGAGTTGTGCTTTAGGGGCTACTCAGCCATGTTCCATGTTCCATGATCCCATCCCGCCTCTGCTCAGTGAAGAAAAGACCCAAGTCCATTGGACGTTTGCGGGCTATTATTGCCAGCATGGTCATAGGAAATGTTGCTTTTTTCATCGTTCCGTTTTGCTTTGCTTTTTGCTCTTCCATGCATCATCAGGGCCACATTTTCCATAACGTGGGTTCCTTGTTCCTTATTTCCTCATCCTGGTTCGTGCCAGAAGCAGCCACAAGTAATCCGAGTACAGCCGACTTTTTTGTTTTGTTCCCCAGGTCATTTTTGTTGTGTCATCGCTTTCGATGTCCGAGACACTCACCGCCCCTTGCCTAAGACTGAGAGCTGAATCTGCCCAATTGACTGCGGCCTTTTCACGAGGTGTTGTTTGGTTGGCGCAGGAAGATTGATGGCTTTTAGCGGCCCTGTTGCGACTTGCCAGTAAAATCCGTATCTCCATTTTATTAAGCCGCCCAATGGAGAAGACTGTCTTGCTGGCCAACATACTCAGCCACAGAAGGTCAAACCTTGGACGGCGGCGAGATGGCCCGGCTTGTTGAAGCTATACCGACTATTGTCTGCCACATCATTGATGATGGCGCAGCGCTTTCCATTGAACTGTGTGGATAAGGCTTTCGATACTCTTGATGCTAGCTTTTGGCCATAAAACCTGATTCGAATATGCACCTAATATGCTGGCCTCCCGCTGCCCCTAGAGTAAACTCAAAGTACTCCGTAGGTCATGGGTCACAATCGGTGAGAGGCTGACGTGTAAAGGGGTCATCTTGACGAAGTCTCGAGAGGGGAGGGAGAGGTGCACCATGACTATGGCCACTCCCTTGGAGCTGAGCCTACCTGGTGGTGGAAATCGGATTCGAGTGAAAAAGATGTGAAGGCGCAGAGTAGCCGATTTGGCGATTTCCGGCACGTTTTCATCGAATCTTTTCAGGTGTCCTAGTGAAGACAGACCCATAGGGTCATGACATCTCGTACGGCGCAAGCATCATGCAGAGTACATACAGTGTACCATGGGGATTCTAAAACACTGTCTCAGCCCACCGACCTACTAACCACGACAGCTCCTTCCCTTATTATTGAGACGAACTTGGCTCGAGCGTGCTTGCCTTGCCAGCAGCAAGGGCATTAACGCCCTGACACTTTGACACCAAGAATTTTTTTGAATGTACATAGCTCAAGTTTGCTTTCTACTATATTGATGGCAACGCCACAGCCTGTCGTTCCCGCGCCGTGCCTCTCGATCTCGACCTCGACCTCGACCTCCTTTTCCTTCCCCCTGTTGCCACAATGCAGCAGCGGTGGACCTTCTGGCGCCTCGGACGGGGTGGGGATGTGAGTATGCGGCAGCAACTTGTTGGAGGGCGTCGACACAGGAACAATACGTTTCGAAGGGATTGATTAGGGGCTAATAGTCATGTTTCTGGTACGTCAATTTGCGTCACAACTTATTGCTCGCCCGCAGCAATTCTTCTTTATCGGCGACTGGAATTTGTCAGTGACGCTTTTCTATGTATCAGGCAAGATCAGGCAAGCCAAGAGAATGGACATGATCGGTAGGGTCAGGCCGCAGCGGGACCGCCCAGTTGCAGCGTTGGTGGCTTGTTTTGGGCAACAACACATTGGTGGTGCTGATGAACGACGGAAGATCATGCATGGTTCGCAGCCCGTCAATGAACGGTTCCTAACAGCTCTGGCCCTGACGTGGGCAAGCAGAACACCAACGAAACACCCGCTTCTCCATCAGCCCAGCTCAACTTGACCGCCAGTTCTTCAATCCCAAGTGGCAAGTCGGGGATGTTTCCGGTGAGGGCTGCGCAATGCGCAATGCGCGTCAACAAGTCAGAGATGTCGCCTGTCCTTCGGTACGGGCCTCACCTCCTCCAGGGTGAATAAGCCAGCTCATTTTTGGTCTTAGTGCAGGTCGTGTCACCAACAGAGGGAGATGTTTGGATCATGACGAGTGAGATGCCTGCCTGGGTTGCTTGCTCGCTCGCGCTCGGGGACGGAAAGTGGAGTTGATGGTGAATGAAAAGGCAGCCTTGTCCGCGAACGAAATGCAATGCTAAGAAGGGCGTTCCTGTGCGTCTTCTGTCAGATGTCACGCAACAAGGCTCAGGGCCGTCTCGATTGCCCTTGTTGAGGATCTTCTCTAGCCGGTGCGGAGCCATGCTATGACTTACATGCGCAGATGGCCCCCGTTCTGCCGACTCTGTACTCCATATCGTACATGTAGAACGAGATGAGCCAAGATGCCGTGGATGCCATGCATCTCAGGTTATCTACGTCCGTAGATGGAGGCCAGGAGGAGCTGCATGCAGCACGGCGGGTCAGCTCGTTAGAAGCGAGAATGTCACTTGTTGCTTGACGAAAAAATTTGTCGAGTCAAGAAGCGGCATTTTCTTAAGAGCTCCACCAGGGATCGCATCGCATTAAACCCGAACCTGATGCAGCAACTGCTGTAGGGGGACCCTTGAGACCCTTCCTTGTAGCCCTTGGGTGAGCGCTGACCCCCGCGGGCTCGTTCCGCACGAGCAAACAACCCCTGGTCGAGCTGCCCTTTCCTTTTCACGTCGACAACAAGCGATTCTGGCTTGGTTCCATCAAGATGAGTGACGGTGGGGCTGGCATGCATGTGTGCGTGGCCTTGCGTTGTCCAACACTTTGACGGGAATTAATATTATGGATAACCACTACCACTGTACCACTACCACTGTACCACTACCACGACCACTACCACTACCACCACCAGTGCCAGTGCCAGTGCCAGTGCCAGTGCCCCAGTGCCAGCACCACTGTCGTCTGGGGTTCAGCACCGGCCTCAGACGCTGTCAGACGCTGATGGAAGGTGTGATCGAGCGGTCTGGTACAGTGACAGTGTATATGTACATATGATTCTTGCCAAGCAAGAATCCGCCGCAGTGGATCAAAGCGTAGGGACCATACGGATTAGACCATCCATCTGCAACAAAGGTTTGAGAAGGCAATAGTTGCGAACAGGGGGACGCGCGCCGGGAACTACGCGGCCTTAACCAGTACTAAATAATCAATGGATTGCCGCTTGATAGTAACAAACAAGTGGATGATATATACGTGCATCCTCCGTACAAGTCGACACTGCACGAGCGGGCATACGAACGACTGCAGCTTGCACACCGCATCAATCGGAAGCCACGGGTTACAGGAGAAGTCCTGTTGTCATGTTTGCCAACCCGTTGCAAGTTGCAACAAGATAGACCCGATTCCATAGCCAGGAATGATCATGCATGTCTTATGTAATGTATGTAAGTGAAGTGTGTGCGTCGCTGCGGGCGCATGAACGTGGGGCGGGGGTTTCAGCAGGTCGGATTTGGGGGCAAGGAGGGTCTCGTGTGATTAGGACAAGGAAGGAAGGGAGGCGGGGAGATCAAAGCTCGGTGAATAAACGCGGGATTGTTTGGTTCATGATGGCGGACGATGATGGGAAACCACCACGATTTCAGATACTGTACATGTTGCTGGTCCTTTGTCCATTGCTTCACGCCAACCGCCCTTTGGCCCGCATGCCCTGGGCTGGGCTAAGCCGGGCTGGGCTGGGCCGAGTGACGTTGTTTGGAACAGGGGGCAAAGTTGGCCAAGGCACGACCACACATGTTTGGACTTCGGGATGAGACGTTGGGAGTCATGATGATCATCAACGTTAAGGGGTTCTACATAGTTTCCATCGCTCGGGACGAGGCTAGCGTTGGTGCTGCCCGGCGCCGTTTTTTGATCTTGTTGATCTACGCATGGACTTGGCAAGGATCCTGTACGCAAGACAAGGCGAGGCAAGGCAAGGCCTGCCTGCGCAGCTTTGCCTGCATGGGAGGGTGATGAGTTGTTGGGCCTGGTGGTTGTGGTTCTAGTTTGGTCCGAACCCGAGCCGGTGCGTGTCAGTTGCAAACTGCTCGGGTGCAACTGCTCGGGTGCGTTCGTCAACAATGATCGCTCGCTCTGGCGGCGCGGCCAGCTGGTTCCTGTCCTTGGCAAATGCCCGAGTGTTCATCATGTTTGTTGGGGGTGGCACGGGCAGGTGGCATTAGGTGGCAGATGGCAGCAGATGGCAGATGGCAGGTGGCAGGTGGCAGCTCTCGACCCATCATCGCCCCCATCGTCGCCCCCTGTCCGGGGATCGACCACAAACCAAACGTGCAAACGTTGAATGTTGGATGAACAACAACGACAACAACAACACTTATTACTTGTACATACGGAGTAGTCGACTAGAAATTTATGGATCAATGGAGCGCCGCCACCACTGCCGGCGCTTGGGGCCCGAATTTGTGCGCTCGCTCACGCCGCGCATCCACCAACGTCCCCGTCTCCCCGTCTGGTCGCCGTGTGTGCGTGCACAGACGCGGCGCGCGCATGCACAAAGCAGAAGAAGTCCTTTCACACCGACTCAGGGGCTCATGCTCACGCGCATGCTGACGTTCATGCTATAATAATGTTCATACTCATGCTCATGCTATTATGCCCACGCAAAGACAGTATGGTGCGTACAAGCTAATATTCAATTCACCCAAGTGCACTTGGCGCTGGCGCTGGCGCTGGCACTGGGTCTAATGATTAATCTGGAGGTCAATATCGAGGCCCGTTATAAACAAGGACGGCGATTGCAAGAGAATTAAATACCACCGGGCTGCATCTTCCGCATTCCGTAATTCATCAAATGCATGCGAATCCACACCGCTCCACAGCCAAATAGTCATTCTCGGGGTTTGCGTTGCGAGAGCCGGTACTATTATACATGTACATACGGGGTAAAACTATTAACGTGATGCTTAATCATCGTAGATGACAATTTCGACCCCCCCCCATCTGTAGTATACATATGCATTGCATTACGTGCATGCGTGCGTGCCCGGGCGTTGCGCACCCCGTACATGACAGAGAAGCAAAAGGCAAGGTAATACATATTCTTACAACAGGCAATGAAAACTCGCACAGCGCATGTCGTCCGTCGTCAATAAGTCTGAGAGAGATTGTCTATGTACGGAGTTGTAGTTTGTAATCCGTATGCACGCTGAAATTATGCAATTCAATCGCCGTGCGCCCACACCACCCCCTTCCTTGATCCTCCCTTCTCTTCTCCCCCCGGGGGGTGTCTGGTGTAGAAGCCAATGTAAGGCTCACACCCCCGACCTATCCCATCAGTCTCTTGCCCAAACTTGCCAGACAACTCCTCCTCCCCCCTCCTTCTTCTCCAGCACATCCCCCATCTCCATCCATCCCTATCGCGACACCCCCTCCCCCTGGCTGCTTCTTGAAAGGACGCCAGACTTTTCTTTGGCTGATTTTGCTGATGCATAATAGTGAAGCTGGGTAGCCCTATATGTCGCTCATTCGGGTGTCAGCTACGGCGGCCACGACGTCGGAACCAACGAGATGCCCGGGTTGCCAGGGTTGTCGGAATCCGGGATCTGAAAAATCTGGCTCAGAGCTCTCAGAGCTTGCTTGCAGCTCTGCTTTGCTCTGCTCTGCTCCGCCCTTTCGTCCTTGTTCGGCTTTGCGTGCTTGCTGCAGAGAAGGGAGGCAGGCAAAGGAGGGAAGATCCCCTCGTGCTCTTTCCTGCCTGCTCCTGCTCCTGCTCCTGCTGCTTTGCCGGCATCAAAACAACAATAATCTGTTGGTGAAGCCGTGAAAGCTGGGGTTAGCGTTGGTAGGTTCGCTTGTCAAGTACTCCGTAGTCTGCACCGCAAATGATTTGGTAAAAGAGCATTCGTCAATGCCTTCGTGATTGCAATATGCATCTTTGGTTGGCAACTCGAAACCTGGTCGATGCCTATACCTACCTGCCTGCTGGCCATCCACGGCAAGAGGAACATTCTCACTCACACTCGAGCACACACACACACACACACACACATACACATACACATACGGACGTACACATAACACAGATATATGATACTAGTAGAGACAGCTAATAATCCACAACACGCACGCACAAACGCGCAAACGCACGCACATGCCACCGCACCCGGACACAACACGCACTCTCACTCGAAAAGCAAAGACGTCAGTCCTTCTTCCATGATCAAATCAACCACACCAGTGACCACACACGCCCAGTCTGCCAGTGCCGGTCATCAGTCAGTCATCAGAGTCCACTTCGTCAATCTTCTTTGCTTTTCCCCATTGCTTTCCTTGACCCCTGTTCCCGACCCTCTTTTGGGACCTACCTAGTCAATCTTTCATCTACAAACTAAAACTGAACCAGCAAGCTCCCGGCCGCAAGCCCGCCTCGCCTCGTCTTTGCACGCCCCCCTGTCTTGCTTGATGCCTCATCCGACCGTGACTGACTGACTGACTGACTGACTGACTGACTGACTGACGTCTTTGCTCTGTCTGGTCGTTTCCACTTCTGGGCGGCGGCCTAGCCTAAAACTCAGAGAACCTGGGACGTCAGACATCAAAGCTAATAACTGACCTCGCCTTACCTGACTTGCTTGACTTGCTTGACTTGGACTTGCCCAAACTGACGGCTGCTGTTCTTTGTTCCATCTACTAGGCGCCTATTATTGTGGAATCCCGGCCTGCCTTCCTGCCTCTACTAGGCTTCATCACTTACTCGACGTCGTGCCTCGCTAACCGGCGTCTCCTTTGCCTCATCTACGCTCATCTCCGCCCCATTGGTGGATGTCCGACCCCGGCAGAACCAATCACAACCATAAATGCTATTTTGTAAACACGATTCACGGGAGTCGTTGTATGCTTGAGCATTCCGAGACATCTAGCCTACTTTACCTCTCCTGGCCTGCTTCTTTTCTTCTCTTGTCTCTCTCTCTCTCTCTCTCTCTCTGTCTCTCTCTCTCTCTTTTTCATATCCACCTTCCTTCCTGCGTTCTGCCAATCTTGGACCAGTTGGACCAGTTTTGCGCGGTGAATCTCCTGCTGCCCAACTTCACACCAAGAGTATCTTGGCTCCGCCGTCACCTATACGCCACGATCTCGCGGGACACAACGGCACATTTGATGATAGCAACAACTCGCTCTCCCATAAGCACAGACGAAGTCACCTAGCTCCATTTTTTTCGTTGGACCAACTCTGCATCTACAACCTGGATGTTTGTTTTCATCCTTTCACGGCTGCACGCAAAGAGGCAACTCGCCTTCTCCTCTGTGTCTTGGTACACTCACTGCATTGTTTGAGTGACTCGATTCCCCCCCTCCCAAAAAAAAAAAAAAAGGCCAAGGGCTTTTTCTTGTTTGCACAATTTTCTGCTGCTTTTTCGAATCAAGCCAAACAAGAAACCATCCCAGCCCAACGGGCCACGCCGTTTAGGCTGTCAACTAGAAAAGCTGGCCCAACTCAAGAGCCAGCCGTTGCTCTGCCTTCCGCGGGAGGCAGAGCCACCGTTTGGCGTCAACTATAGCGGCGACATCGGTTACATACGCGGATCTCACGCCTCTGCAAACGGACACTGTGCCGGTACGAGAGGCAAAAGGGCCATCAACGTGGACATCACTTCTTTCTTAAAGTCTGCCGACTCAAATGAGTCCCAGGGCTATCCTCCGCGGCACCCACGCGAACTATTGCTGCCACACTCGACTCCGGTGATAGCTGCGTATGGGCGGCAATTGCCCCTCTCGACATCATCAGCACCACCAACGGGACAGCCAACGGCACCTCCGCCTCGGTCTGTAGCCTCTGCACCTGGCACCGGTCTCCGCCGTAGTATGCCACCCCAAGGGACAGATCAACCAGTCAAGAAACAGAGCAAATGGTCGCCAGAGGAGGATACATTAATCATTGAGCTCAGAGGGAGCGGAATGAAATGGGAGGATGTCTCGAAGCGTTTACCTGGAAGGAGTGCTATCAGTTGTCGGCTTCATTATCAAAACTACCTAGAGCGACGAAGCGAATGGGACGAGGAACGCAAGAATAAGCTGGCTAGACTTTATGAGAGGTGAGTTACGTTGGCCCAAAGCGAAAGATTTGGTGACTAGGCGTGTCGGTTTCATGTCTTGGCAATATGCCGTTGTCGGTCGTCTTGTCCTTGTCTGACGGTGGTTGCATACAAATGAACGCCCCGGGGGGGGGGGGGGGGGGGGCTTGGATGAGCAGGAGTTCCAGACAAATTTGTCTTGACAGACACATGCTAACATGTTTTCTTCTTGCAAAGATTCAAATCGGAAATGTGGGCCAAGGTTGCAGAAGAGCTGGCCGTGCCTTGGAGAGCAGCAGAGGCGATGCACTGGCAACTTGGAGAGGCCGATATGGCGAGAAGAGCTGGAGTAGTACCGTTCTCCCTTGCCGCCGTCAATCTCGAGAGCGGCCACCGAGCAGGACCGCCGCCTCGAACCAATGTACACTTCCAACCGCAAGAAACGATGACCCGACATATCACGCCGCCATCTCCGCGAACGATGTATTCGTCTCGGAATCAATCTGGCTCCTCGATGGCTGGCCAATTGCCGCCGCGAGTCGAAAACGTCGGGGCGCCGCCGCCGCCGCCGCCGCCGCCTCTGCAAGCTGGAACTGGGCCAATGGTACACGGATCCATGCCGCAGGAACATGGAGGAGAATTCTACTACAGCGCCGGGCCTGGTCTTGCCCCGATACAGCATCAAGGACAGCCACGGAACCCAGGACCATTACCAAGTCTTGCGGAACTCACAACGGGTGTTAGCCCATACCCGGGCCAAATTGATCGACCACATTCAGGACACGCAAGTAACAATACGGCAGTCAAACATGCGATGCCAATGCCAGCCTCTCAGGGCTACCAGCAGCATATCGATCAGACTAGAGTGAAGCGACGCGCTAGTCCGGAAATGATGCAGCGAGAGGGAAGCCAACGACGTCGTCTGGGCTAAGTTGGGATGAGAATGTCATGCTCTCTCCACTGACTTTGTCATGGTTGTCAAAGACACATTCCACGCCATGATTTCTGCCAAGATGTCACGGGGGTCTCGATTACGAACCAAAATCCCGCAAAAAAAAAAAAAAAAAAAAAAAAGAATTCAAGGAAGAAGAATCATTATAGACTAAACAAGGGTTAACGGGCAAGGAGCAAAGTAGAACGGAGCGGAGCTGATTTTTTTGGGACAAAATTTTTTCGAAAAGTATGATTTTTTTCGAGGCGAGCGATCTTGCATTGGGGCGGCGATATCATTATGGGACCCCGTTACGACACCTCACATATTTACTGACTTACTCTCATGACGATACCAAGGAGCGACAGATGACGGGTTGACTGATTCTATACATGGGGGGACGGACAGGACGGGATAGATAATAAGGCGACTAGGAAGGGAAATTCTTATTTTTGTATGTATAGATGGGCATGGCTTGGACAAGACAAAAAGGGGGCATTCATTGATAGAGAGAGCCAGAAAGGCATATAATTGAGCATACTCGACTGATATACTCGACTGATTGGGAAATGCGTGCCGCTGCCATGTTGCATCAGTGACTTGACCGACTTGACCCGCCTTGTTTAATTCGGGGTCGTGTTTAGAGTTTTCAAGAGGCAGATTCCCGTTGTTGCCTTTTTTTTTTTTTTTTTTTTTTTCTTGTTTGGGATACATGATACAAGATACATGAAACATGACTTATGACACAAGACACATGAAATATGAAACATGATTCAGTCTTCCTCTCCAGTGTCTCTCTCCCCCTTGCTCCTCAGAATCGCCCACCAATTGTCCCTCTCATAGCCGCTCTCGCAAACCTCACCCCCGGCCTCCCTCGCGTCCTCCTCCAGCTCGCCCTCCCTATACAGGTGGTAGTACCGCTGGTACGTCTCGTCCGGAACCTGGCTCTGGCTCTGGCTCTGGCTCTGGCTCTGGCTCTGGCTCCCCTTGTCCTTTTCCTTTTCCTTCTTCTTCTTCTTCTTCATCACCCACGGCACCAGCGTGTCCTGGCGGGAGTTCCCATCCCACCCCCTCCTGCTCCCCTCCTGCTCCAGTGCCCAGACGTAGACGAGCGCCCTGCCGGCCCGGGGCACCAAGCAGGCGAGCATGCGGGCGATGGCGTCCCTCCTGCGCTGTCGCGTGGAGAAGTGGTGGACGACGGCGATGCAGATGACGAAGTCTGCACAGCCGGGGCGGAAGGGCAGCGCGAGGGAGTCTGCGACGACGAGGAGGGCCGGGGCGGTCCCGTGGCGGCTGTCGGCGGCGCGGTCCCGGGCGCGGGCGAGGGCGAGGCCCAAGAGGGAGGGGGAGCGGTCCGAGGCGAGTATGTGCAGGTTCGGGTTCACGGAGAGGTACTTGCCGTTGCCGCAGCCTATGTCGAGGCCGACGGAGCCGGGGGGGAGGGAGAGCAGGAACTGGGTTACGAGGGGCCAGGGCTTGTGGCGGGTTGCGCTGAAATGGGGGGCTATTGCTTCGTATACGGCGTGGACGTGGGTGTCTTCGTAGGAGGAAGCCATTTTGTTTTGGGTTCCGTGGAGGGTTGGGAGGGTTGGGAGGGTTGAGGGTTGAGAAATGGTTGGAGGTGGGGGGGGGTTTTTTTTTTTTTTCTTTTTTTCTTTTACCAAACGGAGATGGGGGTACATTGTTTCATGGTGGACGGCCTCGTTTTGTTCCTATTCGAATTCACATTCTATTTCACCATGATGGTCTACGTCCGTATTTTTCTCGTATTGTATCCTGCATATTCTATCAATTCTGTGCTCTGCTGTTCGTGGCCCGGGTGGAAGTGTGGGGTGTTGTCAAAGAGCATCACGTGCGCGGCGCGCCTTGCACATTAATTATAGCGCGAAATAGCCGTCGTCAACAACAACAACAACAACAACAACAAGAAACAGAAGCCTTGTTTTCCTGACACGGCAGATTCTCTCGTCGTCCAAAGACGTCAAAGACGTCAAAAACACCCACGTCATGCACGCCAAGCACATGCATCATAGTAATAACAACTTGGGGAAATATACCGCCGAGGAAGAGAGAGAGAGAAAAAAAAAAAAAAAAAGCCGCGCACTTCCCAGCAAGTGGGGTCTCGGTGGGTTTTCCCGACGTTGCATCGAAAAATCCCGAAGCATCCCCCTGTCACCCCTGTCACCTCCCCTCCCCCCCCCGGTGAATAACGTGAAAACCTGCTCATTACAACGCTGCTCTGGGCACCGACACCGACGTCTTTGGTGTAAATTGATTTTTTTTTTTTTTTTTGGGTCGATGCATGTGGGCACCGCCGAGGACTCCCCTGAATTGGGGTTGGCGCGACTTTCTTGACATCTGCGCTTTTCTACTCCGTAGTTCTTCGCTCTCGTGGGCACGCCCCCCCTCTTGTACATATACATGTTGTATCGTGTGTTTGTGCGAAACTGGGTTTGTGGAGGATAAGTTTGAATCTGGATCGTGTGGGTGGTTCCGCTGAGTGAGGGATGTGAAACGTATGTATGGGGGGGGGGGGGCGTTGTATCTTTTGTCATCTTCATCTTGGAGTACGAAAGTCAGCTTCTGGAATCGTGGCAAAGATCGTCGGCTTCGGCTGTTACTGGCTGGCCATGCAGGACGCCCAGTCATTATCATATATATAAATACTGCCCATGCCGTCCCGTCCCATCTCAGACACCAGTTTTGTCCCTCCTTTGTAAGTTTGCGCATTAGAGACAAAACGGCCGTGTCATGGTTTGGAACCCATGCCCATGCAACGCCGGCAACCTTTGATGAACAGGACTGTGCTTTGTCCGCTCGCGCACGCGACACGCGCACACACCCCCCCCCCATGCAGGGATTGCGTGCCGAGGACAGGAACAGGACGGGGCGTGGAAACGGCCCATTTGGCTCGGACAGGCCGAAATGAGTGATGGCGTCGATGGATGGGTTGCTTCTTCGAATTTTCCATCCTGCATGCTAACCGATTGGTGGGTGAAGGACGGTATTATCTGGAGTACTCGGTTCGGATATTCGCACACCTCGTGGTTGTCGCAAGTGCCCTCCCTACGTAGACAGAACCGGGTCGCAGTTTTCATTTGTTACATGCATATCCCTGGGTTACCTTTGACATGGGTTTCGGATCATTTCCATGGAAGAGAGAGAGAGAATAAATTTCAAATCCACTACTGATTGCCAGTGTTAAGCGGGCTCTTGGCATCGTACACATCCGTGGTAATCTGCTCGGGATACTCCACGCCCCCCTGCCGCAGCGCCGCCTCCATCGTCTCCATGATGGCGATGCTCTCCTCCCACGGCAGCGTGACGCTCTGCTTCTTGCCATCGCGGAGGCATCGCGCGCACTCGTCTGCCTCCCAGAACATGCCGTGACCCCACGAGTCCCTCTTGGGGTCCGTGGGGATGGGACACTCGACGACCTCGACCGCGCCGTCGCCTTCCCTCCTGATAACGCTGTATGATGTTGGGCGGAACGCGGGATGGGGCACTTGGATCTCGCCCCTGGAGCCCTGGATGCGGATGGCCGGCGCGGCCGTCGTCTTGCCGTGCGGTGACGTGCCAACGAGGATGGATGTCGTGGCCACGCCGATGGCCCTGCTGCGCGGGAAGTGGCAGATGATGCTGGTGTTCTCGTCCGCGCCCGTGTGGTACTTGTTCATGGCGGCCAGCACCGTGGGCGACTCCTTGCCCGACGACGACGACGACGACGACGGCTGGACGTGGTAGAGCGTCTGGAACACCCATGTGAGGGCGTAGATGCCCAGGTCGAGCAGCGCGCCGCCCGCGAGGTCCTTGTTCACCATGCGGTGGGAGTCGGGGAAACTGACTCTGCCGTCGTCCTCGTCGGTGGTTTCGTTGAACGACAGGTCAGCTACCGACGCAGGGGCGGTTGATCAGTCAGTCCCTTCGGTGAATACAAGTACGATGATATTTCAGATTTCACCCATGATGGATAAAGGGGGGGGGGGGGGAAGAGAAAAAAAGGGGACAGCCCACCCACCCATCGTCCTGTACACCGTCCCAATCTCCCCCGAAGCAATCAACTCGCGGACCTTGATGCTCAGAGGAAAGAACCTCGTCCAGACGGCCTCCATGAAGAACACCTTCTTCTCCTGCGCCTTGGCCACCAGCTTCCTGGCCTGCGCCGCCGTCACCGTCAAGGCCTTTTCGCAGAGGACATTCTTGCCCGCGTCCAGCGCCAGCATGGCATTCTGGAAGTGGTGGCTATGCGGCGTCGCGACATAGACCACGTCGACGCGTGGATCGGCAACCAGCTCTGCGTACGATCCATACGTGCTCGTCGAGGCAGGCCCGTCAATCTTCTTGATGAAGGCGGCGGCGCGGTCGGCCGACGTCGAGGACGAGACGGCGACGATTTCGTGGCGCACGTCGTGGACGTCCCGGGCCGCGGGGTCGGTGAGGAGGTCTTTGCAGAATGCTTGGGACCAAGAACAAACATGTCAGTGGGTGGCGTCCTCCTCATGAGAAGGGGGAAAGTCATGTGTTACTTTCTGCGATCCAGCCCGTGGCCATGATGCCCCATTTTATGGTGTAGGGGGTGGAAGACGCCATTTTCCGTGTCGTCGAGTTTCGCTGCTGATGAGGCTTGGTTGTCTGGATGAGTGAGTCACTTGTTGGTGGGGGAGATGAGATGTGAAGAAGCGTCTTATCTTGGAAGCGGGGGTTGTTTTGGTCAAAGGGGCGGGCGGGCAGGTGGGCGGGCAGGCGGGCGGGTAGGCGGGTGGTGGCGATATTATCACTTTGCCGAAACTGAAATGGAAACTGATAGTCTGGCTTTGCAGGCGTTTTGGTCGACAACACAATCAGTTACTTGCACACGGAGCAAGATTTGGAACAAGGACTCGCGGCACCAGCACTGGCAAGCTTTCGAGCGCTTCAAGCGATTGGGGATGCATGATGCCCTCGGTTCGTTGCGTCGGCAGGACAAAATAGTCGCACCCTGTTTCCTGGCCGTGGTTGAGGTGCAGAGCCAAAAGTGCATCATCTGCTAATGCAAGTGCGAAAATTGACTCTGGGAAGGAGCCCCATGCACGAAACCTACGATGCACAAGGTTTTTTCTATTTTTTTTTACGGACACTCAAAGTATATTTCGAGACTTTCATACCTACGCGGGAAATAATCTAGAAATCACACATCCTTGGTTTTTCACCCTGGTTGGTTATTACATGAATTATTTATGTTTGTCATTGAATAAAAAAGAGTACTTGATCCTTTCCAACAGACGTTTCTTGTCAGAGACAGGCTATCCCTTGGCAGCGTGGGAACAGCAGATCAGAAGTCAGCGCCCCCCCCCCCCCCCCTTATGGATTGAACCAAAAAAAAAAAAAAAAAAAACCGACCTGTCTTTGGTGCCACGAGGATTGGGCGGGCGATCAAGTAGTGCCCCAAACTGCACAATGAGCGACGATTACATGCGACACAGCTATGAGACACGAGGCAGTATGTTCAACACTGTGTGCTCGGTATTCTAGGGTAATTCTGCCATTTTGCTTACGAAGAGATAACAGGCCTCCGGAAGTTGCTGTCCAAGATGGAGGACAACGATCCAGAAAGCTCCGACTGCCTCCCTACTCTTCATCCCGCTGGCCCGAAACATGGCGACCAACCAAGCGGCAAAGTTTCATCTAGTAGCGATGAGTCCTCTAACAAAGACAGCATCGCCTCCTCGGCAGCATTTCCCAAGATGAGCACGCCTCCATCCTCCATTAAGTCGACCGGGTCATCGCCATGTATTCCATTCGGCGGGCCCGAAACCGCCCCCGGCCCGTCCTCTAGTAGAGATGCATACTTTGACACCATCTTATCACCCAGCGAGTCCAGAATCGAAACAAGACCATCACCTAGCAAGGTTACACTACCTCTAGTCGCACCGTCTCCGGATGTCGCCAAGGAGACGAATCAGGAACCTACGTCAAAGGCAGCTGGGAAGAGAAAGAGAAACGATAAGTCTCCCTCGCCATCTGATGACATTTTGGGTCCACTCGCGCACGAGCTTGATCGGTCTACCAGAGAAAGGCTACGGCTTGAAGCGGAGGCCCTCCAGGACGAGTCTGGACAAGTATGTCCTTTGCAAATGGCGCAATTATTCATGGCCAATAGTACACTCAGGGCGGCGCGCTGGACCGAGCTCGACGAGGGGGAGAGGGCGATTAAGAGGATGCGTCAGGATAACCTCGACTTGGAGCGTCTGCGGGAGCGCCAGGAGATAGAAGAAGCCGAGAAGCGGGAAAAGGAGGAGAAACGGCTTGCCAACAAGCGCAAATACGGGCTGATCAGGAACAAAACACCCAAAACGACCTGAGTCCGGATTGAATGAGGTGAGATTGATTCGACAGACGTGTCGCGGGGGGCGTTTCTTTGGATATAATCTGATGCCAGAAGCAGAACCCCCCCCCCCTGATGTGAAGTGTGTCCCTGAGACTGGCAAGCAGGATGAGGTCGTTGTGTCATTCTCTTGGTACAAAGTTGTTTTAAATATCCTTGGCAAAGGTGTTGGCAACAATGAAAGGGAAACAAGCGGTTGCTTCCATATAAACCTGCATCATCATTAGCGTTTCTTCGATAAGAGCCAAGAAAAAAAAAAAAAAAAGCCTTTTAATTCGTCGGCGCCAGTCACTCCACTCACCTTGACATTGTCGGCGCCCATTTTGATCTTGCCCCATGAGACGGCTTCATCGGGCCGGGCACCGGCATCACTGCCATCAAACTCCTGGGCAGTGTTGATATAGACGGCAGACTCGGCGCCATTTCTCATCAAACAAGCGTTGGCGATGTGGTGCTTGACGATTCCACCTCCCAGAATAATCATGCCAGCTCTCTTTGCCCTGACGGAAATGGTATTGATCTTGCGAATATCCTCGACAATGTCAATCCTGAGCTGCCGTGGCGACGACTTGAAGGTATGAAAATACAACATGTCACCCAGGCTCCCATCCGTCAGAGCAGGGCAAAAAACAGGAATATCGTTCTTCCAAGCCCAGTAGTACACGGACTTCTCGTCATTAATCTCCCTTCCCAGCCGATGAATCACCTTGGAGGGCGTCCAGTTGATCTCCTCTCCGGCCACCCTACTCGCCTCTTGCTCCTCCAGCATCCTGTCCAGGATGGGGACGACCCAGTCCTCGAAAGCACAGTAGTTGGCGTTGGGGACGACGAGGTTCCCGATTCGGTTGAGGCCCTTCTTGCGGAGGGTGGACCCGTCGGCGCTGAACGAGGACATGTATGTTGTGCCGAGGCACTTGATCAAGTCTTCTTCTACGCCGCCGGCGGTGGTGACGATGGCGGAGATGTGCTTGTGCTCGGTGAGCCAGCGGAGGGTGCCGCGGAGACCGGAGGAGATGAGGTTGGAGGTGTAGCCTAGGAAGATGGTTGTCTTGTCGTTGGTGGCGGGGTCTCTCCATTCTCGCTGGGCCATTGTTAGATTTGCAGCTTCACATATTGATTGATTGGGGCGAGGTGAGGTGATGTCCATATTTTGTCCTGCCTCAGGTCGTGCTCACCATGTCGTTGATGATGCGGATTGCTTCTGCCATAGAACTCGCCTGGAAACCCATGTGCCGCATGCCGAGGTACAGATCCTGTGCGGTAATGGGGCCCTTGAGCTTGTTGAAGTCGAGCTCCTCGACGGGCTGGGCATCGGAGGGCATGGCTTCGGATTTCATGAGCACGGCGTCGGTGGCTGCTGGGGGGGCGGCATCGTGGTGGGTTGACATGCTGATGGGTTCAAGTAGGGAGAGAGGGAATGTAGTCGAATACTACGGATTAGAGTGCGTGCCGAACTGAGTGAGTACAAAGCTCAAAGTCGAGGTCGTGGATTTTACTTCTGTGGTTTAGTACTCCGTAAGTTAGGCGATCAATTGGCTCTGGACCCCGTTTGGGTGGATACGGTGGATACGGTGGATACTTGAGTACGTAAACAGAAAGAAGCATGAATGCATGTATGCACGCGCTGGCGCTGCCGTCCTGCCGTTGTTTGTGCAACGGCCCAGACGTAACGTACAAGTAAAGCAAACATTTTGACATCAGCGCCGCTTCCATGCCACTGCCCCTTCCGTAGATGGCAATGTCAGACAGAGTCCATGATAGCTACAGCTCTGAATAATGATAAAGAATCGTCCATTCCATCGACGACGAGTCCGCTGGCTTCAATGCCAAGAAGGGACTAGCGTACGTGCGGCAGTTTGATCTCCAGCCCTGCCATTGGGCGCTTTGGCATTGGCCCTGTGGCCCTGTGGCCCTGTGGCCCTGTTGGCAGTTGCCCTGTTGCTACGGAGTACGTACAGTTACGTACAGTACGTACTCCGCAGCAAGTACTCCGTAGTACATATGTGGGCTGGCAAACTGGCAAACTGGCACCACCGCGGCGGCCTCGGAGTAATCCGTATTAAGTCATGCGCATTTCAAGGGCTGACGGGGCCGGGGCCGACCCATCTTCAATCTTTCACTTCAATCCGACCTCCTCCCGAACGACCTGCCAACCTGCCAACCTGCCCGTCGCGCCATCGCCGCTGCCACGACGCCGCTCGAATACCACATATCCGCTTCGGCGATACTCATTGACGACGCATTCCGCCCAAGACAGCACGACGCCGCGACTGCCGTTCATCATTGTGCACGCCCTGGCGGCTCCCTACATTCAAGGGCTCAACCTCGACGGCTGGCAGGCTGGCTCCGGAAACCACCAGACCCCAGACTTGCTACTACCCAACGCCATCCCGAGCAGCATTCCATCTTTGCCCCATTGCGTCCGGCAGCCGCGAATGAGATCCTGATCGATAGCCCACCCATTCACCGGGCTTGTTGCCCTTGTACGCGACTGATGTACGTCTTGGTCTGGATCTTATCTTCGTGATTATGTCAGCCACCTCACCTCGGCTGGTTTCCCCTACTCTTCCCCCTACTCATGTCCCCGTGAAGTCTACTTCCGCCACGTTAGGGCTTGCTTCCTACCTCTCAGAGGCAAGGCACATTTTTCTTTTGTCTCGAACCCAAATTTTTTTTTTTTTTTTTTTTTCAATTGTGAGTTTGACTAACTAGACTATTCCTGCACAGGGCGTCCAGATACAGATATGATCCGGACCGCAGGTCCAGGTCGCCACGGGACAGGTCCCCAGATCGTTTTGACAGGACCTCGCAGTATGGCGAAAATGACCGTCGTCGCTCATCTGCAGAAGCTAGGTCTAATCCGTTGGGGTTTCCTCCCAACCGCGATGGGTTCGGTGATTCGTTACGAAGAGAACCGCCCCGTGGCCCCAAGGCTCTTGTCGATGCCCCATGTGGTCCCCGAGGCGCCTTCGGGGGCGACTTTCGTGGCCGAGGTCGTGGCCGAGGAGGAGCTGGAGGCAGACCTTGGCCTGCTAGAGACGAAAGCAGAGACCGTGGAAGGGATCGCGACATAGACTACAGAGACCGGTACCGAGATGAACGAAGTCGAGAACGGGAACGCGAGAGAGATCGTGAACGAGATCGAGATCGAGACTGGAGGGATCCACGAGATTTCCGGCTTCGTCGCTCACCACCACCTGGCAGGGGTCGCACACCGCCGCGAGACTTTCGCGATAGAGATAGGGATGGTCCTCTCCCAGAAGCCGAAAGGTCGCGTCGCGGATCTCGAGATGGAGGACCGCCCTCGGCCGGGTCGTCCAACTCGGACCCGTCATTCGGCATGCCGCCGTTTGGGCGTGGAGGCAGCTTCATCCGTGGTCGCGGAAGAGGTGGCAGAGGCGACTGGCCATCGGACCGAGGCCGTGGGCGAACGCCATACGATGATCGCGGCGACCGCTATCCCCGAAGTCGATCTCAAGAGGCGCGATGGGGGCGAGAGCGGGACGAACGTGACCGGGGCGATAGATACCCACCAGAAGCAGACATTCGGCGCGAACCTCGCGACGACCGCGACAGGATCGAACGAGACCTGATACGCCCCAAAAAGGAGACCAGACCGTCCTTTTCTCAAGAGCATTTTGTTTCAGCCAGGGATGTATCACCACCTCCCATTGCGCCATCTGCACCTGCTTTCGGGTCGGTTCCCAGTCGCAATGCAAGTGGCCATGATGGTGGCCCACCACCACCATCATCGTCGGCGATACCGACACCAACTACCGCCGCTGCTAACAGCACCACTGCCAAACCGCCTCCATCGGGTCCTCGCGCTCTCACAGACCGACCTGGCTCTGCCGGCAATCTGACCACCAACGCGTCTTCAGTTCACCCGAGTGGCTCAGCGAGGGCAGGAAGCCATGAAAACCCAGCGATCCCTGTGGGACCTCGAGCGCAGCAGCAACAACACCAACAGCCGGCGTCCAGCAAACAACGGATCAATCCTGATATGAAGAAGGCGCCGCCTTTATCCCCGAAGATGATGAGAGCGCAGGCATTCAATTCGCAACCAGGATTCGCACCACGGCGCGATAGTCGGGAAGTAGAACAGCCATATGATGCAAGGAGACCTCGCAGTAGTGATGCGGACACGAATGCAAAGAGATCTGGTTTTGGCAACAGGGCACGATCGAATCATAGTGCAGAACCAGGCGAGATTACTGTCAAATCCGAATTGGGAAGAGGGTCTGTGAACCTCAAGCCGTTGAAGCCTCTCGCGGAGCCTTATGCCATTACAAAAGCTACGAAGAAGATCGATGTCGCCGCCACAAATGGAACCTTGCCGGCAAAACAAGACGTTTCTTCAAGAAAGAATCGCAAACGTCCCACAGTCGGGGTCATACGATTCTCTCTACCTTCGAGGACCGCGACACTTGACAGGGACTCAGAGTCAGATGATGACGAGGACATGGCTGATTACTTTGATATGGAGATGGAAAAGACGGAAGCAGAGCTCAGCAAGTTACCGCAACCCAGCCTGCCTCTCGAGGTTGTAGCCCGGTACACGGCCCTGTCTCATGGGTCAATGGCGCGGATTCTGAGCGATTTCGAAGGCTTGGCCGAAATCCTGGGGCCTGCTCCCAACAATCTACACATCTCGGTGCCCGAGAACGAGGACATTCCCATCTCCACCCAAGAGAAGGACATGGTGGAAGAGGCAATCATGGGGCCGAAGGAGTCGGACCAGTCGAAGCTTGCACAAGTTGACCCCGTTGCAGAGATGGCGGAACAAGGAGCAGTAGTAGAAGAACAACCAGCAGCACCCTCGATCCTACCCGAACCATTAACAAAGACTGAAGAGATGGACATGGACGTCGCTCGAGCACCGTCACTCCCCGCCACCGCTGAGCCTTCAATCCAGAAGGACGACGACACTGCTTCTCGACCGGTTTCGAGATCTGGTGCCTCGGTTCCTGATGCTCTGTCTCTCACCAAAGAGGTTGCCAAGACACCATCACAACCCCCCGAACCGATTCCAGAAGCTGCCGATATTGCGCCAAAGCTGCCGAGCACCCCCTCGCAAGTACCAGACGAAGATGATGAGACCGAATCGGAGGATGAGTCATTTCTGGATGTGGAAAATGTACGTCGATTCATGCGAACGCCGCCCATCGATGAACTTCCCGACTACAGCTGTGTTTCTTGGACGAGAGATAAGGGCTTCTTTACTTCAGTAGAGGAGACGAGCGAAGTCACGGATGGGTTTGTCACGGAACACTTGGTGAAGATTCACCTGGAGGAAGCGGAACAACAAAAGCAGGGGCAAAAGGAGTACGCGGAAAGCTACATGCACTACTTGAACTTCACCTTGTCTAGTGATCCAGCGGCCGTCAAGAGCCGGGACAAGTTCTCCGTGGCCGTACCCATGATTGAAACCGCCGGTACCGTCACTCCAGAGCCGAAACCAGAAGGACGTACTTCGGGCAGAAGGTTCGCCACGGAGCGCGACCTGGAGCGAGTTCTGCAAGCGTCGATGCGAGAGGACGAAGAACGGAAAGAACGTGAACTGAGGGCCCAGAAGGAGAAGTTTCGCAGCGAGAAGGAAGCCGTCATCCCCCAAATGTACTGGGACGCAGAGCAGAGGGCCAAGGCTCAATACGTCGATCGATCCGGCTACACCCCTCAAAATCGTCTGGTCGCGGCCTGGCAAGTTCTCGCCCCCGTCAACAACTTTACTCAGGAGGAGAACGAGCTGTTTGAGAAGCGCTACCTCGAGAACCCCAAGCAATGGGGCAAAATTGCAGAAGTCATACCCAACCGCGACTTTGGCACGTGTATCCAGTACTACTACTTGATGAAGAAGGATCTCAACCTGAAAGAGAAGCTCAAGAAGCAGCCTAAGCGGCGGAAGAAGGGCGGAAGAGGAAAACAGAGGTCCAGCGCACTTGTCTCCGAGCTTGGAAATGGTGACGAGAACGACGAGAATCAAGAAACGGGCGAAAACGGGGAGCGACGACGACCACGGCGAGCTGCTGCCCCTACCTGGGGGTTCGAGCAACCGGCCACGGACAGCGAAAATGCCACCCCTGCGGGAACACCGGGACGACGTGGTGCTTCGGCGGCCGCTCGGGGCGAGCAAGGTGAGAAGGTGGATGGCAGGAGAGGCCGCCGACGGGCAAAGGACAAGGACAAAGAGAAAGACAAGGAAAAGGAAAAGGACAGGGACGGAAAGGCGACCAAAGCTGGTCAGGGTCAAGCGTCGTCTGCCACCCCAGGAGGCGGATCAGCAAAGGGCAGGTCTCGATCGAGCTCCCGAGTACCAAATGACGTCCCGATTCCCGGCGTTTCAGACGTCAACCGAATTATTCCTGCTGCGGTAGCCGCGGCGGCAGGATTCGAGCAGCAACAGGCCATGCCTCCTAGCATTCACCCATCATTCCCTCCTGTACAGCAGCAGCAGCAGCAGCAGCAGCAGCAGCAAGAGCAGCAAAGCCAACCCCAACACCCCCTCCAGCAACAGCAAGAACCACAACAACAAGCAGCTGTTGTCCAGGATCTTGACAGGGTCAAGCCAGCAGCGGCCTCGCCATCATGCATGGCAGACGTCACGGCCGCGCCTTCGCTACGTCCCGAACCGCCACCGCCACCTCCGCCAGCTATGACAACATTCAATCTGCAGCCTCTTCAGCCTCTTCAGACCCAAGGCGAACGAAAGGCTCCCACCCAGGCGTCGAGCTATTGGAGTGTGTCGGAATCCAACGACTTTCCACTTCTGCTCCGATCTTTTGGTTCTGATTGGACGGCTATTGCGGCTCACATGGGCTCCAAGACGGCCGTGATGGTGAGTAATGTGGTTTTTGTTTTTCTTTTTTCCAGGTCCTCTCTTCTTCGTGCGTCTGTGTCTGTCTTGTCGCTTTGACAGTCTTGCTCATGCTTACACACCCCCTCATGTACGCCTGCATGTCATGTAATACCAAGGGGAGAGACAAGGCATGGGGAAGGGGAAAAAAAAAAAAAAAAATTACTAACCAATTGGGCGCCACCGACAATAGGTTAAGAACTACTTTGTCCGTCAAAAGGACCAGGGCAAGACGGAATGGGATGCAATTGTGCAAGAATCAGATGGCAAGCGAGTCAGAGGCGAGAAGCGGCCCGATCCACCTCAGCCCACAACGGGTGGTCGAGGACGGAGATATGACAACTCGTCTGCAGCCGGCTCGACGCGACCATTGGCTGTGGCGCCGGGCATGGACGTGCACGGCGAACCGGCGCAGCCCAAGATGGAACCAGCAGCTCATCAGGCAGCTCCTCAGGCAGCTCAACCTCCTCGATCTCAAGCTTTTTCTGGCTACGGTGTGCCCATCGCCCAGGCTCCCCCCCCCCTCAGCAGCAGCAGCAGCAGCAGCAGCAGCAGCCTCTTGGCCAAGTTCCTGCTGGACAGCAGCAACCTCTGGCGATACAGCCACACGCCGTGCCTCAAAGACCCGCCTCCCAGGCCATGTCACCTGGTGCTGGCGCCCGTCCTTTGCGCGCGCCCGTCCAAGCCTTTGGGTTTCCCGAGCAGCAGCAGCAAAGAGAGCGGGAGGCGGTTGCACAAGGTCAGCAGCAGCAGAAACAGCAGCAGCAGCCGCGAGTACCGCTGCCGCCCAAGGGTGGTGCCAGTCAAGTCCCCGAGCCTCGAGATCCCAGACCGCTGGCCGCCGCTCAGCCAACCCAACCTGGACATCCCGATGCTATGCTGGAGAGACAGCAGCAGCGAGAGAGGGACCGCGAACTTGCCCGACAATCCGAACGACAGTCCATGCGAATGAACACCGAGGCCGAGCTGGCGCCCCAGCGACACTATGAACAACCCTATGGCCATCGTCACCAGTCCAGTGTCGGTCAAGGCCACAGAGGGGGGGATCCGCTGTCCTTGTCACGGACTTCATCGCAGGAACATTCTCGGGTTGCTGGGAATCCCTCTGCTTCTGGTGGGCAGCAGTATCCACCGCCGGTGCATCATCATCATCATCACCACCACCACCATCAGCAGCAGCAACCAGCGCCTCCTCACGCTGCCCGCGGCATCATGGATCATCAAGTAGTCGCACAATCTCCTCAACTGGGTCCCCCTTCGCGTCCAATGTCTTCCATGTCTATGCAGCAACGGCCACCTCCCAGCCAGGCTCAAGACCCATATGGACATGCTCCTCCTCCCCCTCCTCCTCCTCCGCCTCCAGGACCGCCAAGTTCTACGCCGGCCAGCACCACACCTGGCCGACCCCCCGAGCCTCGCAAGACATCCAACATCATGTCATTGTTAAACGACGATCCTCCTCCAGCGTCAAAACGCGTCGCCGAGATTTCCAGCGCCCCCCATCCCGGGCCATCAGGAACACCTCCGCCCCAGGCCATGGGAAGACCACCCCCAGGACCGGCTCCCCTTTCACAGATGCGCCGGGACCCCGAACCAAAGTATCCTCCCTACGGACGAGCGCCTGGTGGTCCGTCTGCGATGCCATCGCTCAAGCCATCTTACGGAGGCTCGCCCAACCCACCATCTCACATGGGAGCACCGAGGCCGGCAATGGACTCTGTGCCCCCAGAGCGTGACCCCTACTACAGAGGTCATCCAGCAGTGGTGTATCAAGCCGGACACCAGAGCGGCAACAACTCCCCTCAAACATCGCACCGGTATCCGTCAGCCCAACAAAACCAGGGGCCAGGCCAATACCCCCCTCAAGGCGGCTATCCTTCAGGTTCCTATGCTGTGCAATCTCAGTCACAACACGCCGCATCGCCGCCGCCGCCGCCGCCGCCTCCACAATACGGAGGGCACGGGTCGGCCTCGAGAACTCGTGAAGTCCCCCCCGGACGAGACAATGCCTGGCCGCAACAGCCACCCTCGACACCAGGCGGCTGGCCGTCTCAGCCCTCCAAGCCAACACAAGGACCTCCGCAACAATCATGGGCCCCAGGTCCTCCTCCTCACCCGTCGTCGTCGTCCACACCCAAGCCTTCCACGCCCGCACCAGCCTGGTCATCGGCTCCTCCTCATCCTCCTCCTCCTCATCCGCCCTCTCACGTCAGCATGAGAGACGAGCGCGGCGCACCCGTCTACTCCAATCCTCCACAGCACCCCATGCAGAATCGCTATCCAGCACCAGGATCGCGTCACGAGCCCGTGCCCTCACCCACGCCCGCCGGGTATTCGCGATACGGATCCGCGCCTGGACCTCCCTCGCGCGATCCAAGAGAACCACCAAGGAGCTACACGCCCGGCTATGATGCCCGAGGTCCCCCAGCGGGGTATCCGGCGCCGGATCCGAGAGAATTGCAGATGCGAGATGGCAGGGATCCTCGAGACCCCCGGGATCCCCGGGACCCCCGGGACCCTCGAGATGTGAGAGATCCGCGGGACATGATGGCAAGGGGTCTACATGGCAGGGATTACGAAAGACAAGACAGATATGGGCGGTGATGATGACGACGACGACGACGACGACGACGACGACGACAATGATGATGACGACGATTATGATGATGATGACGGTGAAGCTCTGGCACCCAGTCAATGTACTTTTAAGAGTCGAAGTGAAGGGGGGAGGCGAAGGAGAGGCGTATAGAAAAAAAAAAAAGGGAAAACAAGGGGAAGGAGTATATAGCGCGGCGTGTCTGTGATTTAATTTTTGTATAGTGGGGTAGCAATTGGCGTTTTGGAAAAAAAAAAAAAAAAAAAGATTAAACTGTATATGTCGTACTGGGCGTGAAGTTGTCACAACGTGTGTCCATGTCTGATGGTCAAGGGTTAAATATATGACGGAATACTGCAACGCAGATTCAAGACGACGGCGCAGACGTATTCTCAAGTCAGGTCTAGCATGCAAACAGACGGCAGACGGCAGACGGGGTTAAAGGGCAAGTCAGTCCATTTCTCGTTCAAGCATGCAAATAACGAAGCCTCCCATCAATCCAAACACATCCTTACTTCACCCCATCCTCAACACCCTCTCTCTCTCCATCAACGAGTCCACCTCGTCGGCCAAAGCACGCACCCGCGCCTGACTGCAGCGATACATGTCGGCCACGTCGGCCAGATGCCCCTCTACGTGCCGGTATATCTCGTCTCTCGACGTCTCCGTCTCCGTCTCCGTCTCCGTCCCTGCGTCTGTGTATGTGTCTGTGCGCGACGACGCGTCCGGTGCTTTTGCTTTCCCGGCGACGAGGTCGTCTACCCTGGCTTGTGCCTCGTTGCGCAGGTCGGCCATGCATGTCTCTGCGTGGCGGGAGTCGACGAGGAGCTGGTAGCGCGTGCGGAGGGCGGAATGGATCGACGCGAGGGGCACGTGGGATAGGAAGGGGGGCGCCGACGGATGGGATAGCGCGGAGAGGATGTCGTGCTGGTGCTGTTATGTTAGCTGGGTTGGGTTTTGGATGGGGGGGGCAGGGAAAGGAAAGGAAGTTACGTTTGTGAGCGTGATGACTTGGCCGGGGGATGAAGGATGCGGTTGCGGTTGCGGTTGGGGACGGGGCATTTTGTGCTGCCATTGGAGGATGTGGTTCCATTTCGCGCGTGCTTTCGTCTTTTTATTAGTAAAAGTGCTTCTCAACTTCACTTTCGGGGGCGAGGGGGCGAGGGGCGAGGGCTCGTACCTAGTGATTCCGAGTCGGACGACCACGTTGAGGCATCGTTTGTGAGGGCGGGTTGTGTTTGTGTCGGTGACGAGGACGAGGCGGGAGTTGAGCCGGCGTCCATGTCTGTGTTGCTGGCGGGGAGATGATGCACGTCTTCTTGGGCATCATGACCACGCTGCTGCTGGGAACAACACCCCGTGGCCCAGAGGCGAAACGTACGAGGGGAGATTCGCCCCGGGGAGTCTCCCTCGTCGTCGGATATGTCGTAGTTGTCTGGGGGTTGTCAGTGCAGGGCACAACGCGAGCACGCATGTATTGACGGTTGGGACGGGACGGGACTTGACTCACTGGTAAAGTCTGATGCTGCTCGTGCTGAGGCGGCATCTGCCATCGCAGTCTCGTGAGTCTCGTGAGTCTCGATGTCCCACAGCTCGCGACATGTCGCAGCGTCGTGTTCCCTCGTTGCCTTCCCCCCCTGCTCGCGGGTCTTCATCGCCCTGTATGCGAACAATGTCGAGGCCGTGGCACCGTTTCGTCGTCCCTCTCCCTCTCCTGGCTCGCAGAGTCCCTTGTCAGCAGCCCCAGGTGCTGCCATCCGAGGCCGCGGGCGATTCCCTCGCGCATCTTCCTCGGGATGGGGATGCTCTGCATGTGTCAAAGGGCCAGGGCCATCACACCCAGATACTCGTTCTGCATGCCGTCAGAGCAGTGACCTGAAAAGGGGGTATTTACTCCTTCCTACGAACCTAGCACCAGATATGTCTCTTGCACGGCCGGACCGCTCTTCACATCTCGCACATATCGCTGCGGTCCATCCTTGATAATGGCATTGTCCGCCGAAGGCGCAGGTATGTCTACATCTGCACAAGACGCATCCATCAGTTAATGATTCGGTATACTCCTATCGCAGACCCCCGCACCTGTCAAGTTGCTCTGAAAGGAACGCGACGTGAAAAACGTGTCGTCCGATGCTACCTCACTCAATCAGCAAACAGTGACAACTTTCTCATCACGACGTCGTTGACACACCTTCTTTTGTTGTCAAAAGCTTCCTCGACACCTCTGCTCGAGCAGCGTTTAATCCCCACTCATCTGCCGAGTCGGTCCAGCAATGTTCTCTGTTGCGACGGCTGTCTGCACTCCGGAATACGTCTCGGACTGCTGTGCGGGCGGCGCCAAGGGATTTGGAAAGCATGTTTCGTGTCTTGTTTCATGAGAGAGAAATGGACGGTGAAACCGGGAGAATGCTCGGGGATGGCAAAGGACAAGTCCTGATGTATCTAACGGTTTGGAGATTGATGATGAGGCGATAATGAGTGAGTAACTCATCACAGCGTCTTGCAGGTCCAAGTTGTGTACGAGCCATGTTTACTTTTGAAAGGTCGCTTTGGGATCCACGCGACAACCGACAGGTGTCAATGTTCATTGCCGGCTGATGAATGGCCGGCCCGTGGCACTGGCAAACGCTTCGTCTCGCTTGGACTTCTTCACTCATGACAGCCATCGACAACTCGACAGATGCGAGAGACTCGGGAATATCTCGCGGGTCCTCCCTCCAAGTCATTCATGTCCGGGGGGGGGGCGTCAGTACACTAGTGCATCGAGGCATTCGTGTTACCTGCCATGTGTCAATTCGAGAGAATCGCCCGAGGGGAAAGGAAAAGAAGAACAAGGGGCAGCCTCTTGTCAACATGACTCCTCACACCATATCGTGCTCGAACTCGAGCATTGTAGCAGCCTTGAACTAGACCATGGAAAATCCAAACTGCGCGCCCATTCGTCTTCATCAGGTAAAATTGCTCCAGTTTCAATACCCGCAAAAGTTAGCATCGGTTCGATATACAACAACTATCTCAGGTTCCCATGTAATACAGAGACGCAGCCACTCCCGTTATTATGCGCCCAAGAACAAATGCAGTCGTTACATTTTCAGTGCCGGTGCGTTTCATTCGGCTCACAGCATCTCATGTTGCACAGATAATCATGTTATTTCTTTCCCTTGGATTTTGCCTTCCCGCGTCCTTTTGGCCTGTCGTTTCCCTCGTCATCGCCCGCTGAAGCTTTGGCGGCCTTCTTGGCAGGCTTCTTCTTGGGCTGTTTGATATACTTGTCTTTCTTGAAGTCAATCTCGTCATCATCCGCTTCAACTGGTTCAACTACTTCAGCGTCGTCCTCCTCTTCAATGGCTTCTTCCAGGTCTGGGGCTTCCTTGGCTTGCGTCTTCGGCGCAACGACGTTGCTGGCCTTCATGAACGGTACAGGATGACTCATCGAGTTGTACCTGGAGAATACATGGTCAGTCCTTCTGCGCTTGCGCCGGGGGGGGGGGGTCATCATATGCAGCAGCTCTTGACTTACGTTCTTGTGAAAGCTGCTTTGGTCTTGGTTTCAATTTGAACTTCCTCATCAATCATCGGTCCGACACCAAGTTCTTGAATCGCATCAAAATCCTCCCTCGTGAGATAGTAGCTGTCCATGAGTTCAATTACTTCTGGTACGGCACCCGTGCCCTCCTTCTGTAGCCGATCTACAAGCTCTGTCCAGAGAATGGGCAAGTACTGTTGTCGGACCTCATTATGGTCGCCCGAAGATTTGAGGCGCATGTGCGAATGGAGTTCTCGGACGAACCTGCCCAGCTTGCCTTGTTTGCTGTGGTTGCCGAGCCAAGATGTAAAGTTGGACCCCATCAGCTGGCCTGCAATGAAGCTCGCAGGTCGTACCGTGCTGAAAATAGCATGGGTAGGCATAAGACTCCATTGTTGCTGGGGACCATGAATCATACGGTCGACGAGGTCACCATCACTGATGCTTTGGGCTGCTTGGTCGAAAAGCTCGAGAGCCTTCAATTTTTCCTCGCGCTTGGTGTAGCCTTTGCCATTCAACGCCATTGGTTTCGTCCTCAGATAGTTTTCCTGAATCATGAGGTAACTGAATTCGTGGTCGTTGAAGTATAGCTCAATCTTGTCATTCAGACTTGCTTTACTTGCAGGCGCAAAGAGACCTCCGCCAAGCATTTTTTGGCAAATGTCCCACGGCTTTAAAACCACATGCTTCTCCCAGGCCTTGGTCATGGCCTTTCCTTGGTCGAAACTCATGGTCGACTGATCAAGCTTGGCAGTGGAAATCATGTTGATGATTTGTCGGATATCCTTGTTACTTCCCTCAATCAAGGCATCTACCACTGGGGGCGGAAGCTTGAGTCCCTCGCGATGGCAAATGGTCATGATTCGCGATCGAACCTGGTCGACCGTGGGTCGTTGAAACTTAATGTCAAAAGCCGCATGATCGAACGGTTTCATCTTTGGCAATCGTCGTTCGTTGCAAATGAGGATCAAAGGAACTTCAGTCTTCTTGCAGAATTTGGCGAGCGCACCAACACCGCCACGATCACCTGCAGACATCCCGTCCACCTCGTCCATGATCAGAACCGTGTTCTTCTTCGCAACATCAACTTTTTTCCCATCGCCGGCAAAGAACCCCAAAAGTGACGTGTTATTCATGGAGTCGCTTAGACCAGCTTCCACCAGCTTCTTGCTTCTCGTGTCGCTTGCATTGCTTTCCAAAACATCGTAGCCCTCCAACTTGGCGGCTAGATGAGCAGCGGTGGTTTTGCCGATGCCTGGCGGTCCAGAGATGATAATGGCTCTTTCTCCGCCTAGCCCATCAGCACCACGACGTTGAAAGTTGTATTTCTTGGCCTTGGGCCAGTTCCGAAGCCAATTTCGGATCTTCTCCACCGCTGCCTTGTTGCCACAGATATGGTTCAGTTGTGTCGGCGCATACTTACTCGTGAGGAGCTGTACGGGAGCTTGTAAGGGAGGCTGGGATGGAGCAGCAGTTCCTCGTGCTTCAGCTGCTCGTTTAGCAGCCTTGGCAGCCTCGGCCTTCTTTTTCTCCTCTTCGGCTTCCATCTCTGCAATTTTTCGTTTCATATTGTCTTCCTCGGCTTTCTTCTTCCCTTGGGCTTTCTGGGCTCCCTTTCCTGATCCGCCGTATGCCGGGAGCTTTCGAATGAGATCAAAGAGCCCGTTTTCGTCAATCGTTTTGATGCCGTGAGACTTGATTTTCGCCAACTTGCTCGGCCCGGCATCCTCGCCAAGCACAACAAAGCTTGTCTTACTACTGGGTTGTCCCGTCACTTTGCCGCCATATTGCTTGACCAGTGCCTGAGCCCCATCACGGCCGATCGTCTGTAGTACGCCTGTAAAGACAAATGACAGTCCTGATAAACACTCCTCTTGGCCATCGGGCAACTCAATATCCGTCATGGGCTGAGCAACTGAACTTCCACCTCCAGCAGCAGCCTTTCGCCAATCAAATTTGGCATTAGGGTCCTTAGGAGGCGGCGTTGGTGGCCGGACAGTTGCCACACTGTCAAGGATGTCTTGGATTTTCGCATCCTCGGGCTCACCAGCCTTTTTCGTCGTTCGGGGTGCTCGGGGCTTCGCTGCCGCTGGCTTCTTTCGGGGCAAATCTTCTTCTTCCTCATCCTCCGATTCGGAGACCGGAGACTTGCGTTTATTGCTGGTAGTAGAAGCAGTCCGATGACCTGCTGCTTTGCCGACCTTCTGGCCGCGAGATTCGATTCTCTTGGCCTTTGGTAAAACTTCTTCCTCCGACTCTTCCGACTCTTCCTCCGCATACTCGTCATTCTTACGTTTGCTTTGCCCTTTGATGTCAGCCATGAATATGTCGTCTCCATCTTGCTCTGCGTCGTCCATATATGCATCTTCGTCGTCATCTTCATGGTAGTTTTTGTATGCAGTTGTAGCCTTCTTCTTGGTGGTTGTGCCATTTTGGGGCGGGGAATCTGCTTTTACTACTGGCATCTTGTTCCGCGGACTGGATCTCACGGCGAGTTCCTCCTCGGCTTTCACCTTGGAGCTGGCCCTTTGCGGCATCTTCTTCTTTGGCGTCGACTGTTTTGGGTTCGTGTCTGTCTTGCTTGATGCGAAATAGGCATCTGCAGATATTACCACTCCTTTTGGTTCCAAATCTCTACGCTCCATTTAGCAATGACCTCCAGAGTGCGATGAACTTCACATAAACATACGTCTTCTTCCTCTTTGGTGCCGCTTTGGCAGCTGGTTTATTGTCCCTGATTTCAGTCAGTGCAAGGCTCTCAGAGTGATGGTCAGCGGTAAACACATACACTACTTCTTCTTCATCGCTATCTTCGACGACTTTTCGGCTCTCTATTGTGTGTTAGAGTCTCGTAAGCACTCCGGTAGCAATCGATGACTATCTCACTTGTTCGCTTCGCTTTGGGCACATCTTCACTCTTGACGGGGGCTGATTTGGGAGCTGCACCGCCCTTGGGGGCAAAGAACGACCGAATATCAGGCATTGCGTTGATGGAATGACGGGGATGAGAGTGCCAATGCCCGAGAAGACTCAGCTCAAAGAGACGCAATCGGTCTTCTTGCGGTCATCAACTGATGCTGCCTTAAACTGCACGGTTCGAAATGTCTAGGCAGGCAGTCGGGAAGCAGTCGGGAAGCAGCCGAGAAATTGTCGAGTGACGTGCACCCACTGACTGGTTGCAGCTCCGGTCCACCATTTGTGCACGCGAAGTTGACGCGACATCCGTGACCTGGCTTAATTGCTTCCCGGCAAGCGCAGCGTCGATACTGTGGGTCTGTGGACTGTGCTGTGCAGCCTTGAATATCTGGCGGCAACTATTATCTTGCCTGGTGCAATGGGGTCCAGCTGGCCGGTTGCGAAACTGGGGAAGATTTTCTAGAGCTTGTCCTGGCCAAAATATGGCATAACAGCCTCTATTTACGGCCGAACCGCAACACAATGGCGGCTACCAACCCATCGGCCTTTCTGAGTGCCTTCCAACGCCTGAGGCTCTGCACATCGACGTCTTTGAGACAATTTCGAGCCCCCGTACTGCGGCAGTCAAAAACCCTCGAGGCTGCTCGTCGGCTGAATGTCCGAGCCTTTTCGACCACATCCCCTGTTTTCGGAACATGGCTGGAACCAAGTCTAAATCGAAAGAAGAAGATGGCCAAAGGCCGACCTCGAGTTGCCACGGGGGGCTCAACCAAGGGGACTACAGTCATCTGGGGAGACTATGGCATTCGCATGACCGATCACCACAGGAGAATCAGCGCTAAGCACCTGAAGATGGCCGAGGACACAATCAAGGTCCGTCTTCGCGGCGAGAAGTACCGACTGTACAAGAGGAAGTGCTGTAACGTCGGTGTGTACGTCAGCGGAAATGAGGTGAGTAACACTATGCGCGTAGTCAAGGGGACGAGGCTCCAAGTCTTTTTAACATTCTTCCAGATGCGTATGGGTAAGGGAAAAGGTTCATTCGATCACTGGGCAACGAGGATGGCCGTGAGCCAGGTGTTGTTTGAAATCAAGGGGCGCATTCACGAGCAGATTGTGCGGGATGCCTTCCGTCTAGCTGGAAACAAGCTGCCAGGTGAGCTGGACAACCATTGAAAGGCAGGAATCTCAACTGACAGGATGCAGGTCAATGGGAATTCGTAAAGAAGGGAGACGCCCCAGTCGTTGGAATCACGAGGCTCGACGGTGTCACACTGGAGGACCTGAAGCGACCGAGGAGGCAGATTGCCCCAGCTGAACTATTGACTGCTTCTTCGCCGACTGCTGTTACGGAAGCCGGCAGCACCTCTGATGCTTCTCGCTCACCATGATAACTAGCATGATATTGCACAGATTTGTAAAACCCAGATTAGAGGCATGTAATATAGATGTGCAAGAACGGCATCGGAAGCTATGAATTGCAATGGGTCTTCATTTCCATTGAGGACGTAGTGACGCTATTACGACGGTGACGAGTGGAAACGCGGCGATTGAGCAACTGATAGGAACTGGCATAGCCTGGCCTGATACCAGGGACCAGAACATTGAGACTGGAAATGTTGGAAACATAATATTTGAATCGCCTGAAAGGAAACGTATGCAGAAAGATTAATCACGTTGGAGGGGACGCTGGGACGCAGCAGAGGCGACCCACTTTAGCCGCGGACAACGACGGAACAGCGACCAGTCTGCACTATACGCGCAGAGACGCGCCTTCATTTTTGCAAGGAGCACCTTCAACCCACAAGCCGCCACTCACCACTGTCACTAATCATCGGTCAAAATGGCTCTCATCGTCGACAAGCATAGGCCGCGGTCTTTGGATGCTCTATCGTATCACCCAGAGCTTTCGGATCGCCTGCAGTCATTGGTAGGAGCATGCCATTTACGCGTACCCAGGTCAACCCTGTTTTCTAACCAGTTGAACGCAGGCCCAAAGCGGTGATTTTCCACATTTGCTCGTCTACGGCCCGTCCGGCGCTGGCAAGAAGACGAGAATCGTTGCTACGCTAAAGGAGCTGTACGGGCCCGGTGTGGAAAAGATCAAGATCGACTCGCGTGTCTTCCAAACAACGAGCAATCGAAAGCTTGAGTTCAACATTGTCGCATCAGTCTACCATCTCGAGATAACGCCGTCCGATGTTGGCAACTACGACAGAGTGGTCGTTCAAGATCTTCTCAAAGAGGTGGCGCAGACGCAGCAAGTAGATCAATCTGCCAAACAGCGGTTCAAGGTGGTGGTCATCAACGAGGCGGACCAGCTCAGTAGGGACGCTCAAGCTGCGTTGCGTCGAACGATGGAAAAGTACTCACCTAATCTGCGTTTGATTCTCTTGGCAAACTCAACAGCCAACATTATTGCACCAATTCGGTCCAGAACTCTCTTGGTTCGCGTTGCGGCCCCGACTCACGAAGAGATATGTGACGTTTTGGCTTTGTCGGCCAAGAAGGAGAGCTGGGAGGTCGTAAAGGGCTTGCATCAGAGGATAGCTGTGGAGAGTGGCAGGAACCTTCGAAGGGCCCTTCTCATGTATGAGGCTGTTCACGCGCAAAAGTATGCTTGATTGTTGTTCCCTTCTTGCGGCTTTTTCGTACCTGGCATTACTAACACGGCGTTGCCAGTGAAAAAATAACAGAAAGTACGCCCATTCCCCCTGCGGATTGGGAGGCATTGATCGGCCAGATTGCCAGGGAAATCATGGACGAACACACTCCTGCAAGGATATTGCAGGTCCGATCAAAGCTCTACGATCTACTCACACACTGTATCCCGCCCACGACGATACTCAAGACCTTGACCTTCAAACTGCTTGCGCTTATCGACGACGGGCTGAAAGGCGAGGTTATTCAATGGTCTGCATTTTATGAGCATCGAGTCAAGACGGGCACCAAGGTCATTTTTCATTTAGAGGCATTTGTGGCCAAATTTATGCGCATCTTTGAGATGTATCTCATGAGCATGGAGATGTAGCGGGAAGATGGCGATGGGCTGGCTGTTTGGCGTTGAGGCGTGTCGGTGCAGCAAATTCGGTAAATAGCATGGAATTGAGAAATCGGATCCTGCCCGCATTACTTTACATTGTGGTCCATTTTGAAACTAGCAGACAGTGTTCAGCAAGCTCGCTCTACACTTTTTGCGGCAGGGAACAGGTCGAAAGATAATTGTCTGGCAATAAGTGGACAAGTTCTCAGCACTTGTTTTGACATCATCTACCTACCACCAAATAATACCACGCTCCCGTCCCATCTCCTCACAGCGAGAGTGAGAGTGCTGCATCAGAAAAAGAAAAAAAAATCATCTATTCAAAGCGCCGAGTCAGCCCCGCGTTTCCAACTATACCAACAACTCCTTCCCACCGAATCGCCTCACCTTTTTTCCAACGATGGCAGTCCCCGTGTGAGAGATTTCCGCCGGAAATGCTCGTGCACGCGTTGTCTCTACATGGATGATGGAATTCCAGCATGCTCTTATTTTCCCCGTCGTGATGGCCGTCTACTTGCATCGCCCCCCTTCCATTCATTCACCCGGGGCGTATCTGTCGTCAACAACAGACGTGTCATTGGAGGGTATTCCAAGTAAACTTCGGAGTATAATGTAGTAAGTGTTCAGTGCAGGACTCCAGATGGTCGAAAAAACCAGCCAGCTATCACATCTGGTTCGGCGAGTGGCGAGTGGCAGGCGCACCAGGTAATAATGGATGCGGGGTATGATGGACCATGGTGGTGGACCAAGCCAGACCAGACCAAGCCAGACCAGACCAATCCAGACCAGACAGGGCTACCCCGCGCCACCTGCCTGAACCAGACCCGTATTTGAACCCGCGTTGCTGTCTGCTGTCCGCTGTCCGCTGTGTCCGCTGTCTGCTGTCCGCAACTGGGGAAGGCCAGGTCATTCCAGGTCATTCAATCTCGTCCGAGTCCGCGTGTTCGAGCAAATTGTGATCGCCTTTGGTATCACGATAACCTCTGCTGTTCCACGACTTGCCAACTCCCGCACTTTTCACAATGGCCGAGGAACAAAACGTGCCCAAGGTCGCCGAGGCGCACAATGTCGACACTTTCCGTACGTTGGAGTCTCTCCTCTCATTCAAGTGTCCAGAGCTGACAAGATGTCTTCTTTACAGATCCCCCCGAGAAAATGCTTGCAAGTATGTCTTGCCCGCCGTGTAACCCTCATCCTCTTGATCGTCTCTCGCCGCCCGTCTCTCGCCGCCCGTCTCTCGCCGCTCGTCTTCTCGTCCACATCTCGGTCCATTGGCTGCCCCGCGCACTCCATGAAATCTCTTTGATGACTGTAAAAGAACACAAGAGCGAGAAACGCACCAATGCTGACTTCTTCTCATCACCAGAGCACCCTAGCAAACCCCATCTTGCCAGTAAGTCACACACCTACTCAGGTTGACGTGCGCCAAGCTCCGCGTTCTACGGCGGCTGGGCAAGTTGGAGAGCTTGGACACGGCGCCACACCCCCAACTAAACATCCTTCCGCTCGCCCGTGCCCGCGATGGCTGGCGCCTGTTTCAACCCGCCACTAACAATTAATCAATCAATCAATCAATCTTTAAAAAAAAAAAAAAGATTTCGAAGAATATCAGAAGCTGTATCAAGAGTCCATTACTAACCCCACCAAGTTCTGGGGTGAGCGCGCTCGCGAGCTGCTCTCATGGTACCGCGACTTTGACACCGTCAGCAGCGGTACCCTGGCCGATGGCGATGTCAAGTGGTTCGTCGAGGGCCAGCTCAACGCCTCCTACAACCTGGTTGATCGCCATGCCTTCAAGGATCCCAACCGCGTCGCCATCATCTACGAGGCCGATGAGCCCCAAGATGGCCGAAACGTCACCTACGGCGAGCTGCTGCGCCAGGTCTGCAAGGCAGCATGGACTTTGAAGCAGATGGGTGTTCGCAAGGGAGACACAGTCGCCATCTATTTACCCATGATTCCCGAGGCTGTGGTCGCCATTCTCGCCTGTATCCGTATTGGTGCCGTTCACTCCATAGTCTTTGCTGGCTTCTCGGCCGACTCCCTGAGAGACCGTGTCATTGACGCCCGCTCCCGCGTCGTCATCACGACAGACGAGGGGAAGCGTGGTGGCAAGCTCATCGGCACCAAGAAGATTGTCGACGACGCGCTCAAGCAGTGCCCCGATGTCACCAGCGTCCTTGTCTTCAAGCGCACTGGCGCCGACGTCCCCATGCAGGAGGGACGCGATGTCTGGTGGCACGAGGAGCTCAAGAAGTGGCCCAGCTACATTGCCCCCGAGGTCATGAACTCGGAGGATCCTCTCTTCTTGCTTTATACTTCTGGCTCTACCGGCAAGCCCAAAGGCGTCATGCACACCACAGCCGGCTACTTGCTGGGCGCCGCCTTGACCGGCAAGCATGTCTTTGACATCCACGACGGCGACCGCTACTTCTGCGGTGGTGACGTTGGTTGGATTACTGGCCACACCTATGTTGTATATGCTCCTCTGCTGCTCGGTGTGTCCACCGTTGTGTTTGAGGGTACGCCAGCCTACCCCAACTTCTCGCGATACTGGGAGATTATCGAGAAGCACAAGGTCACTCAGTTTTACGTGGCTCCCACTGCCCTCAGATTGCTGAAGCGCGCTGGCGATGAACACGTCAAGAGTGGCATGAGGCATTTGCGAGTGCTCGGCTCCGTCGGTGAGCCCATTGCCGCCGAAGTCTGGAAGTGGTACTTTGAGATTGTGGGCAAGGAAGAGGCACACGTTGTTGACGTAAGTAGAGAGAAACTTGTGCTCTCTTACAATTCAGACAAAACTTACCAACATGTGCTGCAGACATACTGGCAGACTGAGACTGGTTCCAACGTCATCACCCCTCTCGCCGGCATTTCTCCCACCAAGCCTGGTAGCGCCTCTTTCCCCTTCTTTGGCATTGAGCCCGCCATCATCGATCCTGTATCTGGCGAGGAGTGCCACGGAAACGACGTCGAGGGTGTGCTTGCCTTCAAGCAGCCGTGGCCGAGCATGACCCGAACCGTGTACGGTGCTCATGAGCGATACATGGACACGTATCTCAATGTCTACAAGGGCTACTACGTATGTTTTCCACTTTATAATCTAGCCTCACCACTACCTCCTTAATTGGGGATTTTTCCTGTCTACCTGTTATTATCTTCCTCTAGGCCCTGCTGACGAACTGCAGTTCACCGGTGACGGAGCTGGTCGCGATCACGAGGGCTTCTACTGGATCCGCGGTCGTGTCGACGACGTCGTCAACGTCTCTGGACACCGTCTCTCGACCGCTGAGATTGAGGCCGCCCTCATCGAGCACCACGCCATTGCTGAAGCCGCCGTTGTCGGTGTTACCGATGAACTGACAGGTCAAGCCGTCAACGCCTTTGTCGCCATCAAAGACGGCAATGAGATCAGCGACACTCTCCGCAAAGAATTCATCATGCAAGTCCGCAAGAGCATCGGTCCTTTTGCCGCCCCCAAGGCCATTCACGTGGTTCCCGATCTGCCCAAGACGCGAAGCGGTAAGATTATGCGAAGAATCTTGAGAAAGATCCTCGCTGGTGAGGAGGACCAGCTTGGTGACATTTCTACTGTAAGTTTTTGCACATGAGTCTTCTCCATCTTTTTAACACATAAACTTGGGATGGGAATCTGATTGGCGTAGTTGTCTGATCCGAGCATCGTGGAGAAAATCATCGAAGTGGTCCATCAGGAGAAGAAGGCCAAATGAATGACGAGTTGGGAGTGATTTTCCCATCCTGTCTTCTTCAATCGAGTCGTATTACATATTTGGCGGAATAGTGTTGGGAGTGAATTTTTTGGTATTTGGAATTTATACCACCTGGTGGATGGCCTAATATGTTATGTGTGTGGTTTATATTTTGCGCGGGGAGTAATCCGTACAAGAAGTCGATGCAATCAGTAATAGCGTATTCTGAATGAAGATGCAAGTGGGGCAATTGATGGGGTAGCACGCAGTACAGAGTACATGTCGCTGTACATATCCGTAGAGGATAGTCATGTCATAAGGACTTGCGCTGGCTGAGAGGCCTTGGAACAAACCGGGTCTGCAATAAAAGTGATCGAGGGCAGCAGACATCCACATCCACATCCACAGCTGCGTTTCAGAGTTCATTTCAGCGTCTCATTAGTATCAGATTTGGCGGGCCAACGAAAGCCCCAAAGCCACGCAGAAACACAAAAAAAATAAAAATAAAAACCGTCAGCCATCAGCCATCAGCCATCAGCCATCAGCCATCAGCCATCAGCCGTCAGCCCCGAACTACCCGTCCATGTCCATGTCATGACGGCTACAAAGTGCAACGGGCCACCTGCAACGTCGAAATCTACGATTGGGTGCTGTTGAAGAGTCAATTTACAGTGGGTCCAGATAATTTCGAAAACGCCGCCCGCGACCATGTACATACATACATATTACTAGATCATTTTCGGAATTACCCAAGACCCACTGTAGATGGGACCAAATTCCACAACTGTAGTCCGTAATACATGTATGTAGGGGAGAGAAGGCGATGGGAAGAATCATTATCGAGGCAAAGCCGCTTGCGTGGAGCGAATAGGAGCGACAGGAAGTTGAAGATGTTGCCACTTGCCGCCGCATGGCCAACAAGCCCCCCCCGTCAGGAGTTGCGTAATGGTGCGTTCCCGTCTCCACTTTACTACTCTCACCAGCCAACGGCCAAAGCCTACCCGTCCGCAGCACCTGCACTGCCTCACCGAGTCACCATCCTCCTTCGCCCCCCTCCCCTACCCTACCCCCCCCCGGACTCGCTCCTTGGTTGTGTGGTTTTAGTCGACACCACAACTCATCCATTGTCAACCAGACGTCTCAGATGCTCACCCCCTACTTTTTGTTCCTGCGCCAGCAAATCAGCAAATCGCTCCACGGTTTTCCTTTGTGTCCTCTACATCACCCCGTCCAGTACGGATTACCCAAGATCATTTCTTTGTATTCGCGAACTGTATCCGACTCAAGACGACGGCGGCAGACCTGAACGCAAGCCGTTGAGCCGTTGAGCCGTTGAGCCGTTGAGCCAAGTACGACGATTATCGCTTACCAGCACCACCGTTCTCTCCTTGTGTGGATCATTTGACATCCCATATCAGCAATATCGATGAATCGATGAATCGGATATAGTAGATATCTGTGCGACCGCTTCCGTCTCGAGGGACGTCTTCCCTTGTCTCTCTCTCTTTACTCTCTCCAATCCCTCCGACGTGATCAACAATGATTACATTACGATCCGCCGCGGCCGCCGTCGCCAGCATTGCGCTGTTGGCTCAGTCCTCGTTGGCAGACTCTGTCAAGCGTAACCCCGTCAGTTATATATCCTTGGTCGAAAACCCCGTCATCCAGGCGCCGTCGCATCGAGTCAACGCCTTTTCGAAATTCGACCTTCTGTTCACCTTGCATAATGGCCGACAAAAAGTCAGGTTGGCGCTTGAACCGAACCACGACGTCCTCCACGAAGATTTTGCCATCACGCACCTAAACGAAGACGGTTCCGTGCGAGAAGTGAACAAGGTTCCCCGCTCCGAAGACAAAGTGTACCGTGGATCAGCCTTCATCGAGCGCTCAGAAATTAAAGGGTGGGCCAAGGCCGGTTGGGCTCGTGTTTCTATCCATCAGGATGGACAACGACCTCTGTTTGACGGTGCATTTCGCATCGATGGCGACAACCATCACATTCTCTCGCGATCAGATTATCAATCCTTGAAGGACGAAAAAGACCCCGACGTGGATTCCGCAGCTCGCCAAGATGTCATGGTGGTATGGCGCGATTCTGATGTTGTCGAAGACGTCGACAACGATGGCCGAACTGAGCTGAAGCGCAACATTGCCGAGGCTTCTACCTGCAACGCCGACACTTTGGATTTCAACAACAACTTTCAAACTGAAGCCGGCGAGAGCAATCTGTCGCTCAGGTCCATGGGCTTTGGATCCTTGTTCGGCCGTCAGATCGACGATGTAGGAAGCGGTGGTACCGGCCTCGACTTGACGAACTTGATGAAGTCTATCGGCTCGACAGCCGGCTGCCCGACCACCAAAAAGGTTGCGTTGGTGGGCATTGCCACTGACTGCAACTACTTTTCAGCGTTGAACAGCACGAGTGCTGTCAAGAAGCAAATCGTCGGAATTGTCAACAAGGCATCGGAGATCTATGAAAGCACCTTCAAGATCTCGCTGGCCATCAAGAATCTTACCATTATCGATAGAGCTTGTACCGGTACCACGCCAGGCAACACACCGTGGAACGTCAAATGCGGTGACGATGTGACCCTTAACGATCGACTCAACACCTTTTCAAAATGGCGCGGCGAGTCCAAGGACGAAAATGCCTACTGGACCTTATTTACCACTTGTCCCACCCAGACAGCTGTCGGACTGGCTTGGCGTGGCATGGTCTGCCGGCCCGGATCTGGCAACAACGTAGACGGCAGCGGCAGAAACGAGACTGTTGCAGCCACCAATGTTGTCGTCAGGGCCGATACGGAATGGCAGATTTTCGCACACGAATCAGGTCACACGTTTGGAGCTGTTCACGATTGTGTTCCGCGGACTTGCCAAGACAGCACATCCCCGCAAGCTTGCTGCCCTTTGAGCCGAGATCAGTGCGATGCCGGCGGCAAGTTCATCATGAATCCGTCGACGGGCAAAGGCATCACTGCCTTCTCGCCTTGCAGCATCGGCCTCATTTGCTCTGGTCTCAAATCCAACATGATCAGGGGAAACTGCTTGACCGACAACAAGAACATCCAGACAGATGTAGAGATTGGCAGCATATGCGGCAACGGCATTGTGGAATCAGGCGAAGACTGCGACTGTGGTGGCGAATCGGGCTGCAAGGACAACAAGTGCTGCGACGCCAAGACGTGCAAGTTCACCGCCAACTCCAAGTGTGACCCGAGCAACGAAGACTGTTGCACGCCTCAATGTCAGCTCGCATCAAGCGACACCGTTTGTCGGCCCAGCACGGGAGAGTGCGATGTTGCCGAGTCCTGTCCTGGCGACAAGGCGGCCTGCCCGGAGGACAAGCACAGGAACAACGGCGACTCATGCGGCGACGGCCTCCAATGTGCCTCAGGCCAATGTACGTCAAGGGACTTGCAGTGCCAGCACTTGGCCAATAGCTTGACGGGACGCAACAACACCAAGGCCTGTGCCGACACGGAGTGCATGCTCGCGTGCACATCGCCGGAGCTATCATTGAACCAGTGCATGACGTACAACCAATTCTTTGTGGACGGAACCAACTGCGGCGCTGGCGGCCACTGCTCCAACGGGTCGTGCGAGGGCAGCTCGTCGCTCAAGGAGATTGGGGCATGGATCGAGAACCACAAGACCGTCTTCATCCCCATTGTCGTGGTACTCGGCTCGCTGATCCTCATCGCCATCATCAGCTGCATCTCCAGCAGCATCCGACGCAGCATGCGCAAGCGCAAGGTCCGAAAGATGCCTGAGATGAGCAGCAGCAGCTGGCCTCCTTCATCCTCCAACAGCAGCCAGCCATGGGGTGGTGGACATGGCCAACAACAACAAAGACCATGGAATCAGCAACAGCCTCGTTATACCGAGTCATCGGGAGCATTATACCCCGACCATCATCAGCAGAGTTCTCGTGGTTTCCACGAACAGCCGCCTTTTTATCCGCCGCCGCCGCCGCCGCCGCCGCCTGCAGCCAATGGAGATGGTCGTTGGGGTAATCAACGAAGCATGAGGTATGCCTGAGGGGAAAGTTCAGCTTTTGTCAACACCGGGAATAGAGAGTTTGCATTCTTGGGCGTTTTGATCGGTTTCTCGTAGCTTGGGATATACGGCGCACTGGGACATTGGATGGCAACGCCAGTTCTTGGATTATCATAGTCGTGACAAATATTGAGAGTAATTCCATTTCTATATATGGATCTTTTGAATCAGATGAGCCCGTGATGTCACCGTGGCCCATCGAAATACGATGACCAATTTGCGCTCACGCACCCTGCCCCCGGTCTGGTCTCCCACCTTGCGCGGTGTAGGCTCATATGCCTGCCTACACGACAAAATTCACAAGCACCAGAAGAAAAAAAATCACCTCCCCGTCCCACCAACCCTCTTGCCCTTCCCGGCACTCCTATCCTCGAAGCCACACAGCATGGCTGTAAATCGGAATCTTTGTCCAGCGATGCTCTGTCCAGTCAGCACGTTGAGGAAAAGGTCAAGGTCCGTGTCGCGAATCGAGACATACATCGCCCGTGCTAAGGGCATACATGATCAACTGCTCGGGGCAGTCCAGCACGGAGAGCGCAAAGCCTCTTCGCTCGCGGTCCTCAAAGGGCTCGGCTTTGATCCTGGGGGCGCGCGGCGCGCACGGGTCAGTAAAGGAACTATCTTTGAAGGACGAGGACGAGGGCGAGGACTCACCCCCTTCCTAGTATGACGCTCTCGTCCTCGTGCTCGTCCGAGCTCGCGCTCTCCTTGGCAGGGTTCTTCCCCCGTGCCTGACGGTCGCGCATCGAGGGCGTGAATTCCTGACGGGAGGGCGCGGACGTGGGCATTGGAAGATGTTGATGTGGACGGAGTGGAAATGGATGGGCTCCGGAGGCACCCACCCGGTGAGGTCGTACACAATGGATGATGAAGCTCCACTTATGCGGCATGCCAAATGACTGACTGACTGACCAGCGTCCCCGCACCACAAGTCTTGACTGGCCACTCACAGCCGTAGCTCTGACGCCAATTCGACAATTTGTCTGTCCCCAACAAAAAGTCCCATTCGCTTGCTCAACCGCCGCAACAACAAGTCACATGGTATCTATCTAATCATTGTTTACGCCCCGGTATGATACATTGGCTTGCCGTGCCATTGCGCCAAACAACTTGCACAAAGTGAAAGCCCTGCCTCCAACGTCACATTTCACATCCATGCACACCACACGTACATTTCAAAATCAACAACCCCAGACCAAACGAAAAATGAACAAAAAAAAAAAAAAAAAAAAAAAAAAGGCCTCCTCTTCCTTCCAAGTGGATGCCCGCTGCCACCACCGTTTTTTCCTTCCCCCTCGCGGGGAGCCAGAGAGAATACGCGTCTACTCCCGTCTTCCATGCCCGGTCATGCACAGAGCTCCTAGCCCGGCAGATGCCTTTCCTTCTTTGCTACACCATGCGCCTCCCCGTCGTGGAAAACCCAAAAAAAAAAAAAATGCAAAAAGTAGTCATGTACAAATGAAACATGGTTCGACCATGTCGGCCATGGCCCAGAGAGCTGTGAATATGGCGGACAACAGTCTCCGAGTAAACATTAACGCGTACTTGCCATGTTTCGTTTTCGAGATGCCATAGAACAGAGGGGAAAAGACAGTTCCTTCGTCCACGTCCCAGCCTTGCTTTGCGTCTACTGTGTAATGCCGTCACCTGTCGTGGACAATATCGATATATAATATATAAAGTACACCGCCATTTTCGTATGTCGTGTGGGGGGGGGAGGGAATAAAACCAAGTAAAACGGGGGGCCCAGAGCCTGCTGGATCGCGTCGACGCATGTTTTGATGTCAACTTGGAGGGAGCCTGGTCTATTTGCTAAAATTGATTACAGCAAGCTACAGATAAAAGGTCAGCATCGCGGCTTCTTTACCAAGAGATTGATTCGCATCATCCCCGGGAGTGGGAGGGGAAAAAAAAGGAAGATAAACGAACTCTACTGTTGGAGCCATATGCCAACTTTTGCCCGCTTACATCCCAGCACAAGCAGTGCTCGTCTTCTTCGTCAGACTCCGACGAGCCCTTGGGACTAAGCCAGCCGGGGTGCGGTGGCCGATTCCAGCTCGCCCTTGGCATGGAGTGGCTGTCAACCTTCCATATTAATACTTGCCGTGACGTGGCGCCAGCAATGAAGGCGCCGTCTGGAGTAAACGCAAGTCGTACAATCGGAGAATCCATCGTGAGGAAGCACTTCGCCTTGCTCTCTGGCTTCCGTGCGTTCCATATCAGGATGGCGCAATCTTCGCCTCCCGTTGCAATCAGTCGCTCGTCATCAAGAGCCGGTTGAGTTGGCAACAAAGGCTGCCATGCCATGGTGGTGATGGCTCCTTGGTGGGCTGAGATGGATCGCCTTTGGCCCGATTCATCCCAAAGCTGCGAGTCATTTTTTGTCAGTATACAAGGTGCAAGCGACATCTTTTTTTTTTTTTTTTTTTTTTTTTCACTCTCTCCATTCTCTCTTTCTTTGGGGGATGCTGCGGAAGCAGTGCGACGTACATCAAGAGTACCCTTGTCACTTGAGGTAGCGGCCAGTTTGGACCGCCAATCAAAGAGCACCTGGGTAAAGCTGTCGTCCTCATTGGTTTCGAACCTTCGTACTTGAACAATATCCGTCTCGCTGCAGCGGAGGTACAGCAGCAAGTCACCTCCGGTCAGCAAGAAGTCGGCATCGTTGGTCCATGTGGCATCTAACGGAGTGGCGGCAATGTCGTGGCCGGGCAAGTGATGGGTGAAGGCGGTGCCAGTAGCGGACGAGTAGACAGTGACGACGGCACCACCCTTCTCGGGGGAAATGGCGAGCAGGGCCGTGTTGCTCGGATTCCAGCTCAGCTTAATGACGGGCGGCTCCGATACCTCCATGGTTTGCATGTGGACACCATCCGCCGACCAGACACTCACGGCGGCCAGCGACCCTGAATCGGTGGCGACGGCGATGGCAGTGCCATCCGATGTCCACGACAAAGCCGTGACAGTCGTGGTGCGTGGTGCTTCCGGGTCGAGCAACGTATGGGCTCTGGGAGACACGTGATCGCGGCCAGGCTCAGGAGGGGCAGTGGGGCGAGAAATGGTCCAAACGCGGGCTAGCGCATCGGTTCCAGCAGCCGCCAATACCGACGGATCGCGGGGGTTCCACTCGCACTGCAGGAGCACTGGCGCATTCTCAGCGCTTGCTGGCGACGGCGATGGCGTGGCGGTTGCCTCCGGCATGCTGCCATGGCCGTCGTCGTCCATCAGCCGGATAAACGTCGTGTCGGGCGAAAGCTCTTTCACCTTGTCTACCTGCGTGCCCTGTTCGGGGCCGTCGGTGCGGATAATGGGTGGTGGTAGCTGCTCGCCCTCTAGCGGCGACGGGTAGGCATGGTTGTTGCTCAAGTCCTGGAGACTGTTGCTGCTGTCATCGAGGGAGCGAGGGTGCGTCGGGTGTTGATGGTCGTCATCAACATCCATGGGCGCGGGTACAAGGGCGGAGCTTGGTGCGGGCGTGTTGGTGGTGGCAGGATTTGATGTGATGTTGTTGTTGTTGTCGATGTTGCTCATGGACGATGAATTCATGGTCGTGGTTGTGGTGGTTTCGATGGTGGTGGTGGTGGTGACAGGCGAGGTGACAGATGTGATGGCATTTGTCGCCGGGGCCGCGGTTGCGGTCGTGGATGTGGTTGCGGGTGCGGTTGCGAATGCAGATAGAGACGAAGATGCAGATGCGCCTGCGTTTGTGTTTGGCTGATTTGGGTTCGTAGGTGCATCAGCATATCCATTGCTGAGACGCGGTCGCTTTGATGGTGAGCCATTCGGCAGCTGCTGGTGCATGCGCTTTCGTGATGCTTCCGCATCGCCTGCTTCCGTGCCCGTCCCGCCTTCTAGTATTTCATCCAGCGACTTGAGTGGTCCAAAGATGCCGACCTGCAGCGCCTCCGCCTCAGCATTGGTGGCATCGCCAGGCAGCTGCCGTCATGGTTTCCCCAAGTTAGTCAAGATTTTGCCCTTTCAGCCTCCTTTGCCGACTTCAGCAGCAACATGTGGCTGAGAAGGAAGGCGCAAGATGAGGGGAGAAGAGAGATGCGAGAACAACAATCGACACACACCACAAAAAAAAAAAAAAAAAAAAAAAAAAAGAGGAAGAAGAAAAGACTAACAAGACGCACGACATACCTGCTTGAGTGCGAAATCACGTTCGAGGGCATAGTACAAGAGCCCTCTGTTGACGACCGAAATGAGTGCGCGGCCCTTGACATGAGGCGCGAAGGCAAAATCTCGGTGTGGCTCCCTGACGTGCCACTCCTTCTGGAACTTGGCGGCCGTTTCGCGATAGTCTGCGGGACATGGAAAAAATGAGTACAACTGGGCTAGCCTGACCTTGCAGTGAGAACGAAAGGTGAAACAGAAAGAGTGGTAAATCCTTGAGCGCTTGCATCGTCATGGCAGATAATAAGACGCACGAGGGGAGAAAAGGTTTGGTGCCACGTACTCCCTTCCAGTAGATACCTGCGCGACGGATTAGCAAAGCGTGTCCGGCAAACCACTGATGAGGAAGCGCCGGGGTAGCAGGCTCTCGACATGAAGGCAGCCAAGACCAAGGCACGCAAAAGAGTACAGCCAGGGCGCAAGAGAGAGGGAAGAAAAGGCCGGTTGGGTGATTGCGTCTTCATGTTTTGTTGAGACCAGCAGCAGCGCGTGACAGAGCCGAGAGCGGTCGAGAGGCGGTGGGCGGTGGGCTGTGGGCGGCGGAAGCTACGAACCTCCAAATCAAAAAGTTGACCCTATCCGAGTCGAGAAATTCCTTGACCACCATGACTGCCAGGCCCGCGCCTCAGATGGCGGCTGGATTACGGGTGGCCTGGTGGTGATGGTGAGAGCAAGTCGTGGGCTGGAGAGTAGGCAGAGGTGGATGAGATAGCCGTCGTCCGTCGTCCGTCGTCGTCGTCGTCGTTGAGGAGGTTGAGGAGCAGTCAGTCGCCTGGCCGGGAGCGGCACAAATGAAAGAGTGGACGGGGCGGCGATGAAGCAGAAAGTGAGAACCACAAGGTGAGGGAGTGAGTGAGTGAAGATTCAAGAGCGAGATGAAATCCACATCCACAGTTCCATATTGCAGGGCCCCGGGGGAGCCACAGGGCCACCACCAGGGCCACCAGCCAACCAGGGCCAACCAGGGCCAACCAGGGCCACGGCTCGAGGACGGAGAGGTACCGGCAGATACCAATTGGCAGCGCACGATACTTGTCCATTGTCCATGGTGGACGTGGGACGGGGGACGGGGCCGGGTACGTACCTCCTCTCGCCGTCGACCACATCCGTCTGGACCTGCTCCTGTTCTTCCTTCCTTGTGCACCCGCACCCACCCGCACCCACCAGTGCCACCACTGACTGACCAGCCAAATTCCAAATTCCTTCGGATCGCTGCCAGCCGCCATAATACTGCCGACCATGGCGCATCGAGCGTTTGATGCCAACCTCGCGATGTAGGCGTCCCTACGGAGTAGATGCCCTCGGCCTGTCTGTCGTCTCCTGTCATGCTGTCGGTTCGGTCCCGTCTACGGAGTACGGATTACCGAGTCTCTCTTCGCGCTGGCTCTTCTCATCCAAGCCAAGCCATCCAAGCCAAGCCATCCAAGCCTCCCTGACGTTTAAAACTCCTAGCCCTTCCTAGTTCCTACTGTAATCCGTATGTACAGTTGTACATACATTGTAGGCTCTCTCTGCCTCTTTAGGGTCCACCAGACCACCAGACCACCAGACCAGACCAGGCTAGCGAGGAGCGAGTGTCAGTCACCAGGCTCGGAGACGAACAGAATTCTCATTTAACCTCTAGCCTTTCCTGTCACTCCCGCTGGGGTGCGCCAAGGGTGTGTGTACATATGTATGTACTCTTTTATGTGCATGTGGGCATGTGGGCATGAAAACAACATGGGTTTGATGGCCAGATGGCGGAACCGCGGGGGCGTGGAGTCGTGGGGGCGTCGGGGCGTCGGGGCGTGTTCAACTGTTCCATCACTCATCAGCCAGCGTTCGAATCTGCGCTTTTGTTGACTTTGACCAACGGAGCGAGCAGAAGGAGAAAAAAAATAGGGCCACCCCAAGTCCAACACTCCGTCGACGTGACCAAAGCATTGTCTTGTCCGTCGACTTTGGCTGTCTCGGCATCTGGCCTGGCCCTTGCAGGACTCAGGTTGCTGCTCTGTGCTCTGCTCTGTCCCGCCCGTCAGCAGCACCGCTCCTCGATCGCTATGTAGTCATTTGACGATGGTGTCAATTCCAGCAAAAAAGGGGTAGTAGTGCGTGGTGCAGTACCGAGTAGTACCCGCATCTCGCCATCGTCGGCGTAGCACCCCTCCCATAATAAGCCTGCATATCTGCTCTTTGCGAATTCGACTGAATCCTTCCATCTTCTTCTGGCTGGCAGCGAGACCTCCGCCTGCAAACCCATTGGATTCCAGCTCGAGCAACAGTGTGATCAACAGTGTGATTAACAGTGTGTTGGGACCTTCGTGGGATGTGCGACAAATCGGCGGAAGGGTGAAAGATTTTGTGGGTTCCTCCAGATGACGGTACATATGTACATGCCACATGCCACATGCCTCTGGTCCAAAACTTGAGACAGGCGAAACAAGCCCGTCGCCACTTCGGGAACAAGATTGTGGTTCCAGTTTTCGCATCTTCCGGAACGGCCTAATATTATCTCCGTCGCGTCAGAGTCAGCAAAGCATCCTTGTTATTTTTAGGAAGACTACTTCCAGGATTTGAAAGGGACTGAGCCGTCAAGTTCGTCACGTTCGTCACTATTCACCATTCACGATTCATCAGAGGTCTAGGGCGAGGGCGAGGACTTCTGAGAAACTCGGCGGACGGTCAGGCGTCGAATTGGATCTCGAACTGGATGAATATTGGCCGAACGCGGGAAAGGTTGGACGGTGGACGGTGGACGATGCACCCCGTCTTGGACCACCAGTGAGTGGCTCGGCCTTTGCTGCAACGATGAGAGACATGGCTTCATGGGTCGCAGTCCAGGGTGGGATCTGAAAGGAAACACGGCGGGAAACCGAGAGACCCTGGGACGGGGATGGCGTGGCGCCAGATGCAGCAATCAGCCAGCAACTTACTAATCAATGTTAGCAGGTGTCAATCATCGGCCAACACCTTTTCATCCCTCGAAATACTTGATTGAGGTGCATGCACGTCCGTTTGCTGGACGAGAATCTGAGACTGATAAATTATAGTACGAGCGGAATCGGCTCTGTCCTTTTCGATCCAATGACTGGACGAAGAACTGTTCTGGGACTGCCAACCCGTTTTTAGGTTTCACTGGCATGCATGTTGGTCATCAGTCGACCAAATGTGTCTGGCATACTCCGTGGATAGGACAACGAGACAACGAGTCGACCACGGCCGATGTCCTAGACCGCAAGCCATCCGCTGCAACAGAGGCTATAGTATCCTCCGCACGCAGAGACACCAAGCCACAGCCACAGGGCCAGCTCAGTGGGGTCGCTCATTGACGACAATTTGGGGTGTGAGCTGGCTTAGTGATTATGTGTAATTGTAGCACGACATGAATTGAATGGACCAGCATACTTATATGCATAGCTGTCGGCTTGATGAATCGTGAGGGTGTGGACGCGGATGTGGATGTGGATGTGGATGTGGATGTGGATGTGGATGTGGATGTGGATGTGGATGTGGATGTGTGGCCGTGAAGCCTCCGGGTCCTGCGCCACAGCCACCAGCCCCAGGCCGCAGACGTCCCTGTTCAGCCACACCTCCCTCGACTTTGGGACAAGCTCTCGTGGCACGTGCTGCTGCTGGCCTTGACACTTGTTCGCGACCTCTTCAAGGGTCAAGGTCACAGAACCTCCAACGTCGACGATCCAGGCAGCCATCAGGGCCGAGGCTCACTTCTTCATCGTTCGGTACAGCTCCCGACTGTATATCCTGACTGCATATCCCGACTGCATATCCCGACTGCATATCCCGACTGTATATCCCGACTGTATATCCCGACCACCACCCTCGTCCCATGAAGTTGTAGCAGCCGCCTCCCAGCATGCCTTCCAGTATAAACATCCCCCCGGTCACCCGCGCGGTCCTAATAGGGCTCGTATTTCAGTCTTTTCTGAGCGCAGCAATTCGGTATCGCCAATGGACTGAACACTCTCAAATTGTCATTCCGTATTTGACGCTTGTGCCGCAGCTTTCGCTCGTATACCCCTGGGCATTCTTGACATCAGCCTTGGTCGAATGCAACATCTTTACACTGGCGATCTCCGGGCTGACCCTGTACCATGGCGGGCGGTATCTCGAGCGGGCTTGGTCGTCGGCAGACTTTGCCAAGTTTCTGGTGTTGGCAGCATTGGTCCCTAACGTGTTGACGTTTCTCGTCATGATCTTCTTCTTCGCACTTACTCGGGATGAGAGCTGGACGTATGTGCTTGCGAATATTTCCCATACCAAACCACGCCTAACCGCAATTTGCGCTTGGGCGGAGCATATTTACCCAAAAGCTTACAATCTTCTAGTCTTGCAAGTATATCCGGCGGTGTTTCGATCCAAGTCGCCTTCCTCGTCGCGTTCAGCCAGCTCATTCCGGCTCACACAGTCACTCTATTCCGCGGCGTCCTGTCCCTCAGAGTGCCCCGACTCCCGCTCTTGTTCATCGGCATGGTGACAGTATTGTCGCTGACGCCGCTCCTCTCTCGCGCTGCCGTCTGGCAAGCCACGTTTGGTTTCCTCTCCAGTTGGACCTACCTGCGATTCTACAAGACCATCTTCCCCGACTTGGACAGCTCGCAACCCGCGTCGCTCCGAGGCGACGCCAGCGAGACATTCGCTTTTGCCGAATTCTTCCCCGGGCCCGTGAAGCCTTTCGTCGCAGCGCTATCAAATCAGATATTCGATGTCCTCGTCGCCATGCGCCTCTGTACCCCCTTCTCCCACACAGACATGTCCTCTGCGCGCGGCGATCGCGCTCTGCAGCGAGGCACGCCTGGTTCCGCTCGCGCGGAAGCAGAGCGCAGGAGAGCCCTCGCCCTCAAGGCCCTTGACCAGAGATTGAATGCTGCTTCGGCCGGTGCGTCAAGCAAAGCACCCGCGCAGCCCAGCGGTCCGACTGTGCAGACCCAACCTCAGCCCAGTACCCATACCGCCATGGCCTCCAAGCCCGGCGACGTGCTAGGAGAAACCAAGTTAGAGCCAGATCACGAGGATGGAAAAAACTAGGGACCCTGGAGATCACTGTCTTCTGGCGGACAACGCACATTGCTTAGGAACCTCCGCGACGGATGTTCCCTATCAAACTCCAGTTGTCATGGGAATACCCCTTTCTTTGTACTTTCCACTGTTAATTTCTCCCCCCCCCCTGAGAACGGGGTTGGGATGCAGTACTCCAACAGGCGCACCGCGGGCATGAATTTTGTCCAACGACAGTAATGCATTGCAAGAATAGAGCGAGCCCCTTTACTATTTCATTCGTCCTTCATTTCTTCGTCATCACGACCTGTTCCTACCATACCTAATTACTCCCAACACACCAAAACACCCATTATATTGTCGTACTGCCGTACGTGTCGTCAGCCCATAGCTCATCCATCCTTCTTGTTCCAAACCCCCCCCTTTTCCATCTCGACAATTCTCAGATATAGCCATCCACTCATGAACTCATCACTCATCACTCATCATTCATCATTCATCCCTCCAGGGTCATGGTGCCCAACACCTCACCTCGAAACCTGCCACGGCTCCCAGACCCGTCAACAGACCAAGCGCCACGCCAACAGAGAATCCTGCCAGCGCCATCTGCAGAACCTAGGTCCGTTAGCACATTTCTCTCTCTCCCAGGGGTTGGTTCCCTACATTGATGTGCACCAGGACACGTACGCGTCGTACGCCCGGCCCACGCCTGTCGGCTGCAATCCTCCCCCAAATGACCTGTCCTCGCGCCTCTCGCGCCTCTCGAGGGTTGAGTCCGTGGTTGTGGTGTCGGGGGTTCTTGACTGCTGGCATGGGGAAGAAAGCGTGGGGGCCTTCCATGGTGACTTGCTATGCGTTTCTTTTCTTCTTGGTGCAGATTTTGTGAAGATTTTGTGAAGATTTTTAGATTGGGGGTTTTGGCGTGGGGGGATGGGGGATGGGGGATATATAGATAGACCTAGGGGAGTAGACTTTGGGGCTGCGTGCTGTGGCTTTTATTTTTATTTTATACTTTGATCGAATTTACATATTAATTCTTGTGTTTAAGTTTAAATAGAGACTATTGAATTGCAAGTTTGTCCCACGAGGGAGTGCTTTAATATACTTTTGATCTCGCTTCAGGTTGGGCTTGATGTGGGTCGTTGATCAAGAAGCGTGTTTAGTACAGCGCGGGCTTTTTCTTGGGTACAGCGGGATGTATTTGTCTGGGAGATCGATACGTTTGTATGCCAACAAAGCTTTTTGGTCCAGCCATGAGATCAAAACGCAGTTGAACGAAAAAAAAAAAAAATGGCACATCTCCACTTGCTCGTCATGAACGAGGGCAGCCCAATGTGATCCCGGGTAAGTGGGTTCGCGCAAGTAATCTGGAGTTTATATCACTAGGCACGACAAGGTTGGTTGTCTTGAGCTACAGCTCGGCCCGGCGGAATGATAAGCATCGGAGTGTGGTGGTGGCCCCGGGCAGTTTGAACTAGAAAATCGGCGCTTACTCCGTTTTTTGAGGCTCCATCCATAGCCGAAACACGTCCCGGATTCCTGTACATCGCACAAAGCAGACGAGACGAGACGAGACGAGACGGTGACCTACTATTAGACAAGACATGTTAGCTTGCTCCGCCAAGGCGGCAAGCAGCGCAGGGCTAGGGGGCAGAGAGGGGGGGGGGGGCTTGAGTCTTTCTGGATTTTCAGAGAGAAGAATTGCTGGCTGGCTGTATGAGTTGCGCACTTTGTTGCCAGGACGCGGCGGTTCATCATGGCAAGTGGCCTCAGGCGCTCGAGGGCACCATTTCACACAACGCAGGCCAGACCCTAACAAAAAAAAATCAAAAAAAATCAAAGATCAACATACGGATTAGTGTTCATGATGACATGAATCACGTGCGGGGTTTTCGTCGTACCGAGATCAAGAACTCCGTGAACAATTTATTTACCGCGAGGTGGCTGTATTGCATGCATCGGACTGGTTGTGCTCAAGGGCAGGGAGGAAGTGGACCCAGCACTTTTTTCCCCCCTTCCACCAGTTCTTCCAGTGCGCCTTCTAAAACTTGTGGACTCCGTAATAAATAGTAGGCGAGGAGCATCAAACACCCTACGTACTAGCTAAAGAACCTAACCAGACCCATGCATTATACAAGCTCACCTGACCATGCCTAAGACACCTAAGACCTAACCTGACTATGCTCATTGCTAAGTAAGCAAATAATGTGTTATGGACTGGCCCCTAGGCGACTGCGATAGGGCGTCGATATAGTATTAAGAGACTTGAGGAGAAAGGAGGAAGGGTAAGAGGCTATCCCTAGTGGTGCCCCTTATACCCCCTTGGCTACTTATGTAAGCCTCCTTTCCTTACCCTAACTACTTTTACTAATCCTCTCTTTAACTGCTATATAAATAATGCTTAGGCAAAGCCTAAGCCCTTATATATACCCTTACTTACCTATTATTAATAAACTCCCCTCTGCATTAACCCCTAGCGATGTGCGTAATACCTATGTTACATATGCCCTTAGTTATTGTGATAAAAACTATCCTTACTAATAGCTATCTGTAAAGCGTCTAATAGGCACCTGCCTCGCTACCTTATTATCTGTTATAGTCCCCCCCCTTACTTCTAGGTGTTATCTTGTAGTGCGCGTGATACGTTCGCCCTGCTAATAGGTTGTTTATTGTAAATAATTGCCCTACCCTTACCTATTTATAGTACACCTAACATAGGTATAACTTTTACTATAAATATCCTACTTTAGCTTATACTTATCTTACTTTCCCCTTTATATAACACTATCCCTCTGTTATTACGAACTTATTATGCCTTCCTTATTATCCTATTAGTCCCCTCCTTCTAAATAATTATTTCCTTTGCTAAAATGCCTTAATATTATACTAACGCTCCTACTTCTATAGCTTTAGTAGCTATAGGAGTAGCTGCCCTTACTATGCTAATATCCTATTCTATTAGTAAGTACCTTATAGAGGGAAACTCTAATAATAAATAGTATACTACGCCTAAAATAGTCTAGCGTCCCTATAGTCCTTATATTAAATAGGCTCTTACTACTAGTATCTTAAACTATTATCTACCCTAAAGTAAGGAGTTATGTCCTTTGTGTTAGTAGTATTATATTACCTATATATAATACACTAGGCTTCTATTTACTAACCTATAACTCTAATGCGCCCTTAAGAATCTTAAGGCTAAAATTACTATAGGTATATATATTATTAAGCCTAGAGTCCCTAAGACTATAACTATAAAGAAAAAGATACTTATCTTATTATAGAGATACTGCTATCTTATTAGTTATTAGAACGCTCTCCTTAACTAGGCGTAATTTAACCTAGCTTCTATACGCTTAGCTCTTAGGGTGTCTCTAGCTATAGACACCCCTATAATAAACATAACTAGCCTTAATATTGTCCCCTTTATTAGCGCTAGCCCTTTAGCTAGTTATAGTATAGTATAGTCTATGTAATAAGTTACTAGCGTTTTATTCTAGTAAAACTAATAGGTTATTAGTAGCCTAAACGCTATGCGCAAAGAAATACATAAATAGTTTACTACCCTTATCTAGGCACTTACCTCCTATTATTATAGTAGGAACTAATACTATTATTATATTACTAAGTTAGGTAATAACTCCCTTTCCTATTATTACTAGTGGCTTACCTATCTCCCCTTTAAGTTAAAGTTAGCTAGTTTTTCTTTTAAATATGCCCTTAGAAACCCTAGAGCTAGCTAACCCTTAGCTAGAAATAATATTCCTTATCCTACTAGGACTACTATCCTTACTTACTATCCCCCCCCTTATGCTCTAGTTATACCTTTACCTATATATACTTTATATACTAACCTTGCCTACACTATCTAAAACCTAGGTTATATCCCTAGTAAATAACTCTTTATGCTATAACTATTACTAGGTAAATATACTATAGCTATATTAGCAAAGCACTAACTCTAAATAGAGGTAGTATATACCTATATAAGCTTTCCTATTAATTTAGATAAAGACTTAAAGGATAATTATTCCCTCTAAGTAGTAGTAGTAAACTATAATATATTAGTGTCTTAGATATATATAGGAGTCTTTATAAGTAAATAAGTTTTCTAAAATTAATTTAGTTTATTATTATATTATATATCTCCCTATTTTACCTTAAATTTATTAAGGGCTTATGTTTATACTATATTCTCTAGTGATTCTTATATAGGCTATATATAACTTACTTACTTAATAAGTATATTATATCTCTTACCCTAGCCTAGGGCATTCTAAGCCACTAGGATTTGCTTAACCTAATATTCCTTAATAAGTTTATTATTACCCTTTATAAGGACTTATTCTAGTCCTAGATAGGAGTCCTAAAGCTTCTAACTAGGGAGAGGGTTCTCTATAGCGTGTTTAATAAGGTCTATATAGAATACTAGGTAAATACCTCTTAGGATATTAAGCTATACTATAAGTAATATTAGGACTTCTATAACTATATACTTTACTACTACCTAATTAAGTTTCTATAAGAGGTAATTAGTTTTAATGTTTTTAAGTAAAAGCTATACCTTATCTCTAACCTAAAACTATTTTACTAGCTAATATAAAGCAGACATAGCGTCCTGCTGCCTTTATTATATATAGGCTATTATAGCTTATACTAGATAAGTACCCTCCTAGAGGTGCTTAAGAAACCGCACCGCTTGCCCCTTTAGTATTATTATAGAAGTAAATATATTTAGTAGTAACTAGACTAGCTCTAGATTATAGCTATATAGTAGCTTATTTAGGCTAACTCCTATTATAGAAGATAGCCTATTATTAATTATAAGCTAACAAGTAGCTAGATATTCTAGCTAGTTAAACTACAAAAAGGAAACCATAATATATAGTATTACTTACACCTCTTAGTTTACTTACTCTATACTACTATTAGTCTATGGGTAGTGTAATATAAAAAGTAACTAATTAATCCTAACTAGGGAGTATAATATTATTTAAAACTTTCCTAACTAATCTAAACTATAATCTATAATAATTAATTAAGGAAACCCCTTAAACCACTACTAAACTATTTTAAATCTCTTTATATATTCCTTAGCTCTTATAGAAGTTATAGCCTTAAGCTAAATAAATTTAGAGAGTTAATTTATAATAACTATTAGGTATTATAGCTTTTCTAGGGATAGTGCTAGTAAGTTTATTATAAAGTTAATAGAGATTTATAACTAAAACTAGTTAGGGATAAGTAAAGGCTTTAGTAAGCCCTAGTGCTATTAATAGCTCTTATAACTACTATAGTAGTAATAGTTATAAATAAACCTAGTAATATCTTATAATATCCTATCCTAGTAAAACTGCTATTATAAGATTTAGAATGTGGTGTTATAGCCTAGGTGCCTTACTACTAGCGAATTATAGTATTACTATATTAGGGTTATTATAAGAGGCTCCTATACTAGGACCTAGGTATAGCCCCTAAACTAGAGCGCCCTATAAGCGCTTATAGAATAATTTACTACTTACTCTCTTATAAGTGCCTTAATAGGAAACCTCTAGGCCCCTTCCTAGATAGCCCTTAATTAAATGCTATACGTAAGGTTAGAGATAATAGCCTAGTCCTATAAGGTCTAAAGGTATTTAGTAGTAAAGAAAACCCTATTAGCTAGTAGTAGTGCTATGCCACTATTATCCTACTATCTATCTAGTATTAGCAAGAGCTATGTAATAGTAATAGGTTATAGGATATATCCTATTTTAGAGATTACCCCTTCCTAGTCCTATTCCCTTTAAGAAAGAGCATTAGGCTACTACGCCTATATACTAGGTCTATACTAAAGGTAGAAATTAAATAGTGTAAGTATATCTGCCTATTAAGCCTACTGCTCTAATATTAACTAGGGAGTTATAAAGTACTCTAGGTTCTTATAGTCTATATAGATTATAAATAGACTAGAAACGCCCTATAGCTTAGCTAACTATGCCTTAAGGTATAAGATAATAGCTAATAATTCCTTATTATAGATTATATAGTTCTTTTATAAGGTTATAAGGCTAGTAAAGTAATAGGTAACTAGGTATATAATGCTATCCTAGCCTTACTAGGAAAGGCATTCTCTAATAGCTATTCCTAAATAATTAGCTTTTACTACTATAGGGAGATCTAGGTCCTATTATACTAGTACTAGGTACGTGATAAAGGTATCTTTTAGCCTATTAAAGGTATTATTCTCTTTAGGTCCTTATTAAAAAGGGATATTTCTCTTAGTTAATTATATTAGCAGTGCTACTAGTTTTAAAAAGTTACTAATAAAGTTATAGTAAAAGTTAGCAAACCCTAGGAAGCTATAGACCCCCTAAAGTTTTATTAGGGCTACTTACTCCCTAATAGCTATAACCTTTACTAGGTCTAGATAGATTAAATAACCTACTATAATAATATATTCTAGGTATTAAACCTCCTTTACTACAAATATAGACTTATTAAGGTCTAAGTATAAACCTATGTCCCTTAGGTAGCCTAATATTAACTAGACCTTAGCTATATAGTCTTTCCTTAATCCCCCTAAGTAAACTAGGATATTGTCTAAGTATACTATAATAAAGTCCCCTAATGCATCCCCTAAGGACTTGTTAATATAATATTAAAACGTTGCTAGTGCGCTAGCTAGGCTAAAGGGGCAAACTAGCTGTTAAAAATAAGACCTATTTTTAGCCCTTTCTAGTTAAAGGACCTTTCTATTACTAGCTTGCATTGCAAGCCTGACAGCTGCACTGCAGCTGTCAACGGTCGCGAAGGTGGCCGTCAATGGCTACGTCGCAGCTGTTAACAGCTGCGACCGACCGTGTGGATGACTAATCTAAATCAATTGTCAATTATGGATTATTCAATTGCGTTGTGGCTGCAAGCGTAGCCATAACTGTAGCGCCACTAGTAATTAGGTAAGCTAGGGTGACATAAGCAGGTTACCCTATAGCTATCTTTGACAGCGATTTTCTCTTTAACTAGAGGTCGTACAAAAGTCTTACATATAGCAAATTGAAGCTAGAAGACAGGGCTTTCATTTTATGCAGGAATATTTTTTGGACTAAAATTTGGTGCATATGGGTTGCTAGTTTGTATGGTGGTGAGTCGATTTTTTGGATTTTACATACAAATGAATTTTGCGGAAAATCAAAAGTGGCCCTTAAGACCTCTCTGACGGTCCGGATCCACCGATACGGTTAGTGGGTATATGAGAGGAAGAAGATCTTTTCAATCTAGCTAGATAGCTAGGCCTCTCAATCCAACAGCCGCATTGCCCGTACAACATCACTAAAATCAATTCTATTAGTATATAAGATATCGTAAAAGTCATCTAGATTGAATTATATTAGTTAATAACTGCCGAAACCTTCCGTTGCGTTGCGTTGAATATTTCAACGTGGTGACTCTATTGGTCCCCGACCGTAGAAGCTACACCTGTACAGCTGTTGCCAGCTGGCAACTAGCTCCCTACATTTCAATACTAGCCACTTAAATAGCCTAAACTTAGTTTAAAACGCTATTAGGTGCTCCTAGCCCTTAGTAATCTATAGCTTATAAAACGCTATATAAATATTTACCTTTATAAACTAGTGTGCCTAGGATAAGGAATAGAGTGTCTCCTTAATTAATAGAAAAGAATAGTAATTCTATGCTATTATCTTATTAAAAGTGTAGTAGTTTACGTAAAAACGCTAACTCCTATTGGCCTTTTTAATAAGGAGAACTAGAGCTATAGCTAATAATAAGCTAGCATAGATCTAACCCTTATTTATTAAGTCTATAATCTAGCGCCTAACCTCTAGAAGCTAGTCCCTTAGTATATTATATAGTAATCCCTAAGGGAGCGTTAGTTTAGACTTGTCCTGATTCTTATGTAAGTGTATGTGGTAATTAAGGGACCCCTAATAAGGAGGTAAGCTATTAGCTCTAGCCTTATTAAAAAGGTCTGTAAAGTTAGCTAACTCCTTAGGTAATGTTAATGTGTCTAGGCTATTAGGTTTTGTCTTAGGCGCTATAATCTATAGTACTGTTATTATCTCCCTAAGGCTTATGGTAATAAACATCGTGGAAGTGTCCCTCTTATAGTGTGCCTAGCATGCTTCCGTGGCATATAAGGACCTGATAATCCCCTATACTAGAGTGTTGAAATGTAGGGAGCTAGTTGCCAGCTGGCAACAGCTGTACAAGTGTAGCTTCTACGGTCGGGGACCAATAGAGCCACCACGTTGAAATATTTAACGCAACGTAACGGAAGGTTTCGGCAGTTATTAACTAATATAATTCAATCTAGATGACTTTTACAATATCTTATATACCAATAGAATTGATTTTAGTGATGTTGTACGGGCAATGCGGCTGTTAGATTGAGAGGCCTAGCTATCTAGCTAGATTAAAAAGATCTTCTTCCTCTTATATACCCACTAACTGTATTGGTGGATTCGGACCGTTAGAGAGGTCTTAAGGGCCACTTTTGATTTTCCGCAAAATTCATTTGTATGTAAAATCTAAAAAATCAACTCACCACCATACAAACTAGCAACCCATATGCACCAAATTTTAGTCTAAAAAATATTCCTACATAAAATGAAAGCCCTGTCTTCTAGCTTCAATTTGCTATATGTAAGACTTTTGTATGACCTCTAGTTAAAGAGAAAATCGCTGTTAAAGATAGCTATAGGGTAACCTGCTTATGTCACCCTAGCTTACCTAATTACTAGTGGCGCTACAGTTGTGGCTACGCTTGTAGCCACAACGCAATTAAATAATCCACAATTAACAATTGATTTAGATTAGTTATCCACACGGTCAGTCGCAGCTGTTGACAGCTGCGACGTAGCCATTAACGGCCACCTTCGCGACCGTTGATAGCTGCAGTGCAGCTGTCAGACTTGCAATGCAAGCTAGTAATAGAAAGGTCCTTTAACTAGAAAGGGCTAAAAATAGGTCTTATTTTTAACACCCCCTCTACAAAAGAATTACGTATAAGCTAATTAAAAGCGTACAAAGTGATATAGGGTAAACAAGAACTTTTAGATAAAAATAGATAAAAAAGGGAAAAACAGGAAAAAGATAAAAGACCCCCTTTTAAATTCCTAGCTATTGTTAAATATAGCTCCCTTTTTAGCGTTGTTTTTAGTTCCCTGTTAAAGGGATTTAGTTGTTGGTTTTAGTGATTATCAAGCCCTAAGAGCTTAATAAAGGCCTAATGAAGAGGTCTAGATAGAGGCTTTGTTAGACCGTCTGCAGGCATTGACTTCGTATCTAGATATTCGATCTTAGCTAAACCCTCTAAAACCTATTGCCTAATATAGTTAAACTTTAGTAAGGTATGCTTTGTACGGCTATGTAAGGCAGGGTTATAGGCAGTGGTTATAGTGCCTTGATTATCGCAATATATCTGGATAGGGGGAGAAATAGGGGTTTTTAGCTCCTTAAATAAGCCCTGAAGCCACTGTAGCTCCCGGAAGGTCTCGCAGATAGCGTCAGCTTTAGCTTCTAATGTTAATAGAGCTATTGTACTAGCTTTCTTTGATTTCCAGCTAATAGGTCCGCTAGCTAGCTTGAATAGATAAGCGTAGGTTGATTTAGAGGTCTTTTTATCCCCTGCAAAATCACTGTCACAATAACCTATTAAGCTTTTGCTAGCTATACCTTTAGGGTCTCCCCTATAAATTATAGCAAGGAATTTAGTCCCTAATAGGTACCTAAGTAAGTTTTTAGCTACTTTTAGGTGCTCTATATAGGGCCTAGCTAGTGCTATAGATAGCCACTAAAGTATAAAGGCCACGTCCGGCCTTATAAGCAACATTAGGTACATTATAGTCCCTATAATGCACTAATAGAGCTTAATTTCGCTAGCTATTAAAAGCTTAGTAGTCTGCGTAGCTAAAACGCCTAGCTGAAGAGGTATGCTAATAGGCTTACTATCTAGCATATTAAATCGATTTAAAGCCTCTAAGATATACTGAGATTGATGAATTTTCAGGACCCTATTAGGTCTATCTTATACGATTTAAACCCCTAAGAAGAATTCAGCTAGCCCCCTATCTTCTATTAGATAGACTTTATGAAGTTCCTTTTTAAGTCTTTGGATATAACGTAAATCCGGTCTAATTAGAAGACAATCATTCACATATGTGATAATAAAGGTTTTAGTGGAGGAATTATAGAATATAGCTAGGTCAGAAATTAGAGGGCTAAATCCTAGGGACTTTAGCACTACAATTAGTGTTTGTTACTATTCCCTTAAGCTTTGTTTTAGGCTATATAAAGATTTCTATAATAAAATTACTTGATCTTTAGAAGGTTTATAGCTAAAACTTTTAGCTAATTTAGCTAATTTAGGATTTGCTTTAAGAAATTCGATAAATCCGTCTAGAATAACCATATAAATCTATTATTATAGCTTACTATTAAGAAAAGCTCCTATAAAATCAACCTATTCGATTTCCTAGTTATTCCAAGCCGCTAGGGCTAGTAAAATCCTCTAGCTAGGGGGAATGCTTGTGGCTGCAAAGGTCTCTAGATAATCTAGACCTTTAATTTGCATAAATCCCTTAGCAATAAGTCAGGCCTTGTATTTTAAAGGATTATTTTCTTTATCCTTTTTAAGCTTATAAACAAGCCTATTCTTTAGTACTTTTCGGCCCTTAGGTACTTAGTCTTTCCCTATAAATTTAAAAGTACTAGCCTTTAGAAGCTGTTTATATTCCTTATACGTAGCTTCTATCTATTTATCCCTTTTAGGGCTAGATATAGCTTGCTTCTAGGTCTTAGGTTCGGGGCTATTAGGGTTGTTTTCCTTTAGCTTCTCCTATACCTTAAAGCAGATTTCTTTTATAAAATCTAGAGAAGAAGGGGAACTAATATTAACATCTATGGGGTTAATATTAGGGTTGAAGTCGGTAATTTTGTCAAAATCAAGGTCCGGAGTCGAAATCTGATTTCCTAGTGAAGTTACGGGCGTGGCCTCCTCTGAGGCCTCTGGAATCGGTTCCTTAGGGGGTTATACAGGCCCTATAGGGTGTTTTTCTTAACCTATAGGGGGATTTTGATTTCCTATGTTGTCTATAGGGTAATCCTTTAAACCTTAATTTAGATCTTGATCTTCTAAATTATTTTCCCCCTCTAAAGGATTATCCCCTATAGAAAGCCTAGGTAATCCTTTAGAGATAGGACCTATAGGCTCTATAATCTTAATAAAGCTAGTCTTTATAACTAGCCTTTTAGAGGGGATATACACTAGGTAGGTGTTAGAACCTAGTGTAGCTAATAACCTTCTAGGGATAGTCCTAGCTGCTAACTTCTAGGCTTTAGGTCGTTTTTCTAGGGGGATTAGAATCTCACAGTGAGATCCTATGGCTCTAATACTGCTAATATCAGTTGTATAGGGCTGATTTAGCTCCCTAGCTAGTAGTTATTTAGGGCTTTTATCCTTTGTGGTATTAGTAGTTATATTAACTAGGTTAACAACTGTAGGTAATATAAAACACCATAGATATAAGGGTAATTTTGCCCACTAGATAGTAGCCCTTAATTAATCTAGAATAGTACAAATTGAACGCTCTGCTAATCCATTTTGCTCATGGATATAGGGACTAGAAGTCGTGAATTTGATCCCTTTAGAATTTAACTAGCTTTGATAACTAGAATCGATTTCTTGGCCCCCATTAAAGTGAAGGTGCCTAGGATACTGACCTAGTTGATTTTTAAGCCCTCTAAAGAAGCCCTTAATAGCCCTATAAACAGTTAGGCCTTCCTTATTAGGTAATAAGAACACCCACTTATATCTAGTTTTTCGATCAACTAGAAATAAGCAAATTAACTGTTTATTGTACGGTACAGGGCTGATTTTTAGCGTATCCCCCTCTATTTAATCTAGAGCTCTAGGGGGGTTAGGGATAGCTAATTTCCTAGGTCTTCGTACTACCTTAGATTAATCACAAGCTATACATTTAAAATCTTTATCCTTAATTTTAGAAAAATCAGGGATTCCTTTAGTTATAAGGCTTGTTTTCTTTAGCAAAGGAAGCCCTAGGTGCCCTAATCATATATGCCATAGGCTAGCTAGTTCTAGTAACTTTTGATATTGAAGGTCTTTAGGGCCTGAATTAGGGTCTAGATTCGGGTCTAGATTAGGGCCCTCTCCGTTAGTCCCCTGCTAGGCCCCTTAAGAACCACAGGCCTCTTAGGGAGGTATTAGGGACCTTTTTCCTTCACTAAGGCCCTCTAACACCCCTAAATCTATATCTTTAGATTTATAAGGGACCTAACCTGGGGCTATAGGCATTGGAGAAGGGACTAAATCCCCTAAATCATCCCGTACGATTTCTTCAATATCATTATCTTCGTCGATTTCAGCGATTTCGTCTAAATCAGAAGCCCAATCCGGCTTTTTAGAGGGAATTTGAACCTCTATAGGGTAGCTAATCGGATAGCTATGACCCCTAAAGCTAGCATAGGTAAAAGGTCAGATATAATGAGATTTTTTACAGGGCCCTTTATGTAACGTCGGTGTAGATTGGTTTTTAACGTAAAAGAAAAAACCATGTTTTTCTATATCTAGGGCAGCAATATAAGACCTATCTTTAAGATAAAGATGGTTTTTTATAAAGCAACCGCCAGATATATAGTGAATAAGGCCACTAACTATATTAACATTAAGCTAAGGAAAATATAGAGCGTCCTTTAGCACTAAGGTCCTATATTTATTAGGTTTCTTTTGATATAAGACCTCAAAAACAGCACTACCGTGACCCTTAGGATAAATAGGGCCACCACTGGTTATAATAGGGTCGGATTCCCCTTTCTTAAAAGGGGTATAATCCCTAAAGACCTCCCTAGAATTAACTATATGTACAGTCAAACCTGTATCATATAATAGGGCCTTTTTCATGTCTTTACTGTAATAATTAAAACCATTTAAGGAATTAATTTCTTGTTTTTCATCATCCGAATCACTAGAGCTAGAATCAGAGCTACTATCGCTAGGGCTCTTATAACTAGTCTTGTAATTACTAGGTTTCTTGTATGGATCAAGGGCTCCGTTAGAAAGGTTATAATTTCCTAGCATAAAAGAACCCTCTATAAGTTCTTTAGTATCCTTTTTATCTGATTTTTAACCTTTTTGCTTCTTTTTCTTCTTATTAGAATTAGAAGAGCCCTTATTTTCTTCAGAGCCTTCTTTCTTCTTCTTCTAACCTTTAGGGGCCTTTTCCTTATCTTTAGCACCCTTTTCTAGGTCTTTAGCCCTATAATTCAGGGCTTTGGCTACCGTAGATAACTTATCCCTCTGTTCAGCTAGAAGGTCTGCCATTAGAAATTCAAGATTTAGGGCTTCTAGGGGGACCCCTATAGCCCTATTCGTACGCATGCTAAATCGTTGCCTTTTAGCCCACTGAGGGAAGGTTGATTTTAGGGATTGAAGATATTAATTAACCTAATCTATAGGATTAATTAGGACCCCTAAAATCAATAATCTAGCTAGTAGATTATTAAAGACTGCATTAAAGGCTTCTAAAGTCCCCTTAAATCCATGAAAATTCAGGTTATAAAATTCAGAATATAGGGACCCCCTCTGGATTTCAACGCTATGTGAATATTGCCTAATAAGTAACTTATAGGCTTCTTTAGGTGATTTTTGCCAAGTTATAGCAGCTTAGGGGCCTTTCATATAACTATCCCTTAGTAACATTAGGATAATAGCTTAGTCAGCGTCCCCTAGCGCCCTAGAAATATCCGGATTATCTAGAAAATTAGGCATGCCTAAAGCTCTAAATTAGATAGCTAGGGCTTGTTTCCATTAATCGAAATTTTCAGCTCCTTTAAGCTTAGCAGTCTTAGGGAAGCTATAAACCCTCTTATTAAATTCCTTAATAATTAAATTATTAAAGGTAGCTTATATAGAGCTAGATTCAGGTGCCTTTTCTTGCTAAATAGGCTATTAAACTTGCTACTAACTAGTAGGCTTAATAGCTTCCACACCCTCTATAGGTCTATTATTAATAGCTAAAGTCAAGGACTCTAGCTTCTCTATTACTAGATTAATAGCATTTTGTTATTTAATAACCTGCTCTTTTAGCTAGTTATTTAGAACCTCTTACGCACTAAGATCAGGGACTGGAGGTCCCTGACCTTGTTAATTAGTAGCTATCTTCTAATTTTATAGAAGGGAAGTCTTCTATTTATACTAAAAATCCTTTTTATAGAAGGGAAAAGCTTCTATCCGCGCTGAATTTCCTTTTTATAGAAGGGAAAAGCTTCTATTCTCGCTAAACTTCCTTTTTATAGAAGGGAAAGCTTCTGTATTGCTCACGCGCTTCCTGTTTTATAGAAGGGAAGTCTTTTATAACCATAATGATTCCTTTTTTATAGAAGGGAATAGCTTCTATCTCGCGGGTCCTTCCTGTTTTATAGAAGGGAAGTCTTCTATAACTATATGTAAAGTGCACTAGAAAGAATTTTATAGTGATAGGCCAGGCTCATAACCTGTTAAAATGTAGGGAGCTAGTTACTAGCTAGCAACAGCTATATAAGTGTAGCTTCTACGGTCAGGGACTAATAGAGCCACCACGTTGAAATATTTAACGCAATATAACGGAAGGTTTCAGTAGTTATTAACTAATATAATTTAATCTAGATGACTTTTATGATATCTTATATACTAATAGAATTGATTTTAGTGATATTGTACGGGCAATGCGGCTGTTGGATTAAGAGGCCTAGCTATCTAGCTAGATTAAAAAGATCTTCTTCCTCTTATATACCCACCGACCGTATCGGTAGATCCGGACCGTTAGAGAGGTCTTAAGGGCCACTTTTGATTTTCCGCAAAATTCATTTATATGTAAAATCCAAAAAATCGACTCACTACCATACAAACTAGCAACCCATATGCACTAAATTTTAGTCCAAAAAATATTCCTATATAAAATGAAAGCCTTGTCTTCTAGCTTTAATTTGCTATATGTAAGACTTTTGTACAACCTCTAGTTAAAGAGAAAATCGCTGTTAAAGATAGCTATAGGGTAACCTGCTTATGTCACCCTAGCTTACCTAATTACTAGTGGCGCTACAGTTATGGCTACGCTTGCAGCCACAACGCAATTGAATAATCCACAATTAACAATTGATTTAGATTAGTCATCCACACGGTCAGTCGCAGCTGTTGACAGCTGCGACGTAGCCATTGACGGCCACCTTCGCGACCGTTGACAGCTGCAGTGCAGCTGTCAGACTTGCAATGCAAGCTAGTAATAGAAAGGTCCTTTAACTAGAAAGGGCTAAAAATAGGTCTTATTTTTAACATAGAGTCTTCACCTTATGCGTAGAGGCTTTGGAGATATATAAGCCCTTTGCTACTCTAATAACTAATTACTGTTTTGCTATATAAATAACTACATTGTGATGTTCTAGCTACGGCATCCTAAGTATAATGTCTTATGTAAGGCCTAGGATAATATATAAATACACTAATAACTCCTAGCTATTAATGTCTATTCTAGTGCGTACTATATAGGTAATTAAGGAGGTGTCCTCCTATACTCTCTTTCCCTTCCTTTCTATTTTTACTGCGGTCTAGACATGCCTTCTCCTTAGTAAATATATAAGCTCTAGGCTAAACTATTTTACTACTAACTTACTTATAGCACTATAATAATTATAACTATAATTAATCTAGATATTAATATAATAATATATATTAAAGAGTATAGGAATTAAGAATAGTAGTTAGTCTATATATTATATTATATCCTGTTTTAACTTTATATAGCTTAAATAGTTATCCTATGTTATAGTATGTGATTAGCCTCCTTACCCCTGCGTAAGACTTTGCTTAGGGGCTACTTATTTTCTATAGGGGGAATGTTTACCTCCTTATCTACGCTTTTCTTATTTACTCTATGTGAGTTAATGCTAACCTATGGGTAATAGGGTAGGAGGAAGGTGCACTCCTAAATATAGTAGTCCTTAGATTTATATTATAGGCAGTATCCCTTCTAGTGGCATTTAGCTAACTTTACTTCTAATACCTATTTAGCCTATTATGTGTTTGCGGTAGGCTTTAGACCCTTCTTCTTCTTAGCTAGCCTATTTTATTTTCCTAATTAAGTCCTTACTGCGCGTACCTTAGTTATTAGTGTGTTACCCTTATGGTTAGTCTAGGGTGCGGGTTTAGCTAGCTATAGTTTACGTTAGGACTAGTACTTATTCTCTATAGCAAGGGCCTTAATATTAACTATAATCTTATAATACTGCGTAATAGCTATATGCTATATGCTTTAGCTAATACCCTAGCTTACGCTAATTTCTCTTAAATGCTTATTAAGCGCTTATTAAAGCTTTACTAGCTTTATATTATCCCCCTAATAGTCCCCTCTTACTAATAAGAGCTTCTTTATAAAGCGAATAAAGAATATAGAAAATAGCTCCCCTAGGCCCTATTCTATCTAGTTAAGTTCTATAAGGGCTATCTCTTACCTATATAAATTAGAGAACATAAACCTAAGGTATTCTAGGAATTTAGCTAGGTTAAAATTATAAATACTACCTTATTTAAAGAAAGTAGCTACCTAGGACTAGACTTTAGAGAATAGGTTCTAGTAAATAAATATTTACTTATTCTTATTAGTTCTAATAAAGTCCCTATTTACCTATAGCTTATATTCTATTAGGAACCTCTATATAGTAAATAAGGCCTTATTACTATTATATAGGTTACCTATAGGGATAGGTTTTTATTTTACCTTAGGTATAGTTAAGACTAGGTTAAAGGTAGGAGGTAAAGTAAGGTTAACTATTAGGGCATTAGGCTAGGCTATAATAGGTAGTTAGGTTAAGAGTCCTATAGTGTTTATAGCTACTTATTATTAGAGGCATTTAAGCTCTGCTATTTGCTTATTAAGTATAAGTTAGAGTGTTTTAAATTAGGCCTATTAAGCTACTAGTAATGCTATAGTATTAGATAGGGGAGTTATTATCCCCTAGCTAGGTTAGTCTTATAGTTAAAGTGTGTCTATTATATTTATTAATATATCTATTAGTATTTCTATTATGTCTTTTAGTAGTTATTAAAAAGGACTAAAGGAAGTCTCTTAATTATTATAGACTAGCCCCTAGGTAACTATAATAAGGCGTTAATATAGTATTAAGAGACTTAAGGAGAAAGGAGGAAGGGTAAGAGGCTATCCCTAGTGGTGCCCCTTATACCCCCTTAGCTACTTATGTAAGCCTCCTTTCCTTGCCCTAACTGCTTCTACCAATCCCCTCTCTAACTGCTGTACGAACAATGCTTAGGCAAAGCCTAAGCCCTTACATAATGGTAGAATATATTATTGAAATTCCAAGTAAAATAGAAAAGCAAGGTGAAGTTGTAATAACCGCTGGTATTATAGTAGAATTAATACTATTTTATGAATTTTTTGCATCTTTCCAGCCATTTATGTATATTTATAGGGTATTATTTATTCTCTCTTTATGAACATGGTCCTGTTACATGGAGGAGTACTAGTAGATAGCCACATAGGATGCTATCTTGTATTAGTTGTCCGCCCCAGCCATCCCATCGAAGTGTCAAATGGCCCCGCTCACACCAGTTGACGGCGGGCCGAGATACGGGCAGGGCATAATGCAGCAGCCCACCGACGGCCTGATGGCCTGCACCATGACTTGCGTGGCAAGAACATGGTGCCCGTACAGTTCCTTGACGGACGCTAAAAAACTTCCACCGGGCGGCTCGCTGGGTCCGCGAATTGGCCGCAGGATGAGGTAGCAAATCGAGTGGTCACCGCTCCAATGACTCACCGGGACTAAACCGAGAATAGAGCCGGCTCAACAAGTTTGAAAGGATACACCCACTGTAGAGTTTTGCCAGACAGACAACTTGTCGCATTAAAAACAACACGTACATAATGTTGCCGTAGACGCTCTAGCATCCGTATCATGTGACATGGTGTCGCCGTGGAAGACGCACGTCACAGCTCGCAATTGGCGGCTGAAAAACTCCGTGCTCCGTAGATTTGTTGTCTTCAGTAGAACTTCGGGCGACAAGCGGGCGGCAGCAGCGTACGCGACTTGCTCTATGCTGCTGCATGAAGGCGAGTATGAAGAGCTGGCGGGGACAAATCTCGACGTTTCTCGTCCGGCAAAAAAACGATCATCACCGCATGCCTCTTTTGTAGAGCCGGCATGACCAAAATTCGATCCGCCAACAACGTGTTTATCGGGTGGCTCCAGTACAGCAAAAGTACCAGCCAGACAGACGTTTCAATGTTTATATCTTGGTCCATTCTGCACTCTTGACGTCACCTGAGCATTGTGAGTAGCTCGGTGCCTCCTCATTGCTGCTCGAACACCCCCCCCCCCCCCCCAAAAAAAAAAAAAAAAAGCTGCTCGGTTCTCATTATTCCATTTTGTGCTTGATAATGATGGCAAAGCTTCTGATGGTCATGTAACTCACTCTCCTGCCGCCCTTTCCTTCTTCGCTCATTCTAGGCCCTACCTTAAATTGTTGCGTCCTATTGACCTTCTTTTCACACTGGCTGCGATCCCAAAGCCATTATCCCAGTCCACTCTGATCGTTTAAAGTTTCAGCCCCAGCGATCCGCGAACGGGGCAAGTTTCGACATCGCGCAAATGAGCCGAGTGCAGATCCTGGAATGTACCGAGTAGCTCCACGAGCAATAAATGCTTCATTCTTGTTTCCTGCACCAACGCGGTCGTCTGAAGTCGTGCCTCGAGACAGGTTTTTTTTTTTTCCGGGGGGGCAGTCAATAATAACGAGCGCAATGTAGACAGACAGAGAGGTATTCTTTCGCCCGCTGTTGGGCTGTGGCTGGAAAGGCAGAGGCGTCAAACCATCGCATCACCACCACCCGCCATTCGTTCGTGCGTTATTATTATGTGAGGACAAATTGTGCAACAGACCGACACCACCCTGGACTGAGGCCAGAAGAGCTGGATGACCAGAACGGGGCTAGGGTGGACGAACAAAACAAAGCCGCCGGGCCAAGGCCAGACAAAACACGAGGCCAGCAGCACTGGCTTCCCAGCTACGTTGCCTTACGTGTGTATTATTGCTGCAATCCTCCGTCGGCACGCCGAGTCGAGGGCCATGTAGCAGGAAAGCCCCCGACAGCCCACAAAGCCCACAGAGCCCACAGAGCCCACATAATCTCAGGGGTGTTTACATAAGAACGTCAATGGTGGGGGGCGCGAGGCGTGTTGTGGTGGATGACGGGGCGATGTGTGCGATGCGTGCAAAATGCGTCTGATTCGAACTTGGTGTGAGGAGCACGACGTGCGGCTTGCAGCCGCTGGTGAGGTGATACTATTCAGTTCAGTCTTCGAACGTGCATAGGGTGCGGCCTGCCTGCCTGCCTGCCTGCCTGCCTGTCAATGGTGCCACACGGACGAGGGACCAGGTCAGAACTCGTGCTGGTCATGTTCTCCCATGTGCCAGATCGTACCGACGTACACCAGACATATGTATTGATTGGCACAGCACACAAAACAGTGCACGGCAACCAGACACGACAGCTTGTTGGCACGAAGCACGCATCCCGGCCGGCGAGAGCCAGAACCTGTCAGTATTACCAGTGCCAGTGCCAGTGCCAGTGCCAGTGCCAGTGCCAGTGCCAGTGCCAGTGCCAGTGCCAGTGCCAGTGCCAGTGCCAGTGCCAGTGCCAGTGTCAGAGCCACGGCCAAAAAGCCACACGTCCAGAGCCAGATGCAGATGGAGCCTGAGCCTGAGCCGGAGCCACATGCAGCATGCAGCATGCAGACATTTGGCATGGGATGGGGCATGGGATGGGCATGGGATGGGCATGGGATGGGGCATGGGGCATGGGTGGCCCCGCTCGCTTCGCAATGCCACCCCGGGGTGAATCTAGAGCGAGTGCGCCCGTTCCCTCCCATTCTCATGGGTAAGGTGAGTTTGGCCGCCAGCTGTGCAGGTCCTTCCTCCACCAACAGCCTCTCCCCAATTGCCCGTTTTCCTTCCTCCTCCCTCTCCCCAAGTTGTCGTCAATCCGGATACGGCTGCGCGGGATCAGCACGAATTCGACTTCATCTCGCCATCTCCGGCCTCACGGTCTCTGACATCTAAAATCCTTTTTCCTTCCGTCCCCATCGTCTCGGCCTTCTTGCCATCGTTCCATTTGTCCTGAGATTCGCCTTTGGGTGGCTTCTGACCAAGAGACGTCGGGTTTGACCCCAGCCCATGCGCTAGGCCCCCCATTGCTTCTCGGGCTCTGCTCCTGAATCATCTTGACCCTCAACCTTTTCAACGCCGCCTACAAGTTCCTTTGCGCAACGAGCTCTCTGGTAACCTGGCCGAGTGCGCATCGTCGGTCTTCGTCGATACAGCGCCTTGCTCTCTTTGTGTGTTTTCTCGTCATCGCTAGGCTCATTGTCGCCGCAACAGCACCAAGGTTGCGCGGCCGTCCATATAACTTGCGTGCATCATGGCGAATCATCATCCTTCACCAACCATGATGCAGATACAGCAGCAGCAACAGCAACAGCAACAACAGCAACAGCAACAGCAGCAGCAGCAGCAGCAGCATCAAGCTGCGGTAGCTCCTCAGAATGTCCAGCAAAGCCACTTCCCATCATCGCATCAGATATCGGCGATGAATGAGGCTGTCTGGTTGCAAATCGGTATGCACTCTTCGCCTTTGGCGTGCCGCATCCCCTTGGCATCACTTTTCAGTACCACTAACACTTTTCTAAAGGAAGTTTTTCTGAGCTCCTGCGCGTTCCAGACGAGGCGATGCATGCCTACGAGCGAGCTCTGCAAGCGAACCAAAACTCAACGGCCGCAATGAATGCTATTGGCATGCTCCTCAAGGGCCGCGAAGCTTTCGACAAAGCTCTCGAGTTCTTCCGCGCTATTGTCCAGCTCGAGCAGAACAACGGCGAAGCCTGGGGAAATCTTGGTAGGTCGCCCAGTTGCCACATCACCACTCCGCCGAAGCTGACCATCATGCCGCAGGCCACTGCTACCTCATGACCGAGGCTCTGCAGAAGGCATATGACGCTTATCAACAAGCCCTGGTGAACCTGCGAGACCCCAAGGTGAGTGTCTATGCCGCGTCTGAGCCGACAGGTGGTATTGTGCTAACCGTGTCTCGATAGGATCCCATGCTGTGGTATGGAATTGGTATCTTGTACGATCGCTACGGCAGCTACGATTATGCCGAAGAAGCTTTTTCCCAAGTGATGCAGATCCAGCCCGACTTTGAGAAGGCCAATGAAATCTACTTCCGTCTGGGAATAATATACAAGCAACAGTCGAAATTCAACCAAAGTCTTGATGTAGGTCGTGGGCTCTTTCTGCAAATAATGACCACATCATGCTAATCTATCGAAAAAAGTGCTTCAAATACATCGTCAACTCTCCCCCTGGGCCATTGACCCAAGAGGATATCTGGTTCCAGGTTGGCCACGTTCACGAACAGCAGAAAGATGTATGTCTCGACCCTCAATTTGTTCCACGCACGCACGCCATGACTCACCTACCTGCCTTTGTAGTTTGACAGCGCCAAAGCCGCGTACCAACGGGTTCTTGATCACTCTCCCAACCATGCCAAGGTCTTGCAGCAGTTGGGTTGGTTGCACCATCAACAGAGCAACTCGTACGAGACTCAAGATCGTGCTATCCAATACCTGGAGAAGTCTGTTTCAGCTGGTAAGGCGCGACAAGAGGGGAAAGCATGACGCGGACCTAACACACATGACTAACACTCATCTTGTAGATAACCAAGATGCCCAGAGCTGGTATCTCCTCGGCCGATGCTACATGGCCCAGCAGAAGTACCCAAAAGCGTACGAGGCATACCAGCAAGCCGTGTACCGTGATGGCAAGAACCCCACGTTCTGGTGCTCGATTGGTGTGCTGTACTACCAGATCAACCAATATCGTGATGCCCTGGATGCCTACTCTCGTGCCATTCGCCTCAACCCTTACATCTCCGAAGTGTGGTACGATCTCGGCACTCTGGTAAGTGAATACCATTCTTTTCATTGCTTTTCTTTGCGAACGAAAAACCTGACCAGACACATAGTACGAATCCTGCAATAATCAAATCGCCGACGCCCTCGATGCATATCAAAGAGCAGCAGAGCTCGACCCTGGTAACCCTCACATCAAGGCTCGTCTCCAACTTCTCCGTTCTGGCGGCAGTAGCAGTGGCGGCCCTCAAGGCGCACCGCAACCTGCAGATGTTCATCCACAAGCCTACCAAGCCGCCGGTCCTACAGGACCTGTTGGGCCTCCATGGGGTAGTTCTGCGCATCAGCCTCCCGCAGGCGGTCCTCCGCCCGGCACTGCAGGAGCTGGCGATAACTGGGTTGGCAGACTTTCCAACGTCAACCCACCACCTCAGCCTCCCAACCCATACGACAACCGCAGCGACCATATCCGAGGACCTCCACCTCCCCCTCAACGCCAGCCGAGCCCTCAACAGGAGCAGCAGATGCGTCCTGGGTACTCTGAACCCCGTGGCGCTGCTCCTCAAGCCCCCTCGAGACGTGGCCCCTCACCAGCTTCTGCTAGCCACCAATACGGACAACCTCCACCTCCATCGCAAGGTCCGACTCCGACTGACCGAAGAGTTGCCAACCCTAACTGGGGAGGTGCACCCCCGTCGGCATCAGCTCCTCCCTCCAACAACCCAAATGGTAGCAGTGGCCCTTCGAATGGCGCAGCGCATTTCCGGCCGACCAGCAGCCCCCGGGGCGAGGTCAGACCCCACGACAACCGCATGCCTTCTCCAAAATCCGCTTATCCTCAACACCAGCCTCCCTCGGGCTACGGTCACCACCAAGAGGGCCCTCCCCCACCTCCTCCTGGTGCCTCTGACAACGGACCTGTTCCCCCGCCTGCGGGTCCTTCTGACCCTGCTGCTCAGCGTCCTGATAGCCGTCCTCCATCTGGCGGCCCAAAGCGCATGCGTGAGTGGGAGGATGAGTCAGCCGCCAAGAAGCAAGCCAATGAAGAGAATCGTGCTCTTCTAGACGACAGGAGGCACCGCCGGCCTTCGACACCTCCCCGTGACGCTTATCGTCGCAACTCTGGCGAACCCCGTCGCGCGGATGAACAGCGACGTTCCGACGAGCCCAAGAAGGAGGAGCCTCGTCCCCAAAATGACAATTACCATCCTTCCGAGGCCGCTCATCATCCCCAGAGTCACTCTGTGGGCGGCTCGAACCAGCTCCCTCCCATGCAGTCCGCTAACGCTCCGTCAAGCGACAAGGCGCAGACTGGCCCGACGCCCAAGGAAGATCGACCCGCTTCTGAACAAGTTTCGGTAGCTGCAGCAGCCCCGGCAGCCTCAGAACCTGAGCGTGCTGCTAGGCAAATGGATGTCGATGAGGATTATGATGACGGTCCCGAGGATGAAAAGAAGTCCGCGGCTGTTGCCAATGGATCATTTCCGACATCAGGACCAGTCGACATCAAGATGGCTTCGCCTGCGAGCGTTGGAGTGAATGGTTCATCCAGCGCCGCTACTAAACCCGAGTAAGGACTTGACTGAGCGATGATGTTGCGGTCAAGAGAATTCATGAGCTCCCTGAAAGTTATGCAGCAAATCTGTTGATGCCTTGTGCTTCATCTCTTCTTTGGTTTTCTTCTCTAATTTACGTGTATACCACCGGGATTTATGGTCCGGATAATTTCATTTGTCGTGGGGGATGGAAGCTCAGAATGCTTGGGGTTTGAAATGCAACGGCGTGTGCAATGGGTCATGTGTGTGTGTCTCGATGTGATTTTTCATTTTTACATTTTTACATTTTTTTTTTTTTTGGCTATATAAGTCACTAGCAATCGATATCCCTACTGTGAGCAGCTTCCTCAGTACAACAAATAGGTAGTGTTTGTACTCAGAAAATGGAATTGACGGCTGAGTTGAATCGTGCTTGAAACCTACAGAAGCGTTTGAAACCCATGTCCAGTTGTTCCAGCAACAGAAAGTCACGTGAGCAATCGGACGAAGTCTTGGGACAAAATGGGTTGCCAAGACCTCCTCGGCTGATACCGTGAAGAAGCACCCGAAGAAAGAAAAAAGAAAACCCAGACAGCCGTAACTGGACTAGCGCGTCTCACGCACAGACCAGGCCGCTCTCGACGAGGTGGGCAAAAAATGCCCACAAAAGACTGGCCTCGCTTAAAATTTCGCCCACAACTTGTCTGTGTCAAAACCCTACCAGAGCGAGTGTGAGAAGAGAAAGTGAAAGTGTTGATTTGTGGGTTTGCATACTTGATTTATTCCGTTCAGCACGCAGGGCTTTCGTCAACTTCTTCATTAACCCCCCGAACTCACCCACTCCGCCAAAATGAGTGTAAGCAAATTGCGACCGATCCTTGGAATAACAACGACAATATGTTTTATCGTTTTGATCACGCTGATGGAACGATTGAATGCTAATTGGGATTTCTGGTTGAATAGCACCGCAAGTTCGAGGCTCCCCGTCACGGCTCCCTGGCTTTCTTGCCCAGGAAGCGCGCCGCCCGCCACCGTGGCAAGGTCAAGTCGTAAGTTTTTATTTATCCTCTATTGCAGTTGCTGCTGGCTTACAGGGCTATCTGCATCTTGTGCAAACTATTTTGTGTCTGGGAGGGGGAAGCACAAGTTGACTAACCACTTTCTCTCTCCAAAATCTAGTTTCCCCAAGGATGACCCCAAGAAGCCCGTCCACCTGACGGCCGCGATGGGCTACAAGGCCGGTATGACCACGATCGTTCGTGACCTCGAGCGACCTGGCGCCAAGGCCAACAAGAAGGAAGTTGTGGAGGCCGTTACGGTCGTCGATACACCACCTGTACGAACAACCCAGCCCGCTTGGCTTCACGCCTTCCGCGCGGCCCGTGTCCCTGCGATGAAGTTGCAGGCACAGGCGCAGACGTCGGAAGAAGGTTGCTTATGGCTAACATCCATTTTTTAGATGATTGTTGTTGGTCTTGTCGGTTACATCGAGACTCCCCGTGGTCTCCGATCCCTCACCACCGTGTGGGCCGAGCACTTGTCCGACGAGATCAAGCGCCGCTTCTACAAGAACTGGTACAAGAGCAAGAAGAAGGCCTTTACCAAGTATGCCAAGCAGCACTCCGAGAACAAGGGCGCCAGCATCACCCGCGAGCTCGAGCGCATCAAGAAGTACTGCACCGTCGTGCGTGTCCTCGCCCACACCCAGATCCGCAAGACCCCTCTCAAGCAGAAGAAGGCGCACTTGATGGAGATTCAGATCAACGGCGGCTCCATCGCCGACAAGGTCTCCTTCGGACAGGACCTGTTCGAGAAGCCCGTCTCCGTCGACTCCATCTTCGAGCAGGACGAGATGATTGACGTCATTGCCGTCACCAAGGGTCACGGATACAACGGTGTTACTGCTCGTTGGGGCACCAAGAAGCTTCCTCGTAAGACGCACAAGGGTCTGCGAAAGGTCGCTTGTATCGGTGCCTGGCATCCTTCCCACGTCCAGTGGACTGTTGCCCGTGCCGGTCAAATGGGTTACCACCATCGTACCTCGGTCAACCACAAGGTTTACCGCATCGGCAAGGCTGATGCTGACGACAACGCTTCCACCGAGATTGATATTACCAAGAAGAAGATTACTCCGTATGTTCTCCCCCGCCGCGCTGTCCACGAACCCCCCCCCCCCCCACCTTTGTTCTGTTAAAACGATGAAGCAACCATTTAACATCCCAATTTTTAGCATGGGTGGCTTCGTCCGCTACGGTGAGGTCAACAACGACTTCGTCATGCTCAAGGGTTCCATTCCTGGTGTCAAGAAGCGTGTCATGACCCTCCGCAAATCCATGTTCACTCACACCTCCCGCCGTGCACTCGAGAAGATCAACCTCAAATGGATCGATACCTCGTCAGAGTTCGGTCACGGTGCTTTCCAAACACCCGCCGAGAAGAAGCAGTACCAGGGTACCCTCAAGAAGGATCTGGCTTCCGAGTAAAATACAAGAAGCCTTTTTTTTTTTCTCGAATCTTTTCTTGCTGTGTATGTCTTGGCCTCCAATTTTTTATTGCATCCGGTGTCCCGAGGGTTGGTTTTTTTTTTTAAAAAAAAAAAGAAAGCCTTGCTTGCTGTTCAGTGGCTGGCTTAGTCGGCTTCGTCAGGGGATGAGGTTCCATAAAGAAAAGCCCAGCTTTAGATGGACGTATGAAGAATCAAAACGAGATTCCTAATGACGAAAAGACGAATTACTTCTACACTGCTTCCTTGGCTTGATTTTCTTTCTTGGCTTCATATCGAAAATGTGGGGCCACTATGTGACATGTAATTAATTGCAAGCTATCCATCCCACCTTCGAAACTTGGTAATACCATGCACAATATGGCGAACAAAAAAACAATACACCCCTAGAATAACCACGATGATATATCTGGTACATGTTGTTTACAACCCTGCCGCCCTTGCGTGCCGGCCTGACATCAATCACAGCCCCCCGCCGCCACCCCATGTCCAAGCCCTATAAGGATCATTGGGAACCAAATTGAACAGCACTGCAAATATCTTCACTTTAGAGACTAATATTGCTTCTTGTAGTCGGAGAAGTATGCTTGTTCTTCTGGTGCCAGGAGATGTTGACTTACTTTGTCCAAACGTGCCAATGACTTCATCCAATTGCGAGTCGACCTGATTACTTTGCTCAAAATAGAAGTCACCCGCAGCAGGTGCTCTAAGACCAGACGAGGATGGAAAATAGTCATCATTGAGCATAGTCGTTGTGGATGCTGCCATTGAATTGATGTCTTCAATATCCTCTTTACCATGGCGCAGCATGGCTGCACTTAACTGAACAGCAGGGGCTGGTGCTGAGCGCTCGGACGAGACGGGCAAATGTGTCTGAAGCCCTCTTGGTAAATCATGGACCGAGTTGAATCGATGTGCTTCTTTGTTGCCTATTTCGGTTTCGTATGACCCGGAGAATTGAGATGAGGCTGATCTTTGTGGCAATGTCTGCTGTTCATAGGAAGACGGGAGAATGTTACGCCGAGACTCCTTCATGGCCGTCTCTTCCTGTTGTAGTTCATGCTGCAGCCCGTTGTCGACTTCTTTCTGTAGACTTTGCTTCAAAAGCCCTGTTAACAGTTGCTCGGTGTGAGCCGCAACGGGGCTGACGTGTTTCATGGCCCGGCTTGCACGAATGATGCGCAACGTGCCAGTCTTGGCCTCGTGTGCAATAGGACTCAATGGCCAGGTGATTGGTGGAATGCAGAGAATGACACCGGCAGTGAAGAAGTTCATCAACACAAATGACATACCAAAATGACTCTCCAGTTTAGAGACGGGCACGCGACACATCTGAAGAGCGGCGTTGACAGAGAGACGTAGTGATTCGGCCACCGCTTCGAGCGTCTGACGCGGCACCTCTTGCCGCGAACTAGCTGGTACTCGATACTCTAACAGAGGACGGTGGACAAATATCATTGCGCTTGTGTATGTTATACGAAGACTCAGAATTTGGAGCGACAAGTGTTGCCGATCTCTTTGCTCTCGAGCAGACATATTCTCAATCATGGATAACTCGTGCAAGGCTGCGTCTTGGGCATCTGGGTCGCAATCGAACACTGGAGGCAAGTCTCGACGCCAAGTATTCAACATGGACCGTACGTCTTGCACAGTCTGCACGAGGGATTTGAGATCGTCTGGCGAGATGGGACTTTGCAATCGCAGAACACGAAACCGGTTGAGTGCCTGGCGGATGATTTCGTAGAGACGATACTTGAGAACGTGAAATGTTTGTAAAGTTACAACTTGATACGAGGAGCCTGTTGAGTTGGGATCTAGAAGACGGTGTTTGGACAATATAGGCCCGAACCGCAAGTCATCCAGATCCTCCAGTGGGTGCACGCGGGCGAAAGCGTCGTCAAGCGATGACGGTCGTCCGTAGATCATGGCGGCAAAGGTGTCCGATACAGTAATGTGGTTCCAATTTCGTTTACGGACTTGAGCCATGATTGGGTGGTAGTCTTGTCCGCCTTCATGGTCATTGTCGGTGTCACAATGCAGAGAGAGGGCGTAAGCGGTGCGAACTGCTAAGCCAAGAATGCTCCATGCAAGAGTCGGAGAGGCATGGAACATGTAGTGTGCACCAAGCAAGCTGCAAACTTGAACCGTTTCGATGCAACAGTCATCGAGCAGATCCAAAAGATGAAAGCGGACCTCTGCAATCAAGGAAGCGAGAAGCGAATCCGCCTGTAGCCCTGCTTGGGCGAGCACTGCTTGACCCGGCCATGCCGGATCGCGAGCGGCGCCTTGCAGCCCAGCCGCAGATGCCATTAGCAGCGCGAGGACAGCCCCCAGCTCGCCTTGTTCCCACGATTTTCTCGAGAGAATATGTTGAGCCGTGCGCCTGAACTGTGGTTCATGAAAAATGACGCTGAACCAATGCATCCTGTCGAAATAAGCATCGACAAGCGCGTCCAGAACTGCCGGTGGAGGACAATCCATTGTCACCAGTGACCATGGCCGGCTAGAATTGACGCCAATTGAGAAGCGCTTTGATCTGCCGGCTTGGCCGGGAATGCTCGTGATATCGTTCGAGTGGGAGGCTGCCGAGTCGCCAAAGATACGAGCAGCAAATCCTACAGCAGAGCTGTTTGCACCAAAGTGTTGTCGATCTGTCGCACTGCCATGTGAAACTTGAGATTTGGCCGGTGAAGGGAAGGTGTCGAGGGGCGAACGAGACTGAGCGGTTGGACTTGGTTGCTTTGGGACATGCCATTGATGGTGAGCTTTAGCAGCTTCAACGACAGACGCAGACACAGAACTGGTTTGTCTTTTCGACGCCCGCTTCCTGGTAGCTCTCTTCCCGCTCAGATTATTACTGGGCTCGCGAGGCTCGCATCGCATGCCCGAACGGCGGCAGAGAGTACATGGCCGCACAGCATCGCACTGCCATTGGTAAGCACGATGCAACTGGCAAGACCAGGGGATCAAGAAGAAGTCTTTCGGTCTCTGTCCGTCAACGGTGGTGAAGCGGAGCCTACCTTTAACTTTTGTTTTCTACACCTCACACACGCAGTGGCCACCCGACTTGGCTGTTGCACTTGCGCTTGTTGGGCAGGGGTCTCCGTCGGAGGCATGATGAGCAGTGAGAATGGCAAAAGGGGGCAGAAAGATGGAGAGTCTCCCCGTGGAAGGCGTTTGGATGGGCGTAGAAGTAAGTACATGCATCGGAATTGAAGGCAGCACGAGGACTGGAGAATTTCCAGAGCTGGAATGGAGAGTTGAATTTGGAAGGTCAAGTGAAAATGGTGGTGGTGAGAATTCAGACTGCCACCGGGGGTTGGAGAGGCGTTGGGGCCCGTCGTTTGTTCGGGACGGGAAGGAGCAGGACTACACTTATTGATAAGGGGCTCTAATAATAATAATCCGCAGAGCATAATCTTTTTGCGGGGTTGACGAAAGCCGGGGAAGCTGCCATGTGCTGCGTGCCTGCCTCATAAATAGATGGTGGCATCCGAGATACGGTGAAAGTCCGGAAGACCGAATGCCGGCTGACCTTTGTGTGTTTTGCGGACAACGGCATCGATGAAGACGCCTGTATCATTCATATTAAATTCAAATCAATGCGGAATGTCGCATTGACCATGGTGCAAAAGCACGAGACATACTGTGACCCAGCCGAGGCAGAATCTGAAAGCAAGGCCACAGAAAAAAGTCGTTGCTGGCTGGTTGCAGATACTTGACTTGGGCTGACGTCACCCCACTTTTGTCACGGCCATCGTCAAAGACTCGCGCGCCAGGTTGAATAAGAAAAATCAAACAACCAACGTCCAACGTCGAACGTCCAACGTCCAACGTCCAACCCTGGGCTCTCCACGAACAAAATTCATGTTGAAATTTCCACAGCTCACTGGCACCCATCGTATTCGAAACTGCTCGCCACTCGCCGCAACCGTATTCCCATTGGCGATCCATTTGCCAGCTTTCCATCTGACCCCTCACCTCTCCCATCCTCTCCATCTCTCGCACCATCCACGAGCTCATCCGTGCCGCAGGTTCGCCAGCGACCAGGCCACCCGAAATACAATGGCCAGTGACGAGGACTACATGTCGTTTCTGGACAAGACCAATCAAGACCTGAGCGACGGCCAGGCACTTGCGAAGAGGCAGGAGGCGCAGAGCAAGGCTGTCTTTAAAACCACGGACGCAGGGACGCAAGTTCCCAAAGTGATCAAGGAGGCATGCGAGGATGCGGTCTATGTCACGGATGCAGATGAGCCCTTCGAGGAGGTCTCTTTGAAATGGGATGGGAGCGGACTACCGGACGAGAGTACGAGATCAACGTCGACCCCCCCACCATTCTCTCCAACTACCTGCAGGATTGTTGTGCTAATCTAACGATTATTTCCTTGTCTATAGCCGAATTTGCCAAGCTCATCGAGCACTGGCACGCCGAGTCCGCCGACATCAGCATCATGGACCCCGTGGAGTGGGACTCACAAGGCCAGTACACACAGGTCATTGAGGCTGTGAGAGAGGCCACCAAGGGCAATGACGTGAGGGTATACCGTGTTGTGAGAGACGAGACTAGGTGCGAATATTGGGTTGTGTCGAGGGAACAAGGCCGTATAGTTGGTGTCAAGGCTCTTGGCGTGGAAAGCTGAGCTTCTGTTTTACCCATACTACACGGCATTAATACTGCATACCTGAGATTCTTTGAGCGGACAACGAGTCACACGACAACATCGTAGGGCCATGCTTTGGGCCAATGGCTACAGACGAATCATTTGCATCATACTATATGCGCATATCAGGTTTCGTTCTAGTCATCTGTCGTGCGAACCTCTGCTTGTGATATAGACAGTGAAACATCAACAATTTGGTACCTTGGGAGTACCACGCAAGGTCCAACACTAACTATCACTGTCGGATCTGGGCATTTGAAAATACAAACAAATCATGCTCGCTGGGGTTGTGATCCACGAAACGCAACGAACTTACCCTTCACGCCACCACCCCTAGCCCACCACCCCTAGCTGTTAGCTTCCTAGCAGCGACTACGAATCATAGCCTTCACTCTGTTCACAAACTTATATCTCTCTCCTAAACTTAGAAAGATCTATTATTAGCCTGCTGCCCCTACCTAATGTAAAATATGTAGTCCGCATACCCATCTACAACATTCCGGGCATTCCGGGCATTCCGGTACCGGACCCTCCCGCCCCTCCACCGATAAGGCGATAACGATTCATTTTCTGTACATATGTAAATACCGCATCGCGACTCACCTCACACTCGCAACGCTTCGTCAAACGCCCCGAGCACGAAGCAGCATTTACACAATGGCGGGCTCGGTAAGTCATGCTCTTGTCCATGGCATTTGGCATGGGAGAACGGCATGGGAGAAGGGCATGAGAGAAAAAGCCAGACTGACGCAACCCGCAACAACAACAGCAGGCCATCGTTCCCACGCTCGACACCGTACGGTCCGTCATTGCCAAACCCCACGCCAGCCCTGGCAAGAAACCAACCCTCGTCCCCGTCTACCGACAAATATCCTCCGATCTCATCACCCCATCCGCCGCCTATCTCAAGATCTCGGCCTCCTCCTCATCCGAGTACTCATTCCTCTTCGAGTCAGCCGCCACAGAACAAGTCGGTCGGTACAGCTTCGTCGGCGCCGGCCCGCGCAAGATCCTCGCCACGGGACCCGGGTACGGTCCCGAGACAGATCCCCTTCCTGCGCTGGAAAAGGAGTTGGCAGAACATGTTGTCGCACACGTGCCTGGCTTGCAGTTGCCGCCGTTGACAGGCGGCGCCATCGGCTACGTGGGCTATGACTGCGTGCGGTATTTCGAGCCCAAGACGGCGCGGCCGATGAAGGACGTGCTGCAGATTCCCGAGTCGCTGTTCATGCTGTTTGATACCATTGTAGCGTTCGACAGGTTCTACGGCATCATCAAAGTCATCAGCTACGTGGCCGTGCCGCCGGATGACGGCACGGCCAGTCTGGAAGAGGCCTACGAGAGGGCCAAGACGACGATCGATCAGCTCGTCGACGTCCTCAACTCGACCGAAATCAAACTGCCCGAGCAAGGGCCCATCCAGCTCGGTCAAGAAGCCACGTCTAACATTGGACAAAGGGGCTACGAGGCCCACGTGACGAAAATAAAGGAACACATCGTCAAGGGCGACATCTTCCAATGCGTCCCGTCGCAACGATTCGCCCGACCGACCAACCTCCACCCTTTCAACATCTACAGACACCTCCGGACGGTCAATCCCTCACCGTACCTCTTCTATGTCAACTGCAAGGATTTCCAGATCGTCGGTGCCTCGCCCGAACTGCTCGTCAAATCCGAAGCCGGCCGCATCATCACCCACCCCATTGCCGGCACCGTCAAGCGAGGCAAAACACCCGAGGAAGACCAGCGCCTCGCCGACGAACTGAGCAGTTCTCTCAAAGACCGCGCTGAGCACGTCATGCTCGTCGACCTCGCCCGCAACGACATCAATCGCGTCGGCGACCCCTTTACCGTGCGCGTCGATCGCCTCATGGTCGTCGAGAAGTTCAGCCACGTCCAGCACCTGGTCTCGCAAGTTTCCGGCGACCTGAGACCCGACAAGACCCGCTTCGACGCCTTTCGATCCGTCTTCCCCGCCGGCACCGTCTCTGGCGCACCGAAAGTGCGTGCCATGGAACTCATCGCTGAGCTGGAGCAGGAGAAGAGAGGCATGTACGCCGGCGCAGTGGGGTATTTCGGTTACGGAAGCCAAGATGAAAAGGGGCAGGCCATTGAAGGCGCCATGGACACCTGCATCGCCTTGCGAACAATGATGGTCAAGGACGGGGTGGCTTATCTGCAGGCAGGTTCGTACACGAAATATCTCTCATCACAGAACTCCTGCCCCGGTCACTTTGCTAACATTCCCTTTTCCTTTTCCCCACAGGAGGAGGCATTGTATTCGATTCAGACGAGTACGACGAGTGGATGGAGACGATGAACAAACTTGGTGGCAACATGTCGTGCATTCAATCAGCAGAGGAGATATATTATCAGCAGCAACAGGGTGGGAAAGCGAAATAGAAATTTTCTTTTTTTTTTTCGTTTTTCAAACTGCACATGGGCAAGAATACAAGGGAGTCTTTTTTTTTTCTTTTTTCTTTCTTTGGGAATAAAGAATGGTCGCGAAACCCTGACGTGACCAGGAACAAGAGAAACATCTTGGGTCGTGCACAACGTACGTTTGTAGCTGTGGGAATGGGTGGAAGCAAATCAGCAAGTCATGTCATTGCGGAGCGAGCATGGCAACCAGTTGGTGAGTCATGGCATTGTAGTTCATGTAAATAGCCATCGGGCTGACACAAAAGTACCGTTCCTGGCAACGCCAAAATAATCAATGTGCCCTGACGCCCCCCCCCCCCAATGCAACCCCGTCATAAACTTCATGTGAGCATGATGTCTGATAGTCATGCGAGAAAAAAAAAAAAAAAAAAAAAAAAAGGCCACGGATGAAGAATCACAACAAAGTCGCTGTTCATGCTAGAGACCCTTTTGATAGAAAAACAACGACACCCCATTTTTACATTCCGCTATTGAAAAATGCCCCAAAAAAGGGGGGAGGAGGGGAGGGAATCCTCCTATCCTATGCGCACGTTGGAGCTGTCCGTGGAGGATCTGGGTCGTCGCCCCTTTCAGCTAATTCCGGGATAGGCGTATCTCTCTTGCGTTGCTCGCCATATACCCCCTTGTTGGGAGCAGTGGGAGTCTTGGCCCCGGTCTCTGTATCTAAAGGCACGGAGAGGCATCGTCCCGGATGGTCGTCGGAGGATACGATGCTGCATGAGTCGGACATTTCCACCTCTGATAAGTCGGTGAACGAGCTTGAACTCTCTACGCTGGGCGTGGGCAGGTCCTCGCAATCCACTGCACTGGGCATCGTGGTCTCGATGGCCAGAGCATGCTGCCGCTGTGGTGTCTTTGCTTTGTCGGCCGCCTGGACGCGGATGGCGGCAATGGCGCCGCCGCCGCCGCCGCCCACATGCTCGTCGTTCTCTTCCTGTCCGATTGTCCAGACCCATTGTCGTTTCTTCTCGGTTCGTTTCCGCTTGCGATTGGTGGATGCACTTGGATTCGGTGAGATGGGTGACGCATCTCCCAGTCCCGCCATTCCGCGTCTCATGCCTTCAAAGGGGCCTGGTGTTTGGCCACCATCCTGTATTTCGCGGGCTGTAAATTCCAACAAAGCCTTGTCCAAGATTCTTTCGGGCTCAGCGACGGAGAGTGCATTAGCAGGGGACAGTGGCGAGCCGTCTTCGGCTAGGAGTTCGATGTGGGACCTTGTGTATTTGAATGTTGTGATTTCTTCCTCCAGGGGGCTATCGTACTCTACCCTCTTGGCCGCCTTTTCTCGAAGGCGAAGGGACTGACGTCCTGGTGAGGGAGGGGGGATGGCCGTTCTAGGAGGCAATGGAGAATTGCGGAGAATGCTGTGAAGACTTCGAGGATGAGTATAGGGCATATGCCCGAGCAGTCCCGAGGATGGAAAAGCGGCCCTACGACGGCGCGGTGTACGGTCATCTAACGGCGAGTTGGTTGACCGACAACTTCGCCGACAACTTCGAAGCGATGATGTCTCCGCCGATGATGTCTCCGCCGATGAAAATGTGAACACTTGAGACGTTTTCTCAACGGCCCCTGCAGATAATGGGGGCGTGGCAGTCATTGTGCTTGGATACACAAAATCCATGCTTTGCTGTGGTGAGATGGGTTGGGCTGTCAAAGGCGTCTCTGGGTAGTTTGGTGCGAAGGGCGTTACAACTCTAGGCCTCAAGTCGGCTTTCTCAACGGGTGATTGTAGACTGAAATCTCGCAGGGTATTGATGGCAGTGATAGGCTCGGATTGTGAAGCTGAAGAGCGTTCGATGGCGGTGGCATAGATATTGGACATGGTGTTGAAAGTTGTTGGATCACTCGGATTGACGGGCTGGCCCCTCAAGCCCTTTGACGGGGGATTGCATGCCGTCTTTATTTGCAGAGAAAGTCGCGGTCTCTTGGACATATTTGGGATATTATGTGACGAAGCCATGACCGGCGACAAGGTGCGGAAGAGAGAAGGTGTGCGGACAAGACTGTATCGCCGATGCTTCGAGTGACGAGGAAGAGCACGCTATTATTATGTTGCTTTGCGCATGTCAACGGGCCGTGGCATGGATATAATTATAACGCTGCCATGGGGCTGGTCGTTGTTCAATAATCCAGGGCTGAAACTCCACGTCCCACCAAGCGTTTGGGAGACGTGCTTGTGGGCTTGATGCTGATGTGGTTGGTCATGGACTCATGATGCTGACTGAGGCAAGTGTGTAAGCGCCCAACCCCTGCCGAGGCGTGGATTGGAGTCATTGGACATTGGGTGGCTGCTTACTATGGCTCGCCAATCACAACGGGATGGCGTTGTCGCCGGTTTCCACACAAGGCGTCTATTTTATGCAACACGTCTCTCGATATCACCTTCTTGCAGGCGGGGTAATCCGTGAGAGGACGCGGGGGTTCATCATCAGCTTGCGTATCCTGGGTATCCTGGTGCTGCCCATGCTCCATGACTTTATGAGGGAAATTGCAGCCATCATGCGGCGGCATATTAGTACGGAAAGAAGTTAAGAAGCTGGCTTCTCCACTGACGTCATTTGTCAGCCGTCCCGGCCCGTCCAGCATTCACGCACTCACGCCACCCTGTCCATCTGGATGTCCATCTGGATTCTGGATGGACCCTCTTGATGAATTGTCACGACCACATTTTATGACATGAACGCTCATCTCATGGACAATCAAGCGAGACCCGCGCCGAAACAGAAACATGAAGCCGTTGTCCTGCATTTTGTGTGTGTCTCTAGCCTCATGGTCGCACTCCATGTCGGATGTCTGCGAGTCCTGAGTCCTGACTGATTGATATTCGCCCAGGACTATGACTGCTTCTATGCGCAAGTTTTCGAAAATAAAGACCCCACTCTCAAGTCTAAGCCGCTCGGCGTAAGACAAAAGAATATTCTCGCCACGTGTAATTACAATGCCCGCAAGCTTGGCGCAAAGAAGCTCATGTTCGTTTCAGAGGCACGCAAATTATGCAAGGATCTGGTGCTTGTCGACGGCGAAGACTTGACCCCCTTTCGCGACATGAGCAAACTTCTCTTCGACTTTCTTCGCTCATACTCGTGGAATAACAAGGTTGAGCGACTAGGTTTCGATGAAGTCTTCATGGGTAAGATGTCGTGGTCTCTAAACATAAAGGCTTGCAGGCATCACTCTAATACGGAGTCCAGACGTGACAGATATCATTGACTACAACATCGAGTGCTTGAGTATCAGTTGTCTGTCGCAATCGTTCTTTTCCCTTTCCAAAACAAATCCAGAAGCGGGGTTTCAGTGTGATCTGACGGATTTCGCGGGTCGGGTTGAAGGCACCATCCCAGACGAGGCGCCTCTAGACAACAAACTCTACTTGAGATTGCTGCTGGGGTCGCATCTCGCAAATCATCTGCGCTCAAAGATGGAGACAGAGCTTGGATACACATCTACCTGTGGTATATCAACCAACAAGCTGTTGAGTAAGCTCGCTGGCGCAAGAAATAAGCCCCGAGACCAGACCACGCTTTTGGCCTTCAGTGACGACCATGTTTACGCGTTTGTGGATGCACACAAGACGAGACAGGTACCTGGAATAGGTTCCAAGACTGCCATGCAATTGGAGTCCCATGTCCTCGGTGACCAAGTCGAGCTGGAGTCCCAGTTCACTTCAGTCTTGTTCGTGAAAGAAGTCCGCCTGCATCCCTCCATGTCACCCGGGTTCTTGGAAACACTTCTAGCAGGGCCAGGGGCTGAAAAGGGAGTTGGTGCGAGGGTATGGAGCCTCCTGCATGGCATCGATCCCACAGGAGTTAGAATTTCAAGCAATTTCCCATCCCAGATAAGCATAGAAGACACATTCAAGGGACTCGAAACCGTATCTCAGATCACAGAAGAGTTACATAAACTGTCGTGCTCGCTGATACGGCGGATGAGAATCGACCTTCTGACAGTCGATCAACACGCGGATATCCCGGGAGCACAAAGATGGATTGCTCGGCCAAAAACTTTGCGGCTGGCCATTAGATCCTGGCCAATCCGTCAAGGCACGACGCCGTCCCAAAATTTCAGCCGCGCATCTCGATCCGGACCGTTGCCAAGCTTTGTATTCGACACTCAGAGTGACATAGATGAGTTGGCACAAAAGTTGGTTGCAGAATCGCTGTTGCCTCTTCTTCGGCGACTAAAAGGAGATGGGGGAAGCAGATGGAATCTGCAGCTGATGAACATTTGTGTAGCAAACATGAGGGCCGGCGCGGCTGACGATCGAGACGGCGCTGGGCGGGACATCTCTGCCATGTTCAAGAATCAGGACGAGGTGCTAAGGCCCTTCAGGATTGATCCTATCCCAGAAAGCGGTAAAATCGACCCGATAGACAGTACTTCGACCGATGGGTCAGAAAAGAATATAGATTGGGATGATGATGCCGACCGTCCGGCCTGCCCAAGGTGTGGTCATTCGCTCCCACTCTTTGCCATGTCAGCTCATATGCGGTTTCATGAAATGGAAGGATAGTGTCCATGATGACTATTGTGGCAATATAATTGATTCTGTTCATTATCGAGTATCATGGGAGTTGTTATTCGTCCATCAGCTTGCAGGTTCTCGGGTAGTACGAGGCTGTTCGAGTCACCCCCCCCCTTTTGCGAGGTCGGGGATGCAAGTTTTCTTCCACATCCGCCGCGCCCACAATGAAGCCACATGATCCAGTTGGCTATCAAAAGCACCATGAATCAGAAGTCTTGTAGGGCCGAGAGGTGGCTGCGCCAATTGCAATGCGCCATTGGTCCTGAGTTGCAACACACGCCCATACAAACGTCAGCAAACACTCACGAATGCGACAGACTCCTGTTCTTGTCATCAAACGAATTGCCGAGACAGCAGAAGAGCTCAGAGATGTCTGTGTGACGACGAAAAATAGGACATTTATTGCATCTTGGACAACAGCCGGATGCGGGTATCTCCCAGCATCCTCTTTTCCAGTCACGCCTATGAATCGGCGCGTGTTGAAGCACGGTGCCATGCCACGGACATCTCGTTTCCGTCAGATTCTTCCCGGGTGCACTGTTGGACCTAGCGCAAGAATGAACTTACTTGGTCAGGGCCACCGACTTGCGGAGAGCATGGCAAGAACGATTTGCTGGCCTTCTTGTCTGTTTTGATGTTCTGATGTTGTGATGTTCTGATGTTCCAGTCATCTACAAGCTTTGTAGTGGCCTACTGCTCGAATGGACGACATTTGAATGGGGTTGTGCGTTGTGCCCCTTGGGAGCAAGAAATGGCTGGCACACGCGGACGGCTAGAAGCATCCCGGCGCATGATGAGAACTTTCGGGGCCGTCTGATGGGCAAGAAACAGAGAGCTGTTCTGCACTCTGCCCTTTCGCCTTTCACTGATGTGTGCTCGAATCGCCATGTCGTCACTTTCCCTGCTCGTTGTTGAAAGCAAGGAAATGTATGCGGCTCACTTGGTCAACTCCCGAACAGTTGAGCAGTCGAGTGGCACCGCCCCTGGTGACTGTCCTGCCTGTCTGGCTGTCTGCCTCCCTGCCCATGTGCTTGACACCTGTACTTGTCGGTTTGCCAGCTGGCAGCTGTCATGGTGGCATTGGCAATCGGAGCCGGTGGTTCTTTCTTGATGTGGAGTCTGAATGTGAGCCGACACTGAACAAAAGGTAGGAGTCCAAGTTTCGACAAGCGAATCTTTTTTACGTCGTTTCGCCTGCAGCTTCGGTATGTCTTGTTTACTGCCATTTCGTCCAAGTCAAATGTCACCTAGTTGGTCTTTCTCCCATGCCAAGTCAGACGCCTTCCGGGACAGAGTCAATAAGTAGGTCTGACGACTTGAGGTTTGGTGTTTGCGGCATTGACAGAATATTCGCTTCATGAGACTCCATCGTCTCGACAAACACGGCTTCCAAATCGACGACCACTCTATCCTATATACAGCATGGGCAGAGGATCTAGGGGGAACGGGTACCAAACAGCCCGCCGGCCTGTTGACTTGACGGGCATAATATCTCTTGCTGAAAAGAACGATTTCGTCACACTTGTGAATGCAATCACGGAAAACATGCACAGAGACGTGAGCAACATGTTTGATTCACCGCCCGTTCGTCCGATTCGTGGACAGGCAGAGCAAAATCATTGGCTCTCTCTTCCCCTTCTTCACCGGAGGGAAAGTAACAAAGAGAATGAATCGACCCTGAATACGTTTCGCGGGAATGGTCAAGGGCCATCTTCCACAACGTACGAAAACACGCATCAGATCATCGAAAGAGAAGAAAATGAAGCCATGACTCCACAGCTAAGAGAGCTGAAGAAGGAAGCTCTTGCGTACTTCAGGAAGTGGCAGGGCAACGTGCTTCAGCGTCTCCGGGAAATGGATGTCAACGATTCCATGTCGTGTGTTTCTGGGTCTCGGGCGCGAGGCCGTGGTGCTCGTGGAGGATATCGTGCTGGGAGAAGTGGCCGAGGCGGCCGAGGCGGCCGAGGAGGTGCCGTTGCCTCGACTCTTGCCACAGGTGAGTTTCCTTCTGCCTTGGTTTCGTTGACGACTATGCCCAAGTGCCGGGGGACTCAATTCCTCGAGTTTTGTTATTGAGCTGACCAAAGGCGGAAAAAAAAAAAAAAACCAGGACCCCCTCGAGCGCCGACAAATCATGTTGACCCTGAACTGGCTGCGCGATATCCACCTATACCAAATTCATTATGGACTCTGCAGTTGGAAAGACGAAAGCTCATCCTGCACATCGCCCTATTGGTCCTCGTATCGCTGCAAGAATACAATGCGAACTCACGAACACTGCTAGTTTGCATCGCGTCATCGCTAAACCTTCCTTACAAGGTTTACCAAATGGATGAAAACCGTTTGGCTCAGGGGCTGGCCAAAGCAGCACTCGAAATGCCGCCAGGAGAAGACGGTACAACCAAGCAGGTAGAGGTGAAATCATCAAGGAAATGGAAGCTTGGCCTCGGTAGTGGCTCCGGATCATCTGCTTCCATCAGTCTTGCTGCACCACTCAGAAATGTTGGCATTGGAACATCTCAAGGTGGCCTCGGATTGACTACTACGGCAGCTGCAGGATTGTTGGGTATCATGGCTGAGAACGGCTTCTTAATGGGGTCCCTGTTCGGCATGAATCCAACGAGGCCCCTGGGCAAGATTATAGAGACGTTTTTGAGAGAGGTTCAAGATTTTGCTTTTATCCGGCTCTGCAACAGCATTCATTATGAGTATACTGATCCCAGAGAGTCGCCGGTGGAAGATCGTAGGCTTCGTGTCGTTGTAGCTGTTAGCGGATGTCTCCTAGACCCAGACGATATCATTAAGCCGTGGCATTCGCTCAACAGCCAAGCAGAGGTATATGCGATTCGTTGGGAAACAGCCGCACTGATGAATCTCGGAAGCGCGCTGGAAACAGTCATCAAAAGCACAGCCTGGAGGAGCGCTAGGCGAGACATTGAAGCTAAAACAAGTAAGTGGAAGCATTGTCCCGTACACATATGGTAGCGTCTGACTAATAACGGCAAAATATCTGCAGTCTTCCAAAGCCTCATTGACTCAACATGGCCGGAACCACTTCTGAGAATAAGCAAGATTATTGATAACCCTTGGAGTGTAGGCATGGTACGCGCAGAAAAAGTTGGTGCAGTTCTTGCCGACTCGCTTATGAGACAAAGATTCCAAGGGGACCGCCCGGTGTCACTGATAGGTTTTAGCCTCGCAGCTCGAGCCATCTATGCTTGCCTCATGGTTCTAGCAGAGCGTCGTCAATTTGGGGTGGTAGATTCGGTCATTATGCTCGGAACCCCAGCTCCGTCTGAGAGCCGCGTGTGGCTGACGCTGAAGAGTGTCGTGACCGGTCGACTAGTAAACGTCTATTCTGAAAGTGACTACATATTGGGATTTCTTTATCGGACATCCAACATACAATTTGGCATCGCTGGTTTACAAGAGATTCAAGGTGCGGATGGGGTGGAGAACCACTGCATCAAGACATTGCCTAGAGGGCATTTGAGCTACCCGTCCATGATGGGGAACATCCTGAGGGATATTGGCTGGGAAGATCTTGATATCAAAGCTGTCCGAGCCGAAACTGTGCTGCCGTTGTCCCGGAGCGGCAAAAAGAGGGCGTAGATGTGCGGAAGCGCAACAACCATGAGACCTCGCTCGGTGTTTGGAGTGAATGGGGATGTTGCTTTCTAGTATGTGTATATATATATATATACATGCGTATTTCTGTGGAGGCGAAGGGGGACGGATATTACTAGTTATGGAGATGGCTACATGCTATAACAAGTTCGCTGTATAACATTGAAAATTAGCGCAGAACATTGAACTGGTTTTTTTTGTTACGGACAAATTTTTATTCATGGCCAAGTATATTCGGACGGCACAGATGGTCATTGACTCATGTCTTTGCTCGCATGAGGACAATCAATTGATGTACAGAACCAGGATGGTGATGCGATTGACGAGTAGAGTAGTGGCGATTCGACTTCGCACACTACGTGTATGTTTACATGCACGTACGTACCATTCAACGGACTGGACTGGACTGGTCTAGATTCCAGCAGACTGCTGAGCATGCCTGCCCAAGCGGGGCATGGCATGACGTGACGTGACGTGACGTGACGTGACAACAAAGCCACATTGTAACAATTCAGATCAAAGAGTCAACTGTATTCCATCCATCCATGAGACTCCCTGATTGTCTACGTTGTTTACTTGTTGACCTGACCGACCGACCGCATCATTCAGAAGACAAAACCAAGTATCCCCTCCTCCATGTCTGATGAGCCCAGTTTTACTCATTCATCCCTGTCAATTCCCATACAGTACAAACTTCTTTTTGTGCTTGTTCAAAAGCCCGATATAGTACAGTTTTTTTTTTGTCAAGGATCTACGACAGCCGCATCATGGGTTGATACATGTGAGATAGGTGTCCTCCTCATGGAGGAGGAGTGGTCCCCAGCATACTGGGAACCTGTTTCCTCATAAAGGCCCTCGTGCCGCGCTGTTCCATCCTAGGAACACCCTGGATGGCACGTGGTTCGCGCATAAGCGAACCATCCAGGCGAGAGGGGATGCGTGTGATGACGGTGCGGTACTCGCCGGGAAAGTTGCCCTTTGGTAAGGGGACCGAGGCGGTGCGCCAGATGTGGTCGGATGTGTCGGTGAGGTAGGTGGGTTTGATATTCGAGGAGAGATTGCGAGAGGGGGGCGCCACGAAGGAAGAGGCGCCGTGGCTTTGGCGGATGGTGGAGAGGCGGGAAAGGCCGGAACTGAGGCCGGGGCGGCCACGGGCTTTCTTGGCCATGAGGACTTCGTCAAAGAGGCGGATGGATGGGTCGCTGGCGGGGAGTGTTTCTCGGTCATGAATAAATTCATTGAAGGCTAGGTAGGCGGTGTTAGATATGATGGAGAGAGAGGGAGAGAGAGGGAGAAAGATGAACTAGGTAGATTGTAGAGAGAACAATAACGACAAGGACAGTAGGAGCTTGAGCTTGCTTACCTTGGGTATCACGCATCATGGTGGCGTAATCCTGTTGGTCGTATGGGAGGCTCTTGATGAAGCCTTCCATGTCAAAAGCGTACAGTTGTCCGTTGCTTTTCTGCTGCTTGTTCGGCCGGCCGAGATGCTTGCGATAGGTGTAGAGTAGACTGGCGAGACAGCGGACAAAGGCGGCCCGTACTCTGTCGGCGTGGAAGGCCTCGGGGCAAACAATGGAGACTTGTCCCAGGCATCGACCGTGGGCTACCGTCTTACACGAGGTGCATTCATAGAAACCATCGCCCTCAGACCTGTCATCGCAGATGGTGCAAATGGACAGGGTGTCCTTGGCGTTGAGACTGAAGCAATGTCCTTCTACCCATACCGTGGTTTCCGTGTTGCGGACCGGCTGGATCTGCATGTTGGGCATGATTGTGGACGCAGCGAGGGTGGATTGAGCGTATGTGGAGGGCGCGTAGCCCCCCCCACCAAAGGATGATTGAGACACGACCGAGAAGCCTGAAATAGATGAGTTCTGCTGATGTCCGTTCAGGAATGGCAGGCTCGATTTGGGCATTGTCTGGAACTTATCCAGTCCAAACGACGAGCTTCGTCGGCCCTTGTCCTCGCCAAAGTGTCCTGATCGCTTCTCTCGCAATGTCGCTGTGAGGGCGAAGCCCGAGTCGCTCCGGGAAAGTGGCGTTGTGGGCATGGGAGGCAAAGTGACGGATGCGGGAGACACCGACGACTGTGGGCTGGTTTTGGACGATGATTTGCTCGTCCCAGGACGGTCTGATTTGCCGCTTTCCACTGAGGAAACCGTGAATGCGTTGAAAACTGGCGGGTGAGTCTCTTCGGGCGGGCTCCGATCTGCAAAACTAGATGAGTTTTGTGATGCCCATTTACCCAGCGTAGCGTTTGAAGCAACGGGCGTGAAGACCGACCCATTCTCGGACGAAAAAGAGTCATAGGGGAAGGACTCGATTGCGTAGGGCGGCGGCCCAGTTGCAACGCCATATCGCAACGTATGGGGCGCGGCAACCTGGAGCAGGGACATCAATTTTCGCCGATGCTGTCTCGGTAGTCGATGAGGCTGTGATGTGGCGTCGATGGTATCCTTGTCCAAGTCAACCAGGACGTAGTCGTCGTCCGGCAGGTCAATCCGCTCGTATCGACGCTCAACGCCGACAATGTAGGGACAGGGAGCCTCGAGGGCGGAGATCAGTCTTGCGGGAAGAATGGGGATGAATATGCTCGCCCATTTCAAAGGATAAAGAAGGTTTGCGAGGGCGTGGCAGGCCAAGTGTAGCATGCTCGTATGAGAGGAAAGGAAGATGATGCGGGACTCGGACATGGCGTATTCGAAGAGCGCAACGACGTTCTCGAGTGACAGACACCGGAACAAGGCGTACAAATCGATCGTTCTGGAACCAGGAAGCTCATTCGCACCCTCCTTGCGCGCGTAAAGACGCAACTCCCGAACGCCAAGCTCAACCTGGGTTTTGGACCCCAACGGACTGAAGGCCTCTGTGCAGAGATTGACCACGTAACGCTCCAGGGGCTGCCATCGACCAACCTTGGGTGAACTAGGAGGGATTCGGAGAACGCCTCCATCCGTCATGGGGACAATGATTGACCTGAGCCATTCTTTCCAGAAGCCCATACATGCCGCGTCCCTGCCTAAAACACCGTATGCTCGCGGGACCCATAAACCGCTCTCGCCAGCTGTTAAGCCCTCTATCTTGGACGCTGCGCCATGCCGCAGCGGCCGCAGCATATCAGTCATCAGGGCAATCTTCTCCTCTACTGTGCTGATCTCGTCTTCGAGTCGATCTCGGGCACATGAGCCTGACGGTATGGTGGGAAGCCTGGACAAAAGCTGCGAAAGGTGCGATCTTTCGCCGGCTAACCGGACTCCCAAGCTGGCCGCCAACTCTCTCTCCTCGTTCGACATGTGGTTCTGTCGCCATTGTTCGCATCTTATTTCTACCTCTTCGGCTCGCTGTGCCGTCAGAGCTGTCCAGATAATGATGGTAATGCCATACAGCTTGGCATTGTCTTCTCCTGTCATGGTGAAGCCATGCCATGTCGATCGCGGTCGGTCGTCCGAGGATACAATTTGTATGTCATTTGGGAAGGCAAACATGGGCACATAATCGGGAAATTTTCCTCGCTTGGCCAGTTCGTCTGTTGCATCCTTTGGGGGGTATCGATCTAGGAGAACCGGCTCAAATCGTCTCTTCAAGGGATGCATGTCTGGGTCGGTGTTCAGAGGTTCTGGTGGAGGTATCACGGAGTTATAGTTGCTTAGCCGCTTGGTGGTGCGGACAGAAGCTGCCACGCCTGAATTAGTGTCTGGAAAATGACGGGTTGCTGGACTTGAGATGTTGGCGCTTGAAAGACGTGGTGACAAACCTGCTCTGCTTGACGCGCCTTGCCTAGATATCGCTGGACCCTTGCGCACGCTGTTCATTTCTCTAAAACTGATCTTGCGCCGGATGCTTCCTTTGAGGCTCTTCAAAGGGCTCATCCTACCGCTCGGTACACCTTGATCGGCACGAATTCTCTCCGCTCGGGGGTTCACCATTGGTGGTCGGGATTGAAGTTTGGCCCCTGCTGTGAAGGATAGATCTTCGAGAAAGTTTTCCCGCTCAGCGGCGAATTTCAGGAGCGCTTTGTCAAAGTCAAAATCGGGCATGCCCATCAAACCAAAGCCTTGCCCCGGAATCGGCCCTTCAGAAGCGGGAGGGCCTGCAGAAGCACCGTTGGAAGCACTACCGTTGGCGCCCGTGGGCTTGGCAGCTTTGATCGTAGCACTGCTCCTATTGCTCCGAGTGTTGCCGTCAAGCTCATCGAGAGTACTGTTTATAGAGAATCGGCCATCTAATGAGATTTTGGAGAGGCGGTTCGCTGAATTTTGGCGGGAATGACGAGCGGTTGCCGGTTTGTAGCCGTTGAAAGTATCATCGTCGGGCTCTCCGTCTTCAGCAATGGTCGATTCCACGGGTAGATTGCTCGTCGTGGGCAGCGGATCGTCGTAGGAGATGGACTCTACACCGGCAATCCAGAAGTAGTCTGCCAGGGGAGTCGAGGAGCTCTCCATGACATGCCAATTCTGCTCGCAGCGGAGCACGGGTGTCACGGTTGGCGAGAGAATTTCAAAGCTTATTCTTTCCCCCCCCCTCCTGACAATGAGGTTGTGCTGCTTTCGGGGCGGACGTCGGTCCCGCCAGATGGTTTGAAGTCCCCCCTCTCGACTTTCTCGACTTGGGGATCAACTAGCTCTTCTGTCAACCTTGGTAGCCGTTCGTTCACACAAATATGAATGTCTTGTCGGAATCTTTGGTTATTTGGGGTTTCCCCTTTTCTGCGTGCGGAGGATCAAGCCAGCGATAATTCTGGAACATGAGTTAATAGAGAAGTTGCCTGGCCTGGTCTTTGTCCCAATAAAAAAGGTGGCAGCCCATGTCGCGCGGCAAGTGGTAAGGATTGTTGGGGCGGTTTCCAGGTTCGCTAAGCACGTACCAGCTGCAGGTCAAAATCTCTGTGCTGCAATGCCTAGTAATGCCTAGCAATGCCTAGCCGGGCCCTATTTTCCCCTGGATTTTGTTGCAGCAATCCGCTCGCTTGTAATCCGCAGACGGTCCGAAGGGTGGCGGTAGCAAGGCCAGCTGCGAGGACCTTTGGTGCCGGCGGTGGTATTATGGACAATGAAGTCAAAGGTCGGAAAGTCAGATAATGGGGGTGAGCGTGTTTCGTCTCGGCGGAGGGGACCCTCTTGCGATCCGTCGGGGCCGAGCTGGCTGGCTGCTTGCAGCTTGCAAAGTGTCTGTCTGGTCAGTGGTGGTACCTGGTTGGTGTCGTTGGTATCCACAGGACCACAGCAGTCCACCTTTTATCCGTTTGGGTGGATGGAGGAGCCGACTTCACAGTGGCCTCTGGGGGCAAGGGAGCAAAGAAGGGGGGCAACAAGGCGGCAAGGCGGCAAGGCGGCAAGGGGTGAATTTGAGAACAAACACTTTCAAAGGCTCGCTCGTGGTAATACAGCGCGGTGCAGCGCGGTGCAGCGCAGTGCAGCGCAGCGCAGTCTCGTGAAGCGAAGCACTTGGTCGCTTCGTCCAAAAATGGGAGCGGCACACGCAACACGCAACACACAACGTCACCAACGCAGCCAGGATCCTAACTGGCACAGAGGAAAGCAACGAACGGATAAGCAGAACAACAAAGCCAGACCAGCGACAAACCAACACATGAACGAGATGAGGCTCATCAAATACTACGTAATACTGCAAACCGATATCCCGTCCATCATATCGGCTAGAAGGCCATCCAACAAGGCAACGAAGAGGGGATCAAGTTGCATCCTGATGACTTCTGCTGACCAAAAATACAATAAATACAATACAAACAATACTCTGCTAGGCCTAAAACGGGAGAGGCTCCTTCACATGCGTTTTTATAATCCCGTACGGACGTATGATTGGGTGCATTCCCGGTTTCACACGTGCATGCATCGCGTTGCCTCGTATCATTGCGTTGGCCTTGGGATATTTGCGATGGCATCACTACGGAGCTGAGCAGAGGAGAGCTGAGCAGAGCTAATAATATTACAAGCGCATTCGACATCAGCCGTCTTTTCGAGCTTCCCGGTGCGCTAACGACATGGCTCACGACATGGCTCACGACATGGCTCACGATCCCATCTGATGACACCCGCAACACGGACCATGGACCACGGACCACGACGTTCGGTGCAAACGCCGCTAATACATACGGCGTCGCAAGCTGACGCCATGCCCACGACTTGAACAAACTCCGCACGTTAATATTACTTGACAGGTATTATGAATACTCGGTATAATGTTTTTCCCTTGATCAACAAATTAGACGGGCTGACCAGAAACGGCAATCAAGACCACTGCGCTCACTTTCTCGTTTCGTCCCTCACGACATGGTCACATAATAGGACAAACAACAAGTGACTACTCCGTAGAAGCTCGTGCACCTCAACGTTTTGCCAATCACAAGCACAACGCCACGTTGACGATGACTGTATGTATGTACTCCAGACGGCCCCCCCTGCTATTGGGCAACTCTCGTGCTGGCGGGCTGGCGGGTTACCCGCTGCTACATCGATCAGGGGCATGCCTGCATGCATGTGCAGAGAAAGACGAAGAAGAAGAAAACATCAGCGGGAATTTCAATCCGTGGTGTACTCCGTAATCCGTAATAATCGCTTGCTTGCTTGCTTGCTTGCTTGTGCCAGACTTGGCGGCAAGGGGCGGCACTCGCAGCCTTTTGCAGCCTTTTGCAGCCTTTTTCCTACGACGAGCCTAGCCAGCCATCAACTTCTCGTTCACCATGATCAGGCAGGTCAGCAGACTACTCGGTACAAAATGCAGCCGACCATCATTCATCCACACAAAAAGTGGGCAGACGCCACTAGGGGATGTGTAGTATGGAAGGTAGCAACCCCTTGCCCTCTTGCCCTCTTTGTTCCTTGCCCTGGGAGCTTGTTGATGGAAGACGAGGGATTTTTACTCTTTGCGTGAGAGCCTGATGTCAAGCATGTAGAATTTCCAGGGCAGGGCGCGCACCAGCGTCAGAGAGACGAAAAAGATCAGTATGCAGGGCATTGGCAAAGTGAAAATTTGTCCGTGCGTGGTACAATGTCTACTATCTACGGATCCGTACTTAAAAAAAAAAAAAAAAAAAAAAAAAAACTGATTGAATTCCATGGAGCATTCCCTACACCCCTTGCCTCGTTCGTGACACTGTCGTTGCCCTATTATTAGTAATACATGACTGCACAAAGTACGGAGTACATACGGAGTATTTTGGCTGCACAATGCGTGATGCAGCAGAGGACCAAAGATACACACGACGGCAGGACAAAGTGTTGCATCCGGCATCATCCGAAGAGTTGTGCCTGATGAGGCTGGATAATAGTAGCAGATGTTGAAGGACCGCTATTGTATTATCGTCTGGGTTCCGTGTCTGAGGACTGCGCAATGTGAAACAAAAGGCCCGACTTGCGTATCTTATCCCTTTGCCGGTCGTAAGGGAGCCAGACCAGGGGTCAAGGTGGATGAACGGGTACTTCAGATGACACCATAATACATATGCATAGGAAAGTACTTTACCAAGTCTGGGTTATCTGCTAGATTCAGGTTAACCTTACCAATACTATTGCCTTGATTGGCAAGTATGTAACAAGTCTGCGTCACCCCTACTGCATTTACACACCAACCAATCCATGAAAGCACGTACGGAGTAGTCGGTTCAGCAAAGCCATTCACTCCAAGACACACCCACACCCACCCAGAAAACACTTCACGCCCGAACCACAAAATTTCCATAAAAAAAGGGCCACGAAGGCGGGAAAAAAAACACCAAAAAATCATGCGACACAGTGAGAAAAGAAAACCTCTGTAAAAATCAACAAGATAATCAATAATATCTTAGGTGATTTATTTTTCTTAGATCCTCCTGCTATTACTATACTAAACTACCTTATTTTATAGCCCTATAAAGTAGTGAAGAGCTCTCTAAGCCCTAGGGGCATAAAAGTTTTCATAATCCACTAGAGAACAAAATGAGTCTTCAGGCATCAGCTGACCACCATGCGCATCTGTCACACATCACGTGCACAATCGTGCATGATAAATAGTGCCCCGCAAGTGGCTAGCTTAGCGGAATCATCATCCTTTACCACAATCACTTACAGTTTCCCTACATTGCCAGCTGGGAGAGGCTTGCCATCAAGCGTGGCCGGAGGATGTGGAGACGGAGGAGAGAAAGTAGTTGCCTGCGCTGAGGCCCAGAATTCTAGCGCCATTGTGACCTCGAGCTTTTGAGTTTGTTTAACGTATCCCGTCATAAGGAACGTAGCAGTCCCACTGATAGAATCACCAAGCCCCGCCTTGTAAAGTTTGAGTGGTTCTAGCAATAGATCCTCATGCGTTATATCTTTATTGGTTTGAATCGGTCGTCGAGCTCTCATATTTGCAGAACCCTTATAAACTTCAAACCATACGTCGAATGTCCAAGACGCGACAGAGATAATGTCGGATTGAAACTGAATAGTATAGGATTGCTGAATGTGAGGAGACTTAAAGTTATTAGTCCGGACTTCAAGATCTCGGGTCTTGACTTTTGCTTTGTCAATAGATGGAGTTAACGCAGAGGTATCTACATCCCAAGAAGAGAATGTAGAGCCAGGTTTGACCACGTTGGAGGCTTCGAAGTCAACAGGCTGAGCGGAAGCCGTAAGTCCTATGCCCAAGAGGCTGAGGCTAAGGCTAATAAGGGCAAGGTTTAATGTCTTGAATGTCATATTGGCAGATGTTGTTCGCGGGCAGCTGAAATTATACCAATAGGTCAGAGTATCAATGTTGAAGTGTGCTGCCTGAAGCGATTGGTTTGACTTGACTAAGCTGGTGGAATAATGGCGATTATATAGACGGGAGGCGAAAGGGTACTTATAGATTACCATGAAGCCCTCGCACTGCATACGAGGTAGCGATACTAATATTCAGGATCTGCTAGCTCTCATAGAGTTTGTGCCGATCATCAGAGTCCCTAGTTGAGGCTAAAAACCTTCCACTAGTGTCGCTGTTAAAACGGCTAATAAGCAACAACACCATACAACTGTCGCAGAAGTCGTTCCGGGAAGTGAAGGATCTGTCGATCGTGTTAGATTAGCCGCCAATATCTTGTAAGAGGTCATTTAGCCTCATGGAGTCACGTTAACTAGGATCTGAACCCAATTAGAAAAAAAACAGATAAGAGGTTCATTTGCTCATGTGTAAATAAGCTAATAATAAATGTACTAGCCGCCCCTAGCTAGCATCTTTCTTAGTAGCAACTGCGAAACTTAGCCTTCACTCTGTTCATCAACCCTACGACCCCAGTCGTGACATCCCACTCCCACTCGTCCCTAACTGACCCGTCGACAGAAACCCCCTATTCCCCATGCCGCCCCTCCACCCGATCCCCAAAACACCAAACGTAATCTTCCCATCTGCCGCAGAAGCGGAAGCAGACGCAGACGCAGACGCAGACGCAGATGCAGCAGCCCCCTTCTCCGTCTCGCGCACCACGAAGCAAACCTGCTCTACCTCCCCCGGATGCAGAACCGGCTTCTGGCCCCCTCCCCCTCCCCCTCCCCCTCCCCCTCCCACCTCCCAGTTGCAGTCCTCATACGCCAGCCCGTCAAGCACCTCCATGACCACCCTATCCAGCTGCATCACGTCCTCGCTGCAATTCTCCAGCTGTGCTTCCAGGACCCATCTTCTTCCGCCACCCTCGCCTTCTTCTTCTTCCTCCTCCGTCGTGCTGCCCTTCAGCGCCCCCACTTTTGTGCGCACAATCAAGCTCGCCTTGCAGATGAACTGGTATAGTTTTCGAAACGTCCTCGTCCGACCACTCGTGTCCGTGGCCTCGTAGTAGCTCACCGTCACGGCGAGCACGTGGTTGCCTTCCTCTTTTAGATCAAAGTTGACGAGGCGCTGGAGCGTGGCTCCCGGCGCGAGGTCTGTGCCCTCGTTGCTGCTGCCGAGGTCGAGCTTGTGCGCGGCTCCCGGGCCGGGAGTCTTCATTTCGGCGTCGATGCGTACATCGCGGATGGACTTGGACTTGGACTCGGACTTGGTGGAGTCGGGCGCGACGTCGTTGTTTGCGCAGAGCGTGCACGAAAAGGTCTCGCCGACGTAGGCGGAGCCGAAGGAGACGGGGAGGTTGAGGATGGGACTGAGGAGGAAGGGATCTGGGTTGGATGCGTGCGGGGTTTGGTACGAGAGACTGGCGGGGAGGGGGCCTGTTGAGAGAGGGCTGGCGGTCGGGTATTGGGGTACGAGGCATGCTCGAGATAATCTTGCTAGGTTGGTTAGTTGCCTCGTAGAACGAGGGGAGGGGAGGGGAGGGGAGGGGAGGGGAGGACTTTGTTCACCGGAGGACTTTGACTGACACGGAATGTGGTTCTTTGATAGGGTCGTGCGATGGGTACCGTTGGTGACTCATTCTCGAGACCGGTTAATCGTGCATGGAAGGCAGATGGACGTTATTGGTGTTGCGGGACAGTGTCTCTAGTCAAGTTCGTGGTGTTTGAGGCGGCACGTTGGAAGTGGAACGGGGAGCTTCTTATCGATAAGCACGGAGACAACATGCCATGATGTTTTGGATAAGTCATTATATTGATTTTTAATTTTTTTTTTACGTCATTGGTTATAGCCAGAGTATTGCACTACAAACTACACTAACTACAAGTGAAAAAAAACTACAATACAATACAATACTTTTTTTCCCCTAAACTACACTAACTACAAATACTATAAATATAGTATTAGACTTTTTATTAGTTATTAGTATTCTAGGGATTAAAAGAAAGCTAGTTATATAAAAGCTTTTATTATTACCTATTTTATCTAATTAGTTATAGAATTTATAATATTATTTTATTTTAATAATTTTACTATAACTAAGTAAGGTTATATATAAGATTATACCTTTTTAATAATACTATTTAACTTAATACTTTTGTTGCTTCCTCCGGACGATAGTTATTCCGGCCGTGGCCAAAGGTAGGTCCACCAAAGGGATGCACGCGATGCGATTAGCTACATCGCGGGCAACCCCGCACCGCTCGCAGTGGCTTCGCACTACTGCCTCACTTTTCCCCCTTTTTTACTTACCTTCTCTCCTAGCTAGATTTCTCTCTTTCTCTCTTTTCTAAGCTATTATTATTAACTTTATTACTATTATTAAATTTAACCCTTTACACTAGTGTAATGTTCCTTAGTGTAACTAACACTAATTAGTAATTAAATATAACCATAGATAAGCTAGGTATTATAAGAAGAGACATTTCTATAAATAACATAGCCCCTTACCTCTTAAGCTAACCTAGATAGGCTATTTAGGTAGAGAGGCATAACTATAAAGTGTGCTAAAGGAAGATAGACTAGAATCCTAGTTATAGGCTTATTAGACTTCTAAGGGATTAATCTATTAACCCTTAGGCTTATAAGATATAACCTTATTATATCTATCTAGGATATTTAGTTAATTATTGATCTTATTATCTATTATAAGAAAACTAACTAAATAACTAAATCTATTGCCGCAAGGCATTTTATTTAAACCTAACGTTAAAAACAACCCTTAGCTAAGCTAGCTAACACCTATAACTTCCCTCTTCACCTATTATCCCTCTCTCTTTATCCCTCTCTTTACCTATTATCTAATATTACTATCTTTACTCCCTAATAGTCCTAAATACCCTCCCCTAATAATAAGATGCCCTAAGGGGTTAGGAGACTATTAAAGGATAAGCTACTATAGTAACTATTAAAGGATAAGCTACTATAGTAACTATTAAAGGATAAGCTACTATAATAACTATAGCCCTTTACTCTAGTACTTATAAAGAAGTAGGAAGAGCTTATATAACTAAACCCTTAGACTACTATATAGTATAAACTTAATAATTAGATTATAAGGTTTATTTACACTAGTAAGTATTAAGGTTAGTAAGGTAAAGACCTTTAGGAATACTTTAAAGAGAACTTTAAAGGTTAGTAAAGGGATACCTTTAGATAGGCCTCTAGTGAAATTATATAGGAGCTCTAAAGCTTCCTATAAGAAGGTAGTGTGTATATTGCCTAAGGTTAAGGTCTTTTAACTATAGCTACCTTATAATAAGTAATTTAAGAAAAGAGAAGATTGCTATAGCCTAAGACTAAAGACCCTAAAGACCCTAAGGACTAAGCTAAAGCGTTAATTAAAGAGATTGTGGCTAATATTATAATTAGAGAGATCGCGACTAACGCTTTAACTAAAGCGTTAATTAAAGAGATTGTGGCTAACATTATGATTAGAGAGATTATAACTAACGCTTTAACTAAAGCTTTAATTAAAGAGATTATTGCTAAGGGGACGCTAATTAAAGCATTCTCCGCAGAGGAAGAGATCTAATAAGCCGCTAAACGCGAAGATTATTAAGACCTTAAAGACCCAATGCTTATATATAATGTTTAATAACGCTTTAAGATAGAAAGCCATAAGGGGAATAACATATCATAAGGTACATCGCGTACGCACACATCGCGGATGCGTATATCGCGTACGCATGTAAGCTTATTCCCGCTAGCTATCACGGTTAATTTAGACTATTAGCATTAAGGAGACACGAGACCCTTAAGCTCTTTAACCTTAAGACCCTTATTAAGGCATAAGACCCTTAAGACCTTAAGACCCTTATTAAGGCATAAGACCCTTAAGACCTTAAGACCCTTGTTAAGGTACAAGACCCTTAAGACCTTAAGAACCTTATTAAGGCATAAGACCCTTAAGACCTTAAGACCCTTACCCTTAAGACCTTTATTAACTTAAGCAAAGCTACGGTTTAGGTTAAGGGATAGATAATAAGACTAACTAACTAGAAGAACTAATAACTAAGCTAATAAGAGGCTCGCATTTGTTATTAGTATTTACTTGTGTTTATTTTGATTTTTATTGCGTTTTTAAGCCCCTTTAAACCTGTAAATTAATCTAACCTATGAGGTCGGATTTAACCTACGAGGTTAGGCGGAGGGGAGGATTAATATAATAGGCATGTAGGTATAGATTATAGTAACTAGGTTAATTAGAATAACTAAGGCCATAACAGCTAATTAGAGCCATGGATTATTATAAAGGGATTTACTTATATACACTTTCCTTTAATTCGATTTTTATTACGTTTTTAGGCTCCTTTAGCCACAAAGAAAAGAAAGACTACTAGTATTACTTCCTCCAGATAATAGTTATTCTAGCTATAGCTAAAGGTAAGTCTACCAAAGGGATGCACGCAATATAATTAGCTACATCGCAGGTAACCCTACACCGCTTGCAGTGGCTTCGCACTACTACCTTACTTTTCTCTCTTTTTTGCTTACTTTCTCTCCTAGCTAGATTTCTCTCCTTCTCTCTCTTTTAAGCTATTATTATTAACTTCATTACTATTATTGAATTTAACCCTTCGCACTAGTGTAACGTTCCTTAGTGTAACTAACAACTTTATTTTACTAATATAACTTAAAGAAAAACCTTCTTATTATATTATTTACTATTTCTATAAATTATTTTATATTTCTATAAATTATTATTGTTACTTATTTAAAAAAAAACTATAAAGTAATGTAATTAAATAAAATTAACTACTAATAAACTTAATATAAGTAGCTTATAATAGCTTACAATAGCTTATATTACTAATATTACTAATATTACTTATATTACTTATAATATTATTAGTGTTAAAGTTTAATAAAAAATAAATAAAATATAAATACTAGTAATTATAAGTAAATTACTATAGTAAAAGCTATAGTTTTTAATAACTTAGTATTTTAAGGTTTTTAAAAATATTAATATTATAAAATTTTTTTCTTTTTTATATTTTTTAAAATAATAATAAAAGTAAAATAATAGTAATAATAGTAATAATAGTAATTAAGTAATAATAGTAATAATAGTAATTAAGTAATAATAGTAATAATAGTAATTAAGGTTATTGAAGTTATTAAAGCTCTTATAATAAGTATAATATATTATATAAAAGTAAGTCCTAGTATTATTTTAAAAAATAAGTTAAACTTATTTTTCATAGCTTAATTAAGCTATATAAGGTAATTAAAATAATATTACTAATTATTTTTTAATAGATTATAAATATTAGTTTATTATATTCTTTCTTTATATATTATAGTAATAAGATATATAAAGTTACTATATATAACTTCTTAAAGCTTTAGAATTATAAAGCTAAAAGTAATATTTAATTAGTTTAAATCTTAAATAAATAGTTTAAGCTTTTTTTAAGTTCTTATTATATTAAGAATAATATTTAAGTACTAATTATATATTTTTTTAACTTTTAGTTATTTATCTAGATTTCTTAATTAATTTTATTCTATTAGTTTAGGGTATTTTTTATTTAAAATAATAATAATAATATTACAAACCTTCGCATACTTTTCCGTATCACTCTAAAGGTCTGGAATTGCCTCTAAAACACAAACTAAATTCAAATTCAAATTCCTTACCCTTATTTACCCTTTCCTATAATATTATATTATAATAGAGATAAAGGTAGGTTAGAGATTAGGATACTAATAGTAATTAATATAAGAGAAAAGGGGTTAGTATAAAGCTACTACTACCTAAATGCAAGTATAGGATAGTTTAATATCTAGAGAAGCAATAATAACCTAATAATAGATTAGACCTAATTTAAATACCTAGAAGATATAAAATACTATAATAAGATTACTAGCCTTATTCCTAGTAATAAAGTTACCTAGGTATAGCGTATTACTAAGGCTATTACTAACTAAGTAGTAAACTATACTTATACTAAAGTAAAATCTATAAGTAATAATAGAAATATTTATACTATAAAAGAAGCTCTTAAAGAAGTTATAAAGGAGGTAATTAAAGAAAAAACAAAGGGTAATACCACTCTAACCTAGGTAAGTGTTAAAAATAAGACCTATTTTTAGCCCTTTCTAGTTAAAGGACCTTTTTATTACTAGCTTGCATTCCAAGCCTAACAGCTACACTGCAGCTGTTAACGGTCGCGAAGGTGGCTGTCAATGGCTACGTCGCAGCTGTTAACAGCTGCGACTGACCGTGTGGATAACTAATTTAAATCAATTGTGGATTATTCAATTGCGTTATGGCTGCAAGCGTAGCCACAACCACAGCGCCACTAGTAATTAGGTAAGCTAGGGTGACGTAAGCAGGTTACCCTGTACGCGGGTTACCCTATAGCTATCTTTAACAGCGATTTTCTCTTTAACTAGAGGTTATACAAAAGTCTTACATATAGCAAATTAAAGCTAGAAGATAAGGCTTTCATTTAATGTAGGAATATTTTTAGACCAAAAATTAGTGCATATAGGTTGCTAGTTTATATAGTAGTGAGTTGATTTTTTGGATTTTACACATAAATGAATTTTACGGAAAATCAAAAGTGGCTCTTAAGACCTCTCTAGCGGTCTAGATTCACTAATATAGTTAGTGAGTATATAAGAGGAAGAAGATCTTTTTAATCTAGCTAGATAGCTAGGCCTCTTAATCTAATAGCTACATTGCCTATATAACATTACTAAAATCAATTCTATTAGTATATAATATATTATAAAAGTTATCTAGATTAAATTCTATTAGTTAATAACTATCACAAACTTCCATTGCGTTACATTAAATATTTAACGTGGTGGTTTTATTAGTCCCTAACTATAGAGCTACACCTATATAGCTATTACTAGCTAGTAACTAGCTCCCTACATTTCAATAGGTTATGAGCCTAGCCTATCACTATAAAATTCTTTCTAGTGCACTTTACGTATGGTTACAAAAGACTTCCCTTCTATAAAATTAGAAGATAGATACTAATTAACAAGATTAGGGGCCTTCTGCCCCTAATCTTAGTGCGCAAGAGGTTCTAAATAATTAGCTAAAAGAGCAGGTTATTAAGCAACAAGATGCTATCAATCTATTATTACAGAAGCTAGAGGCTCTAACTATAGCTATTAATAATAGAGGTAAGGAGGGTGTAGAAGCTGCTAAGCCTGCTAGTTAGCAGCAAGTTTAGGAACCTATCTATTAAGATAAAGCCCCTAAATCTAGCTCTATATAAGCTACCTTTAATAATTCAATTATTAAGGAATTTAATAAGAGGGTTTATAGCTTCCCTAAGACTACTAAGCTTAAAGGAGCTGAAAATTTTAATTAATAGAAACAAGCCCTAGCTATCTAATTTAGAGCCTTAGGTATGCCTAATTTTCTAGATAATCCGGATATTTCTAGGGTGCTAAGGGATGCTAACTAAGCTATTATCCTTATGTTACTAAGGGACAGCTATACGAAAGGCCCCTAAGCCACTATAACTTAGCAAAAATCACCTAAAGAAGCCTATAATTTACTTATTAGGTAATATTTATATAGCGTTAAAATCTAGAGGAGGTCCCTATATTCTGAATTTTATAACCTGAATTTTCATGGTTTTAAGGGGACTTTAGAAGCCTTTAATGTAGTCTTTAATAATCTACTAGCTAGATTATTAATTTTAGGGGTCTTAATTAATCCTATAGATTAAGTTAATTAATATCTTTAATCCCTAAAATTAACCTTCCCTTAGTAGGCTAAGAGGCAACGATTTAGCATGCGTATAAATAAGGCTATAGGGGCTCCCCTAGATGCCCTAAATCTTTAGTTTCTAATAGCAGACCTTCTAGCTAAACAAAGGGATAAATTATCTATAGTATCTAAAGCCCTAAATTATAGGGCTAAAGACCTAGAAAAGGGTGCTAAAGATAAGGAAAAGGCCCTTAAAGGTTAGAAGAAGAAGAAAGAAAGCTCTAAAGAAAATAAGGGCTTTTCTAATTCTAATAAGAAGAAAAAGAAGTAAAAGGGTTAAAAATCAGATAAAAAGGATAATAAAGAGCTTACAGAGGGTTCTTTTATACTAGGAAATTATAACCTTTTTAATAGAGCCCTTAATCTATATAAGAAACCTAGTAATTATAAGACTAGTTATAAGAGCTCTAGCTATAGTAGCTCTAATTCTAGCTCTAGTGATTTGGATAATAAAAAACAAGAAATTAATTCCTTAAATGGTTTTAATTATTATAGTAAAGACATAAAAAAGGCCTTATTATATAATACAGGTTTAACTATATATATAGTTAATTCTAGGGAGGTCTTTAGGGATTATACCCCTTATAAGAAAGGGGAATCTAACCCTATTATAACTAGTAGTAGCCCTATTTATTCAAAGGGTTATAGTAGTGCTGTTTTTAAGGTCTTATATTAAAAGAAACCTAATAAATATAGGACCTTAGTGCTAAAGGACGCTCTATATTTTCCTTAGCTTAATATTAATATAGTTAGTAGCCTTATTTACTATATATCTAGCGGTTACTTTATAAAAAACTATCTTTATCTTAAAGATAAGTCTTATATTACTACCCTAGATATAGAAAAACATGGTTTTTTCTTCCACGTTAAAAACCAATTTACACCTAGGTTACATAAAGGGCCTTATAACAAGGAATCTTATTACATCTAACCTTTTACCTATGCTAGCTTTAGGGGTCATAGCTATCTAATTAGCTACCCTATAGAGGTTTAAATTCCCTCTAAAAAGCTAGATTAGGCTTCTAATTTAGACAAAATCACTAAAATTAATGAAAATAATAATAATATTAAAGAAATTATACAGGATGATTTAGGGGATTTAGTCCCTTCTCTAATACCTATAGCCCTAGGTTAGGTCCCTTATAAATCTAAAGATATAGATTTAGGGGTGTTAGAGGGCCTTAGTAAAGGAAAAAGGTCCCTAATACCTCCCTAAGACGCCTATAGTTCTTAAGGGGCCTAGTAGGGGACTAATAGAGAGGGCCCTAATCTAGACCTAAATCTAGACCCTAATTCAGGCCCTAAAGATCTTTAATATTAAAAGTTACTAAAACTAGCTAGCCTATAGCATATATAATTAGGGCACCTAAGGCTTCCTTTACTAAAGAAAATAAGCCTTATAACTAAAGAAATCCCTAATTTTTCTAAAATTAAGGATAAGGATTTTAAATATATAGCTTATAATTAATCTAAGGCAGTTAGAAGACCTAGGAAATTAGCTATCCCTAACCCCCTAGAGCTCTAGATTAAATAGAGGGGGATACGCTAAAAATTAGCCTTATACCATATAATAAATAGTTAATTTGCTTATTTCTAGTTAATCAAAAAACTAGATATAAGTGGGTGTTCTTATTACCTAATAAGGAAGGCCTAACTATTTATAGGGCTATTAAGGGCTTCTTTAGAGGGCTTAAAAATTAACTAGGTTAATATCCTAGGCACCTTCACTTTAATAGGGGCTAAGAAATTAATTCTAGTTATTAAACCTAGTTAAATTCTAAAGGGATTAAATTTATAACTTCTAGTCCCTATATCTATAAGCAAAATGGATTAGCAAAGCGTTTAATTTGTACTATTCTAGATTAATTAAGGGCTACTATCTAGTAGGTAAAATTACCCTTATATCTATGGTGTTTTATATTACTTATAGTTATTAACCTAGTTAATATAACTACTAATACCACAAAGGATAAAAGCCTTAAACAACTGCTAGCTAGGGAGCTAAATTAGCCCTATATAACTAATATTAGCAGTATTAGAGCTATAGGATCTCACTATAAGATTCTAATCCCTCTAGAAAAACAACCTAAAGCCTAGAAGTTAGTAGCTAGGACTATCCCTAGAAGGTTATTAGCTACACTAGGTTCTAATACCTATCTAGTGTATATCCCCTCTAAAAAGCTAGTTATAAAGACTAGCTTTATTAAGATAATAAAACCTATAAGTCCTATCTCTAAAGGATTACCTAGGCTTTCTATAGGGGATAACTCTTTAGAGGGGGAAAATAATTTAGAAAATCAAGATCTAAATTAAGGTTTAAAGGATTACCCTATAGATAATATAGGAGGTCCTCCTATAGGTTAAGAAAAACACCCTATAGGGCCTATATAACCCCCTAAGGAACTAATTCCAGAGGCTTTAGAGAAGGCTAGGCCTATAACTTCACTAGAAAATCAGATTTCGACTCCAGACCTGGATTTTAATAAAATTACTAACTTTAACCCTAATATTAACCCTATAGATATTAATATTAGTTCTCCTTCTTCTCTAGATTTTATAAAAGAAATTTACTTTAAGGTATAGAAAAAGCTAAAGGAAAATAACCCTAATAGCCCTAAACCTAAGACCTAGAAGTAAGCTATATCTAGCCCTAAAAGGGATAAATAAATAGAAGCTATATATAAGGAATATAAATAGCTTCTAAAGGCTAGTACTTTTAAATTTATAGGGATAGACTAAGTACCTAAGGGCTAAAAAGTACTAAAAAATAGGCTTATTTATAAGCTTAAAAAGGATAAAGAAAATAATCCTTTAAAATATAAGGCCTAACTTATTACTAAGGGATTTATATAAATCAAAGGTCTAGATTATCTAGAGACCTTTATAGCTATAAGCATTCCCCCTAGCTAGAGGATTTTACTAGCTCTAGTAGCTTAGAATAACTAGGAAATTAAATAGGTTAATTTTATAGGAGCTTTTCTTAATAGTAAGCTATAATAATAGATTAGCTAAAGAGGCGGTTACTAGAGCCAGCTAAAGAGGCGGTTACTAGAGCTAGATAGGCGAAGAGACAATGGAGACGACGGAGGACGGAAGCAAACTGGCAAGCCTACACCGAGGCGGACAAGGACTGAGAACAAGTCGTTAGAACTAAGAGAAGAAACACATGGAGAGACGCCCTATAAAAGGCTAATACGTGGAGAAAGGACAGGGGAGTGTGGAAACTAGAAAGATAGGCCTAGCTCTGAAGCTAGGCCCCCCTAGAACTGCCTAGGCTACTAGAGCTAGAAAGGACTAAAAATAACCTAAATCCGGCTACTACACACAAGGATAAGGCAAGCGTGCTAGCACTAAGGTTCTTCCCTAAGCCTATAGTAAACCTCTTTTAAATCCTAGACCTTACCTTCCTAGAGCTAGATAATGCGCTATTCCTAGATAATAAACGGTTTAGATTAGAAGAGATATTAGATATTATATTAGACATAGCTAGCTAAAAAGCACTAGGTAATAATAAGCTCCTAGCAGGCCTTATTAAGGCTTATAGTAAGCTAGTAAAAGAAGCTATAGTCTAGCTTCTAAACACTATCCTTAAAGTAAGATACTTTCTAGCCTAATTCTAGACTACTAGAGTAGTAGTAATTAGAAAGCTAGGTAAGATAATAAAAGAGATAAGGAGGGCTAATACTTAGAGGCCTATCTCCTTACTAAATATTATAGGAAAAATCATAAAAGTAGCAATTATAAAGCGACTTATAGCCTTTACTAAGGTAGAAGGACTCCTACTAGAACTATAGATAGGGAATAGGATAAATAGGTTAATAAAGACCGCGATTAAGGTCTTAGTAAAGTGCGTAAGAGAGGCCTAGAGTAAGGGCGAAATTGCCTTACTTGCCTAGATAAATATCTTATTTACTTTTAATAGAGTTAGTTACCTATACCTAATTTACTTACTAATCCTAATAGGAATCCCTTATTAGCTAATAGCTATAATACAAAGCTTCCTAGCAGATAAAACAAGCTAGCTTAGCTTTAATAAAGGACTCTTTAAACCCTTTAAGATTAAGGCTAGTACCTTATAAGGATCTTCCTTTTTACTAATTCTCTTTCTCCTTTACTTTATAGAACTTTATATATACCTCTAAGCTATCCTAGGTATAGTAGTAATTAGATTTACTAATAATATAAACATTATAGTATTTAGTAAAAACATAGTATAAACCTAGAGAAGACTTAAGGCTACTTAGAAGATCTATAAGGAATAAGTAAAGGAGGTAGGAGTAAAGTTTAACCTAGTAAAAACTAAACTTATACACTTTAGTAGGGCCTATAGGCCTCTATAGGCTAGGGTCTAGCTTAGTATAGAGAAAATAGCGCTAATAAAGGCATGCTAATTCCTTAGGGTATAGGTAAATAGGAAACTTAACTAAAGCGCCTATAAGAATATTCTTAAGGGAAAACTAGCCTAGTAGTGGCTTACACTCTTTATATTAGTAGCATTAGCATAGGGCATTAGCTTTAGAGATACCTAGCTTATATACATATAGGTAGTCTAGCCTATTCTTGCCTATAGGGCAAGCGCTTACTATACCCTAACTAAGAAGGGAGGAAAACTATAAGGAATAGTTAGAAGTTTTATAGCAGACTAATTAACCTATCTCTAGACTATAGCTAGAGCGTTTAAGGCTATACTAGTTACTTAGCTAGAAGTTAAAACCTATATCCCTCCCTTAGACCTTTACTTAAATAAGATAAAGTAAAAGTTTAAGGAAAGGATTATACTTAGTAAAATAATAAATAAGATATAGGCTATAGCTAACTTAGTGTAAATAGTACTATAATATAGAAGAAAACCCTTACTTACTAATAATAAACTAGATATATAACTATATAAGGAATAGAAGAAGAGATAGGAAAACTAGCATTCTAATAGGTAATAAAGATAATATAGGCATAGGAGAGAGCTAATAGAGGACTACTTGCTTACTTATAACCTAAAGGAAATCTAGAAATTTCACACTAGACTTAATAAGTATATCTCCTCTATAATAGTATAATTATATATAGGAAAGATTAGCCTTAATAAGTTTCTTTTCTAAAGGCGCATTCCTAGGGTAGCTTTGCCCCTATATAGCTATGGTTATGTAGTTAAAGACTAGTACTATGTAATTATTAACTACGCTAACTATAACTATAGACACCCCTAAATAAGATAGCCTAGAGACATATAGGAGGCAAGGCTAGCCCTAGATAATCCCCTAAAGGTAAGATATATTATAAAGTAGTTTCTTAGTATAAGAAGACTCTAATACTATATATTAGCATAAGACTTAGCCTTTAGCTAATGCAAACTAAGGGAGGATCTAGGCTACCCTAGAGGTAACTAAACTAACTAATAAATAGACACTATAGATAACTAGAGAGAGGCACTAGGTGAAATAGTATAGCCACGGAGGTAGGCTAGATATAAGGCAAAATCACACTATAATAGGAAGACTATAGGTCTAGAATAGTTATTAGATTAATTTTAAGTTAAAAAGCTATAGGTATTATTTTACACTAGCTTACTACCACCCCTTTACTAACCTAGAATTAGCCTTATTTCTCCTTAGGAATAGGGATTACACCCTCTATTACCTTGCTCTTATCCTTAGCTAATAGGCTAGTGGCTAGGAGCTAGTTTATCTTTGCTACTTAGGCATTAAGCTACTAGAGCTAAAAGATAACCTTATTATATTATTCCTCCGTAGACCTAGACCTAGCTAGGTCTAGGCCTACTATAGCAGCGCCCTATTTCTTCTTAGCATGGTTTTTAGCATAGAGTTTCTTAACCTAAGCTATATAGTCCTCTAGGGCCTAGATAATTAAAGTTAGCTATAAAATAAAGCTACTACTAAGCTAGAGTAAAACCACTTATATTACTCCTAGTGACTATGCTAGCCTAGGTCTTAACTAACCACTAATATTCCCCCTGCTAGCTAGTGACATTTAGCTATAAGTAAATTAGCACTAGAGTAGGCTTAGAATAGGCGTAGGAGTTAACATTACCTTAATATATCTATAATTATAAACCTAATAATTAAAGCAGGCATTAGATATTACCCCTTTACATGCTAATTAGCCCTACCCCTAGACTAGAAATAAACTAACTTACTAATAACATTATAGCACTAATAGCCCTTATATTTAATAGATTATATCTTATAGGATATACACTAGATCTCTTGTGGCTTACCTAGCTACCCTAGGTTAGACCTAAAAACAGGGCGGAATAAAGGCAAAGGGGACTTACTTCTAGGCCTTTTGCCTTTGCCTAATCTAATTACTTCTAGGTTAGGGACTTCCTTAAATACTTATCTAAGGTTATAAGTTCCTAGGCAGATTAGAGCTAAAATAGCACTAAAAATAAGGTACTTATAGAGCTTAGTAATATTATAGCGCGTTTTTCTACATAAAATATTAGTATTTAAACTAGCACTAGACTAGAGAAGCCTTAAATAGCTTCTAAAGGGGATAGGGAGGAAAAGAACCTATAGGAAATTTATTATAAGAAGAGAAAAAAGGTTAGAACCTTAAGGGGGGAGAAGCCCTCTTTTATACTTAAGAGAGGGGGGGGGGACTAATTATAATATTAGCTAGAAAATAAAGCATAAGATAAGCAAATGCATAGATAGCGCGTAACTAATCTAGGAGCAGAACCGCCTAGCCACTAGGCCTAAATTACCTACCCCTTACTATAATTAAACGAAACCATATGCTTAGACTTTATAAGACATCTAGACTAGTGCTAGGTTAGATTTAGCTAAAAAGTAAGGCACTAGAAAAGTTAGAAGTAAAGTAAATAAAAAGTAAATTATTATTATAAATCTAAATTCACTATACCTTAGGGTAAAGCAAGGGACACGGAGCTAGGTTAGAGTAAGACTAGACTAGTACTAAAGGGAGCTAGTTAGGACTATTACTATATATTTTCCTTTCTTTTTTATTTTCTTTAGGATAAGGCTAGCGTAAGCTAGTAATAAACACCTATAATTAGTCACACCTAATACGGCGCAGACCTAGAAGAGGGTTAGCGCTAGCCTGTTTACAGACATAAGAGGGTTTTTCTCCCTAGTAAAGGGTTTTCCCTCTTAACTAAGCGGATGGAGTACTAGGAACAGCTACATAGTTAGCTAGCTAGCGTAAAGAATATATATATATAATAATAGATTTATATAGTTATTCTAGACGGATTTATTAAATTCCTTAAAGCAAATCCTAAATTAGCTAAAAGTTTTAGCTATAAACCTTCTAAAGATTAAGTAATTTTATTATAAAAGTCTTTATATAGCCTAAAACAGAGCTTAAGAGAGTTATAATAAGCACTAATAGCAGTGCTAAAGTCCCTAGGATTTAGCCCTCTAATTTCTAACCTAGCTATATTCTATAATTCCTCCACTAAAACCTTTATTATTATATATGTAAATGATTATTTTCTAATTAGACTGGATTTACCTTATATCTAAAGACTTAAAAAGGAACTTTATAAAGTTTATCTAATAGAAGATAGGGGGCCTGCTAAATTCTTCTTAGGGGTTTAAATTATATAAGATAGACCTAAAAGGACACTAAAAATTCACTAATCTTAGTACATCTTAGAGGCTTTAAATTAATTTAATATGCTAGATAGTAAGCCTATTAGCATACCTCTTTAGCTAGGCGTTTTAGCTACGTAAACCACTAAGCTATTAATAGCTAGCAAAATCAAGCTCTATTAGTGTATTATAGGGACTATAATATACCTAATATTACTTATAAGGCTAGACATAGCCTTTACACTTTAGTGGCTATCTATAGCACTAGCTAGGCCCTATATAAAGCACCTAAAAGCAGCTAAAAATTTACTTAAGTACCTATTAGGGACTAAATTCCTCGCTATAATCTATAGGGGAGACCCTAAAGGTATAGCTAGCAAAAGCCTAATAGGTTATTATAATAGTGATTTTACAGGGGATAAAAAGACCTCTAAATTAACTTACGCTTATCTATTTAAGCTAGCTAGCGGACTTATTAGCTAGAAATCAAAGAAAGCTAGTATAATAGCTCTATTAACATTAGAAGCTAAAGCTAACGCTATTTGCAAGACCTTCTAGGAGCTATAGTGGCTTTAGGGCTTATTTAAGGAGCTAAAAACCCCTATTTCTCCCCCTATCTAGATATATTATGATAATTAAGGCGCTATAACCACTGCCTATAACCCTGCCTTATATAGCTATATAAAGCATACCTTGCTAAAGTTTAACTATATTAGGTAATAGGTTTTAGAGGGTTTAGCTAAGATTAAATATCTAGATATAAAGTTAATGCCTGCAGATAGTCTAACAAAACCGTTATCTAGACCTCTTTATTAGGCCTTTATTAAGCTCTTAGGGCTTAATAATTACTAAAAACCAATAACTAAATCCCTTTAATAGGGAACCAAAAACAACGCTAAAAAGGGAGCTATATTTAACAATAGCTAGGAATTTAAAAAGGGGGTCTTTTATCTTTTCCTGTTTTTCCCTTTTATCTATTTTATCTAAAAGTTATTATTTAAAAGTTATTATTTACCTTATAGTCTCCTTATACGCTTTTAATTGTTTTTAATGTAATTCTTTTGTAAAGGGGGTGTTAAAAATAAGACCTATTTTTAGCCCTTTTTAGTTAAAGGACCTTTTTATTACTAGCTTACATTACAAGCCTAATAGCTACACTATAGCTATTAATAGTCACAAAGGTAGCTATTAATAGCTACATTATAGCTATTAATAACTACGACTAACTATGTGAATAACTAATCTAAATCAATTATAAATTATTTAATTGCGTTATGGCTGCAAGCGTAGCTATAACCACAGTGTCACTAGTAATTAGGTAAGCTAGGGTGACGTAAGTAAGTTACCCTGTACGCGGGTTACCCTATAGCTATCTTTAACAGCGATTTTCTCTTTAACTAGAGGTTATACAAAAGTCTTATATATAGCAAATTAAAGCTAGAAAATAGGGCTTTTATTTAATATAGGAATATTTTTTAGACTAAAAATTAGTGCATATAGGTTGCTAGTTTATATAGTAATAAGTTAATTTTTTAGATTTAATATATAAATAAATTTTACAGAAAATTAAAAGTAACTCCTAAGACCTCTCTAGTAGTCCGAATTCACTAATATAGTTAGTAAGTATATAAGAGGAAGAAGATCTTTTTAATCTAGCTAAATAGCTAGGCCTCTTAATCTAACAGCCGCATTGCCTATATAACGTCACTAAAATCAATTCTATTAGTATATAAGATATTATAAAAGTCATTTAGATTAAATTCTATTAGTTAATAACTACCACAAACTTCCGTTACGTTGCGTTAAATATTTAACGTGGTGGTTCTATTAGTCCCTGACCGTAGAGCTGCACCTGTACAGCTGTTGCTAGCCGGCAACTAGCTCCCTACATTTCAATAGTAAGCATTACCACTAGGCCTCTATAGAGATAACTTAATAATATACCCCTCTCTCTCTAAATACTAGGTAAATAACACTATAAAGTTCTTATAAAAGGAAACTTTATCTAGAAATTACTCTAGTCCTAAAGCACTAAAGATATAGTAATAGTAGTAAATAAAGCTACTAGTTAAGTTATAGTAGTAATAGCTGGAAAACTCCTTAGTAAAGATATAATTATTATATTTAAAGGAAATACTACCTAATATAAAGATAACTAAAGATAGATCCCTAATGCATTTAGACTAGATATAACCCTTTACTAATATATACTTAGCGTTATTATTAAAGGATTTCTTACTAAATATATAGCTATTAAAAACCTTATAGCTAAGATTAAAAAAGCTAATAAGGTAAACATAATTAAGGTAACTATAAGATAACCCTAGGGCAAAGGAGCCTAGAGAATTACACTAATTCTTAGCCTAGTAAAGGTAAAAGAAACTAATAAGATTTATAGTAATAAAATAGTCTTTAAAGTAAAGCTATTTTAAACTAAACCCTATAATAAAACCCTATAACCCTAATAGTGCTATAACTACTTCTAAATAGGCTATATTATAAAGTTTTATAAGGTAGCCCTAAGGTATAGTAAGTGTAGCGCTAGCTAATATAATAATAAAGAAAAATTATGCCCTATAACTAATAGTAAACTTAGAGAAAATTATATCCTTTACTTTAGACTATACCTAGCCTAGTCTAGAGACTACCCTATCCTTAAGGAAAAATAGAATATAGTAAAAGTAAAATACCTTAAATACCTATCTTATTTTACTATAAGATCCCTAACTAAAAGCCTAGCGCTAACCTAAGAGTGATCTATTATAACCAGAGTATTGCACTAAAACGTATAGTGTAGTGTAGTATTTGTAGTTTAGTGTAGTAACTACACTACAAACTACACTAACTACAAATACTACAAATATAGTATTAGACTTTTTATTAGTTATTAGTATTATTAAGGTTAAAAGAAAGCTAGTTATATAAAAGCTTTTATTCTTACCTATTTTATTAAATTAGTTATAGAATTTATAATATTATATTATTTTAATAATTTTATTATAACTAAGTAAGGTTATATATAATATTATACTTTTTTTAATAATACTATTTAACTTAATGCTTTATTTTACTAATATAACTTAAAGAAAAACCTTCTTATTATATTATTTACTATTTCTATGAATTATTTTATATTTCTATAAATTATTATTATTACTTATTTAAAAACACTTTAAAAAGAACTACTAGTAAACTTAATATAAGTAGCTTATTATACCTTATTATACCTTATTATACCTTATAATAGCTTATAATACTAATATTACTAAGATTACTAAGATTACTAAGATTACTTATAATATTATTAGTGTTAAAGTTTAATAAAAAATAAATAACTAATAAATAACTTAAATATAAATACTAGTAATTATAAGTAAATTACTATAGTAAAAGCTATAGTTTTAAATAACTTAGTATTTTAAGGTTTTTAAAAATATTAATATTATAAAAATGTTTTCTCTTTTATGTTTTTTTTAAAATAATAATAAAAGTAAAATAATAGTAATAATAGTAATAATAGTAATAATAGTAATAATAGTAATAATAGTAATAATAGTAATAATAGTAATAATAGTAATAATAGTAATAATAGTAATAATAGTAATAATAGTAATAATAGTAATAATAGTAATAATAGTAATAATAGTAATAATAGTTAAAGACTAAGAGTAAAAGCAATAGAAATAGTATTAGTTAATTAGTAATAACTTAATATATTAATATAAGTCAAATTACTACTTTTTTATCTAAAATCTTTAAGATTACTAATCTAAGACTAGTAATCTTCGCTAGATTCACTACTAATAGTAGTAGGGTTAGCTTTTTCCTTTCCTTTTCCTTTACCTAAGATTCAAATTCAGAGGCATTAGAATCTTCTAAATTATCAGTATTTTCTGAATTATTAGATTCTTCTGAATCTAATGTATTATATTCAAAAAAGAAAGGATATTCCTTAATTAAAGGTTTTAGGGATTGTTTTTCCTAACTCTTTAATAATAATAATTCCCGTAAGGTTAAATTTAGTAGTAATGTTCTTCTTTTTGTAAGAACATTTCCACCTTGATTAAATTGACCTTCAATAGCAGCAGATGTTGCAGGGATTGCAAGGTATTTTCAAGCTAAAATAGATAAAATTAGAAAGGCTTCTTGATTTTTAGCCCACTAATTAAATATATCATCCTAAATAGTAATTAGTATAAGTAAAGTAAATAACTATTAGTATGTAATAATATACCTTATTATATAGTTGTTCTAGCTTTATATAACTAGAAATTTCATTTTTTCTAGCCTTTTTAATAGATTTATTTCTTTCTTTTGGAAATAAACCTTAGTAAAGGGCTAAAGTAGGTTTCTTAGGCCTAGGATTACTAAATAGGCTAGGATGTCTTTTAATTCTAGATAAATCAATAACTAAAGTAGAAGCTTCATTGTTTTTATTATTAGAGCTAGAATTATTAAAAGATTCATTTCTAGCCTTATATAAGCTTTTATGTCTAGTCTTTAATATTAGTATAAATTATAAAGGGATTTAATTTTAAAGGTTAGGGTTAGGAGAGACTAGGGTTATATATACTCCTTATATTCAGCTTTTAATGAGTTTAAAATCTTCTTAATTATATCTTCAGTTAGGTTTAACTAATTTCGTAATGCTAATAGATTTAATTAAGGATCAAGTAAAAATGCTAATAAATAAGGCTTATAAAAGTAAAAGCTTTTATTTATATCTCTAGGAAAATAAGTATTTAACTTTTTTAAGCCTATATTTATTGCATTAGTAAAGGTATTTGCAAGTGGATTATAGCTTATTTGATCCTATAAGTGTTAGTAGTTAATATAGTAAGATAAAACTATAGATAATAACATACTTTTGCATAAGCTTTTTGATCCTTTAATATAGTAGTAAGATATGTATATATCTTAACTATAAATAAAGGCACAAGGCTTAATGTATTATATTTTTGCCCTTGTAATACTATAGTTAGATAATAGAAAACCTCTAAAATCTCACTTAAAGTGCTTAAGTCTACCTATTCTTGACTTTTTAGGCAGGCATCTTTAAAAGCAGATATATTGGTTTTTTTATTAAAGATTAATATAGCTTCCTTTAATAAAAGCGTAGTATTAATCATTAAATAAGTTGAATTTCACCTAGTATCATTAGCTATAAAGAATAGTTAGTACTTAATACCTAATAGTATATAGTTAGTAACTTACCTAGTGGAATTTTAGTTATATTGTAATTTACTGCTAGTTTTCCTTAAGATTTAGCCTCTTTTAAAGCAATAAGTCAATCTTAATATAGATTTGCATTATTCTTAATTAGAATAGCTAGCTTTTTAACTTTTCCTATAATGCCTATAGTTTAAATTAGTAATAAATTTATAAAATAAGATATAATAGCTTACCTTGGATAAGGCCTATAAATTAATCTCTTTCGCTTTTTGTTAAATTTGAAAATTGTTCTGTTAAATAGAATAGAATTTCGCTATTCTTATATTTCTTAATATCTTCTGCGCTTGTTGTAGCTTTTATAAAGCTAGTAATTATATCTTTAGCAACAATGTTTAAAACATATGCAATATATTGGATATCTGTAGGTTCTTTAATACTAATACTATTATAATTAGTACTAATAAAAGCACTTATAAAAGTATTATTATTAGAACTAATAAAAGCACTTATAAAAGTATTATTATTAGAACCATTATCTCTAGTAAGACTAAAAGAGGTTAATAGTTAATTAGTATATTTAGAAACTTATGAAGAATTAATATAACTAACCTTATAATAGATAGTAGTTATATCTTATATAAAGCCATAAGCTAGGTGAATATATTATTTATATATATTCCAGTATGTGTGCTTTTTAAGTTTTTAAATCCTAGTTAATAGTATTAGTATTATAAAAGCTAGGTAATTATAGTTATATAAGTACATACTAAGAAGCTTATATTCTAATTGAAAATCTGAAGTTATCTAATTTCCAATAATTCCTAAATAAGACTTTGAATTAAAAGATGTCCATATATCTAGTTGTAAAGACATATAGCCAAAATTTAAAAAGTGCTTATTAAGCTTAATAATAAGCTCTTGGAAGGATTTATTATATAAATTATGGATATTTATAGAAATATTCCGATAATTAAAAGAAGATATAATATTGGAACTATAATTATTAGCTAAATAATAAGGGATTAAGAATAAGTACTTACTTAAAGTAACTTAGTAATTCTTTAAAAGAATTACTAGTTATAGTAGCAAAAGATAAGTTATTTTCTAGCATAAATTTCATAGCTAGATTAATAACATTATCTAGTGAGCATTCACTTGAGGGAGGCCTAGGCCTTTTTTTTGTAAAAAAAGTACTGTGTGGCTAGGATTGAGACCTCTCGAGACCTCTCACAAGACCACAGGCCTCTAGACCTCGGCATCGTCAGATCTATCGGCATCGCCGGATCAATTGGATCCCTAGTCATGTGACTATCTAGCTAGATAAAATCCATAGATTCCCTCCTCTTTCATAGAAAATTAACTCTCCCTTCGTTACCTTTAGCTTAGATTGTTTAATAGATAAGATAACCTAGCATTATGTTTAACCTAATAAGATAAATTTAACCTAATATTAAAAAGAGACCTCTTTTGGCTTGGATCCTCGCGATGGATTGCAAATATCGCAGACCTAGATCCCGTTATCTAGGTTCTGGCTTTGATATCATTAAATTCGTTAGTATCGTTAGTATTGTCAATATTGTCGTTTTTGCTGCTATTACTATCGTTGTCTTTTCCGTCGTTTTCGGGTGGTTGTTTTCGCCTGACAAAGTACTAAGACTTGATTGTAAAGATAGTGAACTTTGGGTTATAAGAGATACTAAAATAGATATAATATTAGTAGTGTTATATATAGCTTAATTAATAAAAATAAGGGAATAACTTACTAGTAATCTTAGTACTTTCTTCTTTCTTAGATATAGCAATAGTAGAATGCCTTGTTTTATAATGGCTAGTACTATTAGATAATTAAAAACGTTTAGCTTTACAAGAAAAGCTAAAGGAGCAATTATCTTGAGTACAATAATATATTACTAATCTTTCCTTATTATAATTAATGTCTAAAAGATAATAATTAAATAAGTTATAATTAATAATATAAGCTCTAGTTTTAAAACTATAGCTTAGTTGATTTTTAATATTATTCTTAAATTTCCTATTAGAATTACTCTTATTAAAAGAGCTATTAGATGGGGTTTTAGAAATAACATTAGAAGGGGTAAAAACTGAAGAGGTAGTTAATTTAGCTATTTTAGTAAGGCTATTGGATTTTTAAGGTATTTAAAGATTTAGATAGTAAAGAGTAAGTTTTAAGCTTTATAATGGTATAAAGTTTATATCTTAAAGTGTAATATTAGAAAAGATATAAGGATATAAAGTGTAAAGGAAATAGGGAAGGGAAAGGGAGCTTACTTATAAAGAAAAGGTTCTGTTATATAATATATTATATATAAAGTAAGGGGGTCTTATTACTATAGAACTCTAATAATACTAATACGAGTAAAAGTAACCTATAATGTTACTACTATAGTAAATAATAGGTTAAACCTAGTTAAATTAATAGTAGGATTCTATTATAATATGACTATAAAATTCTATTAATACTAATACAAGTAAAAGTAACCTATAATATTGCTATTATAGGAGAAAATAAGTTAAACCTAGTTATATTAATAGTAGGATTCTATTATAATATTACTATTAAATTCTATTAAGACTAATACAAGTAAAAGTAACCTATAATATTACTATTATAAAAGAAAACAGGTTAAACCTAGTAAAAGTAATAGTAGGTTTCTATTATAATATTGCTATAAAATTCTATTATTACTAAATTACGAATATAAGTAAGTAATATAAAATTTAGCTATTATAAAAGTATAGAATAGAACTAGTTATATTTATATTAATAATATATAGAGTATTACACTATAATTAATTTATAGTGTATTTTTTTAAATAAATAATATATATCTAATCTAGGAAAATATATAGAGATATAAAACTTCCATTTTTAGATAGATTATTAATTTATTATTATAAAACTTTACTAATAGTTCTTTAATTAAAAGTGGGCCCTAGACTTTAGTATATTATAAATATTTTTAATTTATATAGTAATGAAAGTATATAATAATAAGACTATAATTATAAATTAATAAATTAAAAGTGGGCCCTTATTATTTACTTATATATAACTAAAAAATTGAAGCGAATCCGCATTTTTATCTAATTACTAAGGTTATAAGGTGCCTTGCTTCTAGGGTTTAAAATCTAGGTTTTGAACCCTAGGTTTTAAACCCATAGGCTTTTTATACCTTAGCTCTTATTCGAAATTAAATTTCATTTTTCACAAATTTAACCTACTCGACCACATCTAGGGAGTGTACATAGGAGGATCCATTATTTATAGAAGAGAGTTTACTTAGGTATATAAGGCTTAGTTCTTAAACCGTAAAAATAACAATTAAATTTAGTTTCTAATATCTAAATAAAGGATAATCCTAGTTTTTTTATATATATATATATAATAAAGAAATAATCTAAATTAGGATAAAGTAATTTACTTATTAAGATTTATTACTAATATTATATAGGTGCTTAAAGATCTAATATAACTTATATTAGCTTATACTAGCTTATACTAGCTTAAGATAGCTTATAATAGCTTAAGATAGCTTAAGATAGCTTAAGATAGCTTAAGATAGCTTATACTAGCTTATACTAGCTTATACTAGCTTAAGATAGCTTAAGATAGCTTATACTAGCTTATACTAGCTTATACTAGCTTATACTAGCTTAAGATAGCTTAAGATAGCTTAAGATAGCTTAAGATAGCTTATAATAGCTTATAATAGCTTAAGATAGCTTAAGATAGCTTATACTAGCTTATACTAGCTTATACTAGCTTAAGATAGCTTAAGATAGCTTATACTAGCTTATACTAGCTTATACTAGCTTATACTAGCTTATACTAGCTTAAGATAGCTTAAGATAGCTTATAATAGCTTATAATAGCTTATACTAGCTTATACTAGCTTATACTAGCTTAAGATAGCTTATACTAGCTTATACTAGCTTAAGATAGCTTAAGATAGCTTATAATAGCTTATACTAGCTTAAGATAGCTTAAGATAGCTTATAATAGCTTATAATAGCTTAAGATAGCTTATACTAGCTTATACTAGCTTATACTAGCTTAAGATAGCTTATACTAGCTTATACTAGCTTAAGATAGCTTAAGATAGCTTATAATAGCTTATAATAGCTTAAGATAGCTTAAGATAGCTTATACTAGCTTAAGATAGCTTATACTAGCTTATACTAGCTTATACTAGCTTAAGATAGCTTAAGATAGCTTATAATAGCTTATAATAGCTTATACTAGCTTATACTAGCTTATACTAGCTTAAGATAGCTTATACTAGCTTATACTAGCTTAAGATAGCTTAAGATAGCTTATAATAGCTTATACTAGCTTAAGATAGCTTAAGATAGCTTATAATAGCTTATAATAGCTTAAGATAGCTTAAGATAGCTTATACTAGCTTATAATAGCTTAAGATAGCTTAAGATAGCTTATACTAGCTTAAGATAGCTTAAGATAGCTTATACTAGCTTAAGATAGCTTATACTAGCTTATACTAGCTTATACTAGCTTATACTAGCTTATACTAGCTTAAGATAGCTTAAGATAGCTTATACTAGCTTAAGATAGCTTATACTAGCTTATACTAGCTTATACTAGCTTATACTAGCTTATACTAGCTTATACTAGCTTAAGATAGCTTAAGATAGCTTAAGATAGCTTATAATAGCTTAAGATAGCTTAAGATAGCTTATACTAGCTTAAGATAGCTTATACTAGCTTATAATAGCTTATACTAGCTTAAGATAGCTTAAGATAGCTTATACTAGCTTATACTAGCTTAAGATAGCTTAAGATAGCTTATAATAGCTTATAATAGCTTAAGATAGCTTAAGATAGCTTATACTAGCTTAAGATAGCTTATACTAGCTTATAATAGCTTATACTAGCTTATACTAGCTTATACTAGCTTATACTAGCTTAAGATAGCTTAAGATAGCTTATAATAGCTTATAATAGCTTAAGATAGCTTATAATAGCTTATACTAGCTTAAGATAGCTTATACTAGCTTATACTAGCTTATACTAGCTTATACTAGCTTAAGATAGCTTATAATAGCTTATAATAGCTTAAGATAGCTTAAGATAGCTTATAATAGCTTAAGATAGCTTAAGATAGCTTATAATAGCTTAAGATAGCTTAAGATAGCTTATAATAGCTTATAATAGCTTATACTAGCTTATACTAGCTTATACTAGCTTATACTAGCTTAAGATAGCTTAAGATAGCTTATAATAGCTTATAATAGCTTAAGATAGCTTAAGATAGCTTATACTAGCTTAAGATAGCTTATACTAGCTTATACTAGCTTATACTAGCTTATACTAGCTTAAGATAGCTTATAATAGCTTAAGATAGCTTAAGATAGCTTATACTAGCTTAAGATAGCTTATACTAGCTTATACTAGCTTATACTAGCTTATACTAGCTTATACTAGCTTAAGATAGCTTAAGATAGCTTATAATAGCTTAAGATAGCTTAAGATAGCTTATACTAGCTTATAATAGCTTATACTAGCTTATACTAGCTTATACTAGCTTATAATAGCTTATAATAGCTTAAGATAGCTTAAGATAGCTTATAATAGCTTATAATAGCTTATACTAGCTTAAGATAGCTTATACTAGCTTAAGATAGCTTATACTAGCTTATACTAGCTTATACTAGCTTAAGATAGCTTAAGATAGCTTATACTAGCTTAAGATAGCTTATACTAGCTTATACTAGCTTATACTAGCTTATACTAGCTTATATTCCTTATAATTTTATTTGTGTTAATGTTTAATAAAAAATAAATAACTAATAAATAAATTAAATATAAATACTAGTAACTATAAGTAAATTACTATAGTAAAAGCTATAGTTTTTAATAACTTAGTATTTTAAGGTTTTTAAAAATATTAATATTATAAAAATGTTTTCTCTTTTATGTTTTTTTAAAATAATAATAAAAGTAAAATAATAGTAATTATAGTAATAATAGTAATTAAGGTTATAAAAGTTATTAAAGCTTTTATAATGAGTATAGTATATTATATAAAACTAAGTCCTAGTATTATTTTTAAAAACAAGTTAAACTTATTTTTTATAGCTTATTTAAGCTATATAGGGTAATTAAAATAATACTATTAGTTATCTATTAATAAATTATAAATATTAGTCTATTATATTCTTTCTTTATGTATTATTATAATAAGATATATAAAGTTACTTCATATAACTTCTTAAAGCTTTAGAATTATAAAGCTTAAAGTAATATTTAATTAGTTTAAATAGTAAATAAATAGTTTAAGCTTTTTTAAAGTTCTTATTATATAACTAATGATATATTAATACGAAGTATATACTTTGTTAACTTCTTATTATTTATTTAGATTTATTAACTAATTATATTATATTAGTTTAGGGTATTTTTAATTAAAATAATAATAATAAATTATAGAAATAGTAAATAATTAGTAGTAATAGTAAATAAAAGAATAAGTTAGTTTTTCTTAAAGTTATATTAGTAAAATAAAGTAATAAATATAATAATATTATTAAAAAGTTATAATATTATAAATAACCCTAGTTATAGTATAATCCTTAAAAAAAGGTAAATTTTAGATATTATATAACTAATTAGGTAAAATAGGTAATAATAAAAACTTCTATATAACTAGCCTTCTTTTAATCTATATAATAACCTTATATAATAAAAAGGCCCACTTTTTTTTACTAACACTACATTTGTAGTTTTTGTAGTTAGTGTAGTTAGTAACTACACTAACTACACTACATTACAAGAGAAAAAAAACTATAATACACTACACTATAAAAAAAAAACTACAATACACTAACTACAAGAAAAAAAAAAACTACAATACAAATACAAATTTTTCCTAAAAACTACACTAACTACACTACAAACAATACTCTGATTATAACCCTAGAAATAACTAGTATAATAGGTAAAAAAAAGAGGCTACCTAATACTTATAAAGTAAAGTGCTAAATAGCCTAGAGTAAGAAGCATAAGAAAATACATAGAGCTAATTAAGGCTAGATTAAAGCTAGTATAAAATAGTAAAGACCCTCTCCCCCCTAATTAATATAGTAATATTATAAGTCCTTTACTAGAATATAAATAAGAAGGATAACCTTACATATATTATACTATAATACTAAACTAATATAGATATAATAGTAATCTAAGAATAGGAATATACTAAGTAACTATAGCCTTTAGCCCTAGGCCTTACCTATTTCTAGCTAGTATACTATAATAGGCATAATGTAGTATATATAAATAAGAAGCATAATATAGGATTATAGATAGCCTAGGGGGAACCTAATTAGTCTCTAGTTAAAATATAAGGAGTTAATATTTACTCCCTTTACTTAGAAATATATAATAGTAAATAGTATACCTTAATTTATACTATTAATATAAAAAAGCCTTATAGCTAGAGTGTATTTATAGGTAATTTTAACTAAAAGCACCCCCTATAGGATATATATAATAGGATAAGTAATAGAGTAAAAGAGCTACTAGACTTTATAAGCTAGTAAAGGCTTAGACTTATTATACCCTAGGGGGAACTTATAAGATAATATAATAGAGATAGAGATAGCACTATAGACCTTATATAGGTAATACCTAATATTTAGGTTTACTATAAAGGCATAGTGGAACTTATAGGGTTTAACTATATCCTATAGCTAATTAGCATTACCACTAAACACTAAGAATAAACCCCCCTAGTTAGTAAATATATCTAGGCTATAATAGATAAGGCATATACTATAGTAAAGGTAATAATATAGCTCTAGGAGGAAAACGTCCTAGATCCTAAAGATAAGGAAGGAATTAATATATACACTATATAGCTTATTATAAACCTATAATAAATAGTAAATATAGTAGCCCTATAGAAGCCCTAAGGCCTCCCTAGCCTAGAGGTATAGTAATTAAGAAAGGCTAAAGAATTAGTTATAAAAGCTAGATAAGCTAAGAGATAGTAAAGACATAGGAGGACTAACGCTAACTAGTAGGCCTTTAGTAAGGTAAATAAGAACTAAGAATATATTATAAAGGAAGAAAAACATAATACTTAGAGAGAAGCCCTATAGAAAGCTAATACCTAGTCTAAGAATAGAGGGATTTAAAGACTAGAGAGATAGGCCTAGCTTTATAGCTAGGCCCCCCTAGAGCTACCTAGGCTCCTAGAGCTAGAAAGAACTAAAGATAACACTAACCTAGCTATTACACACGCGGATAAAGCTAATATCCTAGCGCAAAGGTTTTTCCCTAAACCTATAGTAAACCTCTCCTATATCCTTAACCTCTCCTTCTTAAAGCTAAATAATACACCTTTCCTAGACTAAGAATAATTTAAACTAGAGGAGATTATAAATATCCTATTAGATATAGCTAACTAGAAAGCCCCTAGTAATAATAAGATCCTAGCGAGTCTTATAAAGGCCTGTGGAGAGCTAGCTAGGAAGGCTATAACTAGGCTCCTAAACGTAGCCCTTAAAGTAGGATACTTCCTAGCCTAGTTCTAAGTTATAAGAGTAATTATAATTAGAAAGCCTAGTAAAATAATTAAGGAAATAAGAAAAGCTAATATATAAAGACTTATATTACTCCTTAATATAGTAAGAAAGGTTATAGAAGTAATAATTATAAAGTAACTTATAGCCTTTACTAAAGCAAAAGGTCTTCTCCCTAAATTATAAATAGGTAATAGAATAAACAGATTAATAGAGACTATAATTAGAGCCCTTATAAAATATATATAAGAGGCTTAAAGAAGAGGTAGACTTACCTTACTAGTGTAGCTAGATATATTATTAGTATTTAATAGAGTTAGCTACCTATACCTTATTGCCTTACTTATTATAATAGGTATCCCACGCTAGCTTATAGCTATAATATATAGCTTTCTTATAGGTAAAATAAGCTAGCTTAGCTTTAATAAAGAGACCTCTAGACTATTTAAGATTAAAGCTAGCACACCATAAGGCTTATTTAGCCTAAATAGAAGCCCTTTCCTATAGGACTCCCTTTTAATAGTAATAGGGTTTTATTTATAGCTTAGAAGAGCCTTATATTCTATAAGTTACTTATAAATAAGGATTTTATTAGTAATAAATAAGACTAGTAGTGTTTTATTTACTAAAACCTATTACCTAGAGTATAGGTATAGGTTATACCTTTCTTTAAAAAAGGCTATTTACTTAATTATTACCTAGATTAACTACTTAAGTACTTAGGGGAGATATTTAATAACCCTTACTAATAGGAAATAGCTATTATAAAACTTAATTAGTTAATATAATAATAAAATAAGTAATTTAGTAACTTCTATATTTATTTTAAATAGAAATTAGCTCTAGCTAGGGGGCTGTCATGGTCTAGCCCTAAGGGCTAATCGCGGGTGCCTGCGCGACCATGTGGGTTTGACCCTAATTCCATTGCGCCATAGATAGCCAAAAGAATACGCATTGTATAAGTCCCTATAACTTATATAATTGACACCTATATTGCTAGGTCTAGGCAAAGCCTAGATTATCACATAGGCCCTTTCCCTAGGTGACCTTTCCATTAACCCCTTTTAACCCCTTATAAGCTAGCAATACCACGTATCCCCTAGGGACCCTCTCTTCTATTGTCCCTATAAGCCTAGGAAAAACCCTATTATAGCTGCCCTATAGTGCTTGCGCACGTAGCTAGTTTAAACCTATGACCTTAGGTGACTTGTACAAATATTATAGTCTAGCCCTAAGGGCTAATCGCGGGTGCTTGCGCAACCATGTGAGTTTAACCCTAATTCCATTGCGCCATAGATAGCCAAAAGAATACGCATTGTACAAGTCCCTATAACTTGTACAATTGACACCTATATTGCTAGGTCTAGGCAAAGCCTAGATCATCACAGAGGCTTAAGTGGTTAGATATAGTAAAGTTATCTAAGCTATGTATAGTGCTTAATAAATAAATAAGGGACTATAGCGTAGGTTAAGATATACCCTAGGCTAATTACCTAACTATAATAGCTTACTATTAAAGCATTATACTAGATATTAAGTCTTACTAATTAGAGAAAAGACACTAGACATAGAAACATAGTAATTAGGTGCCTAACCTAAATAAGACTAAGATGCATAATAAGGACACGCTAATAATAGATATCTAATTTATAGGTATAATAGAGACTTAGTAAGGCTCTAGAAAGTCTATAGGACACTAGAAGTTAGGCAATAAGGGCAGTGAAAAATAGGCTAACTAGGTTACCTAAGATATCTATAATGCGTATTATAATAATAGTAAATATTTATAATATAGCTTCTCTAGACACTTTACTATAGTATGCTCCTTATAACCCACTATCTAGCTATAAAAGAAGTCTTCTATAAATATTTATAACATAGAGAACACTACCTTTATTAACTTAGATATTAAGTCTGTAAAGTAGTTAGGAAAAGAGTAACCCTATTATTAAGTTATTTAATAGGGGATAGGAGAAAGGAGTATAGAGAGGCTTTATAGCATATAGTTATTACTAATAGGGACTATAAAGAGATCTAAAATAATATAGATTTATCTCCCTTCTTAGTTTTTACTTTAATTAATAAGACTACCTTTATAAATACTTAAGTTAACATAGGTTATAACTACTATACTACTATAAGTAAATACCTAGTCTAAAAGCTCTAGTTAAAACGCCTCCCTTTTCTAACTAAGAGATTAGTTTATATAGCTATTAGTATAAAATAAGGGGGAAAAGAAAGCTATAAGAAGCAATTATATATTATATATATAGTCTGTTTTTAGCTAGATTTAGATAGATAGGAAACGCTAATTATAGCATATATAATCCTAGGACTAATAAGGTAACTAATCCTTAGTACACTATAAATAAAACAAAATAGAATTAACTTAAATATACTATAGCAGTAAGTGTGTATAGGATTAGCAAATAGGTTATAAATATAGGCTATAGTTAATAGGAAAGTTAATTAACCTATAGTATCTATTTTAGGTTTAACCTTTATAAGTATAGTACGCTAAGTAAAGAGATAAAAGGAGTATATTTAGCTTTATACTATAAGCCTATAGGAAATTATATCTATCTTATAGATTAATATGGCCCTAAAGGCTATAGAGAAGAAACTTCTTACTTCCTTACTAGGGGTGCTATAGGACTTTATAGACTTATTTCTAGAGAGTAAGGCAAAATATTCTACTACTACACTAGGGGAAGTTAGACTACTATATTTACCTTAAGCGTAATGTAAATAGAAATAAACCTAAGTTACTATAGGCACCTTTATATAATATGCCTTAGGAGCATTTGCTAGAGATCTAGAAGTAAGTAATAAACTTAATAGATAGGGGTTAGATTTAAGCTAGTTTATTATTAGTAGTGGCTCTAGTGTTATTAGTAAAGAAACCTAGTAGTAGTTAGAGGTTCTATATAAACTATTACACGCTTAATATGATTATAGAATAGGACTACTACCCCTTACTACTAGTAAAGGAAATATTATATTTATTATTAGAGGTAAGGTAGTTTATAAAGCTAAATATATAGTTTACGTTTTACCGCATATATATTACTAAAGGTAAGGAACACTAGACCGCATTCTATACGAGATTTGGCTTATTTAAGTGGTTAGTATATCCCTTTAGGTTAGTAGGCGCGCTAGTGACTTTCTAGAGATATATTAATAGTGCGTTAAGTAGTATCCTTAGAGATTATATTACTACTTATCTTAATAATATATTAGTTTACTTAGGTAAATCACGTAAGGACTATACGTAAAAGGTTTGCAGTATGCTATCTAGGCTATAATAAGCAGAGCTTTACACTACACTACACTACACTACACTACATACTACACTATAAGGAAATTTTTTCACTACACTACACTACATGTAGTATTTTGTAGTATTTGTAGTAAATAGCTTATAATAGCTTATAATAGCTTATAATAGCTTATAATAGCTTATAATAGCTTATAATAGCTTATAAATTTATTAGCTATTAGTATTAATAAGTATCTCCTTTAAGTGAAAATCATATATATAAGTAAGAAAGCTATAAAGAATTAACTTATAGTTATAATAACTTACTTATAAACTCACTTTTATAAAAATCCCTCTCTTTTAAGTAAAAATTATATATTAAGTAAGAAAGCTATAAAGAAGTTACCTATAGTTATAAAGACCTACTTATGGACTTACTTTTATAAAAATTCCTCTTTATAAGTAAAAATCTTATATTTAAGCAAGAAAGCTATAAAGAAGTTACCTATAGGTATAGGGACTTACTTATAGACCTACTTTTATATAAATTTCTCTTTTTAAGTAAAAATTATGTATTTAAGTAAGAAAGCTATAAAGAAGTTACTTATAGTTATAAGGACCCACTTATAGACCCACTTTTATATAAATCTCTCTTTTTAAGTAAAAATCATATATTTAAGTAAGAAAGCTATAAAGAAGTTACTAATAGTTATAAGGACTCACTTTTAAACCTATTTTTAGAAAAAACTATATTACTAAGTAATAAAACTAAAGATAATATATATTATTTAACTTACTTTTAAAGCTTATTTTTTAATAACTTTAATACTAAGAAAAGTTTATTATATATATTTATTAAATCTATTATTAAATATTTAAGTTCTTTTTAAGTAACTTTACTAAGTACTTTTACTATTCCTTTTACTAAAAAAACCCTAAAAGTTAACATAATTATTTATAACTCTAATAAAATAGCTATATTACTAGAAACTTCTTTATTAGTTAAATTTTAATATTCTCTTATTAATAAGATAGTTATATATATATATAATATTATTAGAGTTTTAGTCTTATTTATATATAATAAAAAATAATTTCTTTAGGGTAATTCCTATATTTTAAGTAAAAAAGCATACTAAAATACATAGTAAATCTAAAGAAAAAGATATTAAGATAAAATGACCTCTATAATAAAGGAAAAAAAACAGGCTATAAATATAACCTAATATATACTATATTTAGCTTCTATATACCTATAATTAGCTTAATAATCTAAATAATCTTAAACTTTAAGAATTTATAACTAAATAACTAAATTATAATAAAAAACAGCTAATATTAACTTAATTAAGAAAAATCTAAGGAATATTATAAAACTATATAATACCCCACTTTTTTTTCTACTAATACTATATTTATAGTATTTGTAGTGTAGTGTAGTATTTACTACACTACACTATATACTACACTACACTAAAATTTACTACACTACATACTACAACGAAAGCCAAAATACTACATTTACTACACTACATGCAAAGCTCTGATAATAAGTAGGCCTAAATCTAGATATTAAGAAGTGTATCTTTATAACTAAGGAGGTTAAGTACCTTAGGTTTATTATCTAGGTAAGGAAAGCAATTTACCTAGATAAGGAGAAGATTATAGTAATCTAGGACTAGGAGGCACTAATAAGAGTCTAGGGAGTCTGTGGGTTTCTTAGCTTTACTAACTTCTATTATAATTTTATACTAAATTTCTTAGATATAGCGGGCCCCCTTATTAACTTAATAAAGAAAGAAGCCCTATTTCACTAGATAGAAGAGTGTAATAAGGCTTTTAAGGCACTTAAAGTGACCTTTATATTATACCTAATCCTAATATAATAGGATCCTAAAAAAGAGATATTAGTGAAGGTAAATTACTTAGGAATAGCATTAGGGGGTTATCTCTCTTAGTTTAGTAATAATAGCATCTTACACCTAGTGACTTACTATTTAGCTTAATTATAGCTTACTTAGCAAAACTACACTATTTATAATAAGGAGCTACTAGCAATTATTTCCTGCCTTAAGGTATAATTAGCTAAGCTTTAAAGCGTAAGCAAGCTATTTATAATTTTAATAGACTATAAGAACCTAGAATACTTTATAGCGCTAAGGGAGATATTAAAATAATAGGTATATTAGGCTAAGACTCTAGCACTTTTTAATTTCTATTTATAATATAGACTAGGTATATAAGCAAAATAACCTAATATATTATTATAACGCTATCCAAAAGGGCTAGAAATAGAGAAAGTAAAGACCTTAATAGTTTAGTCTATAATAAAGCCTGCGAAATTTAGCTTTAGGAGGGAACACCTATATATTTACCTTATGCCTATCTTAGTAATAGAGAGGGTTATTATAGATAATAGCCTAGCTATATTAAGGAGACCCCTTACTAGTAAGTTAATGTTTATAAACACATACCTTTAGTCTCTATAGGATTAGTCTATAACCTAGGATAAGGCTTATAGGTTATAGCTTAACGCAGTGGTAGTAAGGGCTAGGAAATTCCTAGATACTACTAATACTAGAGAGTAAATCGCAGACTACTAGATTAGTGCAAAAGGCACACTCTAATTCCAGGGGTAAACATAGGTTCCTAAATAGGAACTATTAACTATAATATTAATATAACAGGTTTATAACTTACCCTTATTAGGTTACTTAGGTTAGAATATAACCTTTAAGGCGCTTTAAAGGGACTTCTATTAGAATAGTATGTCATAGGATATAGCTTAATTTATACAAAACTATCACTATTATAGAGGATATAAAAGCTAATAGCTATAATAAGGCTTATTAAAGCTAATTCCACTGCCTAATAGGTACTAGTCATAAATATCTATTAACTTTATAACTAAGCTACTAGCTTAGGATTAGGACTAGCTATGGTTCCTAGTAGTTATTACAGACTAGCTATCTAAGTATGTTTAGTTAGAGGTAATAATATTAATAAAGGCTAAAGCATATGCAAAATAGTTTAAGCACTACTAGTAGTAGTTCTATAGGTTCCTTACATAAATTATTATAGACTATAGGTTAGATTAGCTTAGTAGCTTCTAGACTAAGCTTTATAAGAAAGTTAGCACTTAATAACTACTTTTTACATTATATTACTTATAGACAGATAGTGGTATAGAAAGGGCTAACTAGGAAGTGTAAGTAATACTATAAGTAATGCTTTTATTCTCTTAATTTAAATAGCTAGACTATCTCCTAGTATGCTAATTAGCATTAAATAATAGGGATTTATTAGTAATAGGAGTAAGCGCAAACATAGCCTTATATGGTTTTGTTAAAATATATAAGGCTTTGTAATTCTAGGTGCAGTTGGATCGGTCCACTCTTTTGAATTCAACAGGTTTTAATATGCTAGTAATCTAGGAGTCATCACTAATAGGCCTATTTACAACCTTAGTAAAGGGTAGGGCCTAGGCCTTTTTATAGTATCTTAAGAGTAGTATAGATTTGACATAAGCTATGATAGCTTTTGTATAGTAATGCTAATAGGAAAACATAAATAGTAGTCATAGGCTAGTGGAATGATTTTAGGTAGGGGACTACGTGTAGTTAAGCCTTTAGAATATTAAGATAAACTAACCCTATAAGAAGTTAGATTAGGTTATAGCTAAATATAAAGTGCTTAAAGTTCCTATACCTTTAACTATTAAATTAGATATCCTAAGGGGAATACACCCTATCTTTCACATAAATCTAGTGTAGTATATAGTAAATAACCTATTACTAAGTTAAAAGCTAGCTAATAAGTAGCTACTACTAGAGCTTATTATAATAAATACTAATAGGGGTCTCTTAGAGTATTAGGTAAAGGAGATTCTTATAGCTAAAAACACACTAGGTTAAGGATTAAACTAGAATATCTTAGTTAAGTAAAAAGGTTATATCTAGCTAACTTAGAAACCATTAGAAAGCATATAAAATATAGAGGCACTTAACTAATTTAAATCACAATAAGGCAATACATAGACAAGCAATAGCTTAAAAAGGGTACGGTTTAATTTAGCTATGAAAAATTAATATGCCCTAGTTCTATCTAGTACGCGCGCACTTTAGCGCTAAGTTTTCACTATAGTAAAAAGCAATTAAGAAGGGGGGGGGGGTATTATTAGAATCTTTATTGAAATCTAGGGAGCTAGTTGCCGGCTGGCAACAGCTGTACAGGTGTAGCTCTACGGTCGGGGACTAATAGAACCACCACGTTAAATATTTAACGTAACGCAACGGAAGTTTATGGCAGTTATTAACTAATAGAATTTAATCTAGATAACTTTTACGATATCTTATATACTAATAGAATTGATTTTAGTGACGTTATACGGGCAATGCGGCTATTAGATTAAGAGGCCTAGCTATCTAGTGTCACGGCTTGCACCGAAAGGTTGTAACGAAGTGATAGCTAAGACTACTGCAGTTGCTACTAGATAGATGCTAGCTAGGGGCAGGTGCGTGAAGGTTTTAATCTCTAACCTAGCACTAATAATATGCGTAATCTTTAATAAATACCTTGCTTTATAAGCACGTAGCTATCTTATAGCTAGCTAGCCTCTTTATTATTTATATAGCCTTAAGGTTCTCTAAAGACTTACTTTAATAAATATCCTATCTTTAACCTTTACGCTCCTAATATAATATCTCCCTTATATATAATTAACCTTAATTATAAAATAAGCTACTTACTTAGGGTATAGTTACTATATTAAAGCTTTATAAGGAAAATAAGATAGGGTACCTTATATTCTAATGTATAGGTAAATAAAAAGAAATAATAATAATAATACTACTAATTAAAAATAACCCCCCTTATTATAGTTAGTAATATCTAAATAATAGCTTATATATAGCTTTAATATAGTAAAATAAATATTATTACCTATTATATAGCTAGAAGAAAAAAAAATAGATAACCTATGTTAATTTTTATAATTAGTTTAAATAAATAAGGTACTTAATGCTATAGTTCTAAATAGTCTAACTAGAGGGCTTATATTATATTTACTATAAAATTATAGCTATTAGGTATATATGCGTTTAGTAGTGCTAATAGTTATTATTATAATTTATAAATCACCTATATATAATATATTAAATTACTTAAGGGGTCTAGGGTTAATATAAAAGAGACTAATTTTTCCCCCTTTTTATATACCTCCTTTCTCTTATAATATCCCTTAACCTTATAAGTTACCTTTACTAGCTAAGTAGTAGCTCTCTTATTACTATTACTTAGTAGTTACTAACCTCTTTTAGTCCCTAATTATTATTATTATCTATTTTTATTTATCTTAGTTTTTTGCCTTTATTTAGCTTATAAGTTTATACCCTTACTAGTATAACTTCTCTATTTAGTCTATTATAGCTAACTTATAGCTAGTTTACTATATTTAAGTTTTATACTTAAACTTTACCTTTATTAATACCTTAAGAAAATCTATTAACTAAAAAATCTCCTATAAAGTCTCCTATAAAGTCTTCTCTAAAGTAAACTTCTTCTAAAATCTTATTATAAGTTTATTATATCCTTATAGTATCTTTATTACTAACTTATTACTAGTAAAATAACTTTAAAAAAGATTCTATATATACACTATTATTAGTAAGTAATAATATAAAATATTTTCCTAAAAAATAGTACTTATAAGATCCTAGGATACCTTATTAATAAAAAGACTTTCCTAGTAAAATATAATAAATCTTTAAGTATAACTTCTTTACTTACTTACTACTTTTTTATAGCTAATATTTAATAGGCTATTTAATAAAATATACTTATAACTTCTAAAATAATAAAAACTATATTATAGTATATCTCTTTTAACTAGAATTTACTTACTTATTACTAATATATTACTAGACTTTAGCTTAAATTATATAGCTTTATAATAAGCTATTTAAACTTATTAAAGCTACTTCTAAAGGTAACTATTACTATTAAAATAAAGTAAGTATAATTCTATTACCTAGATACTAAATTACTACTAACTTACTACTAGCCTATTATAAAAGTAAAGAAAAAGCTATAGAATACTATCCTAGTTTATAAAAATTCTAATAAGTATAGTTATATTTACTATACTTAAATATTTACTAATACTACTTATAAGGCAAAATATAATAAATATACTATAATAGCGTTACTAAGTAATACTATAAATCTAGAGACTTAGATTAATATTTTAAACTATCTTTACTTTATAGCCTAGAATATCCTAAAGGTAAGCTTTTTTAATATATATAGCTAATACTTAACTAACTTACTAGTAGTTTATACTAAATACTATTAATTTACCTAAATATATTAGTCTTATTAAGCTCCCTAGTATACTTTAGGTTTATATATATAAAGAGAGGGATTCTAATAATAAAGATACTTCTAAGGCCTTTTTCTCTATAATTCCTATAGCTACTACTAATAATAAGGGACTAGTAGTCTTAGGGACTAACTTTATTATAAAGGGATAGGTGCTTAGTAGCTATATAATAGATTATTTAAGTTATCTAAGTAAATTAACCTTATTTTCTAATATCTTTAGTATATTAAGTTATAAATTATAATTACCTTATATTAACTTTATTACTTAGCTATTACTTATAGTTATTAATAATTTCTTTAGTAATAAAATCCCTTTTTAATACCTAAGAATTCTCTAAAGTATTATAGCTTTTTTATTTAACTAAATATTTATAATACCTTTTATTATAGTAATATAAAATAATTCTCTTAACTTTAAACTCTTATTTATTATCTTTAATAGTATCTTATAGTAAGGATATATTTTTTATATCTATTAGGTTCTCTTTAAAAGGTTTAAGACTAGTAATATTAAATATATTATATAATTAAGTCCTAGGTAGTAATTTTAATTAATATACTAATTTATAACTCCTAATTACCTTTTTAATCTTATAGGGGCCTAAGTACTTTATAGCTAGCTTTTTACTAGGGTATCTTAGGTTAATATTCTTTATTAATAATAAAATATAGTTACTAACTTTAAACCTTATTAGAGTTCTTTTTTAATTATAATATTTTTTATACTAAGTCTATAAGTTACTTAAAAGCTACTTAATTATAATATACTTCTCTCTTAGTGCTAAAACTTTACTTTTAGCTTAATTATTTACTAAAGGGATATTTACTATTACTTACTATAGACCTCTAGGATTATAACCTTATAATGCCTTTACTAGTGTGTAGCTATGCATTAAGTAATTACTTATATTATATGCAAATTACGCTATTAATAGGTTATTTACTTAATTAGTCTATTTAGTATAAGTAAAAGCCCTTAAATAATATTCTAAGACCTAGTTTAAACATTTTATCTAGCTATTTATCTAGGGGTAAAAAGCAATGCTAAGTAGCTACTTAGTTATAAGAAAATAATAAAAAGTTATCTAGAAATCACTAGTAAATATAAAACCTTAGTTTATTATAATACCTTCTAAGGCTTTATAGTCTCTAAAAATATATTCTAAGAATATAGTTACTAGCCTATTACTAGTTAGTTATATTAAAATAGGGATGTAAATGCTATATTTTGTAAAATAGTTAATAATAACTAGAATTATATTATAGATTTAATTTAAGTCTTTTACTAGTAAAAGTCTAGTAATAAAATCTATTAATAATTCTTAAAAAGGGTAATTAGGCACTAGTAGTATAGCTAGCTTACTATATAGTTTATAATACCTTAGTTTTAAAGTCTAATAATTTATATAAGTACTAATATATACCTTTATATCTTTCTTTATTATTAGCTAATAATATTAGTTTATAATCTAATAAAGAGTTTTACTTACTTCTTAGTGCCTAGTAATAAGGTTATTATAAGTTAGTAATAAAATTTCTTTTCTTATACCTAGAGGAATAAAAATATAATTCTTAAATATTAATAGCTTAGAGAGTCTAATTAACTATATCTAGAATATAGCTATATTATTACTTTTAAGTAACTTTAATTAAGCTATAGTAAAGTTATTACCTTACTATGCTTTATATAATAAGACTTAAATTAGGGGTTTTAATTCTAAGCTCTTTTCTAGAAAGTTAAACTTAAACTTAAAAGAAGTTCTCTAAATAGATTAAATCCTAGCTATAATATCTCTATAAGTAATTAGTTTAATAAATGCTTCTAGTCTTATAGGAATATAAATAAGTGATATTTTTAAGGGGCGCCCTTATTACTTACTAGTAATAACCTATACTAGTCTATCCCTATTAGAAATAGCTAGTTTAATAGGAAAATTAAAATAATTAAGTAATAAACAATACATATACTAGGTACTAATAGTATTACTATAGCTAGCTTATTACTTATTAATAGAAGTATAAATAGTATTAAATAACCTTACTAATATAACTCTTCTAAGATTATTTAGATTATTAGGTTCTTTAGGAATATAGTTAAGTTATAATTTTTTAAAACCTTAGATATTAGTAGTATTATTATAGTGTTATTATAACTAACTATTAGTTACACTAAGTGACGTTTTTATAGAGCCTATAGCACTAATAATATTACTATAGTGTTTCTATTACTTAGTATTTATAAATTTAGATAAAAAGGTAAGAAGTTATATAGTTATTACTTTCTCTTTCCTTACCTTACTTATAAAATCTAGTCTTCTTAAAAGTAAGTTAGTAGGATTTAATTTCCTTATATAATATATAATCTTAAAATTAAAAGAATAAAGCTTATTAAGTATAGTTACTTACTTACTAGTAAGCTTAAGCTTTATAGTAAGGTACTTATAGTTTAAGTAATCTATAATAACTTTAATTATATAAGCTAAATAAGCAAGATAGTGTCTTTATATATAAAAAGCCTCTTAGATAGCTAATAATTTACTATTAGGTATTAAATATTGTAATTTAGTATTAGTGATTTTCCTTAATATAAATATAACTAGGTGCTAGTAACCTAGCACTAATATTATAAGTATAGCCCTAATCGCATATCTAGATATATTTGTCTTCACTCTAAGATATATAAGTAAGCAAAAATACACTAGAATTAGCGCTTTCTAAAATCTTTATTAAAGTTCTTTAAACACTACTAACTTATAGGGTTCTAGTTTAAATATCACTAGTTAATTCCCTTTAAGGTAATTTATTAATAAAATAATAACTTTACTATACTATTTAATAAAATAGTAGTAAAATCTAGTAAAACTAAGAAATAACTAAATATTAAAAATACTACATAGTATTAGCTAGGTTATAATTACTTTAACTCTTACTAGGTCTATTATAATATCTTTCTTTAATATCTTAAAGCCTAAAAATTTAACTTCCTTAACTAAAAATTAACACTTCTTAAGGTTAATAAAAAGGCTTATCTCTTTAAACTTATATAAAACTTATTTAATATACTTTATATACTCTTTAACCTTCTTACTATATATTAGCATATTATCTAGATAAATAATATAAGTCTTATTAATAAGTCCTTTAAGAGTATTATTAATATACTCCTAAAAAGTTACTAGTATATTAACTAGTCTAAATAGTATTACTAGATATTTAAAGTAGCTATATTAATAATAAAATGCTATTTTCCACTTATTACCTAAGTAAATATATAGCTAGTAGTATATATCTTTTAAATCTAGGACTATAAAAATAACTATACTTACTAATTAATTAAGAATTTTAGTAATAAGGGGTAAAGAGGCCTTATTCTTAATTATAATCTTATTTAGGCCCCTATAATTTATATAAAGCCTTAATTTCCCTCCTTTCTTTAGGATAAATAAAATTAGGGCTTTAGCTAGGCTAACTAATCTTCTAATTTACCCTTTAAGCTATATACTTATAAGGTACTCTTTAAGGACCTCTAGCTCCCTCTTAGCTAAATTATATATAAGCCCCTAAGGTAGTGTTTTCCTTTCTTTTAACTTAATAGTATAAGTATAATCTCCTAGTTTAGGAAGCTTACTTACTAACTCTTTAGAAAAAATATCTATAAACTCCCTATATTCTTCTAGGATTATTAATATAAGGCGTTTAGTGCTCTTATCTTAATTTAATATAGCTTCCTTATTACTTATATTTTCTAGAATTAGTATAACTATAATACCTTTACTTTTTTACTATAAATAAGCATACTCTAGGATTTATATAGTTACTTTACTATTTATTTATATATCTATTATTACTAAGTCCTTTAATTAGCCTTTTCCTTTTCCTTTTTAATTTTTACTTTCTAGAATACTTAGCCTAATCTTTATTACTCCTAATAATAAAGTAATTACTACTATTTTTTTCTCCTTATATACTTATTACTTACTATAAGTAAAGGAGAGATATTCTATTATTACTAGATATCTTTAGTATTTATACTCCTAATATATAATTATAGGTAAATACTCTTTAATCTAGTCTATACCTAGAATTATCCCTTTACCTATATTAGTAATAAAGTAGCTAACTTAGTAAACCTTTATAAATCCTATACTATCTTTTATCTTTATTAATTTTTTTAAGATTTCTTAATATTAAATTACTTTTTTACTTATACTCTTTAGTATTTTATTTAATTAAATTATATTCTCCTAATCCTTTTTTAATAATAATTTTAGATAAATTATTAAAGACTATATACTTATATTAAATAGCGCTTATATAGCTAACTACTAGTTATCTTATTATAGAGATACTTATATTTTTATTTTATTATTTATAGGGTACTCTATAGTAAGATTATATTCCTAGGTTTATGCTAATTAAACTAGTATTATATTAGGAGATATAGCTTTATTATTACTCTTACTATACTTCTTGGTTATATACCTAGTACTCTTATAAGTAAAATAATCTAGTGCCTAATAAGCTAGTAATATATACCTAGGCTTTCTATATTTATAGTATACTAGGGATAATTTTTTCCCTTAATCTTTACTTTATTACTATGCCTTATTTATAGGTAATATAAAATAAGAGTATTACCTTTTTCTTTTAGAGTCTTAACTTTTTTTATTACTTTAGCCTAAGCCTATTATAACCTTTACTTTCTTACCCTAGCCTTATAGTTAGCTTTATATTATTAAAATCTCTTAACTAATTATTTACTTTCTTATAGTGTTATTTAAGCTATTTAAAAAGATTATAATTCTTAGATATATAGGGATTTCTTTAGGTAACTTAGCTTTTACCTTATCCTAGGCTTATATAAAGGATTAAAATAATTAGTTATTCTTTTGCCTAAGATTTAGTAATAACCTTATTACTAAATCTTATACTTATATCTATTATTTTAGTTTTTAGCTATTCTAGAAAATTTACCTAGGTAATTAATAAATAATTTATATGCCTATCTATAGCTATATAACGCATTTACTATTGCTTTACATTACTAGCTAGGTAACTGCCTATATACGCTACCTTAGTTATATTATCCTTAAAGGTATAGGAGTCTAATTTAAATAATATATCTAAGTTTACTAAGAAATTCTATAGGCTTTTATATATTTCCCCTTTATATATAGGCATTTTTATCTATGTTTTAATAAGACTACCTTACTATATAATTACTACTAAGTTACTATAAATTATAGGTAAAATTATAGCTAATGTTTAAGGGGTAATTATAAGTCTAGATTAAGGGGTAATTATAGGTCTAGTTTAAGGTTTAGCTAATCCTAGATTTGCCTTAAGCTCTCTAATTTATGCCTTTATTTATAAGACCTCTTATCTCCTCTAAAGGCAATATAGCTTAGCTTATATAACCTTATAGCATTATTATAATACCCTTTTTTCTTTAGTTATATTATCTATACCTTTACCTAAATTAGGATTAAGTGGCGTTTATTATACCTTATTATTATCTATAGTTCTAGATTATAGGGGTTTTTTAACTCCCTAATTATCTATAGCTTTATTATTATAGGGTACTAGTGTGTTTCTTATAGATCTTTAGAGCATTAGCTATATAATAATCTAGCTAATAGTTTATATCCTTAAAAAGGTTAAGAGAGATTAATTTATTATAGCTTATACTAAAAGGTTATAATAAAGTAATAGCTAAGACTATTATAGTTACTACTAGATAAATACTAGCTAGGGGTAGGTACGTAAAGGTTTTAATCTCTAACCTAGCACTAATAATATGCGTAGTCTTTAATAAATACCTTACTCTATAAGCATATAGCTATCTTATAGCTAGCTAGCCTCTTTATTATTTACATAGCCTAAAGGTTCTCTAAAGACTTACTTTAATGAACATCCTATCTTTGGCCTCTGCGCTCCTAACATCTAGCTAGATTAAAAAGATCTTCTTCCTCTCATATACCCACTAACTATATTGGTGGATCCGGACCACTAGAGAAGTCTTAGGAGCTACTTTTGATTTTCCGTAAAATTCATTTATATGTAAAATCCAAAAAATCAACTCACCATCATACAACTAGCAACCCATATACACTAATTTTTAGTCTAAAAATATTCCTACATTAAATAAAAGCCCTATCTTCTAGCTTTAATTTGCTATATATAAGACTTTTGTATAACCTCTAGTTAAAGAGAAAATCGCTGTCAAAGATAGCTATAGGGTAACCTGCTTACGTCACCATAGCTTACCTAATTACTAGTGGCGCTGCGGTTATAGCTACGCTTGCAGCTATAACGCAATTAAATAATTCATAATTAATTTAAATTAGTTATTTACACGGTTAGTTATAGCTATTAATAGCTATAACGTAGCTATTAATAGCTACCTTCGCGACCGTTAACAGCTATAGTGTAGCTATTAGGCTTGTAATGTAAGCTAGTAATAAAAAGGTCCTTTAACTAGAAAGGGCTAAAAATATGTCTTATTTTTAACACCCCCTTTACAAAAGAATTACATTAAAAGCAATTAAAAGCGTATAAGGAGACTATAGGGTAAATAATAACTTTTAGATAAAAATAAATAAAAGGGAAAAACAGGAAAAGATAAAAGACCCCCTTTTTAAATTCCTAGCTATTATTAAATATAGCTCCCTTTTTAGCGTTATTTTTGGTTCCCTATTAAAGGGATTTAGTTATTGGTTTTTTGGTGATTATTAAGCCCTAAGAGCTTAATAAAGGCCTAATAAAGAGGTCTAGATAGAGGCTTTATTAGACTATTTGCAAGCATTAACTTTATATCTAGATATTCTATCTTAGCTAAACCCTCTAAAACCTATTACCTAATATAGTTAAACTTTAGTAAGGTATGCTTTATATAGCTATATAAGGTAAGGTTATAGGCAGTGGTTATAGCGCCTTAATTATTATAATATATCTAGATAGGGGGAGAAATAGGGGTTTTTAGCTTCTTAAATAACCTCTAAAGCCACTATAGCTCCTAGAAGGTCTTGCAAATAGCGTTAGCTTTAGCTTCTAATGTTAATAGAGCTATTATACTAGCTTTCTTTAATTTCTAGCTAATAGGTCCGCTAGCTAGCTTAAATAGATATGCGTAGGTTAATTTAGAGGTCTTTTTATCCCTTATAAAATCACTATTATAATAACCTATTAGGCTTTTGCTAGCTATACCTTTAGGGTCTCCCCTATAGATTATAGTAAGGAATTTAGTCCCTAATAGGTACCTAAGCAGATTTTTAGCTACTTTTAGGTGCTTTATATAAGGCCTAGCTAGTGCTATAGATAGCCACTAAAGTGTAAAGGCTATGTCTAGCCTTATAAGTAATATTAGGTATATTATAGTCCCTATAATACACTAATAGAGCTTGATTTTGCTAGCTATTAATAGCTTAGTGATCTGCGTAGCTAAAACACCTAGCTAAAGAGGTATGCTAATAGGCTTACTATCTAGCATATTAAATTAATTTAAAGCCTCTAAGATATACTAAGATTAGTGAATTTTTAGTGTCCTTTTAGGTTTATCTTATATAATTTAAACCCCTAAGAAGAATTTAGTAAGCCCCCTATTTTCTATTAGATAGACTTTATAAAGTTCCTTTTTAAGTCTTTAGATATAAGGTAAATCCAGTCTAATTAGAAAATAATCATTTACGTATATAATAATAAAGGTTTTAGTGGAGGAATTATAGAATATAGCTAGGTTAGAAATTAGAGGGCTAAATCCTAGGGACTTTAGCACTGCTATTAGTGCTTATTACCACTCTCTTAAGCTTTGTTTTAGGCTATATAAAGACTTTTATAATAGAATTACTTAATCTTTAGAAGGTTTATAGCTAAAACTTTTAGCTAATTTAGCTAATTTAGGATTTGCTTTAAGGAATTTAATAAATCCGTCTAGAATAACTATATAAATCTATTATTATAGCTTACTATTAAGAAAAGCTCCTATAAAATTAACCTATTTAATTTCCTAGTTATTCTAAGCTACTAGAGCTAGTAAAATCCTCTAGCTAGGGGGAATGCTTATAGCTATAAAGGTCTCTAGATAATCTAGACCTTTGATTTATATAAATCCCTTAGTAATAAGTTAGGCCTTATATTTTAAAGGATTATTTTCTTTATCCTTTTTAAGCTTATAAATAAGCCTATTTTTTAGTACTTTTTAGCCCTTAGGTACTTAGTCTATCCCTATAAATTTAAAAGTACTAGCCTTTAGAAGCTATTTATATTCCTTATATATAGCTTCTATTTATTTATCCCTTTTAGGGCTAGATATAGCTTACTTCTAGGTCTTAGGTTTAGGGCTATTAGGGTTATTTTCCTTTAGCTTTTTCTATACCTTAAAGTAAATTTCTTTTATAAAATCTAGAGAAGAAGGAGAACTAATATTAATATCTATAGGGTTAATATTAGGGTTAAAGTTAGTAATTTTATTAAAATCCAGGTCTGGAGTCGAAATCTGATTTTCTAGTGAAGTTATAGGCCTAGCCTTCTCTAAAGCCTCTGGAATTAGTTCCTTAGGGGGTTATATAGGCCCTATAGGGTGTTTTTCTTAACCTATAGGAGGACCTCCTATATTATCTATAGGGTAATCCTTTAAACCTTAATTTAGATCTTGATTTTCTAAATTATTTTCCCCCTCTAAAGAGTTATCCCCTATAGAAAGCCTAGGTAATCCTTTAGAGATAGGACTTATAGGTTTTATTATCTTAATAAAGCTAGTCTTTATAACTAGCTTTTTAGAGGGGATATACACTAGATAGGTATTAGAACCTAGTGTAGCTAATAACCTTCTAGGGATAGTCCTAGCTACTAACTTCTAGGCTTTAGGTTGTTTTTCTAGAGGGATTAGAATCTTATAGTGAGATCCTATAGCTCTAATACTGCTAATATTAGTTATATAGGGCTAATTTAGCTCCCTAGCTAGCAGTTGTTTAAGGCTTTTATCCTTTGTGGTATTAGTAGTTATATTAACTAGGTTAATAACTATAAGTAATATAAAACACCATAGATATAAGGGTAATTTTACCTACTAGATAGTAGCCCTTAATTAATCTAGAATAGTACAAATTAAACGCTTTGCTAATCCATTTTGCTTATAGATATAGGGACTAGAAGTTATAAATTTAATCCCTTTAGAATTTAACTAGGTTTAATAACTAGAATTAATTTCTTAGCCCCTATTAAAGTGAAGGTGCCTAGGATATTAACCTAGTTAATTTTTAAGCCCTCTAAAGAAGCCCTTAATAGCCCTATAAATAGTTAGGCCTTCCTTATTAGGTAATAAGAACACCCACTTATATCTAGTTTTTTGATTAACTAGAAATAAGCAAATTAACTATTTATTATATGGTATAAGGCTAATTTTTAGCGTATCCCCCTCTATTTAATCTAGAGCTCTAGGGGGTTAGGGATAGCTAATTTCCTAGGTCTTCTAACTGCCTTAGATTAATTATAAGCTATATATTTAAAATCCTTATCCTTAATTTTAGAAAAATTAGGGATTTCTTTAGTTATAAGGCTTATTTTCTTTAGTAAAGGAAGCCTTAGGTGCCCTAATTATATATGCTATAGGCTAGCTAGTTTTAGTAACTTTTAATATTAAAGATCTTTAGGGCCTGAATTAGGGTCTAGATTTAGGTCTAGATTAGAGCTCTCTTTATTAGTCCCCTGCTAGGCCCCTTAAGAACTATAGGCCTCTTAGGGAGGTATTAGGGACCTTTTTCCTTTACTAAGGCCCTCTAACACCCCTAAATCTATATCTTTAGATTTATAAGGGACCTAACCTAGGGCTATAGGTATTAGAGAAGGGACTAAATCCCCTAAATTATCCCGTACAATTTCTTTAATATTATTATTATTATTGTTAATTTTAGCGATTTTGTCTAAATTAGAAGCCTAATCTGGCTTTTTAGAGGGAATTTAAACCTCTATAGGGTAGCTAATTAGATAGCTATGACCCCTAAAGCTAGCATAGGTAAAAGGTTAGATGTAATGAGATTCCTTGTTATAAGGCCCTTTATATAACCTAGGTGTAAATTAGTTTTTAACGTGGAAGAAAAAACCATGTTTTTTTATATCTAGGGCAGTAATATAAGACCTATCTTTAAGATAAAGATAGTTTTTTATAAAGTAACCGCTAGATATATAGTAAATAAGGCTACTAACTATATTAACATTAAGCTAAGGAAAATATAGAGCGTCCTTTAGCACTAAGGTCCTATATTTATTAGGTTTCTTTTAATATAAGACCTTAAAAATAGCACTACCATAACCCTTTGGATAAATAAGGCTACTACTAGTTATAATAGGGTTAGATTCCCCTTTCTTATAAGGGGTATAATCCCTAAAGACCTCCCTAGAATTAACTATATATACAGTTAAACCTGTATTATATAATAGGGCCTTTTTTATATCTTTACTATAATAATTAAAACCATTTAAGGAATTAATTTCTTGTTTTTTATTATCCAAATCACTAGAGCTAGAATTAAAGCTACTATTGCTAGAGCTCTTATAACTAGTCTTGTAATTGCTAGGTTTCTTGTACGGATTAAGGGCTCCGTTAGAAAGGTTATAATTTCCTAGCATAAAAGAACCCTCTATAAGCTCTTTATTATCCTTTTTATCTGATTTTAACCCTTTTACTTCTTTTTCTTCTTATTAGAATTAGAAGAGCCCTTATTTTCTTTAGAGCTTTCTTTCTTTTTCTTCTAACCTTTAGGGGCCTTTTCCTTATCTTTAGCACCCTTTTCTAGGTCTTTAGCCCTATAATTTAGGGCTTTAGATACTATAGATAATTTATCCCTTTGTTTAGCTAGAAGGTCTGCTATTAGAAACTGAAGATTTAGGGCATCTAGGGGAGCCCCTATACCCTTATTTATACGCATGCTAAATTATTGCCTCTTAGCTTACTAAGGGAAGGTTAATTTTAGGGATTGAAGATATTAATTAACCTAATCTATAGGATTAATTAAGACTCCTAAAATTAATAATCTAGCTAGTAGATTATTAAAGACTGTATTAAAGGCTTCTAAAGTCCCCTTAAAACCATGAAAATTCAGGTTATAAAATTCAGAATATAGGGACCTCCTCTAGATTTTAACGCTATATAAATATTACCTAATAAGTAAATTATAGGCTTCTTTAGGTGATTTTTGCTAAGTTATAGTGGCTTAGGGGCCTTTTGTATAGCTATTCCTTAGTAACATAAGAATAATAGCTTGGTTAGCATCCCCTAGCACTCTAGAAATATTTAGATTATCTAGAAAATTAGGCATGCTTAAAGCTCTAAATTAGATAGCTAGGGCTTGTTTCTATTAATTAAAATTTTTAGCTCCTTTAAGCTTAGCAGTCTTAGGGAAGCTATAAACCCTCTTATTAAATTCCTTAATAATTAAATTATTAAAGGCAGCTTATACAAAGCTAGATTCAGGTGCCTTATCTTAAATAGGCTGCTAAACTTGCTACTAACTAGTGGGCTTAGTAGCTTCCACACCCTCTATGCCTCTATTATTAACAGCTATAGTTAGAGCCTCTAGCTTCTGTAATAATAGATTGATAGCATCTTGTTGCTTAATAACCTGCTCTTTTAGCTAATTATTTAGAACCTCTTACGCACTAAGATTAGGGGTAGAAGGCCCCTGATCTTATTAATTAGTATTTATCTTCTAATTTTATAGAAGGGAAGTCTTTTATTTATACTAAAATTCCTTTTTATAGAAAGGAAAAGCTTCTATTTACGCTAAATTTCCTTTTTTTATAGAAGGGAAAAGCTTTTATTCTCACTAAACTTCCTTTTTATAGAAGGGAATGCTTCTATATTACTTATGCACTTCCTGTTTTATAGAAGGGAAGTCTTTTATAACTATAATGATTCCTTTTTTATAGAAGGGAATAGCTTCTATCTCGCAGGTCCTTCCTATTTTATAAAAGGGAAGTCTTCTATAACTATACGTAAAGTGCACTAGAAAGAATTTTATAGTAATAGGCTAGGCTTATAACCTATTAAAATGTAGGGAGCTAGTTGCTAGCTAGCAACAGCTATATAAGTGTAGCTCTATAGTTAGGGACTAGTAAAACCACCACATTGAATATTTATTTAACGTAATATAACGGAAGGTTTTAGCAGTTATTAACTAATAGAATTTAATCTAGATAACTTTTATAATATCTTATATACTAATAGAATTGATTTTAGTGATATTATATAGGCAATACGGCTGTTAGATTAAGAGGCCTAGCTATCTAGCTAGATTAAAAAGATCTTCTTCCTCTTAAATACTCACTAACTATATTGGTAGATCTAGACCACTAGAGAGGTCTTAAGAGCTACTTTTGATTTTCCGCAAAATTCATTTATATATAAAATCTAAAAAATTAACTTACTACTATACAAACTAGCAACCTATATGCACTAATTTTTAGTCTAAAAAATATTCCTATATTAAATGAAAGCCCTATCTTCTAGCTTTAATTTGCTATATATAAGACTTTTGTATAACCTCTAGTTAAAGAGAAAATCGCTGTTAAAGATAGCTATAGGGTAACTCGCGTATAGGGTAACCTGCTTACGTTTCCCTAGCTTACCTAATTACTAGTGGTGCTGCAGTTATAGCTACGCTTGTAGCTACAACGCAATTGAATAATTCACAATTGATTTAGATTAGTTATTCACACGGTTAGTCGCAGCTATTAATAGCTACCTTCGCGACCGTTAACAGCTATAGTGTAGCTATTAGGCTTGCAATGTAAGCTAGTAATAAAAAGGTTCTTTAACTAGAAAGGGCTAAAAATAGGTCTTATTTTTAACACCTCTTAATCTAATAGCCGCATTGCCTATATAACGTCACTAAAATTAATTCTATTAGTATATAAGATATTGTAAAAGTCATCTAGATTAAATTCTATTAGTTAATAACTGCCATAACCTTCCGTTGCGTTGCGTTAAATAAATATTTAACGTGGTGGTTCTACTAGTCCCTGACCGTAGGGCTGCACCTGTATAGCTGTTGCTAGCCGGCAACTAGCTCCTTACATTTCAATAATAGTATATAAAGGCTAATAAGTAAAGCCTTTAGGGTATTAGGGAATATAATCTAGGCCTAGAGGCCTTTCCTTATAAGATAACTCTTTCCTATAAAGAGGCTAGGGAAAATAAGCTATTAGTAAAGGGTAGTAAGGTAAAAAAAGAAAAGAAAGAGATATTAGTAAAGAGAAAGTAAAGGAAGCTAAGAAAGACCCTTATAGTCTAATTTTATATCAATAAGGTTATAAAGAAGCTTAAAGAGACTTATAATACTAAAGTAGCCCTTATCAGAGCTTTGCATGTAGTGTAGTAAATGTAGTATTTTGGCTTTCGTTGTAGTATGTAGTGTAGTAGATTTTAGTGTAGTGTAGTATGTAATGTAGTGTAGTAAATACTACACTACACTACAAATACTATAAATGTAGTATTAGTAGAAAAAAAAGTGGGGTATTATATAGTTTTAAAATATTCCTTAGATGTTTCTTAATTAAGTTAATATTAGATGTTTTTTTATTATAATTTAGTTATTTAGTTATAAATTCTTCAAGTTTAAGGGTATTTAGATTATTAAGCTAATTATAGATATATAGAAGCTAAATATAGTATATGTTAGTTTGTATTTATAGCCTGTTTTTTTCCCTTTATTATAGAGGTTATTTTATCTTAATATCTTTTTCTTTAGATTTACTATGTATTTTAGTATGCTTTTTTTACTTAAAATATAGGAATTACCCTAAAGAAATTATTTTTTATTATATATAAATAAGACTAAAACTCTAATAATATTATATATATATATAACTATCTTATTAATAAGAGAATATTAAAATTTAACTAATAAAGAAGTTCCTAGTAATATAGCTATTTTATTAGAGTTATAATAATTATATTAACTTTCAGGGTTTTTTTAGTAAAAGAAATAGTAAAAGTACTTAGTAAAGTTACTTAAAAAGAACTTAAATATTTAATAATAGATTTAATAAATATATATAATAAACTTTTCTTAGTATTAAAGTTATTAAAAAATAAGCTTTAAAAGTAAGTTAAATAATATATATTATCTTTAGTTTTATTACTTAGTAATATAGTTTTTTCTAAAAATAGGTTTAAAAGTGGGTCCTTATAACTATTAGTAACTTCTTTATAGCTTTCTTACTTAAATATATAATTTTTACATTAAAAGAGAAATTTATTTAAAAGTGGGCCCAAAAGTGGGTCCTTATAACTATAAGTAACTTCTTTATAGCTTTCTTACTTAAATATATAATTTTTACTTAAAAAGAGAGATTTATATAAAAGTAAGTCTATAAGTAGGTCCTTATAACTATAAGTAACTTCTTTATAGCTTTCTTACTTAAATACATGATTTTTTACTTAAAAAGAGAAATTTATATAAAAGTAGGTCTATAAGTGGGTCCCTATACTTATAGGTAACTTCTTTATAGCTTTCTTGCTTAAATATAAGATTTTTACTTAAAAAGAGAAATTTTTATAAAAGTAAGTCTATAAGTGAGTCTTTATAACTATAGGTAACTTCTTTTTAAAATAGTTTAGACTATATCTTTATCTTTATTAAGAGCTTACCCTAACAATAGCTTTCTTACTTAATATATAATTTTTACTTAAAAGAGAGGGATTTTTATAAAAGTGGGTTTATAAGTAAGTTATTATAACTATAAGTTATTTCTTTATAGCTTTCTTACTTATATATATGATTTTCACTTAAAGGAGATACTTATTAATACTAATAGCTAATAAATTTATAAGCTATTCTAAGCTATTCTAAGCTATTCTAAGCTATTCTAAGCTATTCTAAGCTATTATAAGCTATTTACTACAAATACTACAAAATACTACATATAGTGTAATGTAGTAAAAAAATTTCCTTATAGTGTAGTATATAGTGTAGTGTAGTGTAGTGTAATGTGTAGTATACTACACTACACTACAAATACTACACAATGTAGTGTAGTGTAGTGCAAAGCTCTGGCCCTTATAGGAAGCTATAAAGTTAAAGAACTTATAGCGTATCTTAAGGTAATAAAAGCTATCCTTATAGAAAGCTATAAAGCTAATTACCTTAAGGTAGTAAAAGTAAAGGTAATTAAGGCCTAGGCTTATAATCCTAATAAAGCTATTAAACCTATAGATTCCCTTATATTTATTAATAAAGACTAAGAGAAAGTATTATTTAAAGAGATTATCGCTAGAGAAGTGCTAAATATAGTATTCCTTATAGTAAAAGAAAAGGCTAACTAAAAGCTTACCCTTTAACTTTACTAAGAGAGAAAGATTATAACCCTAGAAACCCCCTTTAAATAATCTAACTAAGCTAAGATTAATACCCTATAAGCTTATAATATATTTAGATTTATAATATTTAATCTTACTAAGTATAAAGGCTATAGGATCTTTAATTCTTATATAGTTTAAGAGATTAAAGGAAAAGGGACTAAATTACTATATAAGAAGTTATACCTTATTATATAAGGGTATAATAATAGAGAAAAAGAGGCTATCTTAACCTAATTACTAATAATATAGTAATTAAGCTAATAGATTATTATAGCTCTTACTTTATTATTAAGGTAAAATAGAATTTACCTTTAGTTATAAGATATTATATAAGCCTATGTTTAATCCTATATAACTTCAAATAGGCTAATTATTATAAGGTTACCTAAGTAAATTATATACCTCTTTCTAGAAGGTATAGTAATAAAGGTAATTAAACCTTTTTATAGAATTATAGAGGCTAGAACTTACTAGTAAGTAATGTATTTTTATTACTATAAGGATAACCTTAAGATAATAACCTTAATATATAATTGTGACTTCCTCCGGACCCTCGGATGATAGTTAGTCTAGCCGTGGCTAAAGTGTGGGTTTACCAAAGGGATGCACGCAATGCGATTAGCTGCATTGCGGGCAACCCTATACCGCTCGCAGTGGCTTCGCATTACTACCTTACTTTTCCCCCTTTTTGCTTACCTTCTCTCCTAGCTAGATTCCTCTCCTTCTCTCTTTTCTTAGCTATTATTATTAACTTTATTACTATTATTAAATTTAACCCTTTACACTAGTGTAATATTCCTTAGTGTAACTAATACTAATTAGTAGTTAAATATAACTATAAATAAGCTAGGTATTATAAGAAGAGATATTTCTATAGATAATATAGCCCCTTACCTCTTAAGCTAACCTAGATAAGCTATTTAGGTAAAGAGGCATAACTATAAAGTATACTAAAGGAAGATAGACTAGAATCCTAGTTATAAGCTTATTAGACTTCTAAGGGATTAATCTATTAACTCTTAGGCCTTTAGGATATTTAGTTAATTATTAATCTTATTATCTATTATAAGAAAACTAACTAAATAACTAAATCTATTACTATAAGGCATTTTATTTAAACCTAATGTTAAAAATAACCCTTAGCTAAGCTAGCTAACCTATATAACCTCTCTTTACACTCTTTTATAAACCCTTTTCTCTTTTCTTTATAGCTTTTTACGCCTTAGTACTTTAGGTATTAAGTTACTTCTATGTCTATACTATCTTTATAGCTTATTTTTCCCTCTTTTACTATTTTTCCTTCTTTTACTATTTTTCCTTCTTTTACTATTTTTCTATTATCTTTATTATTTTTCTATTATCTTTATTATTTCCCTTTGTTTATCCTATTAATCTTACTAATCCTATTTATTTTATTTTGTTTATCCTATTTATTCTGCCCTATTTATCCTGTTTATTTTATTTATCCTATTTACCCTGTTTTTCCTGTTTTTCCTATTTTGCCTATCCTTTAGATTTACCTAGTTTATCCCTCTTAATAAGCGTAGAAATTACCTTATTATTATATTACTAGTTAGTTTATTCTAATTATTTAAGAAGACTAAACCCTTCTTTAAAAGGGAATAGAATTAAATATTAGACTATTAATAAGATAAACTCCTTACCTTACTTCCCCTAATACTAAGGTACCTTTTAAGCTATTAGTAATAGCTTCTAAAAGACTAGAAAAAAATAGTTTACTAAGGTAACTATAGCTATATTTATTTATGCTTATAAAGGACTAGGAAAAGCTTACTTAACTAGACCTAGAGATTACTATATAGCCTAAACTTAATAATTAGATTATAAGGTTTATTTATACTAGTAAGTATTAGAATTAGTAAGGAGAAAACCTCTAGAAAAACTTTAAAGAAGATTTTAAAGGTTAGACTAAAGATATATTTAGAAGAGCTACTAATAAGCTTATAAGAGAGCTATAAAACTCTCTATAAGATAATAATATTTACATTAGCTAAGGAGTAAGTCTTCCTATCCTAATAGCTCTTAAATACGTGCTTTAAGAGGTAATAATAACTCTATAGCTAAGAGATAGGTTATAATCCCCTAAACTACCTTATATATAACCCCTATAATTTACTACCCTAAAGGCCTTCCTTAATATTCCTTACCCTTAAGGGGAATAATTACTATATTCCCTATAAGAACCCCTATAATAATCTTAGTTATATTAGGAATTTAACTCTTAATAGCTTACTTTCCTTTCTTAATCCTTTCCTTTAGATAAATAAATTATAAAGAAAATATCTAAGCTTATAAAGATATATAAGAATAGTAATTACTATAGTAAAAAGCTATATAACTTTCTCTTACTAAAGCTTACGCTCTTTAAGAGTAAGTATAACTAAATTAACCTCCTTAAGTTATATTTTAGTAAGGTATTTCCTATTATATTAATAGGAGATACTAAATAGCACTTTCTTAACTACCTTACTAGTAAGAACCTCTCTTATAAAGAGATAATTATAAATATTTATTAATACTTTAAAATAAGAAGTAACTAATAGTTTTATTACTATAAGTAAAGTAATATTACCCTTAAGAATATTATTACTTAAAACCCTAAAAAGAGTAAGCTTAAGTGCCTTAAGATCAGAGTATTGCACTACAATTGATTTGTAGTGTATTTTTTATTTAACAAATAATATATATCTAATCTTAGAAAATATGTAGAGATATAAAACTTCTTTTTTTAGATAGATAACTAAAAAACTACAATGTAGTTATATATAAAAGTGGGTCTAAAAGTGGACCCCTCGCCTATAAATTAGAAAAACTACATTTTACTACATTTTAGCACTAGAAATACACTACAAATGTAGTTTTTCTAATTTACAGGCGAGGGGCCCACTTTTAGACCCACTTTTATATATAGTATTTTTCTTAGGATTTATCTCTATAGGATTACGTAATTTATAGGATAATCTATTTAATTACAAGCTAGCTATAAAATTAAATGTAAAAACTACAAAACACACTACACTAACTACAAACAATACTCTGCTTAAGATTTTATTAATTACCTTAAAGAAAGTCTATAAAGGGCTATACCCCTTTAATATAGTAAATATAAAGCTCTATAAGTAAACCTTAAATATAGTCTCTAGTATCCCTAAATATTAGGTAGTAAAGTATATATATATACTAGGCTTTAAGAACCTTACTAGTAATCTCTATAAGTTAATTATAATTACAAAGAGTAATATAAGGAGTAACTAATACTACTAGTATTAAGATAAAAACCTATTAGAGGTAATATTTATAAATTACTAATATAGCTAATAGAATTAGAGAGACTAGGGAAGAGAAGGTTATTATAGTAACTTTAGATAACCTAAGTAATACTTTATCTATAGTAAGAGTAGCTACTAGTTATTAAACTATACTAATACTAAATATTAGAAAGAGAAAGAGAGGTAGTAAGCTAGTAAAAACTATTACTTACCCCTTATAGAGAAGAAGTTCTAAGTATTTCTTACTTTATTTAAAAGTAATAATAACCTTAAGGAAGAGGAGGTAAAAGACTAGGAGACCTAGCTTAAGGCCTTTACTTAGGCCTAAGATAATAATAATAATAATATTAAGAAGAAGCTATTATTAAAGGCATACCTTAGCATTATATAATTCTTTTACTTAGGATTATAAATAATAGATAATGTTAATATTCTTATAATACTTAAGAATTAGGCTTTTTAGTATACCTTACTTAAGTAAAAGCTATACCTTAAAGAGGCTTCTAATAAGAATAATTTAATTTATTATATATCTAAAGGACACTATTTTAAAGAGGTCTTTAAAGGAATTATACTAGATATAGGAGCCTTAGGCTAATTAACTACTAGTCTAGCATAGGCTAGAGCCTTACTAAGATTAATGCTATTATTAATAATTAAACCTTATAACCTAGAAGTTATTAGATTTAGTGCTAGATTAGTAATAACACGTGGCGTTATCTATATGCCTATAAAGCTTAGCTAAATTAATTTTTATATTCTTAATATTACTATACCTTTTCTCTTTTCCCTTACTAATATAAATAAAATAAAGATTAAGATTAATAACCTTACTAATATACTAATTTAAAATAATAAGACTATACCTATTATACACAAATAGGGCTACCCTTAGTGGCTTCTAAAGGCAAGAGAAACTACTGCTTTTTACCTATTAAAAGGAGAGATTTATTAGCTTTACTAAAGATTTAGTTATTCTTTAATTTAGTAGCTTATAAAGATCCTTTAATAAGCTAGTTATAATATTAAACGCTATATAATTAAGAAGCTTACTAAAGTCTATTACTATTATTAAATAAATAAAAAGGCCCTTAGCTAGTTTAGGTTCTCCCTTAAAGATAACTATAACTTTAACTATAAGATTATTATTAATATTATATAAATTAATAGGTAGCTAGTTCTTTATGTTATTAATTTAGTAACCTTATTTTAAGTAGCTTAATTCCTTAACCCTAAGAAGTAAAAAGCTTATAATATTTAGGATATAATTAGAGAGTGCTAGATTAATATATATCTAGGCCCTCTAGACTAGATTATTTATAATACTAGTAATAACTTTACTTTAGCTAAATTTAGGTATTATACTTACCTAATATTAATTAAGATTAATAAGATACTTATTAAAGCCTATAATAGTATTAGAAAGGTTAAAAGATATTATAGACCTCTTTACTAGGCTTATAATATTATCACGGATTTAATTAGTAAAGAGATTACTTCTAAGTAATAACTTTAAATAGCTATTAAAGCTATTAATAACTTAGTAAGCCCTAATAGCCTTATACTTATATTACTAGTCTTTAAAGCTTACTTATAAATAATAAATAAGTTACTACTAAGTATCTCTATTATTTAATAGGCTAAAGTAATTTAGAAGGTAACTAATAAAGTTTATTATTACCTAGCTAAGAGGTAAGTTTATAAGGCCCTTAGTGCTTAGAATAGCCTTAATATATTACTAATATATTAGCTATTACTATAGGCTAATATATATATATAAAGAGAAAAAGGCAAATAGTATAGCCCTTATAAGCTATTAGCTACTAATAAGAAGACTTATATAGTTAAGATACCTTATAGCCTAGCTAAGTTTTACTTTATAGTAATAAAGCTATACTATAAGAACTTATAGTATATAAGGGCTAATAAGTAAAGCTTTTAGGGTATTAAAGAGTATAACCTAAGCCTAGAGGCCTCTCCTTATAAGATAGCCCTTTCTTATAAGGGGGCTAGGGGAGATAAGCTACTAGTAAAGAATAGTAAGGTAAAGAAAAAAGAAAAAGAAATACTAATAAAAAGGAAGTAAGGAAGGCTAAGGAAAAGCCTTATAGTTTAATTTTATATTAATAAGGGTATAAAAGGGCTTATAAAGGCTATTAAAGCTAAAGGTAATTCTATAGGAAGCTATAGAGTTAAAAAACTTATAGCTTACCTTAAGGTAGTAAAAGCTACCCTTATAGGAAGCTATAAAGCTAATTACCTTAAGGTAGTAAAAGTAAAGGTAATTAAGGCCTAGGCTTATAATCCTAATAAAGCTATTAGACCTATATATCCCCTTATCTTTATTAATAAAGACTAAGAGAAAGCATTATTTAAAGAGATTATAGCTAGAGAAATGCTAAATATAGTATTCCTTATAGTAAAAGAAAAGGCTAACTAGAAGCTTACTCTTTAACTTTACTAAGAAGGAAAGATTATAACCTTAGGAAGTCTCTTTAAATAATTTAACTAAGCTAAGATTAATGCCTTATAAGCTTATAATATATTTAGGTTTATAATATTTAATCTAGTAAAGTATAAAGGCTATAGGATCTTTAATTCTTATATAGTTTAAGAGATTAAGGGTAAAGGGACTAAATTACTATATAAGAAATCACGCCTTATTATATAAGGGCATAATAATAAGGGAAAAGAAGCTATCTTAACCTAATTACTAATAATATAGCGATTAAGCTAATGGATTATTATAGCCCTTACCTTATTATTAAGGTAAAGAGAAATCTATCTTTAGCTATAAGATATTATATAAGCTTATATTTAATCCTATATAACCCTAAATAAGCTAATTATTATAAGGTTACCTAAGTAAATTATATACCTCTTTTTAGAAGGTATAGTAATAGAGGTAATTAAACCTCTTTATAAAATTATAAAGGCTAGAACTTACTAGTAAGTAATGTACTTTTATTACCATAGGGATAACCTTAAGATAATAACCTTAATATATAATCCTTACTTACTAATTATAGCCTTAAATAATAAGAATCTCTTTAAAATTATAGGAATGTAAATAGATAACACACTAGGCCTTAGTAATAATAACTTCTTTAAGAAAGAAAAAAGAGAGCTCTAGAAGGTAAAGTTTATAGCTAAAGAAAAATAATACCTAATAACTATAAATCCCCTTATCTTTAATAGCTATATCCTAACCTAGAATGCTAATAATTTGCTAACCTTAACCTAAAAAGGCTAAAGTTAGAAGATTAAGGAAATTAACCTATAATTACTAATAGTAAAGTAGGATTATATAGAGCAAAGAGCCTAAGGGAGTTATATTATAATAGTCTATTAACTAAAAGTATCTTATAACCTATTAATTACTATATAACACTAATAACCCTTTACTAATAATATCTTATAACTTAATAAATACCTTAAGTAGTAAATTAAGTATTAGTAGTGGGGATTATAGTATATCCCCTTAACTCTTAAAGAGGTAAAGCTCTTTATATTTATAGATAAGTCTCTTGCTAATAATAAAGACCTAAGCTTATAGATTAGTTATATTATTATAATTAGTAATAAGATAATAAAAGAGAATAATACCTTTACTTTAAGAGGGAATATTATTATATATAGCTCTATAAAGAGTAAATATATAACCTATAGCGCACTTATATTTAAGCTATATAGCATGGTTTAAGGCGCTAATATTGTGTATGTAATATCTATAACCCTTTATGAAATTATAGACTAATTAAAGATACTTTAAATACTAATAACCCTTTATATAGACTCTTTCTTATTATATAAATACCTTATAAAGCTAGGTATAATAAAAGAGAAATAGCTTATAATTAATATTATAGCTCTCTAATAGTTATATAAAAGAAAAGAGATTTATAAAGTTAGGTGAATTAATAGTAGTAATAACCTAGCTAATGTAATAATAAAGGTATTACTAAATTTAGCCCTTTTAACCTTAATTAATTTAAATAAATTAATAATTTATATAAAAGGCTAGGTTAAGAAACTTATAAGGTTAGGTAAAGGGGAGGATTAATATAATAGGCATATAAGTATAGATTATAGTAACTAGGTTAATTAAAATAACTAAGGCTATAATAGCTAATTAAAGCTAAAGATTCCTATAAAGGGATTTACTAATATATACTTTTCTTTAATTTAATTTTTATTATATTTTTAGGCTCCTTTAGCCATAAAGAAAAAAGAGACTACTAGTGTAGCTTTCTCTAGACCCTTAGATAATAGTTAGTCTAGCTATAGCTAAAGTATAGGTTTACTAAAGGGATGTATATAATATAATTAGCTATATTATAGGCAACCCCATATCGCTTATAGTGGCTTCGCACTACTACCTTACTTTTCCCCCTTTTTGCTTACTTTCTCTCCTAGCTAGATTTCTCTCCTTCTCTCTCTTCTTAGCTATTATTATTAACTTCATTACTATTGTTAAATTTAACCCTTTGCACTAGTGCAACGTTCCTTGGTGTAACTAACAATAATCCTTACTTACTAATTATAGCCTTAAATAATAAGAATCTCTTTAGAATTATAGGAATATAAATAAATAACACGCTAGGTCTTAGTAATAATAACTTCTTTAAGAAAGAAAAAAAAGAGCTTTAAAAAGTAAAGTTTATAGCTAAAGAAAAATAATACTTAATAACTATAAATCCCCTTATCTTTAATAGCTATATTCTAACCTAAAATGCTAATAACTTACTAACCCTAACTTAAAAAGGCTAAAGTTAGAAAATTAAGGAAATTACCTTATAATTACTAATAGTAAAGTAGGATTATATAGAGTAAAAAGCTTAAGGGAGTTATATTATAATAGTCTATTAACTAGAAGTATCTTATAACTTATTAATTACTATATAATACTAAAAACCCTTTACTAATAATATCTTATAACTTAATAAATACCTTAAGTAGTAAATTAAGTATTAGTAATAGGGATTATAGTATATTCCCTTAACTCTTAAAGAGGTAAAGCTCTTTATATTTATAAATAAGTCTCTTACTAATAATAAAGACCTTAGCTTATAGATTAAATATATTATTATAATTAGTAATAAGGTAATAAAGGAGAATAATACCTTTACCTTAAAAGGGAATATTATTATATATAGCTCTATAAAGAGTAAGCATATAACCTATAGCGTACTTATATCTAAGCTATATAGTATGGTTTAAGGCGTTAATATTACGTATATAATATCTATAACCTTTTATTAGATTATAGACTAATTAAAGATACCTTAAATACTAATAATTCTTTATATAGACTCTTTCTTATTATATAAATACCTTATAAAGCTAGGTATAATAAAAGAGAAGTAGCTTATAATTAATATTATAGCCCTCTAATAGTTATATAAGAGAAAAGAGATTTATAAAGTTAGGTAAATTAATAGTAGTAATAACCTAGCTAATATAATAATAAAGGCATTACTAAATTTAGCCCTTTTAACCTTAATTAATTTAAATAATTTAATAATTTATATAAAAGGCTAGGTTAAGAAACTTATAAGGTTAGGTAAAGGGGAGGATTAATATAATAGGCATATAAGTATAGATTATAGTAACTAGGTTAATTAAAATAACTAAGGCTATAATAGCTAATTAAAGCTAAAGATTCCTATAAAGGGATTTACTAATATATACTTTTCTTTAATTTAATTTTTATTATATTTTTAGGCTTCTTTAGCTATAAAGAAAAAAGAGACTACTAGTATAGCTTTCTCTAGACCCTTAGATAATAGTTAGTCTAGCTATAGCTAAAGTATAAGTTTACTAAAGGGATATATATAATATAATTAGCTATATTATAGGTAACCCCACACTGCTTATAGTGGCTTTGCACTACTACCTTACTTTTCCCCCTTTTTACTTACCTTCTCTTCTAGCTAAATTCCTCTCCTTCTCTCTTTTCTTAGCTATTATTATTAAGTTTATTACTATTGTTAAATTTGACCCTTCGCACTAGTGTAATGTTCCTTGGTGTAACTAACAATTATTATTAACTAAATTTAGTAAGAATTACTTTAAAGAAAAGAAGTTTATCTTTATCTTTATATTATAAAGTATAGTAAAGAATATAAAGTATATTAGTGTAACTAAAGAGTATACTAATATAACTAGAGTATACTAAAATACTTAGTATACTCTTTTTTACTATATTAGTAGTAAAAATATAACTTTTTCCTTATAGCTTATTTCTTTTAGCTATTTAACTAGCCTTATGTCATGGTCTAGCCCTAAGGGCTAATCGCGGGTGCCTGCGCAACCATGTGGGTTTGACCCCAATTCCATTGCGCCATAGCCAAAAGAATACGCATTATACAAGTTATCATTTACTTGTACAATTGACACCTATATTGCTAGGTCTAGGCAAAGCCTAGATTATCACACCTTACTAACTTAGTATATTATAAATAAAGGCCTTTAAAGGTATAGTAATTACCTAGGGTATATACTATAAAAACACTAACTAAATATAAAAAAGCCCTAGTTTTAATATAATAGTAAGCCTAAAAATAATAAATTTTATATAACTACGCTAATTTTTAAACGACTGCGCCGACTTGGATCGCACCCTAAAGGTCACTTAAGGTCACCCCCTTTTGCCAGCTAGAAAAAATCGGTCGGTACGCAAGTGTAGCCTTATGGGCACCAAACAGATGTACACCCACAGCATCGCCTTGGCGCAAACCACAGACAAGACCATTCCCCCCCCCCCCTTCTCCTTAACAAACACAATTGCCACAGAACCACGGCAACTCCAAATAAAGCCACAACCAACGTCATCGAGCATTGAACAACATCAACGTCCCATCTCCAACACGATGCATCCCCTCACAACCAACGCCCTCGGGCCCCGCATCCTTCGGCCCAGCGTCCCCAAGAGCAAATGCGCCTCAGCCCTCCCCCGGCCTCACGCCCACGGCCATGCCAGCGCACCAGCACCATGGCGCCGCGCCTTCCAATCCACAACACCACGCCAGGTGAAGAACCAAGCATACAGTCCGTACGTGAAACCCTCCTTGAAAATAGAAAATAGAGAAGAAGAAAAAAAAAAAAAAAAAAAAAAAAAAAAAAAAAAACTTTTCCCCTAACATCAAGTAGTATTCGCAACCCCGACTCCTTCACAACCCACATCTCCCTCTCATCCTCCACTCGAACCCCCCTCCTCACCCTCTGGACCGCCTCCTGGTGTCCTACATGCCGACACGTCCTCCCCCTGATCCAATCCCTCGTCGAGTCTGGCATCGGCGAGCCAGAAGGCGGCGTGGCCTTTGCCCCCGTCGAGTTCGACAGCCCGGACATCATGTCCGGCTCGTCGTACTCGGAGAGCCTCGCCATGACGTACATGATTACTTCGATCCCCACGCTGCTGAGCTTTGATGCGGGCGAGGCGCAGACGGGCACCAAGGTCGTCGATGCGCGGAAACTGGCCGACAGGGAGTTCCTCGTCGACTGGATCCGGAATGAGGCGAGACGGCATGGTGGTCGGGGCGGGGGAGGCCGAGACGGACCTTCGTCGTCTGTGTTCGGGGGGTTGTTTGGCGGTGGGAAATCTTGACGTGAAGTAACGCAACCTGGCACGGGCACTGACACTGAGGATACGGGATGGCAAATTTAGATGGATTGAGGAGATTGATTATCAACAACAACACCTTGGAACATAATTCCGGGGCGCTCGGAAACTTCCGTCATCTTTCGCATACCCACTGGACTGTACCATTATTCATGAATATTTTCAATTCCAACGGCCGCCACGACAAAAACATTCTTCATTCATCCTGCTCATACACCTATCTCGAACTATCCAGCCACTGACGACCACTGTCGACCCCCGCCCCCCTCGTCTAGTCCGGTTATACCTTCGTAAGCCTGTTAGCCCTTGACCATGTATCGATCCAAAACGGATATTGAACTGCCAGTTCCTTGTCATGCTCTATCCTTTCATGTCATTATTGCACCTTGAACTCCGCTTCTGCATGATGTCTCCCTTTCTCAAAAGAGAATCAAACAATGAAAAAGTCAAAAAAAAAAAAAAAACCAATAATAAAAAATAAGGCTGAACACCCGCGACGTCTTGCTTTTGCAATCCCCTCACATTATGGTACAGTCACCATCTTGCTGCCTCTCGATGCGGCTGCGTGATATGCGTTCTCTTGGTCTTGCCGGCCCGCTCTTGCCCACGCGCTTTAGATCCTCCAAACGATCGCGAGCTTTGGGAAATTCCTGGGCTGTCACCAATCAAGTCAGCAAAGACCGATCCATCATCTTCAGGGCCTCCCAAGGCTCCATCCATACATATAAGGAACTCACCTGCAGCTCTCCAGTACCACCTCTTGGCGTCCTCCAAGTTGGCGGCCACGCCAATGCCCGTCTCCGTGAAATATCCCATTGCATATTCGGCCTTGGCTAACCCTGCAACAGCTGCTTTTCTGGCCCAGAGATACGCCTCCGTGTCGCTCTGGTTCAATACGTCTGGGCTCCCAGTGAGATACCAACCACTGAGCGCCAACTCCGACTGGTGCTCCTCCTGCTGAGCTGCCTGGGAATACCAGTAGATCGACTGTCTGTGGTCCCTCTCCACACCCAAGTGACCATGCTCAAAGGCAAGACCAAGACGGTATTGCGAAAATTTGTACCCCAGAGAAGCCGCCTGCTGGAAGAGTTCAAATGCATATCGCTCGTCTCGAACGATGACGTCGTTGGGTTGTGCCGACTCGTATAGCATCCCGAGCTCGTGAAGAGCATGCGGATTCTCCCTGTCCGCTCTCTCGGCCGCGCGCTTCAACCAGCCCACGGCCTCGCGTGGATTTCTGGCTTGACCCAACAGTCCCTTCAGGAGTATCATACCCACCTTATACATGGCTGGTGGGTCTCCCAGCGTGGCCGCTCGCTTGTACCACTGCATCGCCTTTAGAGGGTCTTTGCGAGTACCGCCACCTTCTTCATGCCCGATTTCACAACATACTGCGGTCCGGTAGGCCGCCTGAGCATGGCCCAGTTTGGCCGCCGACTGGTACAACGTGAAAGCCTCTTTGTTATCGGGCTCGTTTCCAAATATGCCCTTTCCGAGACTGTCGGCCAGTGTGTACATGGCGTCTTGATTCTGGGCGCTGGCAAGCTTTTTGAGAACCTTGTGTGCATCCATGAGATATCGTTCTCGAGCCCTCAACCGCTGCTTCGGATCCGGAATTTTGGGCGCCAGATGGTCCGCAGCTTCAATCAGTTTCTTGGCTAGTTTCAAAGCTGATTCTTGATCGTTTGGATCCACCTTGATTGCCATCCGCAAGCGCTCCAGTTGCTGTGCCGTCACCGGTTCCTCAACCAGTCCAACCTCGACAGGTGGTGGAAACGCAGTTCGAGCTGGCGGCGGCTGTTGCTGCGGCTGTTGCATCGTGCCCCCATAGTTTCGTACTGGCGGGGGCCTGTCGTTCATGTTGACCATCGAATTGGGCATCAACCCCGGACGGATGGGTGTAGGATGAGATGAGATGGAGTCGGAAGACGTAGCCACCGATGGTGCTGCATTGTGCCTGCCTATGCCCGAAACACCCTCAAAACCACCTCGCCAAGCATCATGAACTGGAACAGGCGGAGCACTCGGGCCCCGAGGAGGCAACTGATCGTACCCGGTGGGTGGTTCCCCATAACCCCGGTTAAACTCTGGCTGATAGGGCTTGATTTGCGGTGGTGGTGGAGGCAAGGATGGAATGTCTCCGGCCATCTCAAAAACAGCGACCTGCGGCTCATGAAAATTCGCCTCGGACCTAGCATGATGCAACCTCGGTGTTCCATGAGCACCAGGTTGCGGTTGCTCCGTGGGCCCGCGCCAGGCTTGCTCATATGATGGACGTCCGTCGTTATTTGCTGATGTAGAATCGTAATCCGGAAAACTCGACCTTCCAGACTGCGCTGCAAAAGCATTTTGTTGTTGATCAAAGCCGCTCGCCGGTGGGCTGGAATAATAGGAATCGAAAATGTCGTCACTTGAAGGAGCAGGAGCAGGAGCAGGGCCAGGGCCAGGGCCAGGGCCGGGACCAGGCGGTCCTGATGAGTTGCCGTATCCTCGTTCATAATGGTTGCCACCACCGTATTGTCCCTGAGACACTCCCTGCTTGCTCGGGGGGTATATCCTTTGTGGTGGCGGACGGTGGCCACCCGCTGTCGAAGGCCGCGGCGGTATGCTGCCCACATCGCCGGCTCCATTGAACGGCGTTGTGCCACCGCGCCGCGGAGGGGCCATATTGTAATACGTAGCCCCAGGGTCATTCGTCGGCATAGTCATGCTTCTGCCGGGAGGACCAAATGCATCCCTCGTGGGGTTCTGGGAGCCGCCACCGTGGCCATCATCGTAGCCCGCATGATTACCGACTCCAGACCGTCCAGCAGGCATACTTTGCTGTGATCCTCCATATCCGGGATGCCCTCTACCTCCTCCATTCATCGGCCGTCCGTACTCGTCTATGCCTCTTGGTCGTTGCGCATTCAGATCCATTGCGGACATTTGGCCGGCCAACCGCTGGTCTTGGTGGTCATATCCGCCGTACGCAGCATCAGGGTGGTTCGGGGGAGGTCGTCGTCCTGGAGAAAAACACCGGAGATTTTGATTGTCAGCAAACCGTTTTTGTCGTTTTGTCGGCAAGGGTCAAAAGACACCGGGTGTCCCGCCAAGCTGAGAAGTCCTTACCGCTATATTCAACAGGAGGATAATGATCAGACCGACCTCCACCTCGCCCGCTTGGAGGAACTCCTCGTGATGGCATGCCTCGACCAGGTCCCATGACCCTTCCTCGTGGGGGATAAGGTCCTCCACGATTGCCGTCAGCAGTCCCTGACCGGGCTATCGGGCCTCCTCCTCGTGCATAGGGGGGCATCGGACCACCTCCCCCCTTAGCAAAACGAGGTCCATATTGATCTGGATACTGTTGCGATCCATTGTCTTCGTACGGTCCAGCCCGAGACTCATAACCATGTCCGTCGTGGTAATCGTTGTAAGGTTGGCTGGCACCGCATTGCTGCTGTGCTTGGTCCTCGCCGTAACCTCCGCGAGCAGTAGGTCGCTGCGCCGCTGGACCAGCATACGGACGCCGTGAACCATTCCCGCCACCGTATCCTCCTTGATAGGCCATACCAAACTCGCTCTCTCAGATGATCCGCCGAGATACCGGCGGCGGCACGATGCGCTGCGCTACTTTGTGTCCGTTCTTGAGTGGGCACAAGTCGGGGTCCCTGATATCTCGAGAATGTTGTCTGTAATCGAAGGAGGGACAGCAAAACATGCCCCCCATGTCCGAGACAAAGGGCAAGCCTCGCGAAAATGCCAGAACAGCGCCGGGGGAAAGCAAGAGCGCCACCAAAGAAAGTCAAGACTTTTGCGCCCGAGAAGGGTGGCGTCAAAGGAAGAAGAAGCAAGCAAGCAAGCGGACAATGTTGTGGTTTTTGCTATCCCTGTTTCACAGTAAAGCAACTCCCGAGCATTGGTGCAGCGAGGGTAACTTGCGAGGAGGGAAGCGACAAGTACCACGGCGGTCGGTAGTGGGAGTTGGGGACCGCCAGATGTGTTTCGGCTTGCGGCGCGAGGGATCGACAGTTTCGATAATGGGCGTGGACAAGCCAGGATACGCGCCGAGGCTGATGAAAGCTTGGCAAATGAATGTTGAAGCTGCCGCAAGAGACGGCGAAGCAACCTGCTGAGTGCGATGAAAAGTCAAGTGAGTGGTGCAGGATGCCAAAGGAGGGAGGACCGGGCTGGCTTGCGGTCAGTGGTCACGGTTGCCCCCCTACGTACGGTCCTACAGTGAGTGGGTGGGTGGGTGGGTGCCAGAGCAGTGAGAACAGGGCCTAAAGCAGAAGGAGACGGGCAGGCGCAGGCAGGAATGGGCAACTACGGACTATTAAACGCGCGCATCCGTTAAAAATTAAATAGGCATCCGCCGCTCCCCCTAGTTTGTCTTTAGAGGAGCCCACTTATGAATATTCTTACTAATAGGCTTTGTAGATAATATACATTCTTACTAGCCTCGCTGGAGAATTTTCATGTAACGCAAGCATTCTCATTGTAACATAATAACGCCCATGTTCTCAATAACGCTAAGTTAATTCTTCCCTGGTAGTCCTTACTATAATCCGCCAGCAGGGCACTCGCGATAGGCTTATAAGACATAGAAAACGCACTTATTATAGGCATTATAATTGATTTCAAATGTAATCCGTAGGTGGAAGAATCATGAACATTTGCCACACTGAAATAGTGTGGGTGGACCGTTCTGACGGATTAGGACTAACGACGGATGCACATTGAATTTTTGACGGATGCGCGTTTATTAGTTGTCCGAATTGTGTCTGTTGATTGGCCCATGTTGACTCGGCAAATGTTGCAACGGGCTTGGCATGTCGGCCGTTATTAGGGACTGAAAAACTGCGCAGGAATCCGTACTCTTATTGGTTTGGGGTATAATAGGACGGCGTGGTCGGAGATCATGGGGTCGTTACGGACGTATGTTGTACATGTCCGGTATCAATTGATGCTTCTACTCCGTAGCTTCCATCGTCGAAGAAGAGGGCCCGTGCGACCAGGCCAGAGTTGCAGACCATCTCACCGGCTACCATTCGATGTCATCATCGTAGACTGGCCACAGTGACCAGCAGCGAGCGCCGTTCACAGTCACGCAGAGGTCGGTCGGTTCAAGGTGAGCACTGAGGGCTGAGGGTGAGGCAGGCTGCTCATGGGCGTGGCCATGGGCACGGCGCACATCTGAGACAACTCTGGAATCAAAAGCTCGTGCAATGTGAGCGAGTGAACTCTAGCCTCAAGGCTGGCAATGACTCTTATTACTCTCTCTCTCAAGCGGGCAATTAGTATGATTATAGCTTCTCTTCTTTGCCTCGAAGCCTACATAGGGACATCTTGGCGGTTATTTGTACTGACCAATGACCAGACCCACCCTGTCGACAGCTGCGTACCTGCAGCGGCAGCCGGCAGGAACCCCGTCCACTCCAGCCAACCAACCAACCACACGACGCCTGTCATTGCCCAAGGCCCACACTCGCACATTGTCATTTATACGGATTAATGGCTCAGCAATATTACGGAGTAGTACCATTGAAACTTGAAACTTTTGTTGCTGCTGTATATTATTCGTAAGTCCATCTTGAAATTCGCCTTCTCACCTTACAGACACTGTTCATCATTGCCCCCCATGCGCGAGTTGCCGGTCAAGCACTAACATTGGTGACAACAGACTGTGTCGCAACTGGATTGGCTGCGAATTTCGCGTCGCTCGTCGTCGTCCGCTTCTTCACCGGCGGATGTGTTCCCACTCATGAGCGAATGCCATCGCCAGCATAGCACAGTGAGTATTCACGTCACGGTCTATCTGGGGCGCAGCAAGCCTCGGCCCTGCTGCTGTCCGACTGAATGAGTGAGAATGCGTCTCTTTGCGTTTCTCCCCCTAGCCATGTCAGCCATGTACACAGATCTCGGGTTTCAGTGGTATGGATTCCTTTGTGGAAGTCCCCAGAGTAACAAACAGCACATACCTTTTTTTTCAACAAAGCCATGTGGCATGGCGGCAGTTGACAAGCGACAATATTGGCATTGAGCCGCTCCCTGGCCATCCCAGATTTAAAATTTATCGCTTAATGCAAAGATCTGTTCGCAAAACCCATTTTTCACCAGCCTTGACTTCCCGCCCTTCGTGCTGTCGAACCGTGGTCAGCGTCGTTCGTTGAATGGACCTTCAAGTGGAACACGATGGACACCTACCAGTAAACAGTCATCGCCGTGCTTGTGAAGCAGAAGCGTGCCCGTTTCCAGCGACACGGCTATTTCTTCCGACGGCAGCGGCCTATCGTGGGGGTAAAACACGGTCTCTCCTCCCACGCAACCTTCCGTAGAGGATGTGAGGTACAAAAGTAGCGTCCACGTTGTGCGCACAGGCAGCGGCGGCGTCGTAGGAAGCACCAAGTTGTTTGAATCGTCATCTGCGGCAATGAGTAAACGATGCCAAAGGAAACTTGCAAGGTCAGGTGCGCTGGAAACAAAAAAAAAAAAAAAGTCCCTTTGCATAATTACGCACAGTGACAGTCAAAATATTGACCCTTTGAGTATCGATAGACTCGTATATTAGGACTCAGACCGGCTGGCTCACCTCCCCTGCTCAATCCCATCAGCATCGACATCATGTAGAGTTCGGTAGCTCTGCTAACCCCCCCCCCCCAAACGGCTCCAACACAGAGATTCTGCATTCTTACCAAAGGCCCTTTACATCTTCGTTATCTAGCAACGCCCCCTTGAGGCCCGTCGTTTCCCACAAGCGAGTCGCGAAAGCAGGGTCGTCAATCTGGAAGCGATCATTAACACGCACCGCCTCCCCTCGCTTCGGCTTTCCGGGCGTCGTCTGCAAAGGCAGGGTCTTGAGAAATGTCACGTAGTCTCGACATAAGCTCTTAGGGAAGAAGAAGGGGATGGTTGCGATTCTGGGAGTCAACGGGTGTAACTTGGGGACTAGGTCGACGACTGGCAGAGGCGGTTTGAATTGTGGCCAGTCTGGCGGTGTGGGAAGTTGAGGAGGTGCTGACAGCGCGGAGACTCCCTTTGGAGGCTTTTGCGGCTTGTTTTTGGGAATTGTCTTTTGTTTCATAGTTTGAACATGGGGCCGCCTGCAGCGTAGTCCCGCGAATATAGATGAGGCTACTACTTAAAGTTAGCAAGACGAGCTCATTGATGAACCTGGGGTGGGTTGTTGTCATGACGGAGCGCACAGCGCATAATAGTCCAGACTCCACTCCACAGCCACCAATCACCATGTCGCGACAAAGGTCGTCTTCGAAACATTAACAACGGCTTTTTTCTTTTCTTTTTTTCTCGACACAACTCAACCCGCCGACTGGTCCTTCCCTCAACACGACGGCAACAGCACCGGGAGGCGGTACAACAACCCGACGACGCATCCAACGAAACCTATCTCTGCACAGGGAACCCCCAGGACTCCTTGACTGGATCGTCCTCACCGTCCTGCTGCTGCGACTTTCCCCAAAACTCCCATGTCCCAAATGCCGGACTCATCAGCACCCTCGCCAACCTCGGCGCCAGCACCATCAACGCGAGATGCATCACCGCCCATGACACGGCTCCAACGCAACGTGAAGCAGCTCGGACTCCTCCTCGCAGGCGCAGGCTTCATGGCCGCCTCCATCGCCGTGGCGCGCCGGTCCGTCCTGCGCCGCCAACTCGAAAGCTTCCCCAAGTTCTACTCGGGAAACAGGGTCGTGCACAAGGTCGACTCGGGCGAGCGCTCGCTCATGGCCGTGCAGGCCCTCGGCCTCGCGACGCTGAACGTGACGAGTTTCGGCATCATGCTGACCGGCGGCATCGCGTGGGCATTTGACCTGTGCGAGCTGCGGGAGCTGCGGGAGAGGACGCAGGCTGCGCTGCGGCGGCCGGGCAACTTCTCCAAGGGGGATGAGCAGGAGATGGAGAAGATGATGGCGTCGGTCCTGGACAGGTTGGGCATGCAGAAGCCGGGGGCGGCGGGGGGTCAGCCGGATGCAGCAGAAGAAGAGACGGCTCAAGAAGGAGGAGCTCCCGAGAAGTGATGAGGCGCGGTGTCGGTCGGGACACGACAACAAGATACGAACGACAACTTGGTTGGTTTTGGCTAATAAGGGCGGGTTGTTTCGACGACGAGCGTCGTGGGAGTACTGCAAGGTGCTTCTCTCGGCAACAGCGTCGTCTGTTCTCGGCCATGTTTGGAATCGGGGAAATGAGTCGCGGCGCGCTGCTGCCAATGTGCGCCCAACAACGGCATGTTTATTCACTCATGCCGACGCCCATTACGAGCCATGAGCCATACATGACACGATTTCACCGACACGGAATTCACCGGCAAGGCGTCACGTATATACTGTATTCACTCCGTAAAATCTAACAATAGAATCAATCCAATTCCATGTAAATCACGTCGTCGTACATCCCGGATTGCCGTCGCAGCCCTCATCAAGCCCTTCACACATGTGCCAGACTGGCAGTCGATGCCAGTAATGGGAAGAAGTGGGAAGAAGAAGAAAAGACTAGGAAAACGGACACACAAAGAAGGGCAGACACGATCGATGGCCCTTTGTAAAAAAAAAAAGGAAAACCATGCAGAACAGAGTCTACGTGTCTTCAAGTTTCAAGATATAAATGATGCGAGGCCTCTTAACTACACTGCTGCTGACTTGGTCTGCTTGCGCTTCCACCTACGGTGTCGTGAAATGAGCCAAACACCTTTCGCCAGTAACAACAAACAGTACTGTTGGAGAAGGGCATGCAATCCAACGACCACAATGTCATGATTCCGCTGCTTCTCCGCTCTTCGCCCGATTTCCCCGTCTTCTTCAGTCCATGTCGTCTGAAGGTGGGTGGTTTGTCCTATTCCGGCATTCCATCGCCAAACGATAACGCCGCAAGCCGATTTGAATCTTGACAGGTTCCAATCCAAAACATGTACCTGAGAGAAATAGACACTCCTTTCGCTTGCTTGCTTGCTTCACGCGGCATATTCCTTTGCCTTGCAACCTTTTCTGAGTTCGAGAATCTCCTCCATGCCCTCCAGACTGTTCCGGCGACCCCAGTTCTTGGGCTGCCTCTTGAGAAAAGCACCCACGGCGCCGAGATATCCTTCATGTCGTAAAAAGTACGCCTGCTTCTCGCCCTTGCTCCAAAACTTCAGCCCGTAACTCAACGTGTTCATTGTTTGACGGTGGCCGCGAATAAAAGACCCGCCAAAGTAAATGTCTGATACGTTGTGGATTTGCGACTGCAAATAGGCAATCTGTCCAATGTTGTTCGATACTGCGTATAGCAACGATCTTGAAATGTCGCTCTCCGAGAAGCCCAGCTTGATCGAGCCAGTGTCGGCTCCTCCTGAGGGAGACTCCTTCTTCGTTCCGGCCGCGGCTTCAGCCAAGCTTTTCTCGCGGAAAACTTTGCCAAATGATGACGCGATGGTGGTGCTCTTCAGTCCAATTTTACCATAGTCTGTGCCGTAAATGTCGCCGACAAGCATGTCCACGTTGGCATTGTCTCCGTGGCCTGCCTGCTCCAGCATGTCGTCAAAGTTCTTGGCGCCAGTCAAGAGCGACAGCAACCCCCACAGAGTACCTCCTCCCAGAGATGTGCCGCCCACTCGTTGGTAAGACCGGGGTCCGTCCACTTTGAGGATGGAAACACCTGATCCAATGTTCACCAAAAGATAGGGATATATCTTCTCTCGTGGGCTAACAAAGTGCATGGGGTCGGTTTCAGAATAGGTAAACACTTCGCGCGGGATTTCTGTGATGAAAAAGTCAAGCCCTGTGGAGAGAGATCATGATACACGTCAGTACTGGCTGGTGGTTGGTTGGGTCCTTGGTCCTAAATCTGCCCACACGATGGCTCCCCGGCGCCAATGGCTCTTGGAGACTCTCTCACCAATTATAAGACACTCCATTTCATCTTCTCTCAGCACGTCCACACCCAGAGCATCTCGTATTTTGTCGTAGAACTTGTATGCCCCGCCACCTGTAGCCATAACACAGAGCTCACCGGGCTTGGACCCGTTCAGTTCCAATTGCTTGTCGCAAAGATGCTTCATGAACTCGACGCAGTCATCGATTCGGTCCGTCTCGAAGATTTGGAAATTCAGACGTCCCCCAGAGTCGGTAGAATGTACCTCACGCGAGAAGTAGACCAATTTTATGAGCGACCCTCCTATCTGTGGCAGGTACAACAAATCGAAGCTGTTAGCCGCATGTGCCGTGCCATCCCTCCGATGAAAAGGGAAAGGAGAGAAAAGGACCCCCGGGGGGGGGGGGGGGGGCAACACTCAGAGACAGCACACCACACATGACCCGAGGACCGTGTCAAGTATGCAAAACATACGTACATCAACAGCAATATGACTGACCACGGCGGTGTGGTTCGGAAGGCGAATGTCGCTCGTTTCATGATGAGTCGGACTACCTTGCCCGTTGACCTGAGAGCTGTTGGTGGCGCCCACAGCCGGCGTTGAAGTATCCGGGTCGACGATGAATGCGCCCTTGACGTTGATCTTGACACTTCCGGGTCGGGTAATGGTGCTGTTGATTTCCTCGGTCGAGGTCATGGTTCTGGACCTCTCGCGGCTCAGCTCAACCTCGGCGCCGGCGGACGTCATCCTGAACTGAAGCGCAGAGTTGGCGAGAGCGAGATGCTTCAGTTGCGCCCCTTGGATGTTGAAGGAGGCGCAAGGCAAAACTGGAACTCAAAAAGGCATGGTCATGCTCACGTTGGATCGCGACTTGGCTTGAATTGGTCGAGAGAGCTTGCGACTGACTGACTGACTGACTGGTTGGTCACTGGAGTCCTGCAAGTCATTATGGAGGGGCAGTTATTTATGGGGAAAGTGATCCGGCGGGGTCTGATTGAGCTTATCGATAATTGATTGGCCCCTTTTGACCGAGGACACCAAATCGTTTGCTGTATGTACAAAGTCCTGCACAAGCAAACACAGTCCAAACATTCCTCAACACTCATCTCTGTCCTGGCCAATAATGACGACCGGTCGACCACTTGTCTGGGTGGAAAACCTCGCCCGATACCTCACACCTTTTCACTTGGACGGTTCTGCGCAGGCTTCCATGTCAATGTTCAACTTTTGCTTGAAAGAGATGGAAATTCTTACTGACGGCTGTATCGGCGCCTATCGGGTCGTCGGCATCGTGTCCCACCATGATCATCCGAGAGGAGGGCTTGGACTTTGGTGTAGATGGCATGTGTCGTGACAAGGATTCAAGTCATCGTATTTGCCCATCATGAGCCTCGCCATCATTTGTTTGCTTCGCCTTCGGGCACATGTGAGGCACGCTCTCGCGGTCAAGTCTAACGAGTATGTTGACGGCTGCATGGATATCTTTACACGAGCTTCGTTTCCCATTCTTGAGTATGCCACATGCAAAATACTGCAAGCATCTTGCGGTGTGTGAGAGTCATAGATTCTTCTTCATCATCGGTCTATTGACTACCCCCAATGTTGGTGGTGATCTTGCTGGTGCCGATTATTCCAAGAATTGCGTCACTTGTCTTTCTGCTTCTTCACGCTGAAGCAGCGTCATGGTGTGGTCCATCACATCATATCAGTACACAAGGTCAATATTAGCTCGTATCATTAATTCTATCTGCAGTACTTGGGCCTAAGTAAGGCTCATATAAGGGCGAGGTTCTGACCTTGGAAACGACATCTGGTATGTCATAGTCCATAAGGGATCGTTACGGGCTTAGAAGTTTGACAAGTTCCTCTCTGTCTCCAGTCCCAAAGTATATACGTGCCTAACATCTTCAATTTTCCATGACGCAATACCTGATCATGTGTCAGAAGCATCGAGAAGCGAGCGTCCTCTCCTTCTGACCCGAATGATACTAATCAGCTCGTTCGACTAATGGATAAAGGCTGGGCTAGACCTTGTGGAGGGGAAATGTTCGCCCTTGTCCGAGCTGTGGGCATTGATCACCATCTCCATCAGGGATCTAGTGTACTCTGACGTAGGAATGATAGCTGCTTCTTCCATGTCAATGGTACCCAGGCGACTGACCAAGGCAGTTGGTCTGTTGTCACCGATTGCCCCAAGCCCGTGATCTCTGAGAGAACCGGCGTGTCTCAAGTTTGTGGTGTCGGCCCGTCTGTACGCTTTGTTGACACCTGAATACCACCACTCCTCGAGTTTCTTGTTGTGCGCCCTCAGTGCTTCATTTGTAAGACGATCTGTTCCAGGATGATACGAAGCGCGGACCTCCGGAGACTGGTCCCGCCAACTTGTGTGTCGGTGCGGCCTTTCCTCCCACGCTTTCATGCTGCCCATAAGATCAGGGAGCTGCTGGAAAGTATTGTAAAATTCTTCCTCGGGTTCAATGATGCCAGATGGTAATTGAACCCCTTGCATCTGTACTGGGTGGCCCATTCTCTTGAATCCAGGGCTCAGCGTGCTTTCCGTTGGCATTGAATCCAAACTCTCCGATACTACACAAAAGTCTTCGACTCCACGCTGTCTCAGAATCCGAGTCGTCATCATAGACGCCCCATCCTCCTCCTCATTGCAGATTACTGGTGAAGAACGAACATCCAGGGCTTTGAGGGCCTTCTCGATAGTCAAGGGACGAAACACTCGCTGCCCTGGCGGCCCGGCAGTGAGGGGCATCGGAACACTTGTTCTTTCGCAAACACGCTTTTTCGAGGTCTTGGAAACCTCGCCACTTGCCGACTTGGCTCTAGGAGGCATCGAGAAAGCTGGAGCTGGCGTGCTGTTCCTCGTGCTCCATGCGCCGTCAATCTTGGATATGACGTCGTGTTGGGCTCGTTTCAGGGCACATAGTTCAGTCTGTGAGAGGTTCTTTGTGCCAGAAATGCCCTGTCCTACTTCACTCGTTGCGTCTGAAGTACATAAAGATGCTGGGCCTGGGGAACTAGTTGATGTAGTACTGCCCATGGACGAACTGAGCGTGCAGGGCCTGGTCCTCGATCCGCGTTGAAACGCCTTTCGAGCAGCTTTCTGAGTCGGATTTGAGTAAGATGCCAGATGTTTCAATGACTGTACCGGTAGATTCTTCAAGGCATTGTTATTGGAGTCGTCGTCGTCGTCGTCGTCGTCGTTGTCGTCGTCATTGGCCTCGTCTTCGCCATCACTATAGTTACCTGAGAAGACCTCCTCTTCGTTTTTCATCACTCTTTCCACGTTTCGTATTTCGGATAAGCCAAATGACTGGAGGTTCAGTAGATTGGAAATATGGATCCTGGGTATGTCTGCTGGCATCTTGGCAAGAATATGGTCCTGGTCGCTGGATGGGCTGATGGCCCGGTCGTAGTTTTGCTGCAAAGGCGTATACTGCTGCAAAGCTGAGTATGGGTTGCCGGCAGAAGCCTTGAGCCCGGACAGTCCCGTCTTGGGTAGAGCAGCAAGATCAGCATGCAGGCTGCTGCCAATGGGCCACTTGAGCGAACGACCACGACGAGTGGGCGGTTGAAGTGGCTGAGATGAGCTGGGCTTATAGATCGTTCCAGCAGTGGTGTAAGTCGGTTGTTTTGATGATGCCACAGATGATGCACTGATCGAAGGAGTGGGAGAAGTAGAGTCTGGAAGAGACTTGTTGTCCATCGTATCCAGATACATGTATGAACTTTTGGCGCCCTTGAGACAAAGCCGTCTTCGTGCCTTCGTTTTGAGAGTCAAAGAAAGAAAAGAGATCTGGAGGAGGCAGGTCCGAGTTAGAATTGATACCAATGGAGTCGTCAACCAGAGTTGTAGCATTAATGATGACCAAAGACTGTCTTTCCGGAAGGCTTTGCAACTTCGATTCAAGCGTCTAATTTCTAGGTGTCAAGGGGACTTCCAGGATCCAGCTAAATGAGTGTCTTTTTTCTTTTTTTTTTCGGCAAAGACTCTCGCGGGCACAGGAACAAGAGTCGTAACTCAGTGACTGGAAAATGAAGGGATGGTCCTGATGGGTTCAGAAATTGCGCGATTGAAGCGAAGAACAATGTCGAAGAAGGAAAGAAGCAGTTCTCCCGTGTAGCGAGCGAGCTGTCAACCGCTCTCGACAGGTACCGTGTTCTGTCAAAGTGACAAGTCCAAGAAACCGAGGGAAGGAGCCGCCGGTAAGACTTTCCCTCGATCTTTGTGTGAGGAATTCGACCTAAGGAAACACTTACCAGAGATATTATAAAGATGCATCAGTGTGAACAAGAATAAATCCAAAAAAAAAAGGCCACGGAGTTTGCATTTCCAAACCGCTCCCCCAGTTGTCTAGTTCAGCCTTCAAAACGACGACGATATAAACCAAAAATAAGTGCTCTTTCTTGAGAAGGCGATGTGATACAATGAAAGAGGCAAAAGCAGGTCAAAGCCAAAGAAGCGACATAAGCTTGTTGTTGCATTGGCCAACCGCGGGCACTTGGCTGGCTATGAATCCAAGTGTCAACAGGTGACAAAGGCGAAGCTCGCTGTTGGCTCCCAGCCTCTGCGAACATTGTTGAACACCGGTTTCACGTCACTGGGGAAGGAACAGTTTCGATAAAATTGACGCCAGACTTTTGTCATTCGCGCGCCACTCAGACTAGCCGTCCATGTATTGGCATGTACAGAAATTACAGAAATACTCCCGTCTCTTCCACCCTCGCCAAACCTACACGACAACATAGACCTGTCATTGCTTCTACAAGACCGCACAAGCCATTTCTTTGTTCATGGGAAACCATGAAAGATACGATTCCGTCGTGTTTCAGTCTCGGTGAGGGACACAGCTGCTCTTGGGTATCGAGACTCTGAGCTTGCGCGCCGAGAGACACGCGCAGAACGCACTGGCCCTGGCCAAATATCCCGAGAACAGCCCCTACGTGATTTGGGTGAGCTACCCCGGATTGGAGAGCCACCCATACCACGAGGCAGCCAGAAAGTATCTCAAGGGCTCCGGTGGTGTGCTGAGCTTCGGTGTCAAGGGTGGCGGCACCGTTGGCAGCCAGGTTGTGGATGGATTCAAGCTTATCTCCAACTTGGCGAATGTTGGCGATGCCAAGACGTTGGCTATCTAGTATGTTTTTTTCTTCTTGTTCTTTCTTCCCGTGTTCCTCTTGCCTTCTACATGCATTCGAAAAGGCTGTCAAAATGTACTACAAGGGCATTTCGCTGACAGACATGTAGTCCCTGGGCCACTACTCTCACGAACAGTTGTCTGACACGAACAGTTGTCTGACAAGGAAAAGGCCAGCTCTGGTGTCACCGAGGTAAGACTTGACGTTTCTCCAGCAGCATTTGCCTACCATGGCATGTGTTTGCGGCAATCATACTGACGTGGGTTGCAGGATCTCATTCGAATATCAGTTGGTATCGAGCATATTGATGATATCACGGCCGACTTTGAGCAGTCGTTCAAGGCTGCCGAGGCTGCAACCAAATCATGATAATGGGTAAGGATTCCCCCCGTTGGAGATGGAACAGCATTTCAAAATAGTTTCAATGAGCAACAGATTCACCACCAACCCCCTTTACAAGAATGGTTGTGCTGTCAGAAATTCTATAGGAAAGCCTAGTACAGAGGAGGTATCTCTCACAAAGTATACAATCCATATGTTGCGTATTTCGACGACCAAGCTGGTAAAATGAATGAGTAAGGAGACTAAATCATCAAAACTAGTCAAGAGCTACGTTGTGAGCTGACATGATGAATCATTCGCAACAATATGAGAGGTACGTCTGAACATTGGGGCAGCGATATTCAATTATTTTCTTTGACGTGCACAAGCAAAAGCGTGAGAGAAAAGGGAAGAGTTTATGGCTGTGTAGGTCCAAAGTAACAAGTCCACGTACATCTCGAGAGAGAAGTTGGAAGTTAAGCTATACCAGACACTTCCCCCAGAGCAGCATGAAGTAAAAGGCAACTATGCTGTAGACTGCAGTCTCGCTACAAGAATTCTAAAGACCCGAGACCTTTGCAACGTACCCCCCCCCCCCAATGCCCTCATCGCAACTCCTTAGCAGTCCCAGCAATCAAACCCACTGAACACAGCACTTGGACCGCATTTCATATCACTGCTCCGACAGAGATCCCTAACGCTTTTTTGTGTTGCTGAAATCTTGCAGAAGTAAAGACCATGTCTATCCACACCCAATTCCTTTGCGCCGATCCAGTCGTAGACACATCGCGTCCGCTTGTCATCGGCCGCGGTCATCCTCGTGCATCTACAGCAACGGTGTCCACGACAGTCAGCCAAGGCGGTTGCTGCAAGGGAGACAAGGACCAAAAGCTTGAACTGCATTGCGCACCGCGTTAGAAAGAAATGGGTAGTGCTGAAGTTTCTTTTCCAGAATACACGAGTTAGAAAGACGACGTGGATTCTTGTTTTGAGTGGGGGGTGAATTTTCTGTACCAATGTGTTTGTTGATGGAGAAGAAAAAGAAGGAGAGCTTGATGAGGAAGCTGGAATTTGCAACAAGTTGATGCGAGTTCGGGGGACGAACTTCCTCCCCCTTTTATACTTGTACTGGATGGTGTTGGTTGACACGATCCAAGGATGCCGCGCACACCAACCAACCCTGCGGAGAATGACCATAACCTTGGGGTCTCTGTTGAACTAGCGAAGGAAGAAGCAGAGCTTATCCTGAAAAACTTATGCAGCATAGGTTATAAGGGCTTATTATATAATGTCTAGTAATAGAGGTCAGCGCCTTGCAAACCAGACTAACAAGAACCAAGCTACCTCTATTAGGAAAGATCGATCAAAACCCAGACATTTTGTCTTAGTATACAACGTAAGCGAAGAAAATTGTACACGTATGGAGGAAGAACAAGGCTTACACCGTTGTCTGATATTACCTGCTCGCCCAGATGTGGCGTTCTGCATAAATGGGCTGACTCGAGCCATGACGTGCATCACGATTGTACATACATACATCCATCCAGTGCATTGCATGCTGGAACAACAACCTCTCCGTCTTGGCCAAATCAAATCCTCGGTTATAGAAGCACAATGGCAAGCAACCCCACACCGGTCAGCGGAACCGAGGTAAAATCCCTCGATACAGCAAACGATGAGGCCCAAGCAAGCCCACCTCCCAACCTCCAACGTTTGACGCAGAAGTGCCATGGCACAATAGTAGAAAGGTCGCCTATGCCCTTGGGAAACATTGGCTTACAACCAGGCTTTATCAAAATCTCATTAGCTATTCTATTTGCTCATAATCACGCCAGTATACATACATGTAAAGTAGAGGGTGGGGCGGAGGGGAGGGTGAAGTTTGTACATATGTAAAGATTCAAGAGAACCCTGGCAGATGACGATGACTTACTCATTCTCGCACCCGCCCAAAGCGGGGGCATGGCACGAGCCATCCAATGTTGCGTTGTATGTAATCCGTACTAGCTTATGTAGTTGGAGAAAGTAGCAGGGGGAGCTTCGAGGGCATTACCTTGTTGATATCTCGTCGATCAAGAAGAATATCTTCGAGGAGTTGATAAGTTACAAGTAATACCCCACATATCCCACCCCCCTCTCGCCGCTCGGTGATTGGACCCACCCAGCTCTTCCAAACAAAACGACCCCCCCCTGCCGAAGAAACATGCACTATCTCCAACCTTCAAGCAACAACCCACGTCGTCACCAGCCCTTCCCTCGTTCCCTCTCCTAGCAATCAATGCATCTCCTCGCGCTCCTCGTGCTCCCGGCCTGCACGGCGGCGGCCTCTCTGACACTCTACCTCCCCGCCACGCCGAACCCGTTCGCCCTCCCGCCGACCACGCACGCCACGCTGTCCACCCTCTCCGAGTACCACTCGGCGCCGCTGTCCTCGGTCAACACCTTCGTATTCCACAACGTCACGCCCGGTTCGTATCTCGCCGACGTGCACTGCACGACGGATGGATTCCGCCCGCTTCGCATCGACGTGAGCGTCGACCAGGATGGCGCCGAGCTCATACAAGCATGGGACACGTTTCGCGGCAACGAGTGGGGGAACAAAGGCGAGCCGGTGCCCGTCAGGGAGGGCAGCGCCGGCAAGGGCGTCGAGGTGAAGAGTATTGGCAAGAAGATTTACTTTGTGGACCGACCGAGCTGTATGTTTCTTTTTCTTCTGCTCTCTCTTTGAATCCCTCCCCCCCTCTCCTCCACCTTTTCTCTGCGTTTCCAAAGCAATGGAGAGAGGGTCATCTCTCTCCCCTGTTTCGGTTCATAATACATGCGGGAAAAAAAAAGGAAAAAAAAGGAAAAAAAACACTCCCCTTTGCTAACAATCTCTCAAGTCTCCATATTGAGTATTCTGAAGAATCCCATGATTCTGATGGGTCTAGTCAGCATGGTGATTTTCATCGGCATGCCGAAACTAGTTGAGAACAGTACGTTTTGGCTACCGGCTTTCCTCGGCCTCTTTCCGCCCTCATTTTCACTAACGCAGCAACAGTGGACCCCGAAACAAAGGCCGAGTTTGAAGCTTCGCAGCGAAACAGCCCGCTCAATGCCGTCATGGGCGGCGGCGGTGCGCAGCAGCAGAATCCGCTTGGGAACTTTGACATGGCTGCCTTCCTGGCTGGTTCGAGCAAGAAGGACGGCGCGGGTGAGGGGCAGGGGAATGCCAATCATGGGCGGAAGCGGAACGAGCCTGTTCGGAGGGGATGAAATTCGTGGGAAGAAGTGATTGTATATTTACAGAGGTGCTGGTGGTTGTTGGCATGCATGCTTTTGGCAGAACATGTCCGTCTGCTTTGAATCAGCTGACGTTATTGCCGTCCAAGTCTACTTTCCGGGTTTCGGCATGGTGGCATCGTTTTCATCGAATCTTTTTTGAATCATGACTCAAATTGTTGATCGTAGACGTAGACAGAAGAGGCAGCCACCCACCTCTTCCTTTGCTCTGCTGCCCCCCCCCCGTCATTGTTGGAAGTTCCAGCTTTATTGTTTCAAGGCAAGTTCTGCTACATCATGAATTCTGGTCCACCATCACTCAGTCTGAACAAGAACACGAGAACGAACACGTCTCTTCCAAAGCCCCGATTAGAAATCACCGCCAAAGTCATCGCCGCCGCCAAAATCATCACCTCCACCACCATAGTCATCATCCCGTCCGTCCTCTGTAAGAATCTGTCAGTAAACACAACTTTCCCGAGCCTCTGGGGTCTTTCTCAAACGGGTCAGGGGGGTACACGCTCACCATATCCCTGCATGTACTCGGCCTGATCATGGTCGTGAACAGCATCCGCAATCAGGGCACCGCCCAGCATGCCGGCGCCCATGCCCAGCGCACCACCGGCGAGGCCCATGCCCATTGCGCCGCCCATGCCAGGCTTCTTATTACCCGCCGCCGCCTGCTGTTGGTAACCGCCCGGGGGGTATCCTCCGCCGCCATAGCCACCAGGGGCGCCGTAGCCAGGCTGGGCGTAGCCCTGCTGGGGATATCCCCCATAGCCGCCACCGCCCATGGGAGGAGGAGGAGGAGGACCTTGCTGGGGGTACCCGCCGTACTGCTGGGGATGCTGAAACTGAGGCTGCTGGGGATACCCTCCGTACGCGCCGCCGCCGCTGCCGGGTTTCTTGCCCTTGCCGAACAACTTGCCCAAGAACCCGCCACGATCTTTGCCCATCGACCCGTCGCGAGGCGGTAGGTCCGAGGGGAACGGCTCCTGCCGCAGGCCCCCAGGATGACCCTGAGCATACGAGTCTGCCGCACCGCCCGTTCCATACCCAGCAGGCGGCACTGGTCCCCCCCGGGCCCTCGCGTCCTCCTCGGCCTGCAGCTTGGCCGCCAGCTTGGCGTCCTCGTCCTCGCTCGCCCTCCCGTGAGGCACCGTCCCCGTCTTCTCGTCCGTCGGGTTCTCATACGGGTTCTTCTTGGTATCCGTCGCTATGGGCGCGTTCTTCCCCGGCTCATAGCCAGGCGGGGCTTCGGACGGAGCGCTCTCTTCGACGGGGAAGACGGGCGCCGTGGGTTTCTCCCATTGCGACTTTTTCGTGTACACGTTGACGAAGAACCTGGCGATTTTTTTTTTTTTTTTTTTTCAGTTCATGTCCCCTTTCTTTTTTTCTCTCTTCTCCTTGCACCACTGGAGCTATCGGGGTAAAATTAAAGGTGAGAAAAGAAAAGCGCAGGAAAAAAAAAAAAAAAAAAAAAAACCTTACCACTCTTTGTACTGGTCGTTCCAGCGCGCAACCCACCCGGCTGGTACTTCTGGTGCCTTGGGAGGCGGAGGTCCTGAAGGCGGCGCGAAGTCGTCCATGTGAAGCTTTGGCGCGTGAAAAAAAATAACCCCGGGGTTGAGTTGGTTAATGATGCGCTGACGAAAAGAGCGCAGAGATGTATATGTATGGGTGAGGATGGGATGTTTTTTGGTGGGAATGGATGGAATCAAGGAGGTTTCATGAAAAGGCCACGGGACGCAGCCCGGCTGCTCGGGTCTCGCGCCCCGCACAAGCCCGTCGTCATTTTTTTGCCTTCATCTCTGCACAGCCACTCCTTTTGTCACGGTCGACCGGGAGGATTATGGCTTATGTAATTAGAAGCATCATTATTATGGAGACAACTCCTCGTGCGCACAATACCATAGTCTTGTTTTTGTTTTTTTTTTTCCTTTCCTCCTCATCCTTTTGTTGTTCGTAGTCAATACATGTCACGGTCGGACTCAAACTTCCCGAGCGCTGCGAAATACTCCGGCCCCTTCTATACAGAGACACCATCATCATGTGCGGCGACAGAACCACAGTCAACGGTAGCACCGCTGTCTCTATCTACCGAGAAGCCCTTGCACAAGCGGACACCATGGTCCGTAATACCTTGACTTTCAAATAATCAAGAGCACGTTGAGAGACGGAGAGCAGCCCCCTCGTCAAGTCTATGAATCTTGTCCTCACTCTTCGCGGCGTCGTGTCTTGCGACAAGCAAGTGCGTCTGCATAACGATACCCGGTTGCGCTGTTGCGAACAGTCATGCTGCACTTAAAGCCGGTGCGAACGCACATTGACACAAATGTGCTCGGCATTGGTGAGGCTGGTATCCTTGCTTACCCGTCAACCTTTGAAATTGTTTCACCTAAGGACTACGGGCTGAACCGATACGTCCATTTCGCTAGCCGGTTAACAGGCTGGAGTGCCATTGGGAACCAAGTCGAGCAGCTTGGTCTATCCATACACTGACCTATGCCGTGACACCTTTGTCCACGTTCCGTCTCGCCACTCTAGTATGCAGCATCAAGATAAACTCACATGATGCCCAAAAATCAGATAGTGTCTTGTAAACCCAAGTTGACAGATTGGCTTGGAAATGTCAAACGCGCTCAACGAGACAAAGTACACACTCTGATAGATGCAACGTAATCCATATAATGTCCCGCTCGCTTCTACATGTACATTCTATACACTCCCCCAGCAATGCGTCATCCACATCCCACATACAGAGCGACGGAACGACGAGCAGAAAGGAACAAAAGCCCAGTGTGTGTGTACCCTGGTTACACATATCCTGGTCCCTCGCCAATGCGCCGTTCCCCAAATAGATAAGCTGCCTCCAAACAATACCGCCCGTGCCCTCTCTCCATGCGTTTCTCGCTGCCGTAGCAGATCAAGACGGCGTCAACGATGCCACTGAGGATCCCTTCCATCGCGCCCATGACAGAGTATCCGATGAAACTGGCCATGATGCCCACGACGTACGCGTAGGCAGACCCTCGGACACCCATACCGTCGGGGAGCTGGATTCGCAACTGTTTCGCCGTCATGACCCATCCCGCGAACCCGAGTCCTGTCGCCATGATCAGCCGTGTGGCCACGAACAGGAGCTTTGCGAGTCGATACGGGAGCAGGCCGTTGGCTTGGCCGCGAAGTCGCAAGGCGCGAGGAGTCAGCGTCGTTGTCGGGATCGAGGGAGACACAAGCTCCATCTGATCGAGTCCTCGCGCTGATACAGCCAGACTCTGCGAGTGAATGGCACCATACGTGACTGCCAGAGGGTTCGTCAAGGCCACGACCGGAGCCGGAATCCAGAACGATGCTATCTTGGTGATGGTGGCTCCGATCCGTCTGGGCAGAAACAGCAAGGGCGCCCGGATCAACAGCGAGAGTAAAGTACACTCGCAGATGCTGCCAAAGATGGTGGTCGTCGCGTGGCCGAGCGCAGCCGCGACAATCTCGCGTGACGGCGTGACGGGTCCGGCATTTCGGTGAAAATACCACTGCGAAACCGTCGCCGCAGTCGTCGCGCGGTGGACGGCATTTATGACGGCAAGAGTCCACATGTACATCAAGACGAAGGCGGCGCCGAGCCACCAACTGGACATGCGAATGACGAATCTGACCAGCGACTTGGAAAAGTACCCACCCATGAAGACTCGGGTGAACATGGCCAGCCAAGCCCATGTCCAGACAACAATCAAGGCGAGACACCCGAAGCCTACAATGAGCAGGCCAGCGTTCTGCGACAGGATCTTGGATGAGAACTGCAAAATCTCAATCGCTTGCTGAATGGCCCGACGACCCTTGACAACGAGCCATAGCCACAGCACGCAGGATGCGGCGGGGATCAAGGCTGCCCATCGCATGATGGAGTCCTGGGAACTTGACCCGTGTGTCCTCCCCTTGAACGACGACACGAAGGAATACATGGAGAATGAAAACATGATGATCGGTACTGCGATCAGTATCGCCGTGACGAGCGGTCGGACGAATGATCGCAGCGCGGCAAGCCAGATGAAGGACACGAACACGGCCACCACGGTGTCCACTGCCAGCATATCAAAAGACTTTTGCAAGGTTGAGTAGATGGTGTCTCCAACGGGGCTGCTTTGCGGTGAAGTGTGCAGCCACACGAGCACAAACGTGGACAGCATGGCCGCAAAACTGATCAAGAATATCCAAGCAAAGAACGGGTCGTGCCTAAAGAGCTCGCCCTCGACCAACAAGTTTCCAGGCTGGGCGACCTCACCCTCGTGCTCCTCGGGATCATGCCTACGTAAGCTGCTGAGGTCAGACTCGGCCGTAGATGTCCTTCTTAGCATAAAAGGTTCCCCTTCGGCCTGGCCTTTGAATCGTTGAAAAGGTGGCGGGCTAGAATCCGTACGTGCTTCGCCCCCCAACAGCGACTCCGGCGGGTCCTCGTCGCCGTCTTCTTGGGAGTCCAACCCAACATCGACCATCTTGTTCTTCCCAGGCGGGCTTTCGCCGGTGTCTTGATTGCCTTTATGCAACTTGGAGAGCTCCTCTTCCTCTTCCTCTTCCTCTTCCTCTTCCTCTTCCTCTTCGAATAAAGCATCGCCCGCCAAGTGCGGTTCATGCGTGCTCCTTGTCCCGTTCCAGCTGCTCCTTATGCCCCGACCAACGAGACGCTCGTGATGCAGATGGCTCCCATCTCCCGTAGCGCTTTCCTCAGTCGATCCACGACTGTTGGCCGATTCGACACTCTCGCACAGTTTGCTTGCCGCTGCCACGCGCCGTGACCGTTGCAGGGCGAATAGGTCTGCGGCTTCGCGTTCCCGTTCGTCATGGTCGTCCTCTTCCCGGAAGTCGTCGAGTGTGCTGTGGAAGAGGGGTGCATCCTGCGCCGCTGATGAAAATCTGGAAGCGAATCCCATGTTGCCAAATCTCGAGCCACTTCCATTCTGTTGGTAGGGATTATTTCCTCCATAGCCTCTCGCTAGAAATGATCTATGGCCCGTATTTGCTCTACCAGCATCTTGTTGACCACCACGGCCCGGCCTAGGCCTAGACGATGACCAGTCATTCGTCCGTTGATTATCGTTGTCGGCACCTTGTCCGGCAAAGCCAGATAATCTCGACTGTGACTGTGCCAAGAATCGTGAGGCATCTACAGCGCTTCAATGTTAGCCAACCCGTCCAAACGCAAGCATCGTGTCTCTCATGTGAAGACGAACATTCCGAAAACATGGTGCAGTGCGTTATTTATCCCCTTGATTCACCATCCGACTCCTCGCGCCCGTGTGAAGGAGGACTCTAATCCGTCCGTGACAAGTCGTGTGCGGCGAAGTCACTGGGCAGATGATAGCGATGCCGTGATGGAGACAAAGAGAGGTCCACACTCGCGTCGGCAGCTGGCAGGCAGATATCGGCGACGGGTCACTTGGGCACCGGCTGCTATCGTGCGGCCCTCGTGCGGCCCTCGTGCGGCCCTCGTGAAGCAGATTTGGGTTATCTCGAGATGGGGATGCAAGCGTGGTCGTACAAATGTGAGGCAATATGGACGAAATGCATATGCAACGGTAAATAATAAATGGGGTTTGTTGGTCGAAGGACGGAGGGCACAGAGTCAGGGTGCTCCGGGGGCAACTTAGTCATGGCGTCGAGTTGGCTGCCGATAAGTGATGTGGTGTCAGGCTGGCAGCGGCCACACCAGGCAGTCAGGTCAAAGAGTCACAAGGATGGAGGACCCGCCAGGCCGGCGGCACCAGACCTGTAGTTACAGTGACCCAGTGGGGTAGCAGATTGTACACCCCACTGTACACCCCACTGTACACCCCACTGTACTTATCGAGCAAGTTCGCCAACAAGGAAGATGCAAGTCTGGAATGCACAGAGCCCATTGACGCATGCGGCGCTCAACTTTGGTCCAGTCCGATGCCATGCAATGAATGGCATGCAATGGCAGTAGGTTGTCGACAAAGTCAGGAACATGACATGCTACGAACAAAGGGACGGAGGTCCGTACTCGTGAAGTCGTCAAGTCGCCAAGTCGTGAGAGCTGCCTCGGTGACGACCACACACACACTTGCAGCACTATGTACGTCTTCTCGTAGTCTCATCAACTTCATCTGCAGCCAACCCCATTCCAGCTCCGATTTCGAGATCATGCTTCACAGGGACCACAGTCATACCACCACTCACCACCACTTGCACGAAACAGCCCTCGCCGACTTCAAGCTTCAAGCGGAACATCTCCCATCTCCATCTCCACTACTGCAGGTCCCACCAATCCCAGGCCCCTTGGCTTTCCGTCCCTCAACCCCCCCCCCCAAGGATTCGTGACGAACTTGACCCCATCATAATAGCCCATATACCGAGTTACCGTGCTACGTTCTTCCCATCTCTGGACCTCGCCCTCGTTCCTCACTGCCAAATCGTACCGATCCATCAACAAAAACCACCAGTCATTACATCCTCACAAACAATACCCTTTCGTCCCCGCCGCATCAAAACCAACAAGTCACGCGATTGACAAGTCACACACGGGCTCTCACAGCAACAACACAGGTTGACAAACCCCCCAATGGCCTCTCCTCCATGGGACTACATCGCCAAGCTAGTCTGCATCGGCGACTCAGGATGCGGCAAGTCCTCCCTCACCATCCGCCTCTGCGAGGGGCGCTTCTCCCCCCATCACGACGTCACCATCGGCGTTGAATTCGGCTCGCGCATCGTCCCCGTCGGGCCGCCGCACTCCAGACCAGCTCCTCTCCCATCGTCCTCCTCCTCCTCCGCCGCCACATACAACGGGGATGCGAGCACTGGCGGCGCACCGTCCGATGGACTCCCCGAACCCCCCCGGGATATCTCCAGGGTGCCCCAGAAACACATGAAGCTCTCGCTGTGGGACACGGCCGGCCAGGAAACGTACAAGTCCGTGACGAGGTCCTACTTCCGTGGCGCAAGCGGCGCCCTCTTGGTCTTCGACCTGTCGAGGAAGCAGACGTTTCAGCACGTGACGGACTGGTTGAACGACCTGCGGCAGATTGCGGAGCCGGACATCGTCGTCGTTCTGGTGGGGAACAAGGCTGATTTGACGCAGCGAGAAGATAACAAGAGGGAGGTGACCAGGAAAGAGGCCGAGGAGTGGGCGAGGAGGAATGACGTCATGGAATACGTTGAGACGAGCGCGAAGAGCGGGGAGAATGTCGAGAATGCTTTCATGAGGGTCGCTGAGAGGATATATCAGAATGTCCAGGCTGGCAAGTATGATCTGAACGACCGGCGGTCTGGTGTCAAGGGCCAGAGGGCTGGGGGCAATCGAAAGGTCAAGTTGGCGGGGGCTGTGAATAAGTCTGCTGCTGGCGGGTGTTGTTGAAGTTGACGTTGACGACTACGGGCATGTGCCAGTTTGGATGAACGGACGATGATGAAGCATATCTCTCTGCCAGACAGAGACGGGGCACGCAAGCTTCGCTTGGATGAAAGCAGACATGAAAAGCACGACTGCATGATACCCATTCCCCTATCAGTAACTATTGAGCTTTTTCTTCCCTTTTAGTCATTATTTTCACCTTTTTTCTCCATCTTAGTTACACGATGCGACTACGACTTTGCCCATCATTCATCAGATAAAATGCATAGACTGGCTTTGGGGATAGATATCAACCGCGTACTACGTACATACATGTTGTAAACGCAATCGATGCCATCATGCGGGGGACGGACACGAAGCAATATAAATAGCTTGTACCCTTTTTGTTAATTGAGGATTGTATTTTGAGCTTGCATTAGTCACAGAATTATTTTTCCTTCTCTCGTAAAAAATCTACACGGACTTATTTCTTTTATACATGTCGTCCCAAGTAGCTCATGACACAGAACCCCCCCTCCCCCCCCGGGATTCTGCCAACCCTGGATCTCGGAGTGATAAGAGTCAACTTCCCGACTTAAAGTTGACTTGTAATTGTGAGTGAGTGATGCATGGACTGAAAACAGGTTCATTCAGAAGCAATCACTCGCTTCCTGACCGCTGCTGTGCAAGCCGTGCCTGCTTAACACCGCCGCCATAATAGCCACCTTAGTCGCTAATTTTCCAGTTGTCGAACCACTTCAAGTAGCTATACTTCTGGCTGGGACCAACCATGCCCCAGCAGATGGGGATGTAGAGGATATAGAGACCAATGATCGCCGTATACAAAAGGCCATACGTGACAGTCTGGATGGCCGCGTTGCGATTCCTGACTGTCCAGTCCACCAGGAAACCGAAAGCCAGGATGGCAAAGTAAAGAGCAGGATAGTAATGGTGCACATACGTAACACGAGCCATGACAACGAAGGGTAGATAGTGCAGGAACCAGCCAGCAACAGGATAGATACCAGAGTAATGGATCTGGTCAATTTCCTTTTCGTTGAGATCCTTGAAACCGCGCTGCCATCGTAGAATGTACCAAACCACAACTAGTCCGACAATACCGAGACCAACAGTGGAGCCCCAGTAGATGAAAGGGTTTCCGAGGAGGTAGTACTTGACGATGTTGTCGTCCCAACCACACATACGCAGACCGACGTGGAGGAAGGGCCACTGCCACCACTGTGAGGCGAGATCATCTTGCTTGTCGGGATCGGGGACCAGGGCATTGTTGGAGGTCATCATGGCGACGTTGAGGTGGAGGAAGTCGTGGAAGAAGGGTGACTTGTAGACGCCAGGATCTCCGGCGGGCAGCTTGTCGTTGACGTGTGACTCGACATTCCAGTGAGTGTAAGCATCGCGGGGGTTGTTCTCCTTGGTGCACGAGACCTCAATCTGCTTGAAACCCCACTGGGGCAAGTTCTTGTTGGTACCTCTCAAGTAGCATCCAAGAACTTCATGCTTGAGACGGAAAGCGGTGGTCAAAGTGCGAATTCGGCTGCGGTCACGCGAGGCTACGTCTCGGACCACCTCGATCTTCCAGTGGTCCTTTTCGTCTCCCACCGTTAGGTTGCCATAGGCGGAGACTTCCTTGTCAGACTTGGACATGGGGGCGGCAATATCGTGAGAGTGCAGATTGCGTCCAGTCTGGGCGTGGATCAGGCGGACAGTGCTTCCATCACCGATGAAGCGAAGATCAGGAGACTCGGCGTCGTAGTCGGGCTCGCGGCGGTTAGGGTAAAAGAACCAGTCATTGTTGGCATCTTTGTGGTGGTAGCAGGTAACCTGCTGCTGTCCAGAGCCCTCTGGATATGTCTGAACGTGAGAGTGGAGCAGACCACCGCCGTAACCCATGTTCTTGAGTGTGGCACGAGAACCGTAGGCAATCTCCAAGGGGCTGTTCTTTCCAACTTCGGTACCCTTCAAGTTGGCCTGGAAGAGAGAGCTCATCTGCGCGTCGCCAGGTCCGGTCTTGTTCAAGATGGCGAAGTGCATGGCGAAGGAGAGAAGGTAGATGAGGAAAGGGATGAGAATCAATCCGACAACACGAGTCACTACGTGAGCACCGAGAGTGGTCTACACATCGTTAGCTTGGTTTGCGGTTGATTGTTATACGTGTCCCAATGGGAGAAGGGATTGTTCCAAAGACATACCACAGGCATCTTGGTGTTGCCAAACTTGTGCCACAAGTCTTCAATGGTGTACAGGCCTACCAAAGAGGTCACGAAGAGTCCGACGAGCTTGACACTGCACACACAGCCAATGCTAATACCAGTCATGAAGAGCCAGAAGAACCATTCGGGCTCGAAGCTGTTGCGGCGCTGGTTGTGAAACTTGGCCCAGCAGAGAGTTGTAGCCACAGTACCGCATAGCAGCATAGAATCGAGAAGAATGAAACGACTGATGGTGGTGTAAGAGTTCTCGCAAAGGACCATGAGGGTAACGAGCCAGACGGCAGCCCGGCGGAAGTGCAGCTCGCGAGCAGTCCAGTAGGCCATGGGTACGCAAACAATACCGAAGAAGGCGTTGAAGGCGCGCATGAACGTGAAGTTGATTTCTTCAGGATATTTCTCGCCCGACTTGAATTCGAAAGATCCATTGTATCCGGCCAAGACGCCCGACAATCCGACCAACATCTTTCCGAGAGGGGGGTGGACATCGAAATAATATTCGTGCTTGATATAGTAACTGCCAAATTTGCCAAAACTGCGTGGTTCCAGAGGGTTAGCATTGAGGCGTCAATGGCAAATAGACGAACCCTAACCCAAAATTACTCACTGAGCTTCATCCCAAGTCACAATATCACTCAGGCCAATCCTCCACAATCGCGTAAATAATGCGAGCGCGGTGAAAAGGAGCGGGGCAATGATGTGCTCCCATTCGACAAATGTCTCGATGAGAGTCTTCTCTGCCTACCCATTTGGTCAATTTTCTTGTTTCTTTGGCCGGCAAGTGCCATATAGTAGGTTTTTTACTGTCATTCATACCTTATTGAGAGCTTTTTTGTTGTCTTCGGGTTGAGGAGGAGCAGGAGGTGCTGACACATTGTTAACGGGACGCTGTCGAAGACCATCGCCCAGGTCCGCGCCAGAGGCGACGGCGGCCTTGTTGGCAGCCATGATGGTGGATTAAGATGAAGCTATAAGAATCGAAAATTAAAATCGACGATGAGGTAGAAGGGACGAAATTAAAATGGCGTCGATCCCAGGACCCCAAGGGCTGTAGCGGATAAGGGGGCCTGGATTGGGAACGGTGGCCTCGAGGGAAAAGGGTAAACGACTGGACGAGCTAATGGGACTCAAAACAACACCCTGGATCGACGCCCGTGATCAAGACGTCGTTCAATAGGGAAGAAAGAATAAGAACCCCGTGAAAGGAGGGGGGAAGATGCTCGGAAGAGGGCAATGATGGGAGAAGTGAAGACGGGAAAAAAGAGGAAATAGTAAGGAGAAGCCCAGGTTGGGGGTTGTTAACAGGACGTCTGCTGCACCTACTACTGCGGAGTCCGTACCTCGCACACTCTCAAGTGCTGGTACGGAGTACATACGCCGTACATACATACCCAGGCCACATATGCTGGAGTTGGCCCTTCCCTTGGCAGGGCCAGTCAAAATCGCCGGCGCCGCCGATTGCGTGCATGAATGGACCCAGGCGGCCAAGGGGACAGCAGTGGGAATGCGCACCAGACGGAAACACAAGCAAGGGGCGCCGTCATCAGCCTCACAAATCAATTGTGGTCTTGGTATCCTTCCTGATTGTGCCTGTTTTCCGATCTTGACAAATCATGATGTACCCCGTACTCCGTAGCCAGAGGCCTACTACGTATGATACTTTTGTACTCCGTAGCTGCTTAACGAAAACAATTCATCTCCGTGCTTGTTTCTTATCGCACCGTGCTACTCCGTACTGGAAGCCAAAAACCCGATGGCCACAAATTGCATCTATTATTAATTACCCTTGATATCGGCCCCAGACCAGACCCTTGCGATTTGGACTCTAGGTACCGGGGTTCATCGGGTTCATCGCATCCTCCAAGTGATCGACAAGCTGTCACCTGTCTAGACGTCCTCGATTATCTTGGGAATCCTGCCGGCCCACCCACCACGATCTTGTCTTGGCCCTTCAAAGTCTTTTAGGCGATGCCCCAAATCACTGTTTCATCACCACTGTTTCACCATGCACTCACAAGCCTTGTATAACATTGTCGCGGAGATGGCGAACAAGAAACCCTCACGGTATACCATTCATCAAGGATATGATCCACAAAGTCTGACAAACTTTGTCAGTGCACAGATGATGTCTTGAAAAACGTGCCTGGATCCGTACTAGCTTGCTCAATTGACGGCTCAATTGACGGCTCAATTGCCAAGATAGATACAAGTGAAGCGTTTGCTTTTGGTTGTGTTGGCTCATCAGCCTGCATCGAGCTGCAGATCCTGGGTCAGATGGATGTTCTGAATTCCTGACAAGTGCATACGGAGTGCTTTTACTTAGCATTAGTCTGCGCTGGTGCAACTGCTTGTTTAAGGCGTACCACGTCAACCAGATGGACGTTATCATGCGCTAGGCTCACATTCATTTTTATTGCCTTTGGCTACTCCTTATTCTAAATAATAATAAGTTGGCTGCTGTTGTTAGTAGTAGAACGTGGTACGACATTTTCGGGAAGTGCAATGTGGGTATGTTGTATGTATGTGCCGGCTAATTTGTGGCTCCCGAGTCCCCAGTAATTATGTCACTGGCTGGGCGTAATCCGTACAATACAATGAATTATTGCTAGCGCTCCTGAGTCCTGGACTCCTGGCTCTCACATGCTGGTATTATTAGTAGTGCAAGTGCCAATCGAGTCTCCCCTTGAGCGCCCTCCTCTGTAAAGTTTGCGAATTTAGGCTCTCGGCGAACACAGCAAGTTAACCAGTAGGATATTTTCCATCACTGAGTCTGTATTCATCTACCAGAATCTATTCAACAGCCGGCCCCTCGGCATTGCCGCGGTAGCCGCTTGCTACCTACTCGCGGGGTTCGCGGGGTGTGGCGAATCCGATGTCTTCTCTCGTCTCCGACTTCATCATCAACCCCGTCCTACGCCAAGCTCGCCGATTCTCCGAGATATCGCGAACGACATTGACGGGCGAAGATCATGAAAGAACGACTCCGGTCAATATGGAAGCAGTCAGCGAATCAGGCATGGCCGAAGACACGGTATTAATCGAGGAGGCAGAACCTTCGACGTCGGATCCAGACCACATCATGAGGCCAGAGATACCCCGCTCGCGGCCGGTCAGCACGTCAACACAGGAAGTAAGGGTCGAACAAGTTACAGATTCGCCCCCAGTCTTCGACGACACGCGCCATGATCACTTGGGCTTCCCTCTTTCCCCCAAGAGAGGACGAGCGATACCGGAGGATGACGGCATGCATAAATTGAGAAAGCGAATCCAGGCTATCAATGCCCAGAGTGTTTCCTCAGAAGAGAAAGCTAGGCAGATGCATGAGCTCTTGTTAGAGGGCTATCGATCGTCTCACTTTATTGATGCACATGGCATACAGACACCCCTCGTCGGTGGTGAAGAAGGAATGCCGGGTCTTGCTTGGGAGCCGTCCACCTCACCAGGCCCTTTGGAATCCTTGAAGTCATGGTACAACCAGTCTGCAGTAGCAGAGAAATACATGTTGAGCGAAAGCGACATTGCTCCGACATTTGCACCTATACGTCCGCGCAAGGACTCCGACGACGATTTGCAGAGTCAATCTACCACTTCTACGCCACCAGAAATGCAAGCACCTCTTGGTTGCCAGCACTATGAGCGAAATGTCAAGCTGCAGTGCTTCACATGCAAGAAGTGGTACACTTGTCGCTTCTGCCACGATGCAAAAGAAGATCACAGCCTGATCCGAAGAGAAACGAGGAATATGCTGTGTATGCTGTGCAGGACGCCTCAAAAGGCATCCGACATGTGCATCAGCTGTGGTGAGATCTCGGCCCACTATTACTGTAACATTTGCAAGCTTTGGGAAAACCGCAAGAGTAAACCAATATATCACTGCAACGATTGCGGCATCTGTCGGCGTGGATTAGGTCTCGGCAAAGACTTTTTCCATTGCAAGGTGAGCAGTTTCATTCTTCATCTTCTCTGATGCCATCAAACTTGCTAACACAATGCATAGACATGCCGTGCATGCATAACAACGTCGATACAAAGCTCTCACAAGTGTATTGAACGCTCCACAGACTGCGACTGTCCCATTTGCGGAGAATACATGTTCACATCGCCCAAGCCCGTGGTCTTCATGCCTTGCGGGCATAGCATACATAAGAGGTGCTATGACCAGCACATGAGGGTTTCGTACAAATGCCCCATCTGCAACAGGAGCTTGGCCAACATGGAAACCCAGTTCCGGAACCTGGACGTAGCCATCCTCAGCCAGCCGATGCCGCCAGAGTTCCGGGACACCAGGGCCACAGTTTTATGCAATGACTGTTCGGGGAAAGGCGTCGTTCTGTACCATTGGCTAGGATTGAAGTGCTCAATATGTCAATCCTACAACACAGTCGAGCTTCAAATTCACGGAAACGGCAGCCCAGAGCTTCAGACTGCCACGGAGAGAGCAGATGCGTCTGTGAACGCCCAGGGGCGGCAGCAAGCCGACTTCCGTGCTAATGCAGTGACTTTTCCTGCAACATCAAACGTCGGCACTTCCGTCGCTAGCACCCGGATCCCCAATAGGCGACGACACTCGTCCCATGGCTTCGAACTTCAACACCGCGTGCCGGATCGACTCGCCCGTTCCTTGTCGCCGCTCGAAACTACCGCAGAGGGTGTCATACCCCCCGGCGCCGCGGAACTGGACTCCGACGATGATATTCTTGGATTTTGGAGAGGGAACAGGAGTCAAGAGGAGGACGAAGAAGACGAGCTGAGCGAGGGAGACTCGGACTCTAACGACGATGTGCATGATGAGGATAGTGACGGTTTTCTCGGTGCGGATGACGATGATGATGATGATGATGATGATGACGACGACATCCTGCTCATTGGACACAGGTAGATAGGATGCATCCAAGCTTGTTGCTCTACATATTTCATGAAGGGTGAGGAGGGAAGGCTGGTTTATTAGGATATGACTTGTAGTAGGGCACAATATTGAGGTTACCAGGGCGGAGACTTTACCAAGTGGACAGGAAGGGATTCATCATCCACTTATGAAGGCAAATTGGGCAACGGCACAGGGACAGGAGCGGCCACAGCATTAAGAACGACGTGTGTACGTTTGCAGCGATATTTTTCAAACACACCAAGCTGTTCGTGGTCGGGACAAGAAAATTAACTGACATCGTTCTGTATTCATATTGACTGACCCTTTCGAAAGAAATGGTTCGCCTTGACCCTTGACTCCATTATATATTATATCCTTGCAACCAGACAAGTATGACAAATCAGCCCTCGCTTCGTTCACGTGTTCCCACAAGCTCACGACGCCTGGTTCTCGGCCATCCTCGCCTCCACCCGCGCGGCCTCTTGCCTCAACTCCTTGATCACTTGCTACACGAGCGTTAACATTCTTCACGATCCGAACGGCGCTCCGATGTATGCCTACCGCTAGGGCCTCTGGGTTCACGCCCCTCTCAATCATAGACACGCATATCGAGATGGCCCTCCTATCAAGCTGGCAGTTCTGTGGGGGCGTCAGTCGCAGGCCGTTCAATAAAAGGAAGATGTTGACTTGAGGCCAAGCTCAGCGTGGGCATTGAAAACGAACCAGGAGCGTGGAAATCTCGTGCAGAATATCGACGGCTTGTTGGGCGCTTGCGCGCTTGTCGGGTTCAGGCATGGCGGATGCGGGTGGTGTATGCGGCAGGTTTGAGCGGTGGTGGTGGTGGTGGGGGTTGGAAACGCGGGACGCGATGAAATTGGCATTGGGGGCCATGAAGGCTTTGTTGTGGTGGGTGGTGGTGTCGCTGGCGTGATAGATGTTTTGATGATTTTCAATCGCGGCGTCTATCGTTGGTCCACGAGTGATATTTGCAGGGATACTTTCTACCCATTTCGATCAGATCAGATTGGTTTACGCTGTCCACCAGTATGTTCGTCATTGTTGGCCGAGACGTCCCACGCCCAACGCTGCGAGTTGCTCCGTTTAGAAAACGATTCAGAAATGGACATACGACGGGTTTTTTTTTTTTTGGAATGAAACCGATGATAGTAATTAGGTTAAGCGACATGGCAACTTGGATCATCCATGAGCGCGAGTGGTCTAGTATTCACACTTTCATATTACCCCCCCCCCCCCCCCCTTCCGTTACAATCGCAACTCACCCACTCGACTCAACTCTTCATAGCCTCCACAAACAACTCCCGCATGCCTTTTAACAGCACCACCAGCTCCCTCGACTCATTCACCTTGTCCAATACTTTTTCTACGCTCTCCCTCTCCAGCTTCGGCCGACAGTGCTTGACATCATACTCCCTCGAGCTCGTCGACAGCTCAAACCACGCCTCCCTCTCCCAATTCTTCTCGTCAATGTGCGTAAACACAAACTTGAGCCGGTCGTCCTGACCGGCCCCCTCGATCCTCAAACACAGATTCGTGATCCAGAAATCCAGCTCCGGCACGTTGAATCTCCGTTGGGATTCCTGCTGTTCAGCGTGGGCGCGCTGGGCAGCCAAGCGGGTTTCAATCTCGGCTTGCGTCTGGGCAATTTGTTTCCTGAAATTATCGCGCGAAGCGAGATGCGCGTCGCGCTGGGTGGAGAGGGACGCGATGGCCGATTCCATCTCGCGCGTTTCGGCTTCTTCTTTTTCAAGGGTTTGTTGGTACGTTGATGTTTTGACTTGCATGATTTCAATATCCTTCTTCTTCATACGCTGGTCCTCTGTGTGGGTTTTCAAACACGTAGATTAGCAAGGGCACCATTCTGCTTCGTGGGTATGAGGCTGTACGTCGTAGGCGAGTTATTAGATGCCTCGTACCTTGGACTTCGGCAATATTCATGCGAAATTTATTGCGCTCTTCTAGCACGTGCTTTCTTCCTTGCTCAATGAAGGCGTCAAACTTGGCTGTGAACTTGGCCATGCGATCGCGCAAATCGTCGAACCCAAAGTTGATGTTGGGGAGCGTGTCGGCGACAGACGGTGCAGCCGGCGCCATAATCTGTCGGTTGCCGCTGGCGGAGAAAGATGTTTTGGTCGTCATGGTGCTGATGTGGCGATGCTGGGATCTGCGTGTTTACCTGAAAAAGGTTGTCGCGAATGTTGTTGTGGATGGGTGAGTGTGAAGGAGGTGTGCAGGGTAGGGATGCTCCACTCCTCTTAGCTACTACATATATTATGCGGTGATTTTTGGCACGTGACTACTGTGTCACAGTGCGACGACGTTGAACGCGCTGAGCGGGTCACTTGCTGCAACAACTCTCAACAAGCTGCCGACAAAGGAACCATTCAACACCGGCCAATTTGCCGATTGGTAGATGCATTCTTCTAACGGTGAATCTTTCTACGCAACACTTCTCGGGAATTCTCAAATCTGCATCTAAAAGGAGAATGAGCGTGTGAGAATACGCGTATCGTCAAAGCCGCTAAACGAGCCCCATTCTTTCTTTACGCATCTTCACTTTCAAGGATGACCAGAATCATAGTCAACCCTTTGTCTCATTGGAATTTTTTACTGATCCCGAATGGCTGACAATCGGAGGTTTGCGGACCTACATCTAGGCCACCCTGGTCTTTTGGCATATTTTTCTTCCGATAAACCTGAGAATAAACCAGGCGTTTTGCACACTTCTAGATGTCCATCCCGTGGTAAGAGACAATTGCTATGCTCCTGCGCTTAAACGCACGTTTCTCACATGTTACTACAGCACCGCGGTTCAACATTGTCGGATCAACTGCTGAGTTGTATGCACCATCAAGATTTGTAGTCCCAGATTCTCCGTCGAAGCCTCGGGAGAAAGTCAAGGTTCAAAAACGATGGTTATCGAATTCTCACCCCGAGGCTTTCATTGGCGGGGCTCCCGCTTTTTCAAGCATGCTCAAGGACACCATCCATCGTTCAGAGCATTCTGAATATCTCCAAGATGAAGGAAATATTCTTGCCATGGGCGAGATGACCGACATGACAATTCCTTCACGGCCAACTGGTATGCCGCTGCTTGCAGTCGCAACTGGTGAGTCTGGTCAAAAATTGCGGCTGGTAAGAGTGGACAAATCACAATGGCAGTGGGGCGAGCATCAGGATGCATCGCTCCTTCTTTCTGTTGTTGATCCCGCGCAGCAAGAAGAAGAGACGATCTGGCTTGGAGACGGCTTGCCGATTGTAAACGTCAAGTTTGTGACTTCTTTTTGGCAATCAAGAAGGGTCCGGTGGCTGCTCGTTCAAACCCGAACCTCGGTCACTCTTTTGCAACCCGAGTACCATCCTGTTCCAGTACCTGACCGCTCAAGACCGAGTTCATATGCTTTCCAGGCGCCGTCTCACATGACTCCGAACCCCTTGATTACCCTGCATCACCATGAGACTGGCGGCAATGAGATCTCGGATGTTTGGTTCGACCCAGCCTCGGTGGGCGCTCTTCCACGGCTAGGCGTCATCGATCAATGCGGGTATTGGAGTGTTTGGAGCCTGCTGGGCACATGGCAAGTAAGCATGAACACATTGCGGCTTTCATTGCACAAATGTGGGCATATCTCTGAGGGCATTCTGTCCTCACTTCCGCGTCTTTCAGCTTATCCCGCTCAGCGGCACGGCATGCTCCGGATCGGACGGACTGGTCTGGATGACATCCTGGATATGTCTATGAATCAACAGCAGAAGACTAAAAATTTTGATGCTTCATCACATCATGTTATGATTTGGAATGCTCAGCAGATCGTGTTGCTTGATCTGGAGAGGGAGAGGCTTCTTCCTAAACTGGACATCGTTCGACAATCGAGGCTAGCGCCGGATTGGATCATTGGGGTTGAGTCAAGCCCAGCAAACGGAAATCAGATATTTGTGTTGACTGCCCGGCAAGTCATCTGGTTAGATCTGTCACTCACTCGAGGAGAGGCAGAGCCAGTCATGCGACCTACACTGCTCCTTGCCTGCTCCCATGTGGGTTTCGGCAACGAGGATTCCAGGATGTCCACGTGTAGGGCATCGGAAGACGATCCCAACAACACCATGGTTTTCATACACTCTCCCCAGGTAAACCAGCTGACTGTTTATTGGTTCGGTTCCGCTCCCGAGACCCAGCTCCCGCAATATCATAGGCATATTACATCGTTATTCTCGGGAGAAAAGAAGACAGCTACAAGCAAGGCTCAGCTGATTAGGGTGTATCCTGCCAAGCTTGAGACATCTGAAGCATCAGGAGAGCCTGGTCCGGGAGCACAGTACATGCGCAATGACGTGAAGTTCTACCAGGTTACCATTCTAAATGAGGACTTGAGTGTCCGCTACTGTATTTGCGCCAGCTCAGCTGACCCAGCCTTGGAAGTGATCCTCCCAACACTTCGAGTTCATTGGTCACCCTCACAGGAGCGCAGGCGCCGGAAGAGAAGACGAAGGCGTTTTTTAAAGCGTCTTGAAGACACATTCGTGATTCCTGATACAATGACAGACGAAAGTATAGACATGTTGCTCGGGCGAAAAGGGCCCAATGCCGATAATAATGACACCTTGGATAAGGCCGTGTTGAATAGATGTCGTCCTTTACTGCTGAAGATGGATCGGATCTGCGAAAAAATCGCCTCTAGTCTATTGGGTATGATCGATCAGGGTGCATGCGGGTTGCCAACAGATATGATACCGATGGTGGAGAGCACCATTGAGCATGGCATGTTGGAGGATGGGCTAGTTCCCCTCACATCATGGTGAGTGAAGGTTTTATTTTTACTTTTTTTCTCTTTTTATTTTTATGAAGCATGCTGACGTTGGATTGAAGGATGCAACTGTTCTCCAGCGTACAGGATCCCATTTCATACGGCGAGCTCAATGACGGTATGGAACCAGACATCAGGAACTTGTTGGAAAGCACTGGGGACCATATTGTCATCACTCAGCTACGGAGACGTGCTGCCGATGAGCTACCTAGCTCAACCCTAGAGTTTCCTGTTTTGCTGGACAAGTTTTCAGACTTGTGGCTCAAATCAGCAGCGGATTCTCTTCCATCAGAAATGCACCAAGAAATGCACCACATACGGCATGTGTGGGTCGCGGATGTAGCCAGGGACTTTTTCTTGTCTAGCTACGGCTTCATGGTGCAGCATGTTTGCCTTCTAGGGACAGACACGTCGGATGATGTAGAAAATCAGCATCCTGACGACCCTTCCCAATCTAGTCAGCCTAGGCAGCGTAGCCCGAGGATCGCTGCATCATCACCTGGTGAATACATGCCGTCACAAGAGGTCACGGATGCTGCGTTTCAGCGCTTGCGCCTTCTTGCTCCAACTCTAGAGTCTGGCACTTTGGGGTCACTCAGACCGCCAAAGACTCTTTCATACTGGCCCACCGAACGAGGCGTTGATACAGGTGACTACGTTTCTTCCATTGCAGCCGCCGAAGAAGCGAAGGTCTCCCACATCAAGGAGCGACTCATGAGAGTCGAAACAAGAAGGAAAGCACAAGCGGAGAGGTACAAGCTCCCGCCGTTGATGCGGCAAGGGTTCCCGGCCAGCGACAACGTGGGTGAAGACGATTCAGTCCCGGAAATGCGACGACAGCCCCCGATGCAAATAATGTCGAGTCAACAAGGAGGATTGGATTCGTCTCAGAACCTTGGGGTTGCTGCTGGGCCATCTGTGACCATGAGTCAGCCGGTGTCGGGCGTTTTTGGAGGCAGGAAGTCGAAGAAGGGCAAGAGGAAGAGCGGATTTAGATAGCTGTGGATGGCGGGGGGTCAGATGAAACATTATGTCAACATGTGGAAACAACGAATCGCATCGTTGTTCAGGCCATATAACTTCAGCCCTGGCTGCTCTCTCTCGCGAACAAGATTCCGTGTGAATCTGCGCTTGCGTGAAGAAACCTCGATGTCTTTGTCACGGTTGGGGATCGGCCTCAGTCGGGACAGGCGAGTGGGGCATGCATCTCCACCAGCAACGCCAGGCAGGACTCTCCCTCTGTGCAAGTCTGCAAGTCTGCAAGTAGAGCCACTCAAACATGAAGCATTCTCAACAACGGTGGTCTCATTTCAACAGTTCCAACAGATCCCGCCTACGTTCCAGCCCGATACTTGATTCGCAGAGGCTCATGTCTCACTGCCACGACGAACACGCCGGCCATGGCGGGCACGACCACGACCACGATCACGATCACTCAGACGACATCACGCCGGCTCTGCAATCTTCGCTGTACCAACAGATCAACTTTGACGACATCACCACGCTCAACGAATCGCGCAGAGATGCGGGAAAGGCCGTCGTTAAGAAGACGTGGGCGGAGAGACTGAGCGCCGAGCCAGAACTGGAGAGCGATGCCGATGAGCAGCTTCTCATGACTGTGCCGTACGTCGGAAAGCCCTCTCTTCTCTTCTTGCCACATGATGATGAGAATCATGAGGATATCTCCCAAGTTACAGTCCTGACAAAGCCGACAGTTTCGCAGCCCAAGTCAAGCTTCACTCCATCCTCCTCCGCACTTCCCCCTCCCCATCTGCCCCCAAGACACTCCATCTGCACGTCAACCGCGACAACCTGGACTTTTCCGCGGCCGAGGACCTGGAACCGGTGCAGAAGATTGAGCTGTCGCAGACGTCTGACGTGCAGGAGATAGCTGTCAAGAGGGCGCTTTTCGGCAAGGTACAGCGGCTGGTGCTCTTTTTTGTGGATAACTTTGGGGACGGGGACGAGCCCGTCTCGCGGATGAGCTATGTCGGATTCAAGGGGGAGTGGACGCGGTTGGGCAAGGCGCCGACTACTATCTTGTACGAGGCAGCGGCGCAGCCGGGGGATCACAAGGTGAAGGGGACGAGTGTGAATGAGATGGGGAGCGGGATTGGGGGGAGGGGGCCGGGCATGTGAGCAGGGGAAATGCATGGATTGTACGGAGTATGGCGTTATGACTATGTACACTAGGGAATTATTATTTGCTTGATTGAAATCTGAAGCTACGGGTAATGATAATGCTTGGGACAACTTCTTGTGTGTGTGGTGTCTTTGGCAGGATTGGTAATGTGGGCACGGAGAGGTTCCGAGATATATCCGACCAATTCCATGCCCATGCAGGCAAAGCTTCCCTCTTCCTCGCCCGAACTTTCGAGATTTGACGACCAACCACCACAACTTGGGGAGCTCGAAAACCCCCCCCCTTCCATCTCAAACCGTCCAACCAACCCGACCACCACAAAGCGGACGATCATGCCACCCCGTCTTTCATCGAGGGCGGCCCTCCCACGGCCATCCGCACTCTTCGCCAGCCAGACTCGTCGCCGCGTGCTCCTCCCCCTCGTCCCCCAGCGCAGCATCCAGTACGGCTGGTCGACGGCACCACCACGATCCAAGCACCGACGCTTCAACCAGCCCAACTCAGGTCTCCCCGCTCCCACCACGGGACCCGCGGCCGCCCTAAAGCGCCGGGAGAAGACAACGCCTCTCCGGGCGGGCGTCCTCGCCACCAAGAAGGGCATGACGAGCACATTTATCGGCAAGACGCGCGTGCCGTGCACGGTTCTGCAGCTCGACCAGGTGCAGGTCGTGGCGAACAAGACGAGAGAGAAGCACGGCTACTGGGCGGTGCAGATCGGGTCCGGGTCACGGCAGCCCAGGAACGCGACGAGCCCTATGCTGGGATACTACGAGGCCAAGGGCGTGGCGCCCAAGGGCGAGCTGGCAGAGTTCATGGTCCGCGGCGAGGAGGGTCTCCTGCCCGTCGGCTCGCAGCTGCTTCCCGACTGGTTCCAGCCGGGCCAGGCGGTCGACGTGCGCGCCAGGTCGCGCGGCATGGGGTTCGCGGGCGGCATGAAGCGTCACGGCTTCGCGGGCCAGGGGGCCTCGCACGGCAACTCGAGGAACCACCGCACGATTGGCACGACGGGCCCGTCGCAGGGCAGCGGGAGTCGCGTGCTGCCGGGCAAGAAGATGCCCGGGCGGATGGGCAACGAATGGGTCACGGTGCAGAACCTCAAGGTCATCAAGACGGACAACGAGCTGGGCATCGTTCTGGTCAGCGGCGCGGTGCCGGGCCCCAAGGGACGCGTGGTCAAGCTGCAGGATGCCAAGAAGCGCAAGGCGCCTGCGCTGCCGTACCGTGAAAGGGCCCTCAAGGATCTGCGGGACAGGTATCCCGATGCGGATGCGCAGCTGGAGGCGGCGAGGCAGAGACATTTGGAGATGAAGGAGGGGCGAAGGGGAGCAAGTTCGAAAGAAGCGGCTGCTGCTGCTGCCCTGTGAGAGATTTTACTTGTGGTGGAATGCGTGAAAGGTGAAACTCTTTATGCAAATCTTGTGGTGCTTTCATGGGGGGGGGGGGGTGAAAGGGAAGAAGGAAAGCGGGACTTTGTACGATATAGATATATATATATATACAGACAAGTTTGTACACGCTTGCCATGCTCAGACCAACAACCCCCGTGCAATGTACGTATGCTTCTCGTCTCGTAGCCTGGACAACTCGACCAACAACACAACACCAACTTGGGGGACTCGTTCATTTTCCACACACACGGAGCAAAGCCAAGCAAGCAAGCGAGCGAGCGAGCGAGCTCACTTGTTCAAAGCACCCTGCTGTCTGAACCCCCTCGTCGCCGCAGCACCCTCGTCCTCGTCCTCGCCGCCCACCGAAAGAGGAGGCACATGATGATGATGTTGATCCCCCAAGAGGTCCCTGAACGGATCCCCCCCCTCCAGCAAGTCGACCCAGGTGCCGTCCTCGGTGGTCAGGCTCCACTCCGTCGTCTCGAACAGCGACCGCGACGACGGGCGGTGGCTCGCGAACCGCATCGTGGCCCAGCCCCTCGTTCCGCGGACGGCGAAGCAGATGTCGATGCGGCCCCGCATCTGGTTCATCTGGCCGCGGATCCAGGGGACGCGGCGCCGGAAGTAGATGTCGTCGCCGAGGATGGCGCGCGCCCTGTCGTCCGTCCGGAGGGCGTACAGCGTCGACGAGACGATGGGCGACGACGCCTTCTGGTAGTTGAAGATGGCGACGGAGCAGACGCTCACTATGGCGAGGAAGACGGGGAGGGTGCGGCCCCAGCGGAACCTGACTTGGCTGATTTCTGGGGAGGGGGGGGGGGGAACACCACGTTTTAGCTTTGTGCGCCTGCCTGCCTGCCTGCGCGTTTTTGTCCTGGGGGGGGGGAATGTATTATTTACCGGGGAGTTCGCGATCAGCCTGTCGGGACATGAGCGGGCCGTCGCCGGGTCTGGGAGCGGGCGTTGACCATCGTCGCTGGGGGGTCGTCGCTCGGCTGCTCGATGGGGAGGGGGAGGGGGAGGGGGAATGGCAGTTGTTGCGCAGTCGCGAGGCGGTGATGAGCCTGCGGTGGGAGAGCCGCGAGAGCATGGCTGTTGGTTTGACTTTGTGAGTTGGGATGGGATGGGGGAGGGTTGATGATGGAAGAGGATGTGTGTGGGTGGATGGGTGGGTGGTTTCTTGGGAGTTATTTTTTTTTTTTTTTTTTTTTTCTTCCTCCGGGGGATGGGTGGGAAGTGGTTCCACTGTTTCTCCTCTGAATCCATCCTGTGCCAAACGCGCGCTCTTCTCCTGAAGCTTCCAGTAACGGGGGTATCTGGTTTCCTCACAAAGCATCATCCGGCTTATGCGAACGGAGTAATCCGTATTGACTCCCACAGTGTTCCTCTCTGCCCCCCCCTTTCGTTCGGAGGGGCGCGGCATCTCGATGTGCTTCAAAGTAGTGAAGCTGGGCTTTGACCAAGCACGAAACATGCCTTGCCTTTCAAAAGAAGCAACCAAACCAAACCAAAGCCGTGAGCGAAGAATCATACTGCATATTTCATAATCATGTCATTCAGGAAACCCACATTACTCATTATATAGTCATACCACTTGTCGATCCGGTACATCATGAAACAATCAATGAAGAAGGAAGAAGAAGAAAAAAAAACCCCCGCTAACCCCTATCCATCACCTCGTCGACTCCCCGATTTCTCTCCCATCTTCACCATACGTAAACTTGGCAGGGACAGCAGGAACTCTCGGGATCCCCCTATTCGCATCAGGCATCACGCTCAACGGCTCCCCGCTGCTGCCGCCCGCCGCGGCTCTTGTTCTCAAGTTCCTAGCACGAGCAGGACGCTTGATCTTCCTGCCCAGCGACGACGACGCCACGTCATCATGGTCCGTTGGTCCTCTCCCCGCCCTCGGAGCCTGCGCCGGGGCATCATGGGCGCCCTTGTTCCTCGACGCCACGCCTCGCAGTCTGGGCAGGGATACAATGTCTCTGTCTCTGTCTCTCGGGGCCGTCCTGCGAAGACGCTTGGGCAGGAAGCGATGCGCGCGCGTGGCCTCATCCCCTCCCTCGTCGTCCCGGTCTGCCTCGCCCTCGCCCTCGCCGTCTCCCGGCGGCGGCCCGGCGGCGGCGCGCTTCGTGCCCCGGGATGAGGAGGCGACACTCGCGGGCGAGCACACTTCCGCCCGGGGGGACGCATGGCCCGTCATTTTCTTGTCGTCGTCGTCGTCGTCGTCGTCGTCGGGCATCATCCCAGGGACAGGCACAGCCGGCGCCAACGGCCATTGAGGCGGAGTCGGAGGCGGGGGACCTCTGGACGTGCATGGACGAGGAGGAGGGGGCGGCCCGTGTCTCGTGGATTGTATGGCGTGGGATGAGAAGAATCCCGAAGCAACAAGCTGGTGGTAGTTGGCCAGGACTTGATCCCTCGTAGGTCGTTGCTCCTCCTCCTCCTCCTCCTCCTCCTCCTCCCCCTTGTCTTTGTCCTCGTCCCTTCGGATCCGTAGTCTGCCTCTGACGCCTTCCCACATTTGCCCAAAGATGTTCGTCTTCATCTTGCTGCTTCTCCTCTTCTCCTCTGCCCCTCCTCCTCCTCCTGAACCTCCCACGGCCGCTGCTGCATCCGTGCCCGTCGCACAGAAGGGCACCATGAGCACTCTCTCCGAGGGATCCAGGAATTGCAAAGGCGGCGCGGCTGACGCGCGATCCCTCATGGATCCTTCATGGAAGCGGCCCCGTTGGGCGAGTAAACGGACGTCTCTGGTTCTAGAAGGGCCCATCTTGGGTCAACTTTTGAGATTCGATGGATTCTTTTTTTTTTCTCCTTTGTTGTCCCTCTTCTCGTGTTTCTCGCGCCAGGTCGCGGTGCGGAAATCAGATTTGCCTAAGCAAACTCGCGCAAACACAGAGTTTTGCAGTTGCGAAATGGGCGGGGGGGGGATTGCAAGGAAATAACAGCCACAGCGTAGCACAATGAATAAAGGAATCAATCATCCACCCATGCCCACGACACATACATGCATACATGCTCGCTGTGCTGGCTCCATTCATCCATCCATTGTTGACTTACAACATTCCGCCAAGTCAGGCTACCCCTGCCACAACACACGTGATCTCACCACGGCAACCGAGCAACCAAACGCCCCCAGTTTCGACCCGCCTTTTGTTGTAGAATCCTCCACTTTGATTCACATTCGAGGACAAATATCACGATTAAGGTAAAGGGGTCAACGCCAGCTTGTCGTGGTCATGGATTGACACTAACCACTGTCAACAAGTGTCTACCTAGATGGTTGCATGCTTGAGGGCCTCCTCGTCAGTTGCCCCGAGCAGAGACCCTCTGTCCCAGATCTCAATCAAGCCGGTCCACGCGCTCATAAAAACGTATTTTCTTTTCACCCCGTCTCATTGTTTCGGCTATGTCACAGGGCTCTTGGCCTTCCGAAGAAAAAAGATACATAACCTGTTCATGCGCCCTCCAGTTTGTTCGGCGCCAAGAGATGCTCGACAAAAATAACCTTCTTCCGCCAAAAGACCGTAACGACCTTGTTTCAAAACGGTCCCGAATAGTCGCCACGAATTTTGCGGCAAAGGGGACATGAACATGACAAGAAGTTTGGAAAGGGCCACTTTCCTCCCAGGCCCCAGCTCTATGGAACGTTGAGTGCAGACGAAATAGTCGATAGAAACACACGATAAAATCATTGTATCAGATAGGAAGAAAATAGGGGGGGGGGAAGACCACGTCTAGTCTCCGGCGCTGCGCTCACCGAGAGGTCGCAGACCAGATGCTGGAGAGGGAAATAGGACATGAGAAACTAGGAAAGTCCATGCTCATTGAAAGTGAAGCGGAAAATGAATCAAAAGGATTGCTCCAGAACGCCTGATAACCCCCAAATGTCCCAGGACATATAGCAAGCGCACGGGCAATGATACCAGAGCGACATAAAATATACAGTTCAACCAGGCGAGGAATAACCAAACGCCGGGAAAGAAATTTCACGACTGTGTTTCTCTTCTTCTTCTTCTTCTTCTTCTTCATTTCTTCCTGTCGTATTGAGCACGTCTTCCCGATATCTCGGAGGGAGGGGATAAGCCAGCCCCAGCACGTGAGTATTCACGGAAGGTACTCGTTGAATTGGACAATCCCAATCTGGCCATCGGCTCGAGAATATGTACCTGTGTCAGGCTCAGGGGTCATGCCGCGCATGCGGTCAAAGTGTACATCAAGGTGCCGCTGGCCGTTGTGCAACGAACGCAAAGTTTGCGGGAAGACGTCGTCCCGTTTTCGTTTGTCTCCCGTTATCAATGCCGGGATAGCCACTTTCAGTTGTGTTTGCGGTTCAATGGCAGGCAGTGGATTGGGCGAGACCAAATATGCAATCTTAAGAGGAGCCAGAGATGATGAGGCAGTCGTTGAGGGCGGCAACATCTTCTTCTTCTTCTGTTGCGGCTTCTGTGGCGGATGGGAATAATCATGCTGCTGTGGTGGATCGTGTCTTGAAAGTTGTTGAATCGTGGTGGGTGACGGTGACGGTGACGGTGTCACGTAGCCGGCATGAGGTCGCTCATATTGTGACTCGGGTCTGACTGATTGCGCCAGGGATGGACAAGTCGAGCTCGAGCTTCGGCCGTGATATGGATAGTAGCCGTAGTTGCCCTGGTCGGGCTTGGCGTAGGGGGATGAGAGTGTGGATGGGTATGGTGCTGACGGTGCCATGTGCTGCATGACCGTCGGCGGTGGTGGTGCGTATTGTCGAGGCGTGGCGTACTGATGTACCAGATGCTCTCCAAATGCGAGGTGGCCGCCACGAGTTGGCAAAGCAGCGTCGTAGCCGGGAGGAGGCGGCTGCGGAGCGGCATGATAAGCATCGACACCTGATGGTCGTCTTTCGAGCTCCGTGCCGTAGGCCATGCGATGCTCGCTCGAGTTGCTGAGGGATCGAGCTCGGATGCTGTTGGGGTCCTCGGGGGCGGGTGTTACAGTTCTGCGGCGATATTCATCCTCCCTGCGTTCGTAGGCGGCACCTTTGCCATCGCGCTTCCTCATTCGCACGTCGCGTCTGATTCGAACTCGGCAGCCTTGGTCAGCGACCGTCTTGCTCAGCTGGGTACTCTCCATCAGGCCAGGGAACTTCTTGGCGCTGAAGACATTGAAGGGCTGTGTCTTGATTTCCATTCGCCAGTCGACGCCGGGAGGCAAGTCTAGATTGGTGGGCTCCATGTCGAAATCCTTCTCCTCCTTTGTCGTCTCGAACAGGCTGAATGATAGACGGAAATAGCCTTCGTGGCGAACAGATAGATCAGGGAAGATGAAATAGCCGGCCTCGGCAGGTCGGTCCAGGTAGGCCATGCCCGAGGCAGGAACGCCGGTCAGGATGGGTGGATTGGTAGCCGCAGCGCTCTGTACACGACCATGGGCCAAAGTGCGAGCTTGCTCAAGACTGGCGTAGAGGAAAAAGTTGGCGTTGTAGTCGAAAGTGATATCCTTGCCTTCCTCAACAGTAGGACCTTCGATGATGCGCAGCTCAACGACTGGTGGGGGATCAACTGGTCGTCTATCGCTATTCGCTGTGCAGGTAGGCAGGGTGTTAGCATTTTTGTGAGCGCCGAGATGCTCCGTTTCATAACGTCGGGTGGAGGGATATCGCGCCGCATTGGCGACAACATCATATACACAGTCAACTACTAACCCTTCATCCCTGAGCCACATGCTCTGGCTCGCTCTGGTTGCTGAAGCACGGTCAACTGATACCAGAGGCTTCGGTTCTCTCTCGTAATGCGATGAATGCGCTGCACCGAATCGCGCGAGGCGTTGGCGGGCACGGGCACGGGCACGGGCACAGCAGAAGCCATGATCTGGTGATTTGGGGGGGGGGGGTTTCAAGCGAGGAGAATTGAGGTGGTCATGTATTTGTATGATATTACACGCTTTCACACTTTCACATTCGGTCAGTACAAATGTCCGCAAAACTAGAGGGCCTGCCTGCAGGGCGTGTTGAGTGAGAGTGAATTGCAACAGCGGACAGCCTGTTTGTGCTCGAGGGGCAAAAGGAGCAGGTCCGGGGAAAAGATGGCTTGATGCATAAATTGATGGATGGGCAAGTTGAGTGAGTGTTGAGTGAGTGCTGAAGGATTGCACTGAGAGTCAACTCACATTTCTTCTTGGCTTTCTACTGAATGCTGGCGTGGAGCAGCGGCGAGGCGAGCCTGATGAGAATAAAAGCAATTTGAGCTGGCGGGAGGGACAGTGAGAATCGGTCGTCAAGAAGATGCCGACTCGGCGCCACAATGACCATTCGGCGCGAAAGTTCCTCAAGGCAACGGCAAACCTGGCGAAGGAAGTAGAGGAGGGCGAGGTGAGGCGAGCACAGATGTGAAAGCAGGAGATGGATCGCATGAGGAGAGAAGGGATAGAGAGTAGGACAGAGAGCCAGGAAGATGGAATCAGATTGCCATGCCGTGCCAGAACAGACAGAGACGGGTCAGAGGAAGAGAGACAGGAAGAGACAGGAAGAGACAGAAAGACGAGCGAGGCCAGCCAAACGAGCGGCCATATGGGGCCCAGGTGGGTGAGGAACGAATGGGGGCACTGGTGGCACTTGGTGGCACTTGGTGGCACTTGGTGGCACTTGGTGGTGGCACTTTCGGGGGGGGGCGTGGATTTTCCGGGTCAGCAAATCAGAGCACGGACTGGTAGCCGGGCTGAGCTTTCCTGGGGGACGGGTGGAGGATGTGATGGACCCGGGTCCAAGGACCGGGCAGAGGTAAGGCAAAGGCAAGGCGTGGCGAGGCAAGGAAGGGAATAATGACCAAAGGCCACGCGCCGGTGCGCGCCGGTGCAGCGAATGCGGGCTTAATTAACATAATGTCTGGCTGTACGTCCGTATGTAGTTAGTAATCCGTCCGGTATTACGGAGTCACATTCGACACCCACCACCTGGCAACTAGTAGGCAGGCAGGCAGGCAGCGTGACTTGCCGCTGCCGCTGCCACAAGTCACTGACCATCGTCGCCCATCGTCGCCCATCGTTGCCCACCGATGCCATCTATCCACGACTGGCACGACTGGCACGACTGGCACGACTGGCGTGTACTCGGCATTATCAAGTATGCTTAGTATTTTGAACCAGCCGGGTGCCATCCTAGACAGGCCAACCACTCACTCATCTTGTTGATCGGCTAGCTATGTATGTATTAGCAAAGGGCGATCGATGCAACAATGGTCGGTCGGTTAGGCAAAACGGATTGATTGACTGGCATGGCAGACGGGGGTTGGCTGGCACGGGCGCCACCGGTGCTGGTTTTTGTATGTAGCGGCAATTGTCCCGGGGCGGTGCTCGCTAACAATGTTGCCCTGTGCTTGCTGAAGCTTTTATGTACCCATGTGCCCCGGGGGAGAAGAGAGAAGAGGCTTATTATTGTACGGAGTAATCCGTAATCCATATGGAGTACGGAGTAAAGGCTAATAACGATTCTCAACCGCCATCGCAGGTGGCTTGTTGTTCGCACCATGATGAGCGGGAGGGAATCAGGAGTGCAATCCAGCAATCCATTTCATTCCCCTTGTCCCGCTACATGTACCATGCCGTGCATGCTTCATCCTGCTCACGGACAGGTATCGGGTGTGTGAGTGAGACCAGATGCAAGCCTTCAGCAAATCACAGCATCGCCGGGTTCATTCATTCATAGCTGCGTTAACAGTGTGCAGCTCGTCGCCAAGTCAATGCACAAAGAAAGTACGGAGCACTCCGTATTATTATGAATATACATAATACCTCAGCAGAGTCAGCACCGGGTCGCCTTCTTGTTTGGCTTGGCGCCAATAAGGCTGGCCCAGTGACAAAAAGGCCTGATTGCTGGGTTGGCCTGTCATAGCTGGCTGGTGGGCTGGTGGCTGGTGGGCTGGCGGCTGGTGGCTGGTGGCTGGTGGGCTGGTGGCTGGCTTGTCCGTCGAGCCATCTACGTAGGGTGCGCAAAAGAAGGGGGTCCCCAGTGGAGGCATGGCATTGCGCCTGCTGTGTCATGTCGTACTCCGTACGGAGTAGGTACCGCATCAGGTCGCTGGTGCGTCCCGCGAGAAAGGGAGAGGAGAGGAGGGTATGAGCGCACCAGACCCCAAAGGATCGGGAGTTGCGAGCACTAATAATCCGCCGTGTGTCGACATTGTTTTGATGGCTGCCTCGATTGGATCAAAACGCATCATCAATTGGCTCAAGTATGGCCATCATGACCACTGACCAGTCACACGGGGGGGGGGGGGAGACTGGTCACACCCTCGAACAAAATCAAGCCGTGGACTCAACGGGCGGCGGGCGAACCACGGTGTCACGGACGCTGCGCTTGTGCTGTGTGGCCACTGGTGAATGGATGAGTTGATGAAGTTTTGGTGGTGGTGGCTAGGATGTGGGTTACCAGTTCTGAGGTTCTGGGAGGACGGCAGTCGGCCGGCTATTTTGTGGTGGTGGTGGGGTGGGGAGGGGAGGGGAGGGGAGGGGGGCGGAAGCACGCGGTCGACAAGATTGACAGATTGACAGATGGACAGATGAATCGGGCTCATGTGAGTGGTGAGTGAGTGAGTGCGTGGGTCGAGGGCTCTTGTCGACCCCCCCCCTTTGCACCCAAGATGAGAGATGGCAAATGGGAGAGGCAGGAGGATCAATCGATGGGCCCTGGTCGCAGGCGGCTGTTCCGCTAGCAAGTCTGGCAAGCCTGGCCATTTAGGCGACGGGCTGTCGTGCCGCGGGTGGATAAGGCAGGTCCTACCCTGGGATTCCCGGACGGACCCTACCAAGGTGTCTACACGTACAGTGACAGGACAAAAGTTTGCGACCACCCCCTCCAGTGCGAAAAAGGCTAGTGTAGGTGGAGCTTATAAGGAAAACAGTGTTAATAGCACTATAAGTTCTATACTATAATTTAAAAAGCTTATAAATTAGGCCTTACTTATAAGTTAGATTATTCTTAGAGTATAAATTAAGAATAAGTACTTAACTTATAAGTATTTTAAGAAATTAAGCTTATAGCTATTTTGTGGCTTCCTTCGGACCTTCGGACGATAGATAGTCCGACCGTGGCCAAAGAGTGGAGCCACCGAAGGGATGCACGCGATGCGATTAGATGCATCGCGAGCTACCCCGCTCTATTAGCAGTGGCACTGTACTATAGCCTTACTTTTCCCCCTTTTTTGCTTACCTTCTCTTCTAGCTAGATTCCTCTCCTTCTCCCTTTTCTCTTCTCTCTTAGTTATTAGCTATTATTATTAACTTTATTAAATTTAACCTCTTTGCACTAGTGTAACATTCCTTAGTATAACTAATACTAATTAGTGGTTAACTATAACTATAGATAAGTTAGGTATTATAAGAAGAGATATTTCTATAGATAACGCAGCCCCTTACCTCTTAAGCTAACCTAGATAGGCCATTTAGGTAAAGAGGCATAACTATAGAGTATACTAAAGGAAGATAGACTAGAATCCTAGTTATAGGCTTATTAGACTTCTAAGGGATTAATCTATTAACCCTTAGGCTTATAGGATATAACCTTATTATATCTATCCGGGATATTTAGTTAATTATTAATCTTATTATCTATTACAAGAAAACTAACTAAATAACCAAATCTATTGCTATAAGGCATTTTATTTAAACCTAACGTTAAAAACAACCCTTAGCTAAGCTAGCTAACCTATATAACCTCCCTTTACACTCTCTTTATAACCCCTTTTCTCTCTTTATAGCTTTTTATGCCTTAGTATTCTAAATATTAAGTTACTTCTGCTTTTACGCTATCTTTATGGCTTACTCTTCCCTCTTTTTACTATTTTTCCTTCTTTTATACTTTTTCTATTATTTTTTATTATTTCCCTTTGTTTATCCTATTAATCCTATTTATCCTATTTATCCTATTCTGTTTATCTAGTTTATTCCGCCTTATTTACCCTGTTTATCTTGTTTATCCTATTTACCTTATTTTTCCTGTTTTTCCTATTTTACCTGTTTTTTAGATTTACCTAGTCTATCCCTCTTAATAAGCGTAAAAATTACGCTATTATTATACTACTATTTACTTTATTTAAATTATTTAAGAAGACTAAACCCTTCTTAAAAAGGGGATAGAATTAAATATTAGACTATTAATAAGATAGACTCCTTACCTCACTTCCCCTAATAATAAGATATCCTAAAAGCCTTTAGAAATAGCTTCTAAAAGACTAGAAAAGAATAGTTTACTAAGGTAACTATAGCTATATTTATTTACACTTATAAGAGACTAGGAAGAGCTTACCTAACTAAACCTAGAGACTACTATATAGCCTAAACTTAATAATTAGATTATAAGGTTTATTTACACTAGTAAGTATTAAAATTAATAAGAAAAAGACCTTTAGAAAAACTTTAGAGAAGATTTTAAAGGTTAAATAAAAGATATATTTAGGAGAGCTTCTAATAAGCTTATAAGAGAGCTATAAAACTCCCTATAAGATAATAATGTTTATATTAGCTAAGGAGTAAGCCTTCCTATCCTAATAGCCCTTAAACATATGCTTTAAGAGATAATAATAACCCTATAGTTAGGAAATAAGTTATAATCTCCTAAACTACCTTATGCATAACCCCTATAAGCTACTACCCTAAAGACCTTCCCTAATATTCCTTACCTTTAAAAGGAATAATCTCTATATTCTCTATAAGAACCCTTATAATAATCTTAATTATATTAGGAGTTTAACCCTTAATAGCTTACTCTCTTTCCTTATTTCTTCCCTTTAGATAAATAAATTAGAAAGAAAATATCTAAGCTTATAAAGATATATAAGAATAGTAACCACTATAGTAAGAAGCTATATAACTTTCTTTTGCTAAAACTTACGCTCTTTAAGAGTAAGTATAACTAAATTAACCTCCCTAAGTTATATTTTAGTAAAGCATTCCTTATTATATTAATAGGAGATACTAAATAGCACTTTCTTAATTACCTTACTAGTAAGAACCTCTCTTATAAAGAGATAATTATAAATATCTATTAATAATTTAAAATAGAAAGTAATTAATAGTTCTATTACTATAAGTAAAGTAATATAACCCTTAAAAATATTATTATATAGAACCCTAATAAGAGTAAGCTTAAGTGCCTTAAGATTTTATTAACTACCTTAAAGAGAGTTTATAAAGGGCTATACCTCTCTAATATAGTAAATATAAAGCTCTATAAGCAAACCTTAAATATAGTCTCTAGTATCCCTAAATATTAGGTAGTAAAGTATATATATATACTAGGCTTTAAGAACCTTACTAGTAACCTCTATAAATTAATTATAATTATAGAGAGTAGTATAAGAAGTAACTAATACTACTAGCATTAAGATAAAGACCTATTAGAGGTAATATTTATAGACTGCTAATATAGCTAATAGAATTAAAGAGACTAAGGAAGAGAAGGTTATTATAGTAACTCTAGATAACCTAAGTAATGCTTTATCTATAGTAAAAGTAGCTACTAGTTATTAAACTATACTAATACTAAATATTAGAAAAAGAAAGAGAGGTAGTAAGCTAGTAAGAACTATTATTTACCTCCTATAGAGAAGAAGTTTTAGGTATTTCTTACTTTATTTAAAGGAAATAATAGTAATAAGGAAAAGGAAATAGAAGACTAGGAAACATAGCTTAAGGCCTTTACTTAGGACTAAGATAATAGTAATAATAATATTAAGAAGAAGCTATTATTAAAGGCATAACTTAGTATTATATAATTCTTTTACATAGGATTATAAATAATAGATAATATTAATATCCTTATAATACTTAAGAATTAAGCTTTTTAATATACCTTGCTTAAGTAAGAGCTATACCTTAAAGAGGCTTCTAATAAAGATAATTTAATTTATTATATCTCTAAAGAATACTATTCTAAAGAGATCTTTAGAGGAATTATACTAGATATAGGAGCCTTAGGCTAATTAACTACTAGTCTAGCATAAGCCAAAGCCTTACTAAGATTAATACTATTATTAACAATTAAACCCTATAACCTAGAAGTTATTTGCTTTAGTGCTAGATTAGTAATAACACGTAGCGTTATCTATATGCTTATAAAGCTTAGCTAAATTAACTTTTATATCCTTAATACTACCACACCCTTTCTCTTTTCCCTTACTAATATAAATAAAATAAAGGTTAAGATTAATAACCTTACTAATATATTAATTTAAAACAATAAAACTATACCTATTGTGTGTAAATAGGGCTACCCTTAGTAGCTTCTAGAGGTAAGAGAAACCGCTGCTTTTTACCTATTAAAAGGAGAGATTTATTAACTTTACTAAAGGTTTAGTTATCCCTTAATTTAATAGCTTATAAAGATTCTTTAATAAGCTAGTTATAATATTAAACATTATATAATTAAGAAGCTAACCAAAGTCTATTACTATTATTAGATAAATAGAAAAGCCCTTAGCTAGTTTAAATTCTCCCTTAAAGATAACTATAACTTTAACTATAAGATTATTATTAATATTATGTAGATTAATAGCTAGCTAGTCCTTTATATTATTAATTTAGTAACCTTATTTTAAGTAGCCTAATTCCTTAACCCTAAGAAGCAGAAAGCTTATAATATCTAGGATATAATTAGAGAGTACTAGATTAATACATATCTAGGCCCTCTAGACTGGATTATTTATAATACTAGTAATAACTTTACTTTAGTTAAATTTAGGCATTATGCTTACTTAATATTAATTAATATTAATAAGATACTTATTAAAGCCTATAATAGTATTAGAAAGGTTAAAAGATATTATAGACCTCTTTACTAGGCTTATAATATTATTATAGATTTAATTAGTAAAGAAATCACTCCTAAGCAGTGACTCTAGATAGCTATTAAAGCTATTAATAACTTAGCAAGCCCTAATAGCCTTATGCTAACCTTACTAGTCTTTAAAGCTTACCTATAAATAATAGATAAGTTATTACTAAGCGTCTCTATTATTTAATAAGCTAAAGTAATTTAGAAAGTAACTAATAAAGTCTGCTATTACCTAGCTAAGAGATAGGTCTATAAGGCCCTTAGCGCCTAGAATAGCCTTAATATATTACTAATATATTAGCTACTACTATAGGCTAATATATATATATAAAGAGAAAAAGGTAGATAGTATAGCCCTTATAAGCTATTAGCTACTAATAGGGAGACCTATATAGTTAAGATGCCTTATAGCCTAGCTAAGTTTTGCTCTATAGTAGTAAAGCTATACTATAAGGACTTATAGTATATAGGGGCTAATAAGTAAAGCCTTTAGGATATTAAGGAATATAACCTAGGCCTAGAGGTCCTTACCTATAATATAGCCCCTTCCTATACTATAGCCCCTTCTAATACTATAGTCTTATTATAAGAAAGGGCTAAGAGGGCTAGAAGAGATAAGCTACCTATAAAGGGTAGTAAGGTAAAAGAAAAGAAAGAGATACTAATAAAGAGAAAGTAAAGGAGGCTAAGAAAAAACCTTATAGTTTAATTTTATATTAATAAGAGTATAGAGAAGCCTATAAAGGCTATTAAGGCTAAAGGTAATCCTATAGGAAGCTATAGAGTTAAAGAACTTATAGTAAGCCTTAAGGTAGCTAAAGCTATCCCTATAGGAAGCTATAAAGCTAGTAGCCCTAAGGAAGTAAAAGTAAAGGTAATTAGGGCCTAGGTTTATAATCCTAAGAAGCTTATTAGACTTATAAAGCTTTTTATATTTATTAATAAAGACTAAGAGAAAGTATTAATTAAGGGGATTATTACTAGAGAAGTGCTAAATATAGTATTCCTTATAGTAAAAGAAAAGGCTAACTAAAACCTTACCCTTTAACTTTACTAAGAAGGAAAGATTATAACCCTAGGGAGCCCCTTTAAATAATCTAACTAAGCTAAGATTAATACCTTATAAGCTTATAATATATTTAGATTTATAATATTTAATCTAGTAAAGTATAGAGACTACTAGATCTTTAATTCTTATATAGTCTAAGAGATTAAAGGCAAAGGCACTAAATCACTATATAAGAAGTTATGCCTTATTATATAAGGGCATAATAATAGAGGAAAAGAGGCTATCTTAACCTAATTACTAATAATATAGTGATTAAGCTAATGGATTATTATAGCCCTTACTTTGTTATTAAAGCGGAAGGGAATTTACCTTTAGCTATAAGATATTACATAAGCTTACGTTTAGTCCTAAATAACCCTAAATAGGCTAATTATCATGAAGTTACTAAAGTAGATTATATACCTCTTTCTAAAAGGCATAATAATAGAGGTAATTAAGCCCCTCTATAGGATTATAAAGGCTAGAACTTACTAGTAAGTAATATATTTTTACTACTATAAGGATAATCTTAATATAATAACCTTAATATATAATCCCTGCCTACTAATTATAGCCCTAAATAATAAAAACCTCTTTAGTATTATAGGAATGTAAATAGATAACACACTAGGCCTTAGTAATAATAACTTCTTTAAGAAAGAAGAAAAAGAGCTTTAGAAGGCAAAGTTTATAGCTAAAGAAAAATAATACCTAATAACTATAAATCCCCTTATCTTTAATAGCTATATTTTAACTTAGAATAATAATAATTTGCTAACCTTAAACTAAAAAGGCTAAAGTTAGAAGATTAAGGAGATTAACCCGTGATTACTAATAGTAAGGCAGGATTATATAAAGTAAAGAGCCTAAGGGAGCTATATTGCGATAGTCTATTAACTAGAAGCATTATATAATCTGTTAATTACTATATAACACTAAGAACCCTTTACTAATAATATCTTATAACTTAATAAATGCCTTAAGTGGCAAATTAAGAATTAGTAGTGAGGGCTATAGTATATCCCCTTAACTCTTAAGGAAGCAAAGCTCTTTATATTTGTAAATAAGTCCCTTACTAATAATAAAGATCTAAGTTCATAAATTAGATATATTATTATAATTAGTAATAAAGTAATAAAGGAAAATAATACCTTTATCTTAAAAGGGAATGTTATTATATATAGCTCTATAAAAAGCAAGCGTGTGACCTATAGTGCACTTATATCTAAGCTATATAGCATAGTTTAAGGTGCTAATATTATGTACGCGATATCTACGACCCTTTATATAATTATAGACTGATTAAAGATGCCTTAAATCCTAATAATTCTCTATACGGACTCTTTCTTATTATATAAATACCTTATAAAGCTAGGCATAATAAAAGAGAAGCGGCTAATAATTAATATTATAGCCCTTTAGTAGTTATATAAGAGGAGGGAAGTCTATGAAGTTAGATGGATTAATAGTGGTAATAATCTAGCTAATGTGATAACAAAGGCATCGCTAAATTTAGCCCTTTTAACCTTAATTAATTTAAATGAATTAATAATCCATGTGGAAGGATAGGTTAAAAGACCTATAAGGTTAGGTAAAGGGGAGAATTAATATAATAGGCATATAGGTATAGACTATAATAACCAGGTTAATTAGAATAACTAAAGCCATAATAGCTAATGAGAACCATGGATTCCTATTAAGGGATTTACTTATATACACTTTCCTTTAATTTGATTTTTATTACGTTTTTAGACTCCTTTAGCTATAAAGAAAAGAGAGACTACTAGTGTAGCTTCCTTTAGACCTTTAGATAATAGATAGTCTAACTATAGCTAAAGAGTAAAGCTACTAAAGGGATACACGTAATGTAATTAAATGCATCATAAGCTACCCCGCTCTGTTAGTAGTGGCACCACACTATAGCCTCACTTTTCCCCCTTTTTCGCTTACCTTCTCTTCTAGCTAGATTCCTCTTCTTCTCCCTCTTCTCTTCTCTCTTAGTTATTAGCTATTATTATTAACTTCATTAAATTCAACCTCTTCGCACTAGTGTAACGTTCCTTGGTGTAACCAGAGTATTGTTTGTAGTGTAGTTAGTGTAGTTTTTAGGAAAAATTTGTATTTGTAATGTAGTTTTTTTTTTCTTGTAGTTAATGTATTGTAGTTTTTTTTTTTTGTAGTTAGTGTAGTGTATTTTTTTTTTTTTATAGTGTAGTGTATTGTAGTTTTTTTTTGCTTATAGTGTAGTGTAGTTAGTGTAGTTACTAACTACACTAACTACAAAAACTACAAATGTAGTGTTAGTAAAAAAAAAGTGGGCTTTTTATTATATAAGGTTATTATAAGGATTAAAAGAAGGCTAGTTATATAGAAGCTTTTATTATTACCTATTTTACCTAATTAGTTATATAATTTATAAAATTTACCTTTTTTTAAGGATTTTACTATAACTAGGGTAATTTATAATATTATAACTTTTTAATAATACTATTATACCTAATACTTTATTTTACTAATATAACTTAAAGAAAAACCTTCTTATTCTTTTATTTACTATTACTATTAATTATTTTATATTTTAAAATATTATTATTATTATTTTAAATAAAAAATACCCTAAACTAATAGAATAAAATTAATTAAGAAATCTAGATAAATTACTAGAAGTTAATAAAATATATACTTAGTACTTAAATCTTATTCTTAATATAATAAGAACTTAAAAAAAGCTTAAACTATTTATTTAAGATTTAAACTAATTAAATATTACTTTTAGCTTTATAATTCTAAAGCCTTAAGAAGTTATATATAGTAACTTTATATATCTTATTACTATAATATATAAATAAAGAATATAATAAACTAATATTTATAATCTATTAATAAATAATTAATAGTATTATTTTAATTACCCTATATAGCTTAATTAAGCTATAAAAAATAAGTTTAACTTATTTTTTAAAATAAAACTAAGACTTACTTTTATATAATATACTATACTTATTATAAGAGCTTTAATAACTTTAATAACCTTAATTACTATTATTACTATTAATACTATTATTACTATTATTACTTAATTACTATTATTACTATTATTTTACTTTTATTATTATTTTAAAAAAATATAAAAGAGAAAACATTTTTATAATATTAATATTTTTAAAAACCTTAAAATACTAAGTTATTAAAAACTATAGCTTTTACTATAGTAATTTACTTATAATTACTAGTATTTATATTTAAGTTATTTATTTATTATTTATTATTTATTAAACTTTAACACTAATAATATTATAAGTAATCTTAGTAATCTTAGTAATCTTAGTAATCTTAGTAATCTTAGTAATCTTAGTAATCTTAGTAATCTTAGTAATCTTAGTAATACTAGTAATATTAGTATTATAAGCTATTATAAGCTATTATAAGCTATAATAAGATATAATAAGCTACTTATATTAAGTTTACTAGTAGTTCTTTTTATAGTTTTTTTAAAATAAGTAATAATAATAATTTATAGAAATATAAAATAATTTATAGAAATAGTAAATAATATAATAAGAAGGTTTTTCTTTAAGTTATATTAGGGAAATAAAGTATTAAGTTAAATAGTATTATTAAAAAAGTATAATATTATATATAACCTTACTTAGTTATAGTAAAATTACTAAAATAATATAATATTATAAATTCTATAACTAATTAAATAAAATAGGTAATAATAAAAGCTTTTATATAACTAGCATTCTTTTAATCCTTATAATACTAATAACTAATAAAAAGTCTAATACTACATTTATAGTGTTTGTAGTTAGTGTAGTTTAGGAAAAAAAATTTGTAGTGTAATGTATTGTAGTTTTTTTTTTTGTAGTTAGTGTAGTGTAGTTTTTTTTTCCTTATAGTTAGTGTAGTTTGTAGTGTAGTTACTACACTACACTACAAATACTACACTACACTACACGTTTTAGTGCAATACTCTGGGTGTAACCAACATATTTATTTTAAATAATAAAAGATTTATAAAAATACTTAAAACTTATTATTTTTAACATAATATAGTAAAAACTAGCTATTTACTATACTTTAAGAAATTTATATTTAAATAGATAAAGTAATTATAAAGTTAGTTTTTTATTTACTAAAAAAAGTAACTCTTTTTCTAATATATTTATACATAGAATTTAGTTATAAAAATGTTCTTTATTAGTAGTTAAGCTTTAAAAATTAGTAATAACTTACTTTTTTAGCTTTTATTTTATAGTAGTTTATAAAAATAATTAAAATAGTAAATAATAATAATAATTATTATTTATTATTATAAATAATTATATTATCTTTATAAGAAAATAATGCTATTTACTAATTATTTTATTTATACTTATAAGTGCTTATTAATTATTTGTAAAATATAGTAGATTTAGAATCCACTAAATTTTGCCCTAAAGGGTGGTCGCAAACTTATGTCATGTTACTGTACATAAGGTGGCCAAGGTGGCCAACGTAGCCGCCTGAGGTTGTCGTCCGTAGTCCGTAGTCCGTAGTCCGTAGTCCGTAGTCCGTAGTCCGTAGTCCGTACATAGGCGCAGACTGTGTGACATGTAATATGAGGACCGAGAACCGAGAGACTGGGTGCTGGGACCGTCACTACATTATCGATACCATTTTAGTATCGTAGTGTCGTCGTACGGATGTAGTATCGGAGTACGGAGTACGGACCATCAGAAGGCGCCGTTGTGTTTTGACACGCCGCGCATTTACCCGACTCATGTCTCTGGCTCGATTCGCGGAACAGAGTCAGCTTCGCCCCGGTGCTGTCCCTGCCATTTTCATTGTATTTGCACTTTGGCCCTTTCCGCCTGCCTACCGCACTATGTACAGTTTTAGCGTCAAAAAGGCTACGGTACGGAGTAGCAGTGATGACGTTCTTTCGCTCTCGTTTCCCCTCGAATAGTTCGACGCCTCGACGCCTCGACAAGCATCCAGCGACGAAGAAGGCAAGACGCCACCAGCGTCCGAATCTACTAGCCCAGTCATGATCATCAGCGGTTCTAGTTTGCATTTGAGAGTGAGGCCCGCTTGCTTGCCCGCTTGTTTGCTTATTTGTGTCCTCTCCTTCTAATCCATGTCTGAATTCCTATCCAAATCTACATACGGAGTACATGCCCTAGTTTTTTGTTCCTCTCTTACAGCTGCCATTAGCTGTACAACAAGTGCACTATCTCCTTGAGCGTGTTAAAGCTCGTGGAGCCACGCTAACCAGGGTCTGTATGTATGTATCTCTAGTTTACTTTTATTTTATCTAATTGGATACATACAGACCCCTGGTTAACGTGACTCCACAAGCTTTAACACGCTCAAGGAGATGACCCCTAGATTATTTGAGAGAGTTACAAGGAAAATATGCAGGGTATAGAGCGCTACTAAAAGATATGTACATGGTTAACCTCCTATCTCCTTAAGCGTGCTAAAGCTTGTGGAGTCATGTTAACTCGGGGTCTGTATGTATCCAATTAGATAAAAGTAAACTAGAGATACATACAGACCCTGGTTAACGTGACTCCACAAGGTGGACAACAGTTAAGGAGATAGGGTGTGAGGGTATCTACGTAGGTACCTACTAATCCTAGCCCCTGTCTCCCTTATTTCCTAACTAACACCCAATTCGCTCAATTCCCCCTGTCATGTAAATTTGTAAAATAATTCAGGGGGGCACAACTACTTCGCACTGGTTCCATCGTCCCCTGAAATAGGGGAGGAGGCATTGTTCATCGGAAAAGTAGGTATCATCATAATCCGTATTGCTTTCCCAAATATTGAACAATGAGATAGACTGACGGGGCAGTGCAGTCTCTATTCTCTCGAGCGAGTGCGAGACCGGATGATTTTAGAATATCACTGGGCTAGCCGGTTCAGGGAAGTTTGCTTTGATTGCCAACGCCGTGACAGGCCAAGCTCCATGTCGATTTCTCCCGTCCTCCACCTCCAACCAGTCCGAAGCACCCGTCGTCACCTGCCGATGACGACCCGCGTGCCTGTAATCCGTAATAAGCGATGTGATGAAGGGTGACTGGTCAAGTACACAAGTGTTCAGTGGACCGAAGGCGGAAGGGGAGAGACCTCGGCTGTGCCTCTTCTACGTTTGGTAAATGCATAAAGGCTACGGGATGGGCCCAACGACACGCCGTGCTTTTTTTCAGGGTGAAATAGACAGACAGCCTTGGCAATCTATCAAGAGAAACAAATCAAGACATTTGAACATCCCTGTAGAAAGTCCCGCGTGGTGATGGCGTTCGTTACACATGGCTCACTGCCAAGCTGGTCCTCATTGCACAAGTCTGATAATATCCCCGGAGCTGATAATAAGCAAGTCATTCGTTGAAATAGCATTTTGTTCCATGCTTGCGCAAGGATAGCATCTTCCAGGGGTGGCGGCGGGCAGATGTTGACTGTGATCCCGCCGGCTGCCCGGCGTATATCCATCATCATCACTCCTCCGTACGGATGATGAGAAAGATGACAATGATCGTGTGAGCCCCCCCGACAATGTGTTGACTTGTTGCGGGTGAAGTGGGCTTGTCTTTGCTTTTGAGCTGTTTTCCGAGAGGCTGGCCGGCACGACCCGGCCGAATCGCTTAATTGCACCTACGATTGGTCAGATGCTGGCATGTGAATGGGAATGGGGGTCGGGGAAACTTGTGTCACGAAGTTGAGAGCCAGGCCTGGTCGAATTGGACAATCATTTGAGATATTCTGTTTCGCATAGCCGCACAGTGGCCTTGGCCGACACGGGCACCGTAAGTCACAGATCTGGCACACGAAACAAGGGTTTATGTACGGACTAATAAGAATGGTGGCTTCTTCCAGGTGCCAGGTGCCAGGTGCCAGGTGCAAGGTGTCAGGTGCAAGGTGCAAGGTGCCGGGGTGCAGTTGCAACTTGCAAGTGGACGGCGGATGGGGAGGAGAGGAGGGCACAACACCGCAGCACCGGCAGGCACCTACCTAATACCTGCCTCTGCTCCTGCCGCCTGCTTCTCGTCCTTTGTGCGCCACCTAACGGTTCCGAACGTAACCAACCAGTCTCGGCCGTCATGGCCTGATCTTTCGAGTGCCACGGCATGTGCTGCACTCGCGCCAGGGGCTGTCGTCGCAACAAGGATGATGCATCATCTACTCCGAACTAGCTGACCAACGTCAACTTGAGCTCAAGCTCCTCGCAACCTTTGGAAAGGAAGGACTCTTGCGGCCCCATCCCACAACATCATCCTTCACATCTGCCGTCCGAGATGACGGCGCACAGTGGCAGGCCCTCCCGGCTGAGAGACATCCCTAGTCAGATGGCCCTGCCGACGCAAAAAGGTCATCGGCCCGCTCTTTTTAGATCCCGAAACAATGCCGGTAACACGATCTCCTCGGGTTTAATTCCCACATTCCCGGGAGATATCATCATGCTTGAGTCCCCAATGTGTGGCGCCAAAAAGAAAAAAAAAAAAAGGGCTGCACCAATTATATTATCAGTTCGAGAGACTCCGGATTAAAGTATGTATTGTGTTCTAGGCATCGAGTCCAATCGACCCTGAGAGCAAAACTTTAATTCGGCACAACTCTCGGCCCGACGAGAAATTTGGGAAATCAATCACAGCGTCTTGCTCGTCTCGACCACACGATATCACACATGGTTTCGACATTCCAGCCAAATAGGTCGGTCGTCACACACAATCTCACAGTACAGTCCTTCTGCCAAGTCGTTGTCATGTACGTTTCAACTTGGCGAGCAAGATGGCTTCCAAGTACTCGGTAAACCAGCAAAATTACAAACAAGCAAAGTGACCAAGATCACCATCAGCCTCGCCGAGCTTCAGGAAAAACACGGCTGACCAGGAATGCGGCATTCTGGCCTATGCGACAGTTCCAAGACGGCCTACAGGATCTTTGATCGGAGGGGGATTTGGGTTGAGACGACTTCCTGGTTCTTTCTTTTTTTATCTTTTGGGCTGGACTGCTGAGCGGGGCAGTAATACTAGCTTGACGGGCTAATCTGCGTACAAAGTGTCTCTCGTACGTCCGTACATTCGCTGATTTTGGTAGCCTTGCACGATGGATCCTGTTGACAGAACTCAGACAACGGGATTCATCAAACGCGTGTTATTAGCTCGCACAAACATCCCCATCTAAAAAGTAGCAAGAGAGAAATACTACATCGACCGTTCTTTAGGTTTCATTGTTGGGGGGGGGTTTTTTTTTCTTTTCCCCGAGAGTCCGTGGACATGGGACTTCTCAAGTACGCAAGCAAGGTTCCCATTTTCACCCCGCAAGAGAAACGTTTCGCCAATCCATTCTATCATGTTCTATTAGACTAGAAAAAGAAAAGAATAGGAAGCAAACTCCGATTCTCCAATGTAGGGCGTGGCTTTGCCTCGGTGTGCTAGCGCGAGACAAAGATGCACCCTTTTCCCTCTTTTACTCTTTGCTTTCCCCATTTCCCATCCTCAATACCGAGTTCGCGACAATTTCTCCATGCAGAATCGTGGGCTTCCCATTGAACAGAGCCATATAAGCGGGGGGCATCTTGAAAGAAAAAGAAAGCATATTTCCCGATCTGAATGGCATCCTGTTTCTTTCCCCCCCCCCCCCGGCCACCTTTTTCCCTCCCTCCCCTACGGCCGAAATGCCGAATTCCAGGATATACTGTAAGCATTGTCTTTGACCACATCGTTGTTTCGCTGTCCTGGGCGGGCCCAGACATTCTGAGTCAAGACGACTGCCGTCGCATAACGAGCTGTTTGTTCGTGCGATGCGATGCGACCGCCGAGGCGCCTCGTCTCGTGTCTTGTTCCTTGTCGTACCTAATCCGTACCGCCCAATGTACTTGCGCGTGGACCATTTGCATTCCTGGGAATGCGTCATGTACGGATGTCATGTCTCCGCATGGCATGGCATGGCATGGCAACGGGGTAGACTAGACAGACGCCTTTGCCTGTGCTCTACCCTTGTTTCGTAGATTGTGCAACCTCTGCACCGAGTGAGTACGTTTTGCAAAGACGACGTGGATTTGACGATTTTGCGGATTTCTCCAGTTGGATTGGGATTGGCCGTTGAAACAGCACATAGTACGGAGTGCACGAGGAACGTGCCAGGCTGTCTTTTCTCCCTTTTCGCCATAACCAAATGTCTCTGGCGCATCTTAAATGAATGCCATCTCGATCGCTCGTGGTGCCAAGACATCAAGCGGGCCGGTTTCACTCGTCAGAAGGGGGGCGCCGGAAAACTGACTCGTTGAGTTTTTTTTTTTCGTGTGCAAGATTGTACGGCACATGCATGATTGATAGCCGTCCGCGTGGCCTTTGGCCGGGAATGGAAAACATGCTTGCTCCCTTTGCGGGGTGGGCGTGTCTTTTCGGATGCGAGCGTCTCGTGATAAACAATGGTGTTTTGAACAACTATGCATTTGGTAGGTATCGCACTGGATCAGAGCGGGAATAGGAGCTGGAGTACAAAACACTTGTCATGACATGCATGTGTACGCTCTGCAGATGTCATTATGGTTGTCACTATGCATGTAGGGTAATGTCGAGCATCACGGCCCAACGGCGGCTAAGAATGTTGAATTGTCACGATTCAAGCCCTCCTCCTTCTATTTCTCCAGCTGCAGGCCATCCAGAAAACTTCCCAAAGTTGATACCATTGAGAGAGTAGCAGAACCGAAATCTCATCCCTTGTCCCCAGCCTAGAGTCTACGTACATGTGTCGCCGGACTTAATAAGTTGCCTGCTCGATTTGCCATGCCGCTGTTTTGGCACGCTCACGCACATCCAAGTCTCTATCCTGTAGCTTCAAATGGTCCATTTTCGTATGAAAGCCTAGCTTCTTCAGCTCGCGAGCTCTGTGCGAGCAGGCCTGCGCTTCGCTTTCGTCCTCTTGCCAAGTGAGATTGATGATGAGATGGCAGAGCGACGATCGCACGCCGCGGTCTCTGCTGCTGGCCTGCATTGCCAACAGCTTGAGAAGCTCCGACTGTGCAGTGACCAGTTGTCGATGCCGAGGAATGCTCGCTGCCATGTGAACCAAGATGCATATAACGGCCACGACTATCTTGGCCTGTGGATGTAGGACTCTGGCTTCTCGGCAGACTGCCCGGTCTCGCCGGGAGAAGGGATGCAACACTCTCGTGCGTAGTTTCGACGACAATATCTCAAAAAGTCTGTCTTGCCCAATCTCGTTGAACAAGTAATCAATCATCTCTGTCGTTTCGTACGGTGCTTCTGAAGCAATACCAGGCTCTGGACGTCCTATGAAGTTCCTGATAAAGTCCAAGCCCTGTTCTTGAATGGACAGATCATCGTTTCTGGCTTTACGGGAGGGGTTCAGTTCAGAATCTCGAACTGTAGTTAACCGGTCTTCAATCTGCCGTAATCTCGACGACTGAGATGTATCCAGTTGCTGAATATGTCCATTCTCCACATGGAACCACCGCAGGGGCTCGTCTAACGCTTGCATATCCATATCTTCATCCACGTCATCAACAGGGGCTTCCTTGGCCTTGGGAGCAAATACTGAGGCTTCCTGGCTGTCATCGCAAATCGATTGCACCAGCCAGCCTGGCCCTAAGCGCTCGAGGCATGCCTTCTTCAGGTCTGGTCCAACTGCATCCACAAAATGCTTGAGCGCCCATAGAGCGTTGAGTCGTAGTGCAGGGTTGTCGGAATGTGCATGATCGCACAGGATTTCCATGACGCCTTGTTCGGTGAGTAACTGGAATCAGCATGGTTAGTCAATTTTTCTTTTCTTTCTGTGTCTTCCCCTAACCTCAACATCAACCTCACTTCCAAGAACGACTTGCTTACCTCACGAACCGGGCTGACCTCGACAACGAGGTTGATCACAGTTGCTGTAGCGGCAATTTGGACGTTGACGTCTGGATGGCGTAGAAATCGGAATATAGGCATAGTCACGGCATGGTCGACCAAAGCCGTGCGCAGAACGCTAACGGAGCGGGCTAGAGTCCTCACGACGTGACAGCCAGCGATTATGACCGACAAAGGGTTGGAGCCGTACGCTGCAGAGGGTCCAGTTCGCGGTTGCTCGTTTGCTGCTTTATCTTTGGCTGATCTTGGCTTCCTTGGAAACTCGGATAGACTTTCAACCACATAGGGCACCAGGTCCTCGGCGACAAGGGCATTTCTGTAGTCCTCCTTGCCTGCGGATAAGGCACCAATGGCTTTCAGGCAAGACTCCCGCATTTTTGTCCTGTGGGCGAGAAGGGGGTGCAACCCGCTATCCCCCAATTGGGCTACAGGTGACGTGCTTTCAACATCCATCCCCGTGTCAGCGTGAGGAGACCATGGTTTCGGCGGACCAGTATCTGGTAATGGTTGGTACGATCGCTTGAGAAGTTTGGTCAGCACCTTGACTGCGTCACAGTCAACAGCAGCTTTCTGAAGATACTCGATGTCAGTGATCAATCTAGCGAGAACCGCAGGTCCCTTTTCCAAGATGAGAACCGCTGTTGCATCCGATGGGTCAGACACGTCCAGTCCATCTTTGTCGGACTTGGCAATCATGGCAACCAGGATCGGGACAACAAGCAAGCCAACGGTGATTTCCCGTACGCCCTTGCGACCCAGGCCCGCCTTGAACAAGGCCGCAAGGACTGCTGCTGCCATCAGTCGATCGTAGTCCTTCAGCGAGCGTACCAAATGTATGAGCCAGGGAATCAGAGGGCTTTCTATGTCCTCGTTGGATGTTTCGGTGTTGTTACCCGCAGAGTGAAAGCGTGGAGAGTCCCACATTGCAGAGGCTCCGAACTTATGCAATGACGTTCTACTCGATATTCGAGAATCAGCTCGGTCAGGAGTGGGAAAGGCAGACTGTGCTTTTGATATTGGTGTGGGCAAGGAAGGGATGATCAATTCCATGGCTGTCAAAGCCTGCTGGCTTGATGCGTATGAGTCCTTTGTTGACTGGAACCTGATGCTGGGGAAAATGGCGAGGAAGGTTGGAGAGTAGACCAGTCTGCTTGCTCGATATTTTGAATCGCCGATAATGCAGCCTGTTGCTTCGAGCAGAGGACCGATTCTTGAGCCTACTGTTGCAGGTTCAGGAAAAACCCGACCGAGACCATCCTTGATTGCAAGATCATTCGCCCCTGGGACCACGAGGCCATCTGCAACGGCAAATCTGGCTAATTGGGCTGCTAGTGAGTCTAAGACTCCCCCAACAACGAGAGCATTCTGGTGTCTTTCTTCCCGACATGTTCTGTATATCAGAGTAGACGCAAGCTTGACTTGCGACTGGTACAGATAATTTGAAGACGTCATGGATAATATTGCATTAATCGACTCTATGTTTGACAGCGTAAAAAATTGATCGGCTAGAGTTTGTACATTGAGCGGTGACGTTGGAAGTGCTAGTTCGGCGGCAGTAGATATGTCTACTAATGCCTGAAGAGAAGCAAGCACGATCTGCGGAGGGCTCTTATAGGGCGAAATGTTTGTCAAAATAGCCGGTACTACGCGAGCGGCATGAAGAGGAGATAGAAACGCTGGTCCACCTAGATATCGATCATTAGACCAAGTTAGTATAAATTTGTCAGAGATGAATTGACGATGAAACAAAAAGTGCCATGCACTCAGAATGGCATGCATGGGAGGCGCGATCATACCATTAGCGAAGCTTGCGACCAGCTGGAGGGCTTGAAGCCTCACAGAATCCTCATCGGAGAGCGGGGACGGAGAGAGCTGGATATATGCATCCTTGCCATTGACTTTGGATGGCGAGCCATTCGACACCAGTGTTCTAACTATAGGTTCGAGGACACCGAAACCGATCCATGCTTCTTTCTTCTGTACATGTCCGACGATCTCATTCTTGAGAGCCTGGAGTGCCGTAGCCTGCTCCAACAGCGTCTTTGCATTCCGGAGCTGTGCTAAAATAGGAGAATTCTGGGGTCGAGCCATGGAGCCGATCGTAGACGAGAGAGCGGCAATTGACGTGACTCCTACTCTAAGGTTGTCGGCGCATCGGCATCACGGAAGGAATGGGCCGATCGTGCTATGCAATAGACTGCGATACTTGTAGCGCCGACAAATGAAGTGGGCAGATCTTGAATGGCTACCGACAACGTGCGATTGAGTGGTAAGCGTTTGCTCGATTCAAGGATTCTGAAATAAGAAGGGACGATAATATTCGAGACGTAGCTTCCTCCCGATGACGAAGGGCTTGGGTGTGGGTCTGGAGTCATACATACAGTTGGGGAGCACGTGCATCCGTTATCTTATCGGGGATAAACAGCACCCATTCACTAATAGCCTCTCATCACATGACTTGAGTTTTGCCGAAAAAAAAAAAAGGGAAAAAAAAGGCCAAACCTACCTTGTTCTTCACCATGCATTAGATGACAAGCCAATACAGAGGCAACAGTTCCGTCCTTACGGGCCATTGGCTACGGCAGCCAGCTAATAGTTTCTTTGGGCTGAACCCATGGCCTGGCCCCGTTCTATGTATCTTGCAGGACAGGCAAGCGAGACCCGGTGGTTGCCGATTGATCTACGACGTGCAATAGAATGGGTTTTCATTCGTGTCTTTTCAACAGAAGAAGGGCTTGATTGACTAGGTTGCGGCGATATGCTGGGAAAGACAGCTGGCCGATTTCGAGCCCACTCTAACTTGATCCGTACGGAGCATTGAATTGATCCAATGAATCTTTTCCACGCCCTCGACCAGAGTTGAAGGTTGAAGCGCGCCCAACCGCGCGCTCCTTCTGGTCCTGGCTTCCTGGCTCCGCATCAAGCACCAAGCACCAATCTGCAGTCTCGGGGCACGTCGGTTCCCTTTTCCGTTCTCGGATATTATCTGCCCTGCCTTGCCCTTCGCTTGTCGCCCCGTTCTGTGCTTCGTCGTACAGCAGCGTCTGGAACTTTCACCGCGTTAAGTGACCCAATACCAATCGGACCGGACCGGACCAAGTATTCTGAAGTTGTCGTCGGTGACGCCCACAGACTCTTACAGCCATCAATCATCCCAAGGCCGGCTGGTGTGTGTGCCAGCACCAACTGCCACAATAACGCTGGGGGGCACCCCTCGCCAGTCGCTTCTCGGAAGTGTGCCGTCTTGGACATCACCGCGCAAGCCTATCCAGAGAAAACCCCAGACCAGAAACCATTCGACTTCAATGAATTGGGGCGACTTTCAGACCGGCTCTATACCCGTCTTGGACTAATCGGCCTGTCGATGCAAACGACGATGCGCTGCCCACCACGATGTTGAAGACATCTCCTATTCTCGCTGGCTCTGCCGCCAATAGCTCGCCGACCAGCTTTCGCCGTGGCCACCCGACATTGCGATCTCCTCCAGCGCTTTCGCACCAGTCAACTTCATCATTGACAGTGTCTTCTCGTCAGAGTCCAACGTTGGCGGGCTCTTCGCCAAATCCCACTTCGAGTGCCCCTCGCCATCAGCGCATCAGTACTTGCACCTCCGCCAAAAACTCGACTTTGCAGCATGACGCTCTAAATTCAAAGCCAAAATCATTGGGGGACTCGGACTCGGCTCGTCCAGAATACGAGGCCATGTCTGCAGTATCAGCATCGCTTGCCAGTGGCTCACCAGCGCAGTCCCAACCGAAGCCTGCCTCTGAGCAACAATTGCAGCAAGTTTTGTCCCCAAATAAGCGCAGGGTCTCTCCGGGCCGCGGAGGCGAGAACGCTACACCATCGGCAGCTGGCCCAAGTGGCTCACAGACTTCGCCTTCTGCGACAAACACACCGAAGCGAGCCAGGACTGATCAACAACCGCCTAAAGTTCTACCCCAGCAGTACGAGTTTTGTGTAGTAGAGGACATTGTTGAGTTGATAGCTCACATGTTGGCTGAATTGATTGCGACAAATGATGCCATTCGAATATCCAGTGGGGGTCTTACCCGCTTTCATTCTCGGTGAGTACTTGACCGAACATATGCCTCAGCGTGTCATCTGTTTATTAAATGCCTCGTTTTTTTCCCCAATAAATCACCGGAACTAATCAGGGGTCCTTCAGAACTGCTCCTGGAATCTCGGTCCGGGATTATTTGCATCGTCTAGCTCGACATGCCACGCTCACACCCCCTTTGCTTCTCGCCATGGTATACTACATTGATCGCCTGTGCGCGTTATATCCAGACTTCACCATCAATACCCTCACAGTTCACCGATTCTTAATCACTGCGGCCGCCGTGGCAGCGAAGGGCCTGTCAGATTCATTTTGGAACAATACAACATACGCGCGGGTAGGCGGAGTTCGACTCGCTGAACTGAAACTCCTGGAATTAGAGTTCCTCTACCGGGTGGATTGGAAAATCGTCCCCAACCCTGAGGTTCTCGTCGCATATTATCGAGCCCTAGTAGAGCGGACACCACAGTATACATTAGAGCCTGAAGACTCATCAGACGAGTCATCAAGCAACGTTGACGAAGAAAACGAGCAGATGCAGCATGAGCGAGAGGATGATGTTCCTCGCAACTGAGATCTACGATGATACCCATTTACTGCATGGCATGGTGAACTGGTGCTCGAGAGGGGCGGGGGCAGGGGGGGATGCTGAATTAAACAGGAATGAGACGGGATTGTTACTGCCATATAAAAATGGCTGTGTTTGACCTGTCTTTCCACGGTCTACGAATGGAGTTCTGAGGTTTAACGGACCGTTTTTTCTTCTTACTATCTTCGGAAACAAGATCAAGGATTGGTGCCATTGGCATGACGGGACCTTTCGTCTTTCTGGCGTTTCTGGCCTCAGGGAGGGTATCACGTGGCGTACGGAGTAGGATAAATACACCATTCTATTTTGGAGTAGAAGAGCTATTATATTGCACTTGTAATTTTGACCGTTCTGTTCTCGCCCAAGTGCTCAAGACCCACTCACATTTGGCTGCACGTGCAGCTACCCCAGCTCCCAGGAGTCCCAGCTGCCCAGCTAATACAGTGGGGTGTACAACTCCCATCCCACGGCTGTCCATTATCAAATCAACCCTCCATCAACCCTCCATCAACCCTCCATTACAAGTTTACGACCTGTACGGTCCAGCTCAAGACCATTGGAAACAACGAGCGCCGCATTGAGGCGCGCATCTCTCACGCGCTGTCTGACATCCGTCATGCGTCTTTCAAGCATCATCTCGACCGTCTGCGCTGCCATAGCCGTCCAGGCAGCACCCCAGTCCGCCGAAATTTACACCCAAGCCATATCATCCACTGCTCATCAAACTCCTCTTCCCCTCGCCGAGATATCTTACGACCTTGCCGCGCTAGCGTCCTCCTCCGTTCTCTCCTACGATGCCCCCGAGCTCCCTGAAACCTCCAGCCTCATTCGCGTAGGCGTCTACGACAAGAAAACCAAGAGCTGGACGTCGGGAACCACAGTCGCATCCACAGAGAACTTTGCCAAGGGGTACTCCCCCACCATCATGGTGAATGTGAACCACAAGGGCCACGTGGTAAGCGCTGCGCTAAAGGGGGTGCAGATTGATGCCGGACAAACAAGGGATTTTGGGCCCAAGGTGGTGGTTCTGACGGAAGGAAAGGGTGCTCAGCCTGCGCTAAACAAGCCAGTCGTTCTAACAGAGGGGAAGAAGGTCGAGGAGGAGGAGAAGTCATTTTTGCAAAAGTAGGTTTCTTTTCTTTTCTCGTCTTCTGATTCTATTGATTTCGCGACATGTCGGACATGTCGGTGTGGTGTTGAAATGAAAGAGGGCAACTTTACTAACAACTTCGCGGCAGGTACTGGTGGATGATTGGCATCGCCGTGTTCATTGCGCTCAGCGGTGGCGGTGGGGAGCAAGGCAAATAGAGGATCAAGAAAAAGATAGAAAATCAATGTATTGCATGTCACGATATTGCCGTGAAGGCGGACAGACCACGATATTGTCCAAGTGCTATTTTGGCTACGAGACGAGCCATGACCGGGGGGGGGGACACAAAAGCCGGGCCACCGAGCTGGCAATATTGATCCTGTAGAGTAAGCTTCATCTGCTCCATACGCTGGTCTCATTGGCGCTGTGATACAGTGAGCTTCAATAGCATTCTCATGTGAGTTCACTGCACCATTCCATTCCATCCAAGCGTGGCACTAGGTTGCACGTGACCGAGTTTGCACGGTCGGCCCATTGCTGCTGGCCCAGAATCGACTAGCGCCGTTGCCACGTACAAACAGACTGCCGTGCAACTGGTGAATTGAGGCTCACCCCCCCATCTCATCATACTGCTTTGTGAAAGCTCACCTTCCTTCCTTTCTTCTCCCCTCCAATTGTCTTTCATATCCCCTCTCAAGACAGTCTCTCAAATTAGCTCCAGCCCAACGACCTTGCGTCTTTCTGACACCATGACTGAGAACGGCACCGCTCTCCCCCCCAAGCCCTCCACCGAGGAAACTGGCTTTGCTGAAAACAAGGGCAAGGGCAAGGCCGCTGAGAATGCTCCTCACCACGAAGGTGCTGCCATGGATGAGGAGGACGACGACGATGATGATGAAGAAGACGACGATGGCGACGATGACGAGGAAGAGGTACGTTTGCAATCCAGATCATGGTGCATAGCTTTGTTTGTACCTCTCAACTAACACGATGTCACGCAATAGACTGGGGAGCCTGGTAAGCACAGGGCGCATGACACTGTTCACAAAGAGCTCTATGAGATCTCGGAATACTGACTGTAGCGCCTTTTAGTCGAGGAGGACGGCATGGAGGAGATTGACCTGAATAACATTGTCGAAGGTGGTCGTCGTACGCGCGGTGCAAAGATTGATTTTGCAAAGGCCGCTGAGAAGCTTCCCGCTGAAGAGGGCGAGGAGGACGAGGACGAGGACGATGATTTCCAGCCTCCCGCCGAAGATACCGAGATGTCTGGTTGAAACCCCTCTCGGGGCGAAGTCAGTGCGGCTTGGATGAGCTATGAGCTATGAAGAATCTGCATAATCAGACACTGCCTTAGGGGGGGGGGGTGGGGGGCAAAGCTTGGCTCTAGAGAAAGAAAAGAATAAAAGATTCATGTTTTTTTTTTTATTCTCTTATATGGCATGAACATGTACGATTGACGAGGGAGAAGAAGAAGACGTGACTGGCGCTTGCTTGCTTGCTTGTAGCTCGAGGTGGGAAGGCTGGCTACGCTCAGATCTGCATTTGTTCACGCGACACATGAATACATGAGGTCATCTATTATTCCTCGGGGCGAGATATTGTCATGTGCTCTGCAATGATTGTGTCGCGCAGGGTCAACTTGTAGACGTACTTTTTAAGTAACAAGTGCGCACGCCGAACTGGGATGGAGGATTGGGTGCATGCAGTGAATTGCTCGGGGCGCAGCGATTTTTTACTAGGTGCGCAGAATACCTCACCACGCCCTGATTTTAGGCTAGCGTCCCCGTTACTATAAGCTATAGTATATTTACAGTATAAACATATAGTAGCAAATACCCTTAATTAAATAAAAATATACTTACGTAAATTTATATAATTTCTTACTAATACTGCTATAAGCAAGCTCTAAATTGCTTAAAAACGCGTTTTCTAGTGTTTTCTTTAAAAGTATACACTTTTAGGCTAGAATTATTAGTTATTCTAGCTACCTAGGTGCCTTAATTACCTATCTAGTTATATTTATTAGCTATAATAGCAATAATAGCATTAAAGGAATAAATTCCTTAATCTTAAGAAAGCCCTATCCTTTAATTATTTCTCTTTACCTATTATTTATATTAGTATTTAATTATTAAGAGAATAGGGCTCCTTACTACTAGTAGCGTTAATTTCTTATAGTAGTATTAATCTTAGCCTATATATAGTCTCTTTAAATACTTAGTGTAGGCGGCCTTTATATGCTTTATTAGCTTAATTAAGGCTTAAGTTATTAACTATTATTATTATTCTAGCTTAAAGAGTAGTGTTTAGTATCTTTTCTATTTATTACTACCTTTTACTAATAAGTTAAGATAGGCATAGGATTATAAATATAAAGGTATAGGTTATTAAGGTTCTAGAAGTTAAAGTTAGCTATAATTTATATAATAGTAAGTAGGGAATTTAATTAGGGTCTTACTAAGGGCCTCTATAGCCACTAATAGCAATTAATTTTATATTTTTATAGTGGCTTAGAGTTAGTTTTCTTTATTAAAATATAATAAGCATAAGGGAGACTAAACTACCTAGTAAAACAGCCTATATAAGGTTAAAGCGCTTACTTTCTAGTTTTATAAGCTTAAATAAGCTTATATTACTTAATTAGAAGGTTAATAGCTTAGTAAGAAATCTATATAGGTAGCTTACTAAGCTATTCCTTGTGATTAATTAAAAATCATTGCTTAACTTTATTATTAGCTATATAGGCGTAATAATTACGCTCTTAGGTCTTAAGCATTTAATGAATTCTATTTATAAGTAATAGAAAGTCACTAGTCCTTATAAATAAGTTAAGTTTTAGGGCTCTATAAGAGACCTCTATAAAACTATTTACTTATTTACTAAAATTTCAAAATTCCTTTGTAAAATAATAAGCCTACTATTACTTAACTAGAAGATATATCTCTTTTATATAGTAAAGGATTGCAAATTACTATGATTTATATGTATTAATCATAAGCATCTAAATAGAATAAAAATCGCTAATTATATCTAAGTAAAGTAGCTTTTTAAACGCTAAAAAAGCTCCTATTAGGCTATTATTAAAGGCTTTAGCCTTTAATTTGTTATTATTATTATTATTATTAATCCACTTCTTATGGAAGTTATTCTTAACATTTACTTAAATATGCCACGTATAAAGCTACTACTATGTATTAGGCTAAATAACCTTAAGGGCGTTTTTAGTGCCATTTTAAAGTCCGTTATAATAACCTTAGGGGCTAGTATCTAGAGCTCACAGCGAATTTCTTTTAATAAGGCTAGTATTTAATAATAGCCCTTTTCTTTTTTGGTTTTAGTAAAGCTAAATGTAATATTTGCAATTGATTTTTGATTTATAACAGTGATAATATTCAATAGATAGAGACCCTAGCGGTTTGTCTTATAGGTATAGTCTATGCTAATAAATTCTAAAAAAACCTTCTATTTTTTAATATAAGAAGGGTAGGTCTAAACAGCGCTTTTAATGCAATTATTATTATTATAAATATACCTATAAGGCAAGCCTCTCTCTTATAATTCCTTAATAAACCACTAGGTAAATATATAGCTAGCTAATTTATCTTAATAAGCTCTTTAGCGTTAATTATAAATATCTTTAAGTATAAAATAAAGCTCTTTATCTTTATTATTATAAATTATTATGCTAATACTTTAAGGTTAAAGTGTGAGGCCCCACTCACAACACAGGTACACTAGCGCACCTCGCAGATAGGCCACGCCCTAGGGCTAAGTTTACATAATGCTAGTAAGCCACTAGCTATAAGCTAGTAACTTATATATATAACACACTTAAACCTAGTAAGCTTTAGTTAATATACTAAAGCCCCTATACCTTTTACCTAGCTATTATTATTCTTATAATTTTAAAGCTTCTTTTACTAGCTACTTAAGAGTAATATAAGGGGAAGAATTACTTAATTTACTAGAGTAATATTAGATAATAACCTAACCCTAATAAATAAGAGTTATACCTAATTAAATAAGGGTAATACTATAGGTATAAATATACTATATACTACTAAAACTATACTTATAATAAGACCTCTTACCCCTTATACTAAAGCTATAGTAATACTAGAGTAAATTACTTAGTTAGAAAAACTTTAAAAACTATAAAAGTAAGAATAAAAGCTTATTAACCTTATTAAGTATAGTTTAGAAAAAGTATAAGGGAAAACCTAGTAAAAAGCTAGTACCTTATTAAGTAATAGTAGCTAAGAAGTTAAAGTTAAAAATATTACTAAGCTTTAATACCTTATAAACTTATAGAGATATAAGATATAAATAAATAACCTAAACTATACCTTTAATAAGGTAAAGAAAAAATACTAATATAATTACTAAAAGATTCTCTTTATACTTAACTATATATATACTAACTATAAGGTAAAATAAGATAAATACCTTAATAAATAATAGGCTAATAGCTAGGATAATCTTAAGAATAACTAGAATATATTTTAAACCTAAATACTTATATTACTTAGGGACTTTATAAACTATAATACCTAAATAGCTATATAGCTTAAGAATATAAAGTAATATAAGGGCTAAAGCCTTATTAAATTTAGTATTTTCCTAGATTTACTAGAGATATACCTAGAAAAAGCCCTAGAAAAGTCCTATACCCTTATATTCTTTATAAAATTACTCCTTAAGCTATAGAATTATATTAACTTATATACCTTTATTACTAGGAAAATATAAGAGAAAGTTATATAACTTACCTAGTAATTTTAAAAGGCTATACTAAAGAGTAAGTAAAAGCCTAAGTATTTAGAAAATAAAGGCTTATATAAAAATCCCTAATATTATAAAAATAACTTACCTTAGAGTTATAGGCCTTATAAGGACTATAGGAATAAGGACTAGGAAAGGGGCCTAGTTACTTACTTAAATAATAGTAAAGTTAAGGATAAAAAATAATATTATAATTATAATAGCTTAGATTACCTTATAAATAAGTATAATAAGCTAAGGAAAAAGCCTTAAGATAGCTAGGGAAACTTCCTAAGGTAAAAGTAAAAGCCCTTACCTTTACCTTAAATACTAAGGTATTAATTAGGCATTAATTTTATATACTACCTACTATTTATAAGTATAAAAATATTAAAATAGTAATAGATTTAGATAGCTATACTAAGCTTAACCTTATTAGTATTAATTTTATAAAGAATTATAAGCTTAATAAAGCTAAGGCTATAGTACTTATTCTCTAGGTAATAAGGGCCCTTATAATCCCTTAATATAATATTTATAAGGTACCTATTATAATTAAAGACTTAAAAGAAAAAAGGAAGTACCTTAAGTTACTATATATAGCTATAAATAAAAACCTAAAAGTAAGGGGAAGTCCTATCTTAATTAAAATATATATACTTACTAAAGAATATATATATCTTTATTTATACTTATAAGAGTAATAGTTTAAGAAAAAGAAAATAGCCTTTTTACTTATAACTTCTTATAAGTTTATAAAGGTAATATATAATAAAACTATTATATATACTATTATAGGAGTTATAAAAGATAAGTTTATTACCCTTAAAAATAAGAAAAAGGTAAAAGTATATAAAACTATTAAAGATATTTCTAAGGAATTATATAAGTTTAAAGATATATTTATAGTAAATAAGGTAAGTAATTTACTATTAAGAAAGAAAACTAATTATATAATTAACCTAATACCTAAGGCTATACCCTTATATAAGCTAATTTACTCTCTCTCTTAAAGTAAGCTAAAGGAGCTTTATAAATATATTAATAAAAACCTATAAAAAGGCTAAATAAGACCCTTTAAGAGCCTTATAAGTATACTTATCCTATTTATACTAAAGAAAAATAAAATACTTTAACTATATATAAATTATTAAGGACTTAATAAAGTAATATAGAAAAATTACTACACTTTTCTCTTAATTTTAGAAATCCTAGACTAGTGCTAAGAAGCTTACTACTTCTTAAAGATTAATATTAAGAATACTTACTATTAAATTTATATTAAAAAGAGTAATAAGTAAAAGACTATATTTTATACTTATTATAAATACTATAAATATCTTATAATACCCTTTAGGCTAACTAATACCTTAGTTACTTTTTAAAGCTATATTTATAAAGTACTATATAAGCTAGTAAACACTATTTATATAGTATATTTAGATAATATCCTTATTTTCTTAAAAATATAAGAGAAGTATACTATATATATTAAGGAAGTCCTAGAATATATAAGGTTAGTAAAGCTATATATAAAACCCTTAAAGTATTTATTTTACTAGGAATTAGTAAAATTCCTAGGGTTTATTCTATTAGTTAATAGTATTTTAATAGATATATATAAAGTTAATATAATTTAGGACTAGAAAAAGCCTATAAGCTTTAAAGATATATAGTTTTTCCTAGGATTTTATAACTTTTACTAAAGGTTTATTTACTAATACTCTAGGATTATAATACCCTTATATATACTAATAAAAGGTAGTTAAAATAGTATTTAAACTAGGAAGTTTATATTTAAGGAAAAGAAATAGCTAGTATTTAACTAGCTAAAAAATACCTTTTAATAAGTACTTTTTCTTTATTATTATAACCTAAGTTAGCTAGTGTATATTAAGATAAATACTTTAGTCTTTATAATAGTAAGAATCTTATCTTAATAGGATAATAAGGGCTAATAGTATTTTATAGTATTTTAGTTAAGGAAGTTTATAAATACTAAATATAATTATAGTATAGTAAATTAAAAGCTACTTACTATAGTAAAGTTATTTAAATACTAGTAATACTATATTAAAGATATAGTAACCTTAGTAAAAGTCCTATTAGATTACTATAACTTATAGACTTTTATAAGGTAATAAAAGCTAAATAAAAGGTAAGCTAAATAGTATATATTTCTTTACTCTTTTTACTTTATAATTAGGTATAAACCTAGGAAAAGTAACCTAGTAAATACACTATAAAGATAGTCTAATTATAAAGGTAAACCCCTAATAAATAAGGTACTTTTACTAGAACTTTAAAAGAAAATAATAATTACTAAAGAACTAGTAAAAGAAAAGATACTAATATATAAGAGAAAATATAGTAAGATACCTTTAAAGGAGGAAAATACCTTAGTCTTAATATATTAAAGAAAACATAGTAAAATACCTTTAGAGAAAGAAAATACCTTAGTCTTAGTAAAGAGGCTTAGTAAAATACCTTTAAGGGAGGAAAATACCCTAGCTACTATAAAGAGAGCTTTAAAGGCTAAAGTAACTTAGTTAAGAGGCTAGTTAGTTACTATAAATCTAGTAAAAGATTAGCTAAATAAAGGTAATTTCTAGGAGAAAGTAATATATATCTAAGATATTAGTATAGTATAAGAGATATAGGAAACTATTATATTACTAAATCCTTACTAATCTAAGCTAAATAAACTATTAGTATAATTACTATAAAAGATATAGGATTAAGATTTAGATTTATAAAGGTAAAATAGTAAGATTAATAATTCCTTAGTAAGAGATAAAGGAAAAGCTAGTTTATAGTTATATAGTATAAGAGGTCTCCTAATATACTAAGACTAGGTAGTTATTTCCTAAGAGCTTATTTTATAATAAAAGCTTTTATAGCTATATTATAATAATTTACTAGTAAGTTACTTTAAGACTAAATATACTCTTAAGCTATTAAAGTATTACTTCTAGTAGCTAGGTATAAGTAAGTTAGTATTTAACTATATTATAAGCTATAAGGCTTACTAGTAAGTAATAGCTAAAAGGTATTACCTATATAAAAGCCTTAAATCCTTACTAATACTATAGTAACTATAGGTAAAAATCTTAATAGATTTTATTATAAGATTACTTACTATGTGGCTTCCTTCGGACCTTCGGACGATAGATAGTCCGACCGTGGCCAAAGAGTGGAGCCACCAAAGGGATACACGCGATGCGATTAGATGCATCGCGAGCTACCCCGCTCCGTTAGTAGTAGCACCGCACTATAGCCTTACTTTTCCCCCTTTTTACTTACTTTCTCTTCTAGCTAGATTCCTCTCCTTCTCCCTCTTCTCTTCCCTCTTAGTTATTAGCTATTATTATTAACTTTATTGAATTTAACCTCTTCACACTAGTGTAACATTCCTTAGTGTAACTAATACTAATTAGTAGTTAACTATAACTAGAGTATTGTTTGTAGTGTAGTTAGTGTAGTTTTTAGGAAAAATTTGTATTTATAGTGTAGTTTTTTTTTTCTTATAGTTAATATATTGTAGTTTTTTTTTTTTTTATAGTTAGTGTAGTGTAGTTTTTTTTTTTATAGTGTAATGTATTGTAGTTTTTTTTTACTTATATTATAGTGTAGTTAGTGTAGTTACTAACTACACTAACTACAAAAACTACAATGTAGTGTTAGTAAAAAAAAAAGTGGGCCTTTTTATTATATAATGTTATTATAAGGATTAAAAGAAAGCTAGTTATATAGAAGCTTTTATTATTACCTATTTTACTTAATTAGTTATAGAATTTATAATATTTACTTTTTTTTAAGAATTTTACTATAACTAGGGTTATTTATAATATTATACCTTTTTAATAATACTATTATACTTATTACTTTATTTTACTAATATAACTTTAAGAAAAACCTTCTAATTATTTTATTTACTATTATTATTAATTATTTTATATTTTTATTATTAATTTAATTAAAAAATACCCTAAACTAATATAATTAAATTAAATTAGAAATCTAAATAAATATATAAAAGTTAATAGAATATATACTTAGTACTTTAATATTATTATTAATATAATAAGAACTTAAAAAAAGCTTAAACTATTTATTTACTATTTAAACTAATTAAATATTACTTTAAGCTTTATAATTCTAAAGCTTTAAGAAGTTATATATAGTAACTTTATATATCTTATTATAATAATACATAAAGAAAGAATATAATAGACTAATATTTATAATTTATTAATAGATAACTAATAGTATTATTTTAATTACCCTATATAGCTTAAATAAGCTATAAAAAATAAGTTTAACTTGTTTTTAAAAATAATACTAGGACTTAGTTTTATATAATATATTATACTTATTATAAAAGCTTTAATAACTTTTATAACCTTAATTACCATTATTACTATAATTACTATTATTTTACATTTATTATTATTTTAAGAAAACACAAAAGAGAAAACATTTTTATAATATTAATATTTTTAAAAACCTTAAAATACTAAGTTATTAAAAACTATAGCTTTTACTATAGTAATTTACTTATAATTACTAGTATTTATATTTAAGTTATTTATTTATTATTTATTTATTATTAAACTTTAACACTAATAATATTATAAGTAATCTTAGTAATCTTAGTAATCTTAGTAATCTTAGTAATCTTAGTAATCTTAGTAATCTTAGTAATCTTAGTAATCTTAGTAATCTTAGTAATCTTAGTAATCTTAGTAATCTTAGTAATACTAGTAATATTAGTAATATTAGTATTATAAGCTATTATAAGCTATTATAAGCTATTATAAGCTATTATAAGCTATAATAAGATATAATAAGCTATAATAAGATATAATAAGCTACTTATATTAAGTTTACTAGTAGTTTTTTTTATAGTTTTTTTAAAATAAGTAATAATAATAATTTATAGAAATATAAAATAATTTATAGAAATAGTAAATAATATAATAAGAAGGTTTTTCTTTAAGTTATATTAGGGAAATAAAGTATTAAGTTAAATAGTATTATTAAAAAAGTATAATATTATATATAACCTTACTTAGTTATAATAAAATTATAAAATTATAAAAATAATATAATATTATAAATTCTATAACTAATTTAATAAAATAGGTAATAATAAAAGCTTTTATATAACTAGCTTTCTTTTAACCTTATAAATACTAATAACTAATAAAAAGTCTAATACTACATTTGTAGTGTTTGTAGTTAGTGTAGTTTAGGAAAAAAAATTTGTAGTGTAATGTATTGTAGTTTTTTTTTTTTTATAGTTAGTGTAGTGTAGTTTTTTTTTCCTTATGTTAGAAATAAGACCTATTTTTAGCCCTTTCTAGTTAAAGGACCTTTCTATTACTAGCTTGCATTGCAAGCCTGACAGCTGCACTGCAGCTGTCAACGGTCGCGAAGGTGGCCGTCAATGGCTACGTCGCAGCTGTCAACAGCTGCGACCGACCGTGTGGATGACTAATCTAAATCAATTGTCAATTGTGGATTATTCAATTGCGTTGTAGCTGCAAGCGCAGCCACAACCGTAGCGCCACTAGTAATTAGGTAAGCTAGGGTGACATAAGCAGGTTACCCTATAGCTATCTTTGACAGCGATTTTCTCTTTAACTAGAGGTCATACAAAAGTCTTACATATAGCAAATTAAAGCTAGAAGATAGGGCTTTTATTTTATGCAGGAATATTTTTTGGACCAAAATTTGGTGCATATGGGTTGCTAGTTTGTATAGTGGTGAGTCGATTTTTTGGATTTTACATACAAATGAATTTTGCGGAAAATTAAAAGTGGCCCTTAAGACCTCTCTGACGGTCCGGATCCACCAATACGGTCGGTGGGTATATAAGAGGAAGAAGATCTTTTCAATCTAGCTAGATAGCTAGGCCTCTCAATCTAACAGCCGCATTGCCCGTACAACATCACTAAAATCAATTCTATTGGTATATAAGATATCGTAAAAGTCATCTAGATTGAATTCTATTAGTTGATAACTGCCGAAACCTTCCGTTGCGTTGCGTTGAATGTTTTAACGTGGTGGTTCTACTAGTCCCCGACCGTAAAGCTGCACTTGTACAGCTGTTGCCAGCCGGCAACTAGCTCCCTACATTTCAATAGGTTATGAGCCCGGCCTATCACTATAAAATTCTTTCTAGTGCACTTTACGTACGGTTATAGAAGACTTCCCTTCTATAAAACAGGAAGGACCCGCGAGATAGAAGCTATTCCCTTCTATAAAAAAGGAATCATTATGGTTACAGAAGACTTCCCTTCTATAAAACAGGAAGCGCGTGAGCGATAATAGAAGCTTTTCCCTTCTATAAAAAAGGAAATTCAGCGCGGATAGAAGCTTTTCCCTTCTATAAAAAGGATTTTCAGTACAAATAGAAGACTTCCCTTCTATAAAATTAGAAGATGGCTACCAATCAACAAGGTCAAGGACCTCCAGTCCCTAATCTTAGTGCGCAAGAGGTTCTAAATAACTAGCTAAAAGAGCAGGTTATTAAATAACAAAATGCTATTGATCTAGTAATAGAGAAGCTAGAGTCCTTAACTTTAGCTATTAATGATAGACCTATGGAGGGTGTGGAAGCTACTAAGCCTGCTAGTTAGTAGCAAGTTTAACAGCCTATTTAGCAAGAAAAGGCACCTAAATCTAGCTCTGTATAAGCTGCCTTTAATAATTTAATTATTAAGGAATTTAATAAGAGGGTTTATAGCTTCCCTAAGACTGCTAAGCTTAAAGGAGCTGAAAATTTCGATTAATGGAAATAAGCCCTAGCTATCCAATTTAGAGCTTTAGGCATGCCTAATTTTCTAGATAATCCGGATATTTCTAGGGTGCTAGGGGAGCTGACTAAGCTATTATCCTTATGTTACTAAGGGATAGTTGTACGGAAGGCCCCTAAGCCGCTATAACTTGGCAAAAATCACCTAAAGAAGCCTATAAGTTACTTATTAGGTAATATTCACATAGCGTTGAAATCCAGAGGGGGTCCCTATATTCTGAATTTCATAACCTGAATTTTCATGGATTTAAGGGGACTTTAGAAGCCTTTAATGCAGTCTTTAATAATTTACTAGCTAGATTATTGATTTTAGGGGTCCTGATTGATCCTATAGATTAGGTTAATTAATATCTTTAATCCCTAAAATCAACCTTCCCTCAGTGGGCTAAGAGGCAACGATTTAGCATGCGTACGAATAGGGCTATAGGGGTCCCCCTAGAAGCCCTAAATCTTGAATTTCTAATGGCAGACCTTCTAGCTGAACAGAGGGATAAGTCATCTACGGTAGCCAAAGCCCTGAATTATAGGGCTAAAGACCTAGAAAAGGGTGCTAAAGACAAGGAAAAGGCCCCTAAAGGTTAGAAGAAGAAGAAAGAAGGCTCTGAAGAAAATAAGGGCTCTTCTAATTCTAATAAGAAGAAAAAGAAGCAAAAGGGTTAAAAATCAGATAAAAAGGATACTAAAGAACTTACAGAGGGTTCTTTTATGCTAGGAAATTACAACCTTTCTAACGGAGCCCTTGATTTGTACAAGAAACCTAGTAATTACAAGACTAGTTATAAGAGCCCTAGCGATAGTAGCTCTGATTCTAGCTCTAGTGATTTGGATGATGAAAAACAAGAAATTAATTCCTTAAATGGTTTTAATTATTACAGTAAAGACATGAAAAAGGCCCTATTATATGATACAGGTTTGACTATATATATAGTTAATTCTAGGGAGGTCTTTAGGGATTATACCCCTTTTAAGAAAGGGGAATCCAACCCTATTATAACTGGTGGTGGCCCTATTTATCCTAAGGGTCACGGTAGTGCTGTTTTTGAGGTCTTATATCAAAAGAAACCTAATAAATATAGGACCTTAGTGCTAAAGGACGCTCTATATTTTCCTTAGCTTGATGTTAATATAGTTAGTGGCCTTATTCACTATATATCTGGCGGTTGCTTTATAAAAAACTATCTTTATCTTAAAGATAGGTCTTGTATTGCTGCCCTAGATATAGAAAAACATGGTTTTTTCTTTCACGTTAAAAACCAATTTACACTGACGTTACATAAAGGGCCCTGTAAAAAATCTTATTATATCTGACCTTTTACCTATGCTAGCTTTAGGGGTCATAGCTATCCGATTAGCTACCCTATAGAGGTTCAAATTCTCTCTAAAAAGCTGGATTAGGCTTCTGATTTGGACGAAATCGCTAAAATCGACGAAGATAATGATATTAAAGAAATCGTACGGGATGATTTAGGGGATTTAGTCCCTTCTCCAACGCCTATAGCCCTAGGTTAGGTCCCTTATAAATCTAAAGATATAGATTTAGGGGTGTTAGAGGGCCTTAGTAAAGGAAAAAGGTCCCTAATACCTCCCTAAGAGGCCTGTGGTTCTTAAGGGGCCTAGCAGGGGACTGACGGAGAGGGCCCTAATCTAGACCCGAATCTAGACCCTAATTCAGGCCCTAAAGACCTTTAATATCAAAAGTTACTGGAACTAGCTAGCCTATGGTATGTATAATTAGGGCACCTAGGGCTTCCTTTGCTAAAGAAAACAAGCCTTATAACTAAAGGAATCCCTGATTTTTCTAAAATCAAGGATAAAGATTTTAAATGTATAGCTTGTGATCAATCTAAGGCAGTACGAAGACCTAGGAAATTAGCTATCCCTGACCCCCCTAGAGCTCTAGATTGAATAGAGGGGGATACGCTAAAAATCAGCCCTGTACTGTATAATAAACAGTTAATTTGCTTATTTCTAGTTAATTGAAAAACTAGATATAAGTGGGTGTTCTTATTACCTAATAAGGAAGGCCTAACTGTTTATAGGGCTATTAAGGGCTTCTTTAGAGGGCTTAAAAATTAACTAGGTTAGTATCCTAGGCACCTTCACTTTGATGGGGGCCAAGAAATCGATTCTAGTTGTTAAAGCTAGTTAAATTCTAAAGGGATCAAATTCATAACTTCTAGTCCCTATATCCATAAGCAAAATGGATTAGCAGAGCGTTCAATTCGTACTATTCTAGATCAATTAAGGGCTACTATCTAGTGGGCAAAATTACCCTTATATCTATGGTGTTTTGTATTACCTGTAGTTATTAACCTAGTTAATATAACTACTAATACCACAAAGGATAAAAGCCCTAAACAACTGCTAGCTAGGGAGCTAAATCAGCCCTATACGACTAATATTAGCAGTATTAGAGCCATAGGATCTTACTATAAGATTCTAATCCCCCTGGAAAAACGACCTAAAGCCTAGAAGTTAGCAGCTAGGACTATCCCTAGAAGGTTATTAGCTACACTAGGTTCTAACACCTACCTAGTGTACATCCCCTCTAAAAGGCTAGTTACAAAGACTAGCTTTATTAAGATTATAAAGCCTATAGGTCCTATCTCTAAAGGATTACCTAGGCTTTCTATAGGGGATAACCCTTTAGAGGGGGAAAATAATTTAGAAGATTAAGATCTAAATTAAGGTTTAAAGGATTACCCTATAGACAATATAGGACATTAAAATCCCCCTATAGGTTAAGAAAAACACCCTATAGGGCCTGTACAACCCCCTAAGGAACTAATTCCAGAGGCCTCAGAGGAGGCCACGCCTGTAACTTCACTAGGAAATCAGATTTCAACTCCGGACCTTGATTTTGACAAAATTACCGACTTTAACCCTAATATTAACCCCATGGATGTTAATATTAGTTCCCCTTTTTCTCTAGATTTCATAAAAGAAATCTGCTTTAAGGTATAGGAGAAGCTAAAGGAAAATAACCCTAATAGCCCCGAACCTAAGACCTAGAAGCAAGCTATATCTAGCCCTAAAAGGGATAAATGGATAGAAGCTACGTATAAGGAATACAAACAGCTTCTAAAGGCTAGTACTTTTAAATTTATAGGGAAAGACTAAGTACCTAAGGGCCGAAAAGTACTAAAGAATAGGCTTATTTATAAGCTTAAAAAGGATAAAGAAAATAATCCTTTAAAATACAAGGCCTAACTCGTTGCTAAGGGATTTATGTAAATCGAAGGTCTAGATTATCTAGAGACCTTTGCAGCCACAAGCATTCCCCCTAGCTAGAGGATTTTACTAGCCCTAGTGGCTTGGAATAACTGGGAAATCGAATAGGTTGATTTTATAGGAGCTTTTCTTAACAGTAAGCTACAACAATAGATTTATATGGTTGTTCTAGACGGATTTATCGAATTCCTTGAAGCAAATCCTAAATTAGCTAAATTAGCTAAAAGTTTTGGCTATAAACCCTCTAAAGATTAAGTAATTCTATTACAAAAATCTTTATATGGCCTAAAACAAAGCTTAAGGGAGTGGCAACAAGCACTAATTACAGTGCTAAAGTCCCTAGGATTTAGCCCTCTAATTTCTAACCTAGCTATATTCTACAATTCCTCCACTAAAACCTTTATTATCACGTATGTGGATGATTGTCTTCTAATTGGACTGGATTTACGTTATATCCAAAGACTTAAAAAGGAACTTCATAAAGTCTATCTAATAGAAGATAGGGGGCTGGCTGAATTCTTCTTAGGGGTTTAAATCGTACGAGATAGACCTAATAGGGTCCTGAAAATTCATCAATCTTAGTATATTTCAGAGGCTTTAAATCAATTTAATATGCTAGATAGTAAGCCTATTAGCATACCTCTTCAGCCAGGCGTTTTAGCTACGCAGACTACTAAGCTTTTAATAGCTAGCGAAATTAAGCTCTATTAGTGCATTATAGGGACTATAATATACCTAATGTTGCTTATAAGGCCGGACGTGGCCTTTACACTTCAGTGGCTATTTACAGCACTAGCTAGGCCCTATATAGAGCACCTAAAAGCAGCTAAAAACTTGCTTAGGTACCTATTAGGGACTAAATTCCTTGCTATAATTTATAGGGGAGACCCTAAAGGTATAGCTAGTAAAAGCCTAATAGGTTATTGTGACAGTGATTTTGTAGGGGATAAAAAGACCTCTAAATTAACCTACGCTTATCTATTTAAGCTAGCTAGCGGACCTATTAGCTGGAAATCAAAGAAAGCTAGTATAATAGCTCTATTAACATTAGAAGCTAAAGCTGACGCTATCTGCGAGACCTTCCGGGAGCTACAGTGGCTTTAGGGCTTATTTAAGGAGCTAAAAACCCCTATTTCTCCCCCTATCCAGATATATTGCGATAATCAAGGCGCTATAACCACTGCCTATAACCCTGCCTTACATAGCCGTACAAAGCATACCTTGCTAAAGTTTAACTATATTAGGTAACAGGTTTTAGAGGGTTTAGCTAAGATCGAATATCTAGATACAAAGTCAATGCTTACAGATAGCCTAACGAAACCGTTATCTAGGCCTCTTCATTAGGCTTTTATTAGGCTCTTAGGGCTTAATAATCACTAAAAAACCAACAACTAAATCCCTTTAATAGGGAACTAAAAACAACGCTAAAAAGGGAGCTATATTTAACAATAGCTAGGAATTCAAAAGGGGGTCTTTTATCTTTTTCCTGTTTTTCCCTTTTTTATCTGTTTTTTATCTAAAAGTTCTTATTTACCCTATATCACTTTGTACGCTTTTAATTAGCTTATATGTAATTCTTTTGTAGAGGGGGTGTTAAAAATAAGACCTATTTTTAGCCCTTTCTAGTTAAAGGACCTTTCTATTACTAGCTTGCATTGCAAGCCTAACAGCTGCACTGTAGCTGTTAACGGTCGCGAAGGTGGCTGTCAATGGCTACGTCGCAGCTGTCAACAGCTGCGACTAACCGTGTGGATAACTAATCTAAATCAATTGTCAATTGTGGATTATTTAATTGCGTTATGGCTGCAAGCGTAGCCACAACCGTAGCGCCACTAGTAATTAGGTAAGCTAGGGTGACATAAGCAGGTTACCCTATAGCTATCTTTAACAGCGATTTTCTCTTTAACTAGAGGTTGTATAAAAGTCTTACATATAGCAAATTAAAGCTAGAAGATAGGGCTTTTATTTTATGTAGGAATATTTTTTGGACTAAAATTTGGTGCATATGGGTTGCTAGTTTGTATGGTGGTGAGTTGATTTTTTAGATTTTACATACAAATGAATTTTACGGAAAATCAAAAGTGGCCCTTAAGACCTCTCTAATGGTCCGGATCCACCGATATAGTCAGTGGGTATATGAGAGGAAGAAGATCTTTTCAATCTAGCTAGATAGCTAGGCCTCTTAACCTAACAGCCGCATTGCCCGTATAACATCACTAAAATCAATTCTATTGGTATATAAGATATCGTAAAAGTCATCTAGATTGAATTATATTAGTTAATAACTGCCGAAACCTTCCGTTGCGTTGCGTTGAATATTTCAACGTGGTGGCTCTATTGGTCCCCGACCGTAGAAGCTACACCTGTACAGCTGTTGCCAGCTGGCAACTAGCTCCCTACATTTCAATAAAAGGTAATTAGGGCCTAGGTTTATAATCCTAAGGAGCTTATTAGACTTATAAAGCCTCTTATATTTATTAATAAAGACTAAGAGAAAGTATTAATTAAGGGGATTATAGCTAGAGAAGTGCTAAATATAGCATTCCTTATAGTAAAAGAAAAGGCTAACTAAAACCTTACCTTTTAACTCTACTAAGAAGGAAAGATTATAACCTTAGGGAGCCCCTTTAAATAATCTAACTAAGCTAAGATTAATGCCTTATAAGCTTATGATATGTTTAGATTTATAATGTTTAATCTAGCGAAGCATAGAGGCCACTAGATCTTTAATTCTTATATAGTCTAAGAGATTAAAGGCAAAGGCACTAAATCACTATACAAGAAGTTATGCCTTATTATGCAAGGGCATAATAACAGAGGAAAAGAGGCTATCTTAACCTAATTGCTAATAATATAGCAATTAAGCTAATAGATTATTATAGCCCTTGCTTTATTATTAAAGCAGAAGGGAATTTACCTTTAGCTATAAGATATTACGTAAGCTTACGTTTAATCCTAAATAACCCTAAACAGGCTAATTATTATAAAGTGTTATGGACTGGCCCCTAGGCGACTGCGATAGGGCGTCAATATAGTATTAAGAGACTTAAGGAGAAAGGAGGAAGGGTAAGAGGCTATCCCTAGTGGTGCCCCTTATACCCCTTAGGCTACTTATATAAGCCTCCTTTCCTTACCTTAACTACTTCTGCCACTCCCCTCTCTAACTACTATATAGATAATGCTTAGGCAAAGCCTAAGCCCTTATATATGCCCTTACTTAGGCATATCTAATAAGTCCCCTTTTTATAACAGTCCTATAAATTATCCTATAGGTAATTAATCCTATTCCCTACTTATTATTATTAGATATATAATGCATTTACCTTGCTAGCTATTATATAGTAATAGTAACTACCCCACTTCTATGCCTTAGTTTTGCAGTGTATATAATGCGTTTACCCCGCTAACCTATTATTTATTATAGTCTCTAGCCCTACCCTTACTAGTTTATTAATCACCTAATATAGGTTTAAAACTATATATAAATATCTTACTTAGTTCTTTTTTTATATTTTACCTTCCCTTATATAATACTATCCCTTTACTATTATAATTCTATTATGCCTTTCTCTTTATCCTATTAGAACCTCCTTCTTAAATAATTATTCTCCTATTAGAATATACCTTATAATTTATCTAACCCTCCTCTACCCCTAGCTACTCTTACTATGCCTTTAGCCTATTTTATTAGTAAGTTTCTTATAGAGAGTAACTTAAATAATAAATAATTTACTACTTCCTAATTAGTCTAGTGCCCTTATAGGCTATATGTAAAATAGGCCCTTACTACTAGCATTCTAGAATATTATCTACCTAAATCTAGAGAATTATGCCTTTTATATTAGAAGTAATACCTTTCCTATGTGTAGTATACTAGGCTTTTATTTACTAACCCTTATCTTTATTACACGCTAAAGGATATTAAGGCAAAGATTACTATAGGTATATATATTATTAAACCTAAAGTCCCTAAAACTTTAAGTATAAAAAAGAAAATACCTATACTATCCTAAAGGTATTACTACCTTATTAGTTAGTAAAACTCCCTCCTTACCTAGGCTTAGTTTAATCTAGCTTCTATTTAGTTAGCTCTTAGGGTATCCCTTACTACTAATACTACTATAATAAATATAACTAGTCTTAAAGTTACCCCTTTTATTAGCGCTAGCCCTTTAGCTAGCTATAGTATAGCTTATTCTATATAGTAAGCTATAAGCGTTTTATTCTAATAGAACTAATAAGTTATTAGCAAACTAACTATAATATATAAAGAGATATATAAGTAGTTTACTACACTTCTCTAAGCTTTAATGCCTTATTACTAGGATAAAATCTAGTAATATATTTAAATCACTAGGTTAAGTAATAAATCTCCTTCTTATTACTACTAGTAACTTTTATACCTCCTCTTTATAATAGGTCTAACTTATAATTCTATTCCTAGAGCCTTAGGAGCTAGCTATCCCCTAGCTAAAAATAATACTTCTCCCCCCCTTAGTTATCCTTCTCTTACTTACTACTTACTTACTAGGTCTCCTATTACGCCCCCTCCTATATATACTCCTTATACTAACCCTATTTACACTATCTAGGTCTTAGGTTATGCCTAAGGTAAATAAGGTAAATAACTTATTATACTATAACTATTACCTAGTAATAATAATACTATAGCTATAGTAGTAGTAGTATAACTCTAGATAGAGGTAGTGTACCCCTATCTATCTTCCTCTAGTAATTTAGGTAATAACTTAATAGATAATTATCCTTATTAAGTAGTAGTAGTAAAATATAGTAATTTAGTGCCTTAGGTACTTATAGGAGTTCTTATAGGTATATAAGTCTTTTAAAATTAATTTAGTCTATTATTATATTATATATCTCCCTATTTTACCTTAAACTTATTAAGGGCCTATGTTTATACTATGTTCTTTAATAGTTCTTATATAAGCTATATATAACTTACTTACTTAATAAGTATATTATATCTTTTACCCTAGCCTAGGGTATTCTAAGCCACTAGGATTCGCTTAACCTAATATTCCTTAATAAGTTTATTATTACCTTTTATAAGGACTTATTCTAGTCTTAGATAGGAGTCCTAGAGCTTCTAACTAGGGAGAGGGTCCTTTATAGCGCGTTTAATAAGGTCTATATAGAATACTAGGTAAATACCTCTTAGGATATTAAGCTATACTATAAGTAATATTAGGACTTCTATAACTATATACTTTGCCACTATCTAATTAAGTTTTTATAAGGGGTGGTTAGTTTTAATGTTTTTAAGTAAAAGCTATACCTTATCTCTAACCTAGAACTATTTTACTAGCTAATATAAAGTAAATATAGCGTCTTACTGCCTTTATTATATATAGGCTATTATAGCTTATACTAGATAAGTACCCTCTTAAAGGTGCTTAAGAAACTATATTACTTACCCCTTTAGTATTATTATAAAAGTAAATATATTTAGTAGTGCCTAGACTAGCTCTAGGTTATAGCTATATAGTAGCTTATTTAGGCTAACTCCTATTATAAAAGATAGCCTATTATTAATTATAAGCTAGTAAGTAGCTAGATATTCTAGCTATTTAAACTATAAGAAGAAGACTATAATATATAGTATTACTTACACCTCTTAGTTTACTTACTTTATACTACTATTAGTCTATAGGTAGTATAATATAAAAAGTAACTAATTAATCCTAACTAAGGAGTATAATATTATCTAAAACTTTCCTAACTAATCTAAACTATAATCTATAATGATTAATTAAGGAAACCCCTTAAACCACTACTAAACTATTTTAAACCTCTTTATATATTCCTTAGCTCCTATAGAAGTTATAGCCTTAAGCTAAATAAATTTAAAGAGTTAATCTATAATAACTATTAGGTATTATAGCTTTTCTAGGGATAGTACTAGTAAGTTTATTATAAAGTTAATAGAGATTTATAACTAAAACTAGTTAGGGATAGGTAAAGGCTTTAGTAAGCCCTAGTGTTATTAATAGCTCTTATAACTACTGTAGTAGTAATAGTTATAAATAAACCTAGTAATATCTTATAATATCCTATCCTAGTAAAACTGCTATTATAAGATTTAGAACGTGGTATTATAGCCTAGGTGCCTTACTACTAGCAAATTATAGCATTACTATATTAGGGTTATTATAAGAGGCTCCTACACTAGGACCTAGGTATAGCCCCTAAACTAGAGTGCCTTATAAGCGCTTATAGAATAATCTACTACTTACTCTCTTATAAGTGTTAAAAATAAGACCTATTTTTAGCCCTTTCTAGTTAAAGGACCTTTCTATTACTAGCTTGCATTGCAAGCCTGACAGCTGCACTGCAGCTGTCAACGGTCGCGAAGGTGGCCGTCAATGGCTACGTCGCAGCTGTCAACAGCTGCGACTGACCGTGTGGATAACTAATCTAAATCAATTGTCAATTGTGGATTATTCAATTGCGTTGTGGCTGCAAGCGCAGCCACAACTGTAGCGCCACTAGTAATTAGGTAAGCTAGGGTGACATAAGCAGGTTACCCTATAGCTATCTTTAACAGCGATTTTCTCTTTAACTAGAGGTCGTACAAAAGTCTTACATATAGCAAATTGAAGCTAGAAGACAGGGCTTTTATTTTATGCAGGAATATTTTTTAGACCAAAATTTGGTGCATATGGGTTGCTAGTTTGTATGGTGGTAAGTCGATTTTTTGGATTTTACATACAAATGAATTTTGCGGAAAATCAAAAGTGGCCCTTAAGACCTCTCTAACGGTCCGGATCCACCGATACAGTCGGTGGGTATATGAGAGGAAGAAGATCTTTTCAATCTAGCTAGATAGCTAGGCCTCTTAATCCAACAGCCGCATTGCCCGTACAACGTCACTAAAATCAATTCTATTGGTATATAAGATATCGTAAAAGTCATCTAGATTGAATTCAATTAGTTAATAACTGCCGAAACCTTCCGTTGCGTTGCGTTGAATATTCAACGTGGTGGCTCTATTGGTCCCCGACCGTAGAAGCTACACTTGTACAGCTGTTGCCAGCTGGCAACTAGCTCCCTACATTTCAATAATAAGTGCCTTAATAGGAAACCTCTAGGCCCCTTCCTAGATAGCCCTTAATTAAATACTATACATAGGGTTAGAGATAATAGCCTAGTCCTATAAGGTCTAAAGGTATTTAGTAGCAAAGAGAACCCTACTAGCTAGTAGTAAAGCTATACTACTATTATCCCGCTATCTATCTAGCATTAGTAAGAGCTATATAATAGTAATAGGTTATAAGATATATCCTATTCTAGAGGTTACCCCTTCCTAGTCCTATTCCCTTTAAGAAAGAGTATTAAGCTACTATGCCTATATACTAGGTTTATACTAGAGGTAAAAATTAAATAGCGTAAGTGTGTTTGCCTATTAAGCTTACTACTCTAATATTAACTAGGGAGTTATAAAGTACTTTAGGTTCTTATAGTCTATATAGATTATAAATAGACTAGAAATGCCCTATAGCTTAGCTAACTATGCCTTAAGGTATAAGATAATAGCTAATAATTCCTTATTATAGATTATATAGTTCTTTTATAAGGTTATAAGGCTAGTAAAGTAGTAAGTAACTAGGTATATAACGCTATCCTAGCCTTACTAGGAAAGGCATCCTCTAATAGCTATTCCTAAATAATTAGCTTTTACCACTATAGGGAGATCTAGGTCCTATTATACTAGTACTAGGTATATAATAAAGGCGTCTTTTAGCCTATTAAAGGCATTATTCTCTTTAGGTCCCTATTAGAAAAGGACATTTCTCTTAGTTAATTATATTAGTAGTGCCACTAGTTCTAAAAAGTTACTAATAAAGTTATAGTAAAAGTTAGTAAACCCTAGGAAGCTATAAACCCCCTAAAGTTTTATTAGGGCTACTTACTCCCTAATAGCTATAACCTTTACTAGGTCTAGATAGATAGAATAACCTACTATAATAATATATCCTAGGTATTAAACCTCCTTTACTATAAACATAGACTTATTAAGGTCTAAGTATAACCCTATAGCCCTTAGGTAGCCTAATATTACCTAGACCTTAGCTATATAGTCTTTCCTTAATCCCCCTAAGTAAACTAAGATATTATCTAAGTACACTATAATAAAATCCCCTAATACATTCCCTAAGGACTTATTAATATAATATTAAAATATTACTAGTGCGCTAGCTAGGCTAAAGGGGTAAACTAGCCACTTAAATAGCCTAAACCTAGTTTAAAATACTATTAGGTGCTCCTAGCCCTTAGTAATCCGTAGCTTATAAAACACTATATAAATATTTACCTTTATAAACTAGTATACCTAGGATAAGGAATAGAGTATCTCCTTAATTAATAGGAGAAAATAATAATCCTATGCTATTATCTTATTAAGAGCGTAATAGTTCACGTAAAAACGCTAACCCCTATTAGCCTTTTTAATAAGGAGAACTAGAGCTATAGCTAATAATAAGCTAGTATAAATCTAACCCTTATCTATTAAGTCTATAATCTAGCGCCTAACCTCTAGAAGCTAGTCCCTTAGTATATTATATAGTAGTCCCTAAGGGAGCGTTAGTTTAGACCTATCCTAATTCTTATATAAGCATATATAGTAATTAAGGGACCCCTAATAAGGGGGAAGGCTATTAGCTCTAGCCTTATTAAAAAGGTTTGTAAAGTTAGCTAACTCTTTAGGTAATATTAATATATCTAGGCTATTAGGTTTTATCTTAGGCACTATAATCTATAGTACTATTATTATCTCCCTAAGGCTTATAGTAATAAACATTATAGAAGTGTCCTTCCTATAGTATGCCTAGTATGCTTCTATAGCATATAAGGACCTAATAATCCCCTATACTAGAGTCTTTACCCTATATATAAAGGCTTTAGAGATATATAAGCCCTTTACTACTCTAATAACTAATTACTATTTTACTATGTAAATAACTATATTATAATATTCTAGCTATAGTATCCTAAGTATAATGTCTTATATAAGGCCTAGGATAATATATAAATACACTAATAACTCCTAGCTATTAATGTCTATTCTAGTGTATACTATATAGGTAATTAAGGAGGTATTCTCCTATACTCTCTTTCCCCTTCTTTTTATTTTTACTATAGTCTAGATATATCTTCTCTTTAGTAAATATATAAGCTCTAGGCTAAACTATTTTACTACTAACTTACTTATAGCACTATAATAATTATAACTATAATTAATCTAGATATTAATATAATAATATATATTAAAGAGTATAGGAATTAAGAATAGTAGTTAGTCTATATATTATACTATATCTTACTTTAACTCTATATAGCTTAAATAGTTATCCTATATTATAGTATATAGTTAGCCTCCTTACCCCTATATAAGACTTTACTTAGGGGCTACTTATTTTCTATAGGGGGAATATTTACCTCCTTATTTATACTTTCCTTATTTACTCTATATAAGTTAATACTAACCTATAGGTAATAGGGTAGGAGAAAGGTATACTCCTAAATATAGTAGTCCTTAGATCTATATTATAGGTAGCATCCCTCCTAATAGTATTTAGCTAACTTTACTTCTAATACCTATTTAGCCTATTATATGTTTATAGTAGGCTTTAGACCCTTTTCCTTCTTAACTAGCTTATTCTATTTTCCTAATTAAGTCCTTACTACACACACCCTAGTTATTAGTATATTACCCTTATAGTTAGTCTAAGGTATAGGTTTAGCTAGCTATAGTTTACATTAGGACTAGTACTTATCCTCTATAGTAAGGGCCTTAATATTAACTATAATCTTATAATATTACATAATAGCTATATGCCACACGCTCTAGCTAATACCCTAGCCTATACTAATTTCTCTTAAACACTTATTAAGCGCTTATTAAAGCTTTACTAGCTTTATATTATCCCCCTAATAATCCCCTTTTACTAATAAAAGCTTCTTTATAAAGCAAATAAAGAACATAGAAAATAGCTCCCCTAGGCCTTATTCTATCTAGTTAAGTTCTATAAGGGCTATCTCCTACCTATATAAATTAGAGAACATAAACCTAAGGTATTCTAGGAATTTAGCTAGGTTAAAATTATAAATACTACCCTATTTAAAGAAAGTAGCTACCTAGGACTAGACTTTAGAGAATAGGTTCTAGTAAATAAACATTTACTTATTCTTATTAGTTCTAATAAAGTCCCTATTTACCTATAGCTTATATTCTATTAGGAACCTTTATATAGTAAATAAGGCCTTATTACTATTATATAGGTTACCTATAGGGATAGGTTTTTATTTTACCTTAGGTATAGTTAAGACTAGGTTAGAGGTAGGAGGTAAAGTAAGGTTAACTATTAGGGTATTAGGCTAGGCTATAATAAGTAGTTAGGTTAAGGGTCCTATAGTATTTATAGCTACTTATTATTAGAGGTATATAAGCTTTACTATTTGCTTATTAAGCATAAGTTAAAGCGTTTTAAATTAGGCCTATTAAGCTACTAGTAGTGCTATAGCATTAGATAGGGGAGTTATTATCCCCTAGCTAGGTTAGTCTTATAGTTAAAGTATATCTATTATATCTATTAATATATCTATTAGTATTTCTATTATGTCTTTTAGTAGTTATTAAAAGGGACTAAAGGAAGTCTCTTAATTATTATAGACTAGCCCCTAGGTAACTATAATAGGGTATTAATATAGTATTAAGAGACTTAAGGAGAAAGGAGGAAGGGTAAGAGGCTATCCCTAGTAGTGCCCCTTATACCCCTTAGGCTACTTATGTAAGCCTCCTTTCCTTACCTTAACTACTTCTGCCACTCCCCTCTCTAACTGCTATACGGACAATGCTTAGGCAAAGCCCAAGCCCTTACATAAAGTTACTAAAGCAGATTACACACCTCTTTCTAAAAGGCATAATAATAGAGGTGATTAAGCCCCTCTATAGGATTGCAAAGGCTAGAACTTACTAGTAGGCAATATATTTTCACTACCATAGGGATAGTCTTAATATAACGACCTTAATATACAATCCCTGCCTACTAATTATAGCCCTAAATAATAAAAACCTCTTTAGCATTGTAGGAATGTAAATAGATAATATGCTAGGCCTTAGTGATAATAACTTCTTTAAGAAAGAAGAAAAAGAGCTCTAGAAGGTAAAGTTTATAGCTAAAGAAAAATAATGCCTAATAACTATAAATCCCCTTATCTTTAATAGCTATATTCTAACTTAAAATGATAATAATTTGCTAACCTTAAACCAAAAAGGCTAAAGTTAGAAGATTAAGGAGATTAACTCATAATTACTAATAGTAAGGTAGGATTACGTAAAGTAAAGAGCCTAAGGGAGCTATATCACAATAGTCTATTAACTAGAAGCATTATATAATCTATTAATTACTACATAACACTAAGAACCCTTTGCTAATAATATCTTATAACTTAATAAACACCTTAAGTGGTAGATTAAGAATTAGTAGCGAGGGCTATAGTATATCCCCTTAACTCTTAAGGAAGCGAAGCTCTTCGTATTTGTAAATAGGTCCCTTGCTAATAACAAAGATCTAAGTTTACAAATCAGATATATTATTATAATTAGTAACAAAGTGATAAAGAAGAATAACACCTTTATCTTAAAAGGGAATATTATTACGTATAGCTCTATAAAAAGCAAGTATATAACCTATAGCGCACTTGTATCTAAGCTATATAGCATGGTTTAAGGTGCTAATATCGCGTACGTAATATCTATAACCCTTTATATAATCACAGACTGATTAAAGATGCCTTAAATCCTAGTAATTCTCTATATAGACTCTTTCTTATTATATAAATGCCTTATAAAGCTAGGCATAATAAAAGAGAAGCAGCTAATAATTAATATTATAGCCCTTTAGTAGTTATATAAGAGAAGGGAAGTTTATAAAGTTAGATAAATTAACAGCGGCAACAATCCAGCTAATACAATAATAAAGGCATCGCTAAATTTAGCCCTTTTAACCTTAATTAATTTAAATGAATTAATGATTTATATGGAAGGATAGGTTAAGAGACCTATAAGGTTAGGTAAAGGGGAGAATTAATATAATAGGCATATAGGTACAGACTGTAATAACTAGGTTAATTAGAATAACTAAAGCTATAATAGCTAATAAGAACTATGGATTCCTATTAAGGGATTCACTTATATACACTTTCCTTTAATCTGATTTTTATTGCGTTTTTAGGCTCCTTTAGCCACAAAGAAAAGAGAGACTACTAGTGTGGCTTCCTTTAGACCTTTAAATAATAGATAGTCTAACCATAGCTAAAGAGTAAAGCTACTAAAGGGATACACGTAATGTGATTAGATATATTATAAGCTACCCTGCTCCGTTAGTAGTGGCACTACACTATAGCCTTACTTTTCCCCCTTTTTGCCTACCTTCTCTTCTAGCTAGATTCCTCTCCTTCTCCCTCTTCTCTTCTCTCTTAGTTATTAGCTATTATCATTAACTTTATTGAATTTAACCTCTTCGCACTAGTGCAACGTTCCTTGGTGTAACCAACATACTACCTAAGTAAGTAAATAAGAAACTAATATAATCCTAGTAATTATAAACTAATTTACTAAGTACTTTATTTTCTTACTTATAATTACTATAATTAATATAGTAAAACTAGTAAAGCTTTTTTATAAGGAGATTAAACTATAATTTAAGGCACTAGAGGGCATTATATTTAATAAGGGATTAGTTTTTATAAGCTAATTCTAGTTAGACTTATATTACTTATTATATATAAAGTAAAGGCTTTCTATAGCTTTTTACCCCTAAACTAATAGGTAAATAAAGAGAATAAACTAAGTACTTAAGTATTATCTCTAATACTTTATAGCTAAGAACTAATAAATATAGCCTAAGCTACTCCTAATAGCCTAATTTACCTATAATAATATAATAAATAAAACTATAAGCTACTCCCTTAATTACTCCCTTATAAGCTATTTACCTAAGTTTTACCTAGCTCTTAAGAATAAGACTAAAGAAAGGGAGGTATTAGAAGCTTATATATATATTATAAAGCTATATAAAGTTAAAAAATAACTAAAGTAAAACTAAGTAAAAGCTACTAAGACCTAAGTAAAGTATTATAACTAGTATTACTAGCTATTAATACTAAAAAGAGATAACTTAATATTACTATTAGTAAAGAATATTAGGCTTAAGAATATAAAATAAAAGCTAATCCTTAGATTTATTAGACTATTTTAAGTACTTAATACTATAGGAAAATAAGTATATAGACTTATATTACCTAAAAAATATAGTTAATTATATAATATATTTTATATTAGCTTATTAAAGCTATAGAATTACTATAAAGATACTAGAAATAAGAAAATACTAATACTAGACTTAAAGAATAAAGATAATAAGTATAAAGTTAAGGAAGTTAAAGACTATAGGAAAAACTAAGAAAGTAATAAATACCTAGTAAAATAAAAGGATTAGCTAAGTAAATATAACTAATAAGTCCTAGTAAAAGATATAAAAAGCACTTAATATATAATTTAGACTTTTTATAAAAGTAAGTCTAGTAAGAAAAGTAATAAGATATAAGTAAGTTATAAGTAAGAAAATATAATATTCTTGTAGAAAAGGCCTAGCCTTATTAGCTACTATTATACTTTAATTAATAGTCTAGGAATTACTACTAAAAAATAAAAGAAAAGGGCCTTAAAGGTTAGGTAATACTAGGGGAAAACTCTTTATTATAGTGCTATTATAGCTTAATACCTTATTACCTTAAATAATATATTTTACGCTATTTTTATTTATATTAATTACCTTCTTTATAGTATAAAAAAGGTAGTAAATTACTATTACCTAGGCTATATAGCCTAGGTTAGCTAGCTAAAGCTAAAGAACTATATATACCTTCTAAATAGCTATAGCCTTATAATAGTTTTCCTATAAAAAAGTTAGTAAAAACTTACTAAAAGTATAGTAAAAAACTAAAGGAACTTATAATACTAAGGGTAAGAGTAATAAAAAATATAGTAACTTAGAGTTATTACTAAGAAATAATATATTACTAGTATATAATAAATATAGCCTATATAAAAATATAAGTAAAAACTAAGTAAAAAGGTAAGGAATTACTAACCTAGTAGCCCTTAGTAATACTAGTTAAACTAAATATAATATAATAAGTAATATTAGTATAGTTAAAGCCTATAAAAAAGCTAATATAATACTTAGTAAGTTAGTAGTAAGTTATCTCTAAAAATATAGGGATAAGCTTATTAAACTCTTTATTTTTTATAGTATTTAAAAGTAACTAGACTTAAACTAGAATTATTAATAAATTAGAAAAATCACCCTTTATAGTAAGTATAGCTTATAATAAAAAGTTAGTAATAAAAAGTAAAAAAATAAGTAATAAGAGAATAAATTATAGTTTTATAAGTATTATCTTTTTTCTTACACTAAATATAGCACTTAAAGGTATAAGCCTTAGCTAAGTTAAATAATAAAGCCTAGGGGAAAAGACACTTAATCTTAAGTATCTTAAGCTTAATAAGTAAGTATTTCTTAAACTTAGTATATTTTATATATAAATAGTATATATAAAAGTATTTCTTTAAGTAAATAGTTATTATTTTAATAGTAAAATAGTAGTAACTAATAAAAGAAAAGTAATAGTATATAAAGATTATAATATTTTATAAAGAATAAACTATAGTTATATAAGGATAAAATAAGTAAAGTAATAGAGAGTTATAGGTATATTTATAGTTAAGTGCTATATATTATTTATTATTATTTTAATATAGCTATTACTTAGTAAATAGCTATAAAATAGCTAGTAAAAGCTATTTAGGAGCCTAGCTATAAGTAAGGGGGTAATTATAAGGCCTCACTTATAACATAGGTACACTAGCGCACCTCGCAGATAGGCCACGCCCTAGGGCTAATGTGAGAACAATGATAGCTAGGCAAGAGGTATGGGGGCTCTGGTATATTGACTAAAGCTTGCTAGGTCTAAGTGTGTTATGCGTGCGAGTCGCTAGCTTATAGCTAGTGGCTCGCTAGCGTCACGTGGACTTAGCCCTAGGGCGTGGCCTATCTGCGAGGTGCGCTAGTGTACTTATGTTATAAGTGAGGCCTTATAATTACCCCCTTACTTATAGCTAGGCTCCTAAATAGCTTTTACTAGCTATTTTATAGCTATTTACTAAGTAATAGCTATATTAAAATAATAATAAATAATATATAGCACTTAACTATAAATATACCTATAACTCTCTATTACTTTACTTATTTTATCCTTATATAACTATAGTTTATTCTTTATAAAATATTATATATTCTTTACGCTAGTTAGCTAACTATGTAGCTATTCCTAGTACTCTAACTGCTTAGTTAAAAGGGAAAACCCTAAATTAGGATAAAAAACCCCCTTACATCTATAATCAGGCTAGCGCCAGCCCCCTTAAGGGCCTACGCTGTGTTAGATATAACTAACCGTAGGTATTTAGTGCTAGCTTACACTAGCCTTATCCTATAGAAAATAAAAAATAAAGGAAAGATTATATAGTAATGTTCCTAGCTAGCTCCCTTTAGTGCTAATCTAACCTTACTCTAGCCTTACTTTATGTCCCTTACTTTACCCTATAGTATAATAAATTTAGATTTATAATAATAATTTACTTTCTATTTACTTTACTTCTAGCTCCTTTAGTGCCTTACTTTTTAGCTAACTTTAACCTAGTCCTAGCCTAGGTGCCTTATAAACTCTAAGTATATGCTTTTATTTAATTATAGTAAGAGGTAAGTAATTTAGGTCTAGTAACTAGGTGGTTCTATACCTAGATTACTTATAAGCTATCTATATATTTATTTATCTTATACTTTATTTTCTAGTTAATATTATAATTAATCCCCCCCCTTCCCTTTCTTTAAGTATAAAAGAGAGCTCTTTCTCTCTTAGGGTTTTAATCTTTTTTCTTTTCTTATATTAAACTTCCTATAGGTTCTTTTCCTCCCTATCCCCTTCTAGAGCTATTTAAGGCTTCTCTAGTCTAGTATTAGTTTAAATACTAATGTTTTATATAGGAAAAAGCACTATAATATTACTAGAACCTATAAGTACTTTGCTATTAGTGCTATTCTAGCTTTAATTTACCTAGGAAATTATAACTTCTAAGAGATATCTAAGAAAATCTCTAATAATAAGGTAATTAAAGTAAGCTAAGTTAAAAGATCTTAAAGTAAGTTATTACTACCTTTATTTTATATCTATTCTAGGTTTAATTTAGGGTAGTTAAGTAAAGCTTAAGCTTTATAGTGTACTTTATATAAGACTTAATTAATTTATAATCTAAGGCACTAGTGCTATAATATTATTAGTAAGTTAATTTATTTCTAGGCTAGGAGCGAGGCTAATCTATATTAAAGGGGTAATATCTAATACCTGTTTTAATTATTAGGTTTATAACTATAGGTATACTAAGGTAATATTAATATCTATACTTACTCTAAGCTTACTCTAGTGCTAATTTGCTTATAGCTAAATATTACTAGGTAGTAAGGGGAGCACTAGTAGCTAGTTAAAACCTAGGCTAGTATAGTTACTAGGAGTAATATAAGTAGTTTTACTCTAGTATAGTAATGGTTCTAATTTAGGGCTAACTTTAATTATCTAGGCCCTAGAGGACTATAAGGCTTAGGTAAAGAAACTCTATGCTAAAAACTATACTAAGAAGAAATAGGGTGCTATAGTAGTAAGCCTAGACCTAGCTAGGTCTAGGTTTACTAAGGAATAATATAATAAGGTTATCTTTTAGCTCTAGTGGCTTAATACCTAGGTAGTAAAAATAAACTAGCTTCTAGCTACTAGCCTAGTAGCTAAGGGTAAGAGTAAGGTAATAGAGAATATAATCCCTATTCCTAAGGAGAAATAGGGCTAATTCTAGGTTAGTAAAGGGGCAGTAGTAAGCTAGTGTAAAATAATACCTATAGCTTTTTAACTTAAAATTAATCTAATAACTATTCTAGACCTATAGTCTTCCTATTATAGTGTGATTTTGCCTTATATCTAGCTTACCTCTATAGCTACACTATTTTACCTATTACCTCTCTCTAGTTATCTATGGTGTCTATTTATTAGTTAGTTTAGTTACCTCTAAGGTAGCCTAGATCCTCCCCTAGTTTATATTAGTTAAAGGCTAGGTCTTATGCTAATATATAGTATTAGAGTTTTCTTATACTAAGGAACTACTTAGTAATATATCTTGCTTTTAGGGGATTATCTAGGGCTAGCCTTGCCTTCTATATGTCTCTAGGCTATTATATTTAGGGGTGTCTATAGTTATAGTTAGCGTAGTTAATAATTATATAGTACTAGTCTTTAACTATATAGCTATAGCTATATAGGGGTAAAGCTACCCTAGGAACGTGCCTTTAGAAGAGGAACTTATTAAGGCTAATCTTTCCTATATATAATTATATTATTATAGAGAAGATATACTTATTAAGTCTAGTGTAAAATTTCTAGATTTCCTTTAGGTTATAGGTAAGTAAGTAGTCCTCTATTAGCTCTCTTCTATACCTGTATTATCTCTATTACCTATTAGAATACTAGTCTTCCTATCTTTTCTTTTACTCCTTATATAGTTATATATCTAGTTTATTATTAGCAAAGGGGGGTTTTTTTCTATGTTATAGTACTATTTATACTAAGTTAGCTATAGCCTATATCTTATTTATTATTTTACTAAGTATAATCCTTTTCTTAAACTTTTACTTTATTTTATTTAGGTAAAGGTCTAGGGGGGGGATATAGGTTTTAACTTCTAGCTAAGTAACTAGTATAGCCTTAAATACTCTAGCTATAGTCTAGAGGTAGGTTAATTAGTTTACTATAAAGCTTCTAACTATTTCTTATAGTTTTCCTTCTTTCTTAGTTAGGGTATAGTAAGCGCTTACCCTATAGGTAAGAATAGGCTAGACTACCTATATGCAGAGCATTGCAATACAATACAATACATTTGATGTATTGTGTATTGTATTGTATTGTATTAACAATACAATACAATACAATACATTACACAATACAATACATCTAAAATTTTACAATACAATACAATACATGTATTATTTGTATTGTTTTGTATTTTTTTTTTTTTTTTAGTTTTAAGTTAAATTCCTTTATTATAAGGTATATATAGTTTATTTAATACCTTTTAATAGCTTATAATTCTCTATAATAGCTTATAATACCCTATAATAGCTTATAATAGCTTATAATAGCTTATAATAGCTTATAATAGCTTATAATAGCTTATAATAGCTTATAATAGCTTATAATAGCTTATAATAGCTTATAATAGCTTATAATAGCTTATAATAGCTTATAATACATTATAAATTATAATACATTATAATAGGTTCTAATAGCTTATATATATATTACTTATATTGCTTATATAACTCAAAATATTATTAGTGTTAAAGTTTAATTAAAATTAAATAGTAAATAAATAACTTATATATAAATATAAGTAAGTATAAGGAAATTACTATAAGAAAAGCTATACTTTTTAATTACTTAGTATTTTAAGGTTTTTAAAAATATTAATAAAATAAAATACTTTTCTTTTTTATGTTTTTTTAAAATAATAATAATAGTAATAATAATAGTAATAATAATAGTAAAAATAATAGTAAAAATAATAGTAAAAATAATAGTAAAAATAATAGTAAAAATAATAGTAAAAATAATAGTAAAAATAATAGTAAAAATAATAGTAAAAATAATAGTAAAAATAATAGTAAAAATAATAGTAAAAATAATAGTAAAAATACTGTAAAATATAGGAAAACATTTATAAATATAAAAAAATTTATTAAGGGAAAACTAGACTAAACTAGGAAAAAACCCTTATAATAACCTACTTAAAGGTCTAAATTAGAATAAATATCATCTTCAGAGGAAGATTCAATATTAGGTAAATCATTAGATTTACCTAAGTTAGAATCTTCCTTTAAAGAAAATATAGACTCTTCAGAATCAGAGCTATAATACTCATAAAGCTCTGAGTATTGCTTAGTAATAATATTTCCTTCCTTTTCCTAATTCTTTAATAAGATTAATTCCTTTAAAGTAAAATTCTTTAAAGAAGTTTGTCTCTTTGTAAGAATATTACCTCTAGTATTAAAAGTGCTTTCTATAGCACCAGAGGTAGCAGGAATAGCTAGGTATTTCCTAGCAATAATACTTAAAATAGGGAAAGATTTAGTATTATCTTCCCACCATTTAAAGATATCCTCCTATAATAATATTAATATATTAATAAGATTATTAATATAAGAAAGGGATTTACTTACCTTATCTTCTTAAATATCTAGCTTAGTATAAGTAGAAATCTCATTTTTTCTATTCTTTTGAATAGACTTTTCCCTCTCATTAGGAAATAAACCTTTATAAAGGTTAGTTTTAGGCTTAGGCCTAGGATTTTCAAAAGTCCTAGGTTAACTAGGCCCTACAAGATTAACTATAAATTAGGTATTTGCGTGTTAATCTTGCTTGCTAATATTAATATTAGCTTGGTTCTCTTTATAAAGAGGTAAAATCCTAATAATATTATATATTAGTATATTAAAACTATAATTAAGAAAGGATTATTATATAATACTTACGAATTATAATCCTTTTTAAGGTTTTTCATTAACCTTTCTAAGGTTTAATCTCCTAGCTTTAGCTTTTCCTTTATAGTAAGAAGGTTAAGCCAAGGGTCTAATAACATAGCATATAGATAAGGCTAATATAAGAAGTAATTATTTCCTATATCTTTAGGAAAATAATTAGCTAGCTTATTTAAGCTAATATCTATAGATACTATAAAGGCCTTGCCTTAAGGGCTATAAGCTTCCTATTATAAGTTAATATATAAAGGATATAATATAAGAAAGTAATATATATACCTAGCGAAGATAAGCCTTTTAGTCCTCTTTTATATCATTAAGATATTTATATATCCTAATAATGAAAAGTGGGACTAAACCTAAAGTATTATACTTCTGGCTTTAAAGTATAATAGTAAGTTCATAAAAAACCTCTAATATGCTGCTTAGGGTAGCTAAATCTGCCTATTCTTAGGTAGTTAGTATAGCATCCTTAAGAGCTGCAATATTAGACTCCTTATTAAGAAGAATAATAGCTTCTTTAAGCTCTAAAGAAGTATTAATCATCTTATAGGTTAAATTCCACCTAGTTTAATTGGCTAAAGATATAATTAGTATTATAAATAAGATATAATAAAGATAACTTACCTAAAGGAATTCTTGTAATATTGCAATTTTTAGCAATATAGCCTTCATTTTTTGCCTTACGTAAAGATTTTAACCAAGTCTTATATAATCCTTAGTTATTCTTGATAATAATAGCAACCCTTTTAACTTTACTAAGGATTCCTATAAAAATATTAGTAATAATACTAATAATAATGATAATAAATTACTTACTATTTGCTAAGGATTTGAATTCCTTATAATCTTATCTCTCTTTAATAAAAGAGATATCTTCTGTAGAATAATGTAAAAACTCACTATTCTTAAAAGCTTCTAAATCCTCTTTAGAAGACGTTGATTTAATAAAATTCGTTATAATATCCTTTGTAATAATGTTTAAAACATGTGCTATACATCGGATATCATAAGGTTCTTCTATAATAGTACTTTTATAGTTCTTATTAATATAAGAAGACATAAAAGTATTATTATTAGACCCGTTATCTCTAGTAAAACTAGTATTATTTTATTAGTAAAAGGTTATATAATATAAAAGATAATAGCTAACATACCTTAAGATTATCTTTGGCTTAAGCTAATATTCTTAAATCATTTTATTAAAGGATTCATAAATATAAGCTCTAGTGTAAGAATTTAATAGATATTCAAATCCTATAATATAAGATAATTAGTATAATAATTATAACTTACCTTATAGTTATAATAGAATAATAGGATTTACTTACCTAAAAGCTTATATTCAAGTTTAAAGTTTAGGTCTAGCTAACTAGCTATAACACCCAAATAGGACTTAGAATTAATGGAAGTCTAGATATCTAACTGAATAGATATAGATCCTTAATTTTGAAGATTATATTGGATCTTCTAGATGATTTGCTGCTTAGAAATATTATACATAGTATGAATTCTATGTGTAATACTTCTATAACTTAGCAAAGAAGCTAAATTATTATTCCTAAGTTTAAGTTAGCTTATATATATATATATTATAGTATAAGAAAAAATACATTACTTACCTAGAATAATAATTTAGTAATTCTTTAAAGAAGTTACTATTAACAACAGCAAAAGCAATGTTATTTTCTAGTATAAATCTTATAACTAGATTAATTGCCTTTTCTGATGAAAATTCCTCTGAGGAAATTGTAGAATTTCGAGCCCTTTTAGTAGGAAAAAAGGATGTTAAAGATGATTGGCCTGGCGATTGTGGCTGGATTTCTGGCACTATTATAATATTAGTAAATTTATATTAGTAATAAGATATAGGATAGTTATTAGATAATATAAATAACTTACTTATTATCTTACTAGGTTGTTTTTCTTCTAATTTAGAAGTAGCAACATCCTTATGCTTTAGCTTATAATGGGATATTCCATTAGAAGCTTGGAATCTCTTAGCCTTACTTTTGAAGGTAAAAGTACAATTAGGCTGTGAACAAAAACATATAATTACCCTTTCTTTATTTAAATTAATTTTAGATAACTGAAAATTAAATAAATTATAGGTAAATATATATGATTTTAAAGAGAATTCGTAACTAGCCTGATTTTCTAGGTCTTTTTCATGTAAACCTAGAAGATTACTAGGCTAGCTAGACCTAATAGGCTGAGAAGATTCATTAGAAGGATAAAAAGAGGAATCCATGTTAAATAAGAGGTGTTTTTGCTGTTTTTTTCTGATATTTTGCTGAATTTTGCTGAATTTTGCTGAATTTGTTTTTTTCTTTTTTCCTTTTATTATGTTTTTTTGTTGTTTGTTTTGTATGATTTTCTGTGTTTTTTTGGGGGTTTTTTTGGGGGTTTTTTGGGGTTTTTTATAGCTAAAAGGAGATTTTAAAGAAACTTAAATCAGAAGAATAATAAGGGATAATAGTAAGAATAGTAGGTTAGCTTTTCCTATGTGATTTGGATTTTTTACGATTTTTTATGATTTTTATAAGGGAAAAAGAAAAGAAAAGAAAAGAAAAGAAAAGAGAAAAAAAGAGAAGCGGGGTAATAGTATTACATAAAAAATTTCGCCCCACTTAAATGACTAATTCACTTGATTTACTATAAATTACTTATATAACAAAGCGCCTTACTTTTTGGATTTACTTTTTAGACTTACTTTTTTATTTATATTCTTTATTATAAGAGAATTATATCTTATATATAAATATATAGTAAATTATTTTTTTATATTTAAAATACTATTTTCTTTTATTTAAAAAAAGCTAATTTTATTATATAAAATTATATAAAACTATATAAAATATATATATAGCTAAGACTTTTATAAAGCTTTTTATTATATTTATATAAACTATTAAAAAGTCTAGTTATTAAATTAAAATAAGTATTTTTAATTAAGATAAGTATTAAGAAACTTTTTTATAGACTTTTTACTTATTCTTTTATTTAAAAAACCTATTAAGTTAAAAAAGTATATTATAAATCTAAAAAAAATTCTTTTATACCTAGGAAAGTTTTATTTAAGATAAAATATTTTATTTTATTTTTTAAAAAGTTTACTTATATTAGTATATTTTTCTTTAGATTTAATATCTTATTAATTAAGAATATTAAATAATTTCTTTAGGGTAATTATTATAATAAAAGCTAAAAAAGGTATAGAAATTAGTAGTAAACCTATAAAAAATAATAGAATAGTAAGAAGACCTTAAAAATATAGAAAAAAAATTAAAGTATAAGCCTATATTCTAATATATAATATTTAGCTACCCTAAATATATAATAAGCTTACTTTACTAAATAAGCTAAAACTTTATAAAATTTTAAATAAATCTCTAAATTATTTAGAAAAATAGGAATACTATATTTAAATTACCCTTAAAATCTAATATATTTAGGATATATATACTACCCTTAATATTATATAATACATTATATTGTATTGTATTGTATTGTATTGTATTATATTGTATTTTTTATATAATAAAATCATTAATAAATCCTATAAAAAAGATATAAAGTTAAAAAAACCTTTTAAATATAGTAAATAAATTAAGGTATAAGATAAGATAAAAATAAACCATATATAGCTACCCTATATATATAATAAGCTTACTTTACTAAATAAGCTAAAACTTTATAGAATTTTAAATAAATATCTAAATTATTTAAAAAAATAGGAATACTATATTTAGATTATGCTTAAAATCGAATATATTTAAGATATATATACTACCCTTAATATCATATAATACATTATATTGTATTGTATTGTATTGTATTGTATTGTATTGTATTGTATTGTATTGTATTGTATTGTATTGTATTGTATTGTATTGTATTGTATTGTATTGTATTGTATTGTATTATATTGTATTTTTTTATATAATAAAAGTAATAGTAAATCCAAGAAAAAAGATATTAAGATAAAAAGACTTTTAAAAAGTATAAAAAAAATCATTCTATAAACTAAACTAAGAATTACTTTATTAAGGTATATAATATCTATAATAAGCTTACTTTTATAAATAAGCTAAAACTTTATAGATTTTTAAATAAAAAACTAAATTATATATAAAAATAAGAATACTATAATTAAATTACTTAAAAAATCTACTATATAATGAATTTATATAATACTCCACTTTTTTTTTCCCTAATAATACATTGTATTGTATGTATTGTATTGTATTGTATTGTATTTTTAATACAATACAATACACAATACAATACATAGGGCAATACAATACAATACAATACATCGAAGGGCCAAAAAATACAATACAATACAATACAACAATGCTCTGCCTATATGTATATAAGCTAGGTATCTCTAAAGCTAATGCCTTATACTAACGCTACTAATATAGAGAGTGTAAGCTACTACTAGGCTAGTTTTCCCTTAAGGATATTCTTATAGGTACTTTAGTTAAGTTTCCTATTTACCTATACCCTAAGGAATTAGTATACCTTTATTAGCACTATTTTCTCTATACTAAGCTAGACCCTAGCCTATAGGGGCCTATAGGCCTTACTAAAGTGTATAAGTTTGGTTTTTACTAGGTTAAACTTTACTTTTACTTTCTTTACCTATTCCTTATAGATCTTCTAAGTAGCCTTAAGTCTTCTCTAGGTTTACGCTATGTTTTTACTAAATACTATAATGTTTATATTATTAGCAAATCTAATTACTACTATACCTAAGATAGCTTAGAGGTATGTATAAAGTTCTATAAAGTAAAGGAGAAAGAGAATTAGTAAAAGAGAAAATCCTTATAAGGTACTAGCCTTAATCTTAAAGAGTTTAGTGTCACGGCTTGCACCGAAAGGTTGAGAACGAAGTGATAGCTAAGACTATCGCAGTCGCTGCTAGATAGATGCTAGCTAGGGGCAGGTGCGTGAAGGTTTTAATCTCTAACCTAGCACTAATAATATACGCTATCTTTAATAAATACCTCGCTCTATAAGCACATAGCTATCTTATAGCTAGCTAGTCTCTTTGTTATTTATATAGCCTAAAGGTTTTCTAAAGACCTGCTTTAATAAATATCCTATCTTTAACCTCTATGCTCCTAATATAATACCCCCCCTATATATAATTAACCTTAATTATAAAATAAGTTACTTACTTAGGGCATGGTTACTATATTAAAGCTTTATAAGGAAAATAAGATAGGGCACCTTACGTCTAGACACATAGGTAAATAAAAAGAAATAATAATAATAATATTACTAATTAAAAATAACCCCTTATTATAGTTAGTAATATTTAAATAGTAGCCTATATATAGCTTTACTATAGTAAAATAAATATTATTGCCTATTATATAGCTAGAAAAAAAAACACAGATAACCCGTGTTAATTTTCATAATTAGTTAAATAAATAAGGTACCTAATGCTAGGGTTCTAAATAGTCTAACTAGAGGGCTTATATTATAGTTACTATAAGCTTATAGCTATTAGGCATATATGCGTTTAGTAGTGCTAATAGTTATTATTATAATTTATGAATTACCTATACGCAGTGTGTTAGATTACTTAAGGGGTCTAGGGTTAATATAAAAGAGACTAATTTTTCCCCCTTTTTACACTCTTCCTTTCTTTTATAATATCCTTTAACCTTATAAGTTACCCTTACTAGCTAGGTAGTAGCTTTCTTATTACTATTACTTAGTAGTTACTAATCTCTTTTAGTCCCTAATTATTATTATTATTTATCCTTATTTATCTTAGTTTCTTGCCCTTATCTAGCTTATAAGTTTATACTCTTATTAGCATAACTTCCTTATCTAGTCTATTATAGCTAACTTATAGCTAGTTTACTATATCTAAGTCTTATGCCTAAACTCTACCTTTATTAACGCCTTAAGAAAATCTATTAACTAAAAAATCTCCTATAAAGTCTCCTATAAAGTCTTCTCTAAAGTAAACTTCTTCTAAAATCTTATTATAAGTTTATTATATTCTTATAGTATCTCTATTACTAACTTACTACTAGTAAAATAACTTTAAAGAAGATTCTATATATATACTATTATTAGTAAGTAGTAATATAAAATATCCTCCTAAAAAATAGCACTTATAAGATTCTAGGATACCTTATTAATAAAAAAACCTTCCTAGCTAAATATAATAAATCTTTAAGTATAACTTCTTTACTTACTTACTACTTCTTTATAGCTAATATTTAATAGGCTATTTAATAAAATATGCTTATTACTTCTAAAATAATAAAAACTATATTATAGTATATCTTTCTTAACTAAAATCTACTTACTTATTACTAATATACTACTAGACTCTAGCTTAAATTACATAGCTTTATAATAGGCTATTTAAACTTATTAAAGCTACTCCTAAAGGTAGCTACTACTATTAAAATAAAGTAAGTATAATCCTATTACCTAGACACTAAATTACTACTAACTTATTACTAGCCTATTATAAAAGTAAAGAAAAAGCTATAGAATACTATCCTAGTTTATAAAAATTCTAATAAGTATAGTTATATTTACTACACTTAAATATTTACTAATGCTACTTATAAGGCAAAATATAATAAATATACTATAATAGCATTACTAAGTAATACTATAAATCTAAAGACTTAAATTAATATTTTAAACTATCTTTGCTTTATAGCCTAGAATATCCTAAAGGTAAGCTTTCTTAGCATATATAGCTAATGCTTAACTAACTTACTAGTAGTTTACACTAAATGCTATTAATTTACCTAAATATATTTGTTAAAAATAAGACCTATTTTTAGCCCTTTCTAGTTAAAGGACCTTTCTATTACTAGCTTGCATTGCAAGCCTGACAGCTGCACTGCAGCTGTCAACGGTCGCGAAGGTGGCCGTCAATGGCTACGTCGCAGCTGTCAACAGCTGCGACCGACCGTGTGGATGACTAATCTAAATCAATTGTTAATTGTGGATTATTCAATTGCGTTGTGGCTGCAAGCGCAGCCACAACTGTAGCGCCACTAGTAATTAGGTAAGCTAGGGTGACATAAGCAGGTTACCCTATAGCTATCTTTGACAGCGATTTTCTCTTTAACTAGAGGTCGTACAAAAGTCTTACATATAGCAAATTGAAGCTAGAAGATAGGGCTTTTATTTTATGCAGGAATATTTTTTGGACCAAAATTTGGTGCATATGGGTTGCTAGTTTGTATGGTGGTGAGTTGATTTTTTGGATTTTACATACAAATGAATTTTGCGGAAAATCAAAAGTAGCCCTTAAGACCTCTCTAATAGTCCGGATCCACCAATACGGTCGGTGGGTATATAAGAGGAAGAAAATCTTTTCAATCTAGCTAGATAGCTAGGCCTCTCAATCTAACAGCCGCATTGCCCGTACAACGTCACTAAAATCAATTCTATTAGTATATAAGATATTATAAAAGTCATCTAGATTGAATTTAATTAGTTAATAACTGCCGAAACCTTCCGTTGCGTTGCGTTAAATATTCAACGTGGTGGCTCTATTAGTCCCTAACCGTAGAAGCTACACTTATATAGCTGTTACCAGCTGGCAACTAGCTCCCTACATTTCAATAGGTTATGAGCCTAGACTATCACTATAAAATTCTTTCTAGTGCACTTTACGTACGGTTACAGAAGACTTCCCTTCTATAAAATAGGAAGGATCCGCGAGATAGAAGCTATTCCCTTCTATAAAAAAGGAATTATTATGGTTACAGAAGACTTCCCTTCTATAAAACAGGAAGCGCGTGAGCGATACAGAAGCTTTCCCTTCTATAAAAAGGAAGTTCAGCGAGAATAGAAGCTTTTCCCTTCTATAAAAAGGAAATTCAGCGCGGATAGAAGCTTTTCCCTTCTATAAAAAGGATTTTCAGTACAAATAGAAGACTTCCCTTCTATAAAATTGGAAGATAGCTACTAATCAACAAGGTCAGGGACCTCCAGTCCCTAATCTTAGTGCGCAAGAGGTTCTAAATAACCAGCTAAAAGAGCAGGTTATTAAACAACAAAATGCTATCAATCTAGTAATAGAGAAGCTAGAGTCCTTAACTTTAGCTATTAATGATAGACCTATAGAGGGTGTGGAAGCTATTAAGCCTGCTAGTTAGCAGCAAGTTTAACAGCCTATTTAGCAAGAAAAGGCACCTAAATCTAGCTCTGTACAAGCTGCCTTTAATAATTCAATTATTAAGGAATTTAATAAGAGGGTTTATAGCTTCCCTGAGACTGCTAAGCTTAAAGGAGCTGAAAATTTCGATCAATAGAAACAAGCCCTAGCTATCCAATTTAGAGCTTTAGGCATGCCTAATTTTCTAGATAATCCGGATATTTCTAGGGTGCTAGGGGATGCTAACCAAGCTATTATCCTTATGTTACTAAGGGATAGTTATACGGAAGGCCCCTAAGCCGCTATAACTTAGCAAAAATCACCTAAAGAAGCCTATAAGTTACTTGTTAGGTAATATTCACATAGCGTTAAAATCCAGAGGGGGTCCCTATATTCTGAATTTCATAACCTGAATTTTCATGGATTTAAGGGGACTTTAGAAGCCTTTAATGCAGTCTTTAATAATCTACTAGCTAGATTATTGATTTTAGGGGTCCTAATTAATCCTATAGATTAGGTTAATCAATATCTTCAATCCCTAAAATCAACCTTCCCTCAGTGGGCTAAAAGGCAATGATTTAGCATGCGTACAAATAGGGCTATAGGGGTCCCCCTAGAAGCCCTAAATCTTGAATTTCTAATGGCAGACCTTCTAGCTGAATAGAGGGATAAGTCATCTACGGTAGCTAAAGCCCTGAATTATAGGGCTAAAGACCTAGAAAAGGGTGCTAAAGACAAGGAAAAGGCCCCTAAAGGTTAGAAGAAGAAGAAAGAAGGCTCTGAAGAAAATAAGGGCTCTTCTAATTCTAATAAGAAGAAAAAGAAGCAAAAGGGTTAAAAATCAGATAAAAAGGATAATAAAGAGCTTACAGAGGGTTCTTTTATGCTAGGAAATTACAACCTTTCTAACGGAGCCCTTGATTTGTACAAGAAACCTAGCAATTACAAGACTAGTTATAAGAGCCCTAGCGATAGTAGCTCTGATTCTAGCTCTAGTAATTCGGATAATGAAAAACAAGAAATTAATTCCTTAAATGGTTTTAATTATTACAGTAAAGATATAAAAAAGGCCCTATTATATGATATAGGTTTGACTGTACATATAGTTAATTCTAGGGAGGTCTTTAGGGATTATACCCCTTTTAAGAAAGGGGAATCTGACCCTATTATAACCGGTGGTGGCCCTATTTATCCTAAGGGTCACGGTAGTGCTATTTTTGAGGTCTTATATCAAAAGAAACCTAATAAATATAGGACCTTAGTGCTAAAGGACGCTCTATATTTTCCTTAGCTTAATGTTAATATAGTTAGTGGCCTTATTTACTATATATCTAGCGGTTGCTTTATAAAAAACCATCTTTATCTTAAAGATAGGTCTTGTATTGCTGCCCTAGATATAGAAAAACATGGTTTTTTCTTTCACGTTAAAAACCAATCTACACTAACGTTACATAAAGGGCCCTGTAAAAAATCTCATTATATCTGACCTTTTACCTATGCTAGCTTTAGGGGTCATAGCTATCTAATTAGCTACCCTATAGAGGTTCAAATTCCCTCTAAAAAGCCGGATTGGGCTTCTGATTTGGACGAAATCGCTAAAATCGACGAAGATAATGATATTAAAGAAATCATACGGGATGATTTAGGGGATTTAGTCCCTTCTCTAACGCCTATAGCCCTAGGTTAGGTCCCTTATAAATCTAAAGATATAGATTTAGGGGTGTTAGAGGGCCTTAGTAAAGGAAAAAGGTCCCTAATACCTCCCTAAGAGGCCTGTGGTTCTTAAGGGGCCTAGCAGGGGACTAATGGAGAGGGCCCTAATCTAGACCCGAATCTAGACCCTAATTCAGGCCCTAAAGACCTTTAATATTAAAAGTTACTAGAACTAGCTAGCCTATGGCATGTATAATTAGGGCACCTAGGGCTTCCTTTGCTAAAGAAAACAAGCCTTATAACTAAAGGAATCCCTGATTTTTCTAAAATTAAGGATAAAGATTTTAAATATATAGCTTGTGATTAATCTAAGGCAGTACAAAGACCTAGGAAATTAGCTATCCCTAACCCCCCTAGAGCTCTAGATTGAATAGAGGGGGATACGCTAAAAATCAGCCCTATACTGTATAATAAACAGTTAATTTGCTTATTTCTAGTTGATTAAAAAACTAGATATAAGTGGGTGTTCTTATTACCTAATAAGGAAGGCCTAACTGTTTATAGGGCTATTAAGGGCTTCTTCAGAGGGCTTAAAAATCAACTAGGTTAGTATCCTAGGCACCTTCACTTTAATAGGGGCTAAGAAATCGATTCTAGTTGTTAAAGCTGGTTAAATTCTAAAGGGATCAAATTCATGACTTCTAGTCCCTATATCCATGAGCAAAATGGATTAGCAGAGCGTTTAATTCGTACTATTCTAGATCGATTAAGGGCTACTATCTAGTGGGCAAAATTACCCTTATATCTATGGTGTTTTGTATTACCTGTAGTTGTTAACCTAGTTAATATAACTGCTAATACCACAAAGGATAAAAGCCCTGAATAACTGCTAGCTAGGGAGCTAAATCAGCCCTATACAACTGATATTAGCAGTATTAGAGCCATAGGATCTCACTGTGAGATTCTAATCCCCCTAGAAAAACGACCTAAAGCCTAGAAGTTAGCAGCTAGGACTATCCCTAGAAGGTTATTAGCTACACTAGGTTCTAACACCTACCTAGTGTATATCCCCTCTAAAAGGCTAGTTACAAAGACTAGCTTTATCAAGATTATAAAGCCTATAGGTCCTATCTCTAAAGGATTACCTAGGCTTTCTATAGGGGATAACCCTTTAAAGGGGGAAAATAATTTAGAAGATTAAGATCTAAATCGAGGTTTAAAGGATTACCCTATAGATAACATAGGACATTAAAATCCCCCTATAGGTTAAGAAAAACACCCTATAGGGCCTGTACAACCCCCTAAGGAACCGATTCTAGAGGCCTTAAAGGAGGCCACGCCCGTAACTTCACTAGGAAATCAGATTTTAACTCCGGACCTTGATTTTAACAAAATTACTGACTTTAACCCTAATATTGACCCCATGGATATTGATATTAGTTCCCCTTCTTCTCTAGATTTCATAAAAGAAATCTGCTTTAAGGTACGGGAGAAGCTAAAGGAAAACAACCCTAATAGCCCTAAACCTAAGACCTAGAAGCAAGCTATATCTAGCCCTGAAAGGGATAAATAGATAGAAGCTATGTATAAGGAATACAAACAGCTTCTAAAGGCTAGTACTTTTAAATTTATAGGGAAAGACTAAGTACCTAAGGGCTGAAAAGTACTAAAGAATAGGCTTATTTATAAGCTTAAAAAGGATAAAGAAAATAATCCTTTAAAATATAAGGCCTGACTTATTGCTAAGGGATTTATGTAAATCGAAGGTCTAGATTATCTAGAGACCTTTGTAGCCATAAGCATTCCCCCTAGCTAGAGGATTTTACTAGCCCTAGTGGCTTGGAATAACTAGGAAATCGAATAGGTTGATTTTATAGGAGCTTTTCTTAATAGTAAGCTATAATAACAGATTTATATGGTTATTCTAGACGGATTTATCGAATTTCTTAAAGCAAATCCTAAATTAGCTAAATTAGCTAAAAGTTTTGGCTATAAACCTTCTAAAGATCAAGTAATTTTATTATAGAAATCTTTATATAGCCTAAAACAGAGCTTAAGGGAATGGCAATAAGCACTAATTACAGTGCTAAAGTCCCTAGGATTTAGCCCTCTAATTTCTGACCTAGCTATATTCTATAATTCCTCCACCAAAACCTTTATCATCACATATGTGAATGATTGTCTTCTAATTAGACCGGATTTACGTTATATCTAAAGACTTAAAAAGGAACTTTATAAAGTCTATCCAATAGAAGATAGGGGGCTGGCTGAATTCTTCTTAGGGGTTTAAATCGTACGAGATAGACCTAATAGGGTCCTGAAAATTCATCAATCTTAGTATATCTCAGAGGCTTTAAATTGATTTAATATGCTAGATAGTAAGCCTATTAGCATACCTCTTCAGCTAGGCGTTTTAGCTACGCAGACTACTAAGCTTTTAATAGCTAGCGAAATTAAGCTCTATTAGTGCATTATAGGGACTATAATGTACCTAATGTTGCTTACAAGGCCGGACATGGCCTTTACACTTTAGTGGCTATCTATAGCACTAGCTAGGCCCTATATAGAGCACCTAAAAGCAGCTAAAAACTTGCTTAGGTACCTATTAGAGACTAAATTCCTTGCTATAATTTATAGGGGAGACCCTAAAGGTATAGCTAGCAAAAGCCTAATAGGTTATTATAACAGTGATTTTACAGGGGATAAAAAGACCTCTAAATTAACCTACGCTTATCTATTCAAGCTAGCTAGCGGACCTATTAGCTGGAAATCAAAGAAAGCTAGTACGATAGCTCTATTAACATTAGAAGCTAAAGCTAACGCTATCTGCAAGACCTTCCGGGAGCTACAGTGGCTTTAGGGCTTATTTAAGGAGCTAAAACCCCCTATTTCTCCCCCTATCCAGATATATTGCGATAATCAAGGCGCTATAACCACTGCCTATAACCCTGCCTTACATAGCCGTACAAAGCATACCTTACTAAAGTTCAACTATATTAGGCAACAGGTTTTAGAGGGTTTAGCTAAGATCGAATATCTAGATACGAAGTCAATGCCTGCAGACGGTCTAACAAAGCCTCTATCTAGACCTCTTCATCAGGCCTTTATTAAGCTCTTAGGGCTTGATAATCACTAAAACCAATAACTAAATCCCTTTAACAGGGAACTAAAAATAACGCTAAAAAGGGAGCTATATTTAACAATAGCTAGGAATTCAAAAGGGGGTCTTTTATCTTTTTCCTGTTTTTTCCCTTTTTTATCTGTTTTTATCTAAAAGTTCTTGTTTACCCTATATCACTTTGTACGCTTTTAATTAGCTTATACGTAATTCTTTTGTAGAGGGGGTGTTAAAAATAAGACCTATTTTTAGCCCTTTCTAGTTAAAGGACCTTTCTATTACTAGCTTGCATTGCAAGCCTGACAGCTGCACTGCAGCTGTCAATGGTCGCGAAGGTGGCTATCAATGGCTACGTCGCAGCTGTTAACAGCTGCGACCGACCGTGTAGATAACTAATCTAAATCAATTGTTAATTGTGGATTATTCAATTGCGTTGTGGCTGTAAGCGCAGCCATAACTGTAGCGCCACTAGTAATTAGGTAAGCTAGGGTGACATAAGCAGGTTACCCTATAGCTATCTTTGATAGCGATTTTCTCTTTAACTAGAGGTCGTATAAAAGTCTTACATATAGCAAATTAAAGCTAGAAGACAGGGCTTTTATTTTATGCAGGAATATTTTTTGGACTAAAATTTGGTGCATATGGGTTACTAGTTTATATGGTGGTGAGTCGATTTTTTGGATTTTACATATAAATGAATTTTGCGGAAAATCAAAAGTGGCCCTTAAGACCTCTCTAACGGTCTGGATCCACCGATATAGTCGGTGGGTATATGAGAGGAAGAAGATCTTTTCAATCTAGCTAGATAGCTAGGCCTCTTAATCTAACAGCCGCATTGCCCGTACAACATCACTAAAATCAATTCTATTGGTATATAAGATATCGTAAAAGTCATCTAGATTGAATTATATTAGTTGATAACTGCCGAAACCTTCCGTTGCGTTGCGTTGAATATTTTAACGTGGTGGCTCTATTGGTCCCCGACCGTAGAAGCTACACCTGTACAGCTGTTGCCAGCTGGCAACTAGCTCCCTACATTTCAATAGGTTATGAGCCCGGTGGCGCAGTGGTCGGGCCCACTGCAGCGTAACTTACGCCCACCACAGTGGAGCACTGCTCTGCAAGGCAAGGTTGCGAGTTCGAACCCTGCCGAAATAACTAAGAATTCAATTGCTAGTATAAGCCTAAAAACCTCCGGTAGGGCACCTGGATGTACAATTCCAGGGGGAGTGTTAAAATATATAAGGCTTTGTAATCCTAGGTGCAGTTGGATCGGTCCACTCTTTTGAATTCAACAATATTATCTATACCTTTACTTAAATTAGGATTAAGTGGCGTTTATTACACCTTATTATTATCTATAGTTCTAGATTATAAGGGTTCTTTATCTTCCTAATTATCTATAGCTTTATTATTATAAGGTACTAGCGTGTTTCTTATAGATCTTTAGAGTGTTAGCTATATAATAATCTAGCTAATGGTTTATATCCTTAAAAAGGTTAAGAGAGATTAATTTATTATAGCTTATACTAAAAGGTTAAGAATAAAGTAATAGCTAAGACTATTATAGTTACTACTAGATAGATACTAGCTAGGGGTAGGTGTGTAAAGGTTTTAATCTCTAACCTAGCACTAATAATATACGCTATCTTTAATAAATACCCTGCTCCATAAGCACATGGCTATCTCGTAGCTAGCTAGCCTCTTTATTATCCGCACGGCCTGAAGGTTCTCCGAAGACCCGCTTCGATGAACATCCTATCTTTGACCTCTGCGCTCCTGACATTTAGAGAGTTCTTTATTAAAGCTAAGCTAGCTTATTTTATCTACTAGGAAGCTTTATATTATAGCTATTAGCTAGTAAGGGATTCTTATTAGGATTAGTAAGTAAATTAGGTATAGGTAGCTAACTTTATTAAAAGTAAATAAGATATCTATTTAGGTAAGGTAATTTTACCCTTACTCTAGGCCTCTCTTACGCACTTTACTAAGACCTTAATTATAGTCTTTATTAACTTATTTATTCTATTTCCTATCTATAACTCTAGGAGGAGTTCTTTTACCTTAGTAAAGGCTATAAGTTACTTTATAATCGCTACTTCTATGATTTTTCCTATAATATTTAGTAAGGAGATAGGCCTCTAAGCGTTAGCCCTCCTTATCTCTTTTATTATCTTACCTAGCTTTCTAATTACTACTACTTTAGTGGTTTAGAATTAGGCTAGAAAGTATCTTACTTTAAGGATAGCATTTAGGAGCTAGACTATAGCTTCTTTTACTAGCTTACTATAGGCCTTAATAAGGCCTACTAGGAGCTTATTATTACCTAGTGCTTTCTAGCTAGCTATATCTAATATAATATCTAATATCTCTTTTAATTTAAACTATTTATTATCTAGGAATAGCGTGTTATCTAGCTCTAGGAAGGTAAGGTCTAGGATTTAGAAGAGGTTTACTATAGGCTTAGGGAAGAACCTTTATGCTAGTATACTTGCCTTATCCTTATATATAGTAGCTAGGTTTAGGTTATTTTTAGTCCTTTCTAGCTCTAGTAGCCTAGGTAGTTCTAGGGGGGCCTAGCTTTAAAGCTAGGCCTATCTTTCTAGTCTTTATATTCCCTTATCCTTTCTCTATATATTAGCTTTTTATAGGGTGTCTCTTTATGTATTTTTTCTCTTAGTTCTAATAACTTATTCTTAGTCCTTATTTACCTTAGTATAGGCTTGCTAGTTTGCTTCTATTCTCTATTATCTTTATTATCTCTTTACCTATCTAGCTTTAGTAACTACCTCTTTAGCTATCCTTAATCACTATACCTCTAGGCTAGGGAGCCCCTAGGGCTTTTATAGGGCTACCTTATCTACTATTTATTAAAGGTTTATAATAAGCTAGGTAGTGTATATATTTATCCCTTCTTTATCTTATAAATCTAGGGCATTTTTAGGTTAAAAGCATACTACTACCTCTGCCTTTATGTATAGTTTATTTATTATATTCTATGTGTATCTAAGGGCCTATAGGATATTATCTTATAGGCTAGTAAAGATACTAATTAGCTATGGGATATAGTTAGATCTAGTGAGGTCTTTTGCTCCCTTATAGTAAACTTAGATATCTAGAGTTACTTATACTAGGTCTATAGTGCTATCCTTATTATCCTTATATTATCTAGTAGGTTCCCCTTAGGGCATAACTAGTCTAAGCCTTTACTAGCTTATAAGTTCTAGTAGCTTATTTACTCTATTAGTTATTCTATCTAGCCTATCCTAGAGGGGATGCTTTTAGTTAAAGTCTCCTATAAATACGCTTTAGTTATGTAATATCTTTATATTAATATCTTATATAGGGGTATTCTAGTTATTACTATAACCTTCTAAATAGAGAGAATAAATATTAATCCCTTAAATTTCTACTAGTAACTAATTAGGCCTTCCCTAGGCTAATTATAACCCTATATTATATTTCTTATTAATATATATAGCGTTATGCCTATTATAGTGTGTGAGTTAGAACTAGGTAAGGCCTAGTATAGAGGGCTATAGATATTTTATATGTTCTTACTCTTAGATTACTATTATATCTATATTAGGTTAGTAATAGAGCATAATGTGTATTAGGCTATTTTTCTTATTTATATTCTAGAAGAGAACTCTTAATATTACTATATTAATTAGGGAGGTAGTAGTAAGTCTTAGCTATCCTATGCTAGTTTTATTCTAGCCTTAAGTTATTCTATATAGTGCCTAATGCTCCTAGCTCTTAGCTATTTAGCACTTTATTTTACATTTATAAGTTAACCTCTCTTTTTTCTTATTATTACTATAGGTTTTATAGCTATACTAGCTCTCTCTTAGGCTAGAGCTAGGTTCTTACTAGGGAAGCTAGAGGTAAAGTAAGATAGTTATTCTAGGTATTTAGCCTTTGCTATATTTTACTTCTCTTTTAGCACTAAGTAGTCCCTAGACTAGGCTAGGTATAGTCTAGAGTATAGGATATAGTTTTCCTTAAGTTATCTATTTATTATAGGGTATAATGCCTTACTATCTTTATACTAGCTAGCTTTATACTTACTATACCTTAGTGCTACCTTATAGAACTTAGTAATATATCCTATTTAGAAGTAGTTATAGTACTATCTAGGTTATAAGGTCTTATTATATAGTTTAGTTTAGAATAGCTTTGCTTTAAAGACTATTCTATCTTAGTATATCTTATTAGTATCTTTAACTTTAGCTAGTCTAAGAATTAGGGTGGTTTACTAGGTATTTTTACCCTAGGGGTATCTTATAGTTACCTTAATTATATTTACTTTATTTGCTTTTCTAATTTCTATTACTAGGTTCTTAATAGATATATACTTTATTAGGAAACCCTTAATAATAACACTAAGTATATAGTAGTAAATAGCTACCTCTAGGCTAAACACTTTAGTAATCTATTTCTAGTCTTCTTTATATTACACTATATTTCCTTTAAAGGTAATAATTATATCCTTACTAGGGAGTCTTCTAGCTACTATTACTAAGGCTTGCCTAATAGCTTTATTTATAGCTATAACTATATCTTCTATGCCTCTAGACTAAAGTAATTCTTATATAGTGTTTCCTTTTATAAGTACTTCTTTATATTATTTTCTAGGGATCTAGAGAGAGGGGGGGTTAGTATTTAGTTATTTTAGAGTAGGCCTAGCTATAATACTAGCCTAGGTTAGGGGGTTATTATCTTTAGCTTCCTCCCTAATAGCCTCCTTAAGGGCTGTTTTTAATGCTTCTTTAGTGGTATAGATATTACTATTATTAATATTTATAGTTCTTATTTTAGCTTAGGCGCGGTTTACTACCTAGTTAGCTATAGCTAGTGTAATATGCCACACTTAAGTAACTTTATTGCTTAGGATAAGGCTAGTAATCTTATTATAATATTTTATATCTTTAGGATATATAAATTAGTTCTAGTTTACTATTAGGTTATCTTTACTCCTTTAGATATTAAACTATCCTATTCTTATATTTAAGTAGTAGCTACTCTAAGCTAGCCCCCCTAAGCCTATATTAATTACTATTAGCATCTTATTCACACTCTTACCACTAGCTCTATTATAGTATAATATTATAGGGGGGGAGAAACAAAGGCAAGGATTTCGAATATTAATGTGATTTATATTTTAGAGGCGATTCCGGACCTTGGGGTCGGTGCGGAAAAGTATGCAAAGGTCTCTTATAAAATATTATAACCTTTATATACTATTACTTTTTCTTTATTAGTTATTACTATTTTACTATTAAAATAATAACTATTTACTTAAAAAAATACTTTTATATATATTATTTATATATAAAATATACTAAGTTTAAGAAATACTTACTTATTAAGCCTAAGATACTTAAGATTAAGTATCTTTTCCCCTAGGCTTTATTATTTAACTTAGCTAAGGCTTATACCTTTAAGCGCTATATCTAGTATAAGAAAAGAGATAATACCTATAAGACTATAATTTATCTCTTTATTACTTACTTTTTTACTTCTTATTACTAACTTTTATTATAAGCTATACTTACTATAAAGAGTAATTTTTCTAATTTATTAATAATTTTAGTTTAGGTTTAGTTACTTCTAGATACTATAGAAAATAAAGAGTTTAATAAGCTTATTCTTATATTTTTAAAGGTAACTTACTACTAACTTACTAAGTATTATATTAGCCTTATTATAGGCTTTAACTATACTAATATTACTTATTATATTATATTTAGTTTAACTAGTATTACTAAGGGCTACTAGGTTAGTAATTCCTTATCTCTTTACCTAGTTTTTACTTATATTTTTATATAAGCTATATTTATTATATACTAGTAATATATTATTTCTTAGTAATAACTCTAGGTTACTATATTTTTTATTACTTTTACCCTTAGTATTATAAGTTCCCTTAGTTTTTTACTATACTTTTAGTAAGTTTTTACTAACTTTTCTATAGGAAAACTATTATAAGGCTATAGCTATCTAGAAGGTATATATAGTTCTTTAGCTTTAGCTAGTTAACCTAAGCTATATAGCCTAGGTAATAGTAATTTACTACTTTTTTTATACTATAAAGAAAGTAATTAATATTAATAAAAATAGTGTAAAATATACTATTTAAGGTAATAAGGTATTAAGCTATAATAGCATTATAATAAAGAGTTTTCCCTAGTATTACCTAACCTTTAAGGCCCTTTTATTTTATTTTTTAGTAGTAATTCCTAGACTATTAATTAGAGTATAATAGTAACTAATAAAGCTAGGCCTTTTCTATAAGAATATTATATTTTCTTACTTATAACTTACTTATATCTTATTACTTTTCTTACTAGACTTACTTCTATAAAAAGTCTAAATTATATATTAAGCGCTTTTTATATTTTTTACTAGAACTTATTAGTTATATTTACTTAGCTAACCCTTTTATTTTACTAAGTATTTATTACCTTCTTAGTTTTTCTTATAGTCCTTAATCTCCTTAACTTTATACTTATTATTTTTATTCTCTAAGTCTAGTATTAGTATTTTCTTATCTTTAGTGTCTTTATAGTAATTCTATAGCTTTAATAGGCTAATATAAAATATATTATATAGTTAACTATATTTTTTAGGTAATATAAGTCTATATACTTATTTTCCTATAGTATTAAGTACTTAAAATAGTTTAATAAATCTAAGGGTTAGCTTTTATTTTATATTCTTAAGCCTAATATTCTTTACTAATAGTAATACTAGGTTACCTCTTTTTAGTATTAATAGCTAGTAATACTAGTTATAGTACTTTACTTAAGTTTTAGTAGCTTTTACTTAGTTTTACTTTAGTTACTCTTTAACTTTATATAGCTTTATAATATATATATAAGCTTCTAATACTTTCTTTTCTTTAGTCTTATCCCTAAGAGCTAAGTAAAACTTAAGTAAATAGCCTATAAGGAAGTAATTAAAGAAGTAGCTTATAGTTTTATTTACTATATTATTATAAGTAAATTAGGCTATTAGAAGTAGCTTAGGCTATATTTATTAGTTTTTAGCTATAAAGTATTAAAGGTAATACTTAAGTACTTAGTTTATTCTCTTTATTTACCTATTAGTTTAAGGGTAAAAAGCTATAGAAAGCCTTTACTTTATATATAATAAGTAATATAGGTTTAACTAAAATTAGCTTATAAAAACTAATTCCCTATTAGATATAATACCCTCTAGTGCCCTAAATTATAGTTTAATCTCCTTATAGAAAAGCTTTACTAGTTTTACTATATTAATTATAGTAATTATAAGTAAGAAAATAAAGTACTTAGTAAATTAGTTTATAATTACTAGAATTATATTAGTTTCTTATTTACTTACTTAGGTAGTAAGTAATCTTATAATAAAATATATTAAGATTTTTACTTATAGTTACTATAGTATTAGTAAGAATTTAAGGCTTTTATATAAGTAATACCTTTTAGCTATTACTTACTAGTAAACCCTATAGCTTATAATATAGTTAAATACTAACTTACTTATACCTAGCTACTAAAAGTAATACTTTAATAGCTTAAGAGTGTGTTTAGTCTTAAAGTAACTTACTAGTAAATTATTATAATATAGCTATAAAAGCTCCTATTATAAAATAAGCTCCTAGGGAATAACTACTTAGTCTTAGTATATTAGGAGACCCCTTATATTATATAACTATAAACTAGCTTTTCCCTTACCTTTTACTAGGGAATTATTAATCTTACTATTTTACCTTTATAAATTTAGATCTTAATCCTATACTTTCTATAGTAATTACACTAATAGTTTATTTAGCTTAAATTAGTAAGGATTTAGTAGTATAATAGTCTCCTATATCTCTTATATTATACTAATATCTTAGATATATATTACCTTCTCCTAGAAATTACCCTTATTTAGCTAATCTTTTACTAGATTTATAGTAGCTAACTAGCCTCTTAACTAGGCTACTTTAGCCTCTAAAGCTCTCTTTATAGTAGCTAGGGTATTTTCCTCCTTTAAAGGTATTTTACTAAGCCTTTTTACTAAGATTAGGGTATTTTTCTCCCCTAAAGGTATCTTACTATATTTTCTTTAATATATTAAGACTAAGGTATTTTCCTCCCTTAAAGGTATTTTACTATATTTTCTCTTATATATTAGTATTTTTTCTTTTACTAGTTCTTTAGTAATTACTATTTTCTTTTAAAGTTCTAGTAAAAGTACCTTATTTATTAAGGGTTTACCTTTATAATTAGACTATCTTAATAGTATATTTACTAGGTTACTTTTCCTAGGTTTATACCTAATTATAAAGTAAAAGAGGTAAAGAAATATACACTATTTAGCTTACCTTTTATTTAGCTTTTATTACCTTATAAAAGTCTATAAGTTATAGTAATTTAATAAGACCTTTACTAGGGTTACTATACCTTTAATATAGTATTACTAGTATTTAAATAACTTTACTATAGTAAGTAGCTTCTAATTTACTATACTATAATTATATTTAGTATTTATAAACTTCCTTAACTAAAATACTATAAAATACTATTAGCCCTTATTATTTTATTAAGATAAGATTCTTACTATTATAAAAACTAAAGTATTTATCTTAATATATACTAGCTAACTTAGGTTATAATAATAAAGAAAAAGCACTTATTAAAAGGTATCCTTTAGCTAGTTAAATACTAGCTATTCCCTTTTCTTAAATATAAACTTCCTAGTTTAAATACTATTTTAACTACCTTTTATTAGCATATATAAGAGTACTATAATCCTAGAGTATTAGTAAATAAACCTTTAGTAAAAGTTATAAAATCCTAGGAAAAACTATATATCTTTAAAGCTTATAGGCTTTTTCTAGTCCTAGATTATATTAACTTTATATATATCTATTAAAATACTATTAACTAATAAAATAAACCCTAGGAATTTTACTAATTCCTAGTAAAATAAATACTTTAAGGGTTTTATATATAGCTTTACTAACCTTATATATTCTAGGACTTCCTTAATATATATAGTATATTTCTCTTATATTTTTAAGAAAATAAGGATATTATTTAAATATACTATATAAATAGTATTTACTAGCTTATATAGTGCTTTATAAATATAGCTTTAAAAAGTAACTAAGGTATTAGTTAGCCTAAAGGGTATTATAAGATATTTATAGTGTTTATAATAGGTATAAAATATAGTCTTTTACTTATTACTCTCTTTAATATAAATTTAATAGTAAGTATTCTTAATATTAATCTTTAAGAAGTAGTAAGCTTTTTAGTACTAGTCTAGGATCTCTAAAATTAGGGGGAAAGTATAGTAATTTTTTTATATTACTTTATTAAGTCCTTAATAATTTATATATAGTTAAAGTATTTTATCTTTCTTTAGTATAAATAAGATAAGTATACCTATAAGGCTCTTAGAGAGTCTTATTTAGCTTTTTTATAGGTTTTTATTAATATATTTATAAAGCTTCTTTAGCTTACTTTAAGAGAGAGAGTAAATTAGCTTATATAAGGGTATAGCCCTAGGTATTAAGTTAATTATATAATTAGTCTCCTTTCTTAATAGTAAACTACTTACTTTATTTACTATAAATATATCTTTAAACTTATATAGTTCCTTAGAAATATTTTTAATAGTTTTATATACTTTTACCTTTTTCTTATTTTTAAGGGTAATAAACTTATCTTTTATAACTTCTATAATAGTATATATAATAGTCTTATTATATATTATCTTTATAAACTTATAAGAAGTTATAAGTAAAAAGGCTATTTTCTTTTTCTTAAACTATTACTTTTATAAGTATAAATAAAAATATATATATTCTTTAGTAAGTATATATATTTTAATTAAGATAGGATTTCCCCTTACTCTTAGGTCTTTATTTATAGCTATATATAGTAACTTAAGGTACTTCCTTTTCTCTTTTAAGTCTTTAATTATAATAAGTACCTTATAAATACTATATTAAGGGATTATAAAGGCCCTTATTACCTAGAGAATAAGTACTATAGCCTTAGCCTTATTAAGCTTATAATCCTTTATAAAATTAATACTAATAAGGTTAAGCTTAGTATAGCTATTTAGATTTACTACTATTTTAATATCTTTATACTTATAAATAGTAGCTAGTATATAAAATTAATACCTAATTAGTACCTTAGTATTTAAGGTAAAGGTAAAGGCCTTTACTTTTACCTTAGGAAGTTTCCTTAGCTATCTTAGGGCTTTTTCCTTAGCTTATTATACTTATTTATAAGGTAGTCTAAGCTATTATAGTTATAATATTATCTTTTATCTCTAACTTTATTATTATTTAAGTAAGTAACTAAGCCCCTTTTCTAGTCCTTATTTCTATAATTTCTATAAAGCCTATAACCCTAAGGTAAGTTATTTCTATAATATTAGGGATTCTTATATAAGCCTTTATCTTTTAAATACTTAGGCTTTTACTTACTCTTTAGTATAGCCTTTTAAAATTACTAAGTAAGTTATATAACTTTCTCTTATATTTTCCTAGTAATAAAGGTATATAAGTTAATATAGTTTTATAGCTTAAGAAGTAATTTTATAAAGAATATAAGGGTATAAGACTTTTCTAGGGCTTTTTCTAGGTATATCTCTAGTAAATCTAGGAAAATACTAAATTTAATAAAGCTTTAGCCCTTATATTACTTTATATTTTTAAGCTATATAGCTATTTAAGTATTATAGTTTATAAAGTCCTTAAGTAATATAAGTATTTAGGTTTAGAATATATCCTAGTTATTCTTAAGATTATCCTAGCTATTAGCTTATTATTTATTAAGGTATTTATCTTATTTTACCTTATAGTTAGTATATATATAGTTAAGTATAAAGAGAATCTTTTAGTAGTTATATTAGTATTTTTTCTTTATCTTATTAAAGGTATAGTTTAGGTTATTTATCTATATCTTATATCTCTATAGGTTTATAAAGTATTAAAGCTTAGTAATATTTTTAACTTTAACTTCTTAGCTACTATTACTTAATAAGGTACTAGCTTTTTACTAGGTTTTCCCTTATACTTCTCCTAAACTATACTTAATAAGGTTAATAAGCTTTTATTCTTACTTTTATAGTTTTTAAAGTTTTTCTAACTAAGTAATTTACTTTAGTATTATAATAGCTTTAGTATAAGGGGTAAGGGGTCTTATTATAAGTATAGTTTTAGTAGTATATAGTGTGTTTATACTTATAGTATTACTTTTATTTAATTAGGTATAACTCTTATCTATTAGGGTTAAGTTATTATCTAATATTACTCTAGTAAATTAAGTAATTCTCCCCCTTATATTACTCTTAGGTAGCTAGTAAGAGAAGCTTTAAAATTATAAAAATAATAATAACTAGGTAAGAGGTATAAGGGCTTTAGTATATTAACTAAAGCTTACTAGGTTTAAGTATATTATATATATAAGTTACTAGCTTATAGCTAGTGGCTTACTAGCGTCACGTGGACTTAGCCTTAGGGCGTGGCCTGTCTGCGAGGTGCGCTAGTGTACCTGTGTTATGAGTGGGGCCTCATAGCTAAGTCCACGTGACGCTAGTGAGCTACTAGCTATAAGCCAGTGACTCGCACGCACAACACACTTAGACCTAGCAAGCTTTAGTTAATATACTAGAGCCCCCATACCTCTTGCCTAGCTATCATTGTTCTTACATAAAGGCTTATATAGTTTAAAAGGTGTAAGATTTACTACTTTTATTACTCTATAAATTTATAATATATTATATGCCTAGAAGGATTACTTAATTTATTATAATTATAATAGCCTTACTCTTTATAATGCCATTTCTAATAACTAGAATTATTAGTAAACATTACCTTAAGCTAGTAGCTATAGTTAGTTTTTTAGGAGCGTATTTATTAAATTCTAGTGCCTTAAGGAGCCCTTTAATAGCCACTATAATTATAGTTAAGCTAGCTAGAGCGAGGTTATTAAATACTATTTATTAGGGTTTTAGGGAAATACTACTTTTACTAAAAGCTACACTATTTTGCTTGCTAAATGCTTATATAGTAATATTATGATAATCTAGGCTTTGCCTAGACCTAGCAATATAGGTATTAATTATACAAGTAAATGATGACTTGTATAATGCGTATTCTTTTAGCTATCTATGGCGCAACAGAATTAGGGTCAAACCCACATAGTCGCGCAGGCACCCGCGATTAGCCCTTAGGGCTAGACTATGACATTTGTACAAGTCACCTAAGGTTATAGGTTTAAACTAGCTGCGTGTACAAAGGTGCACTATAGGGCAGCCACAATAGGGTTCTTCCTAGGCTTACAGGGATAGAAGAGAGGGTCCCTAGGGGATGCGCGGTATTGCTAGCTTACAAGGGGTTAAAAGGGGTTAATGGAAAGGTCACCTAGGGAAAGAGCCTATGTGATAATCTAGGCTTTGCCTAGACCTAGTAATATAGGTGTTAATTGTACAAGTAAATGATGACTTATATAATGCGTATTCTTTTGGCTATCTATGGCGCAACGGAATTGGGGTCAAACCCACATGGTCGCGCAGGCACCCGCGATTAGCCCTTAGGGCTAGACCATGACAAATATAAAGTTTATTAAAGCTACTATAACCTAGTAAGGGAGGCAAGTTTAGGGGTGGGTTTTCCGGATTTTTATCTATTATAATGTAGGTTATAATGCTAATTAAAGGGAAAAGGTCTGTTAAAAATTTCGTTAATTTTAGTATTTAGTAAAGCTGCCATACATTTATACTGTAAATGTACTGTGGCGTGTGGCGGCGGGCCTGACCGCCGAAAAAGCGGGGCGGTGGGGATTTCTGCGCACCTAGCAAAAAATCGCTGCGCCCCGAGCAATTCACTGCATGCATGGCCTCTCGGAAAAAAACTCGCCCACTGGCCAAATCGACAAGGCGCGCCAAAAGGTCGACTGGTCTGAGAGTGACTATGGATGGCCCACCTCTTGGTAGCAACTCCGAGCAAGAACCACCTCCTCATCCATAAACGACGGCGCGCGCGTCTTGAATGAACCACCGCACCGCACTTCATCACTTGATTCCATGATTTGTGCATCTCCTCGCTGTTAGCATCCCATTCGCACAACCAGCCACCTCTTCACTTTCAAGATCGGTTACCTTCATCCCAGCAGACAAGGGAGAGCACAAACATGTCGCAACGGTAAGCGACTCCCTTTTCTACCTACGGCACCATCTCCTTCTCTCCAATTGGGCCTGTCCAAACCATCATTCAGTGGGTGAAGAAGAAGAAGAAGAAATTCAACCCAACTGACTCAAACGCTCGTTGACGCTCTCAAAACAGATTCGGCGCCTCGTCGCTTCACCAGCGCGACTCCCGCTCCGCCCTCTTCGAAGGCTACACGCCCGACCACACACCGCGAGGGCCTTCCCCTGGAATCAACTCCAGCGGGGGGTACGGCGGCCACATTGGCAGCGGCAGCGGCAGCTACGCTCCAAACGCGAACGGCGGGGGCTACGGCGTCGAACGGCACGCGTACAGGAGCGCAGCGCCCAACAAGAAGGGGCAGTACAGCGATGCGGTGCTCAACGAGCTGGAGAGCCAGAACGATGCGCAGGTCGCGGGGATACTGGGCAAAGTGAGGACCTTGAAAGACGTGAGCTTTGTTTGCCCTTGCCCTTTCCTTCTTCTTCCTTTACATGTCCCGTGGATATTTCTCTTCATCTTTTCGAAACAACTCCTCATCTGCTTGTACGAATGGGGAACTGCGGTGTGGGCAGTGGCGGCATCAGACACCATGGCTTCTGGCAAAGAAGAGAGAGGAAAAGTTGACACCGTTCCAACCACAGATGACGGTCGCTATCGGCGATGAAATCCGAGAGTCCTCGGCCCTGGCAGAGAAGATGAACGACACGTTCGATTCGACGCGGATACGACTGCGCGGCACCATGAACCGCATGCTCCTCATGGCTGAGCGGACGGGCGTGGGGTGGAAGGTTTGGCTGTTGTTCTTTGCGGCGGTGGGGATGCTCTTTTTCTATGTTTGGTTGTTCTAGGGTGCCTTTTTCCCTTTTTACTCCTTGGCCAATTTGTAGATGTTTGCGTGATGGGGCGAAAGATGGACAGTGCCAAGTCCAGACCTGTTGAAAGAAACAAAAGAAAAGGGGAATCTAGTGGGAATGTGGTATGCATGGCTGGCGTTGATTGGGTGTTCAAGCCTTTTTATTTTTATTTTTTGTTGGTCAGAGCCATCTGACGCGGGTCAATCATTCTTGCGATCTGGGGACAGATGTGGGAAAAATGCAAAGAATGCAAAAATGCAAAAAATCCCCGTCGGGTGCAATCACGATTCACAATCCCTAGCATTTACGGTCCTTGGGAGTACGTACGTACCCGACCGAGCATGATGAGATGAAAGAAATTGCGCGTGATTAGTTCTATGTACGGAATCAATACACGTTCCCTCACCGTCCCCTCCTCTGCGCAGGACTACTCTCCATGAAGCTACTCTCGTCCTGGCTCAGGATATTACTCAAGTCCATGCTCTCGCGTGGGCCAGACATCCTTCTGCTGCGCAGGGTCGGGCTCAGCGGAGGCGCCAGATTGGCTGTCCTCGGCGCGAATCCAATATCCTGCTCGTCTTGGTCGTCGTCGTCGTCGTCGTCGTCGCACTCCTCTTCGCTGCTGCTCAGCTCGGCTTCCGAGTCGGTGTGCTCGTACAGCCCGCTTTCTGCTTCGGGGACGTCATCGTCCAGATTGGCGTCCATGTCCAGCCCGGTTTCCATGTCGTCGCGGGCAAAGTCCTCCTCGTCGAGCATGTGGCCCTGGTGCTCTTCTTCGAGCTCTTCTTGCCCGCCGTACATGTCGTCCCCGTCGGGATCCCCTCGGACGAGAGCTTCGCGGAAGGCGTCGTCCGTCATGCGCATCCGCGCGGCCATGAGGTCGTTTTGGCGCTCCTCTCGTAGTGCTTCGTCGTCGAGCTCAGATTCGCCTTCTGGCTCGACTTCCTCCGCCTCGTCGTCCACTTCTTCCTCGTCCGATTCGGGTCCCATGGCGAAGGGGTCGTCGGCGTCGGCGTCGGCGTCGGCGTCGGGGATGTCGTCGTCGAGGTCTTGTGCGCCGTCGAGCTGGACGTCGTCCATGGCGCCCTCCTCGGGCATGCCGCCTTCCTCGGCTTCGGCCAGTTCCTGGGCGAGCTGTTCCCGCCGCAGGGCTTCTTGGTGCTCTTCTTGCTCGCGCTTCTCTTCTCGCATCTGGTGGAGCGTTTTGGGCACGCCCAGCGGCCGCAGCCAGCTGCTCCCAAAGTTCTGTACGTTGATCCGCCGTCGGTGCATGTACTGCTCGTCGGCGGCGAGGCGAGCCAGCGCCGTCCGCTCTATGATGTGGCCTCGCGATCTCGCTTGCCCCGGTGCGTGGCCGTGGCTCGCCGAGTCGCCATGGTGCGCGTCGTGTAGCCCGTGGGGCTGGGATGTGCTCCTGGAAGACGTATACCACAGCGAATGCGACTTGTCGTTTGACTTGCGTTAGTTGGAAGGGCGTTTCTGCACATCTTTACTGGTTCGGAATCCAGGTCCTTACGTCTCGTGGGGTGAAGTCTGGAAGTGTTGCCAGCATCGTGCGTGCGCGGCAGAGCGACGTGAGCCGGTTCGAGACCCCTTCAATTCGGAGAGGTCTGCAGATGCTCAGTGCTGTCGATGCGTAGATTCAGGACGTGGGATGAGTTGAGTCTCACGAAGCGATGGAGTCTTGTTTCTCCAGCTTTGTAAACAAGACTTGTCGTCACTGGGGCTGGTGCTGTGGCTACCAGGTGGCGGCGGCGCGCTTAGAGCAAGCGCGGCTCTCATAAAAAAAAAAAAAAAAACAGAAACGACACAGGACTTGTTGGGGCTCGTCGGGCTCGTCGCTCCAAGACATGTGCATGCGCGTTTGAAGAATGAAGATGATTTTATTTTGTATCATTTTTCATCAACGATCCTGACAGTTTAACCATCTTCTTCGGCTCCTGTCAACCGGACATGTCCTACCCTAGAGCTGGCTCACCGAATGTATAATGTTAGCTTAAGAAAGTAATATTATTTTGGCCAATTACTCGAGGTTACATGCCTTATTAACCAGCATCATTCTTTTCCATACACGTAGCACTTCTTTGTTTGTTGTGGCCTTGCCTTGCCCGTTGTACTTGCCCGTTGGACTTGCAATCTGTCCAATATCGCTTTTTGGGATGGTGTTGCTAACTATCTAATGCTATTGTCATTCGCATTCGTCCGATGAATGCTTGAAGATCGGCTGATGGATCATTAACACACAGTCGGCACTCCCAAATATTTCTACATGCGAAGAGAAGTTGATTTCGGAGGGCGCTTTCGGTCCTGATATATTCCGGTAGGCCGCGTTGGACACGAGCAAGCCTGGATACAAGTATCTCAAAGCATTTAAGTAGAGACTTCTTAGGGCTCTTCTGAATTACATGATGTAGCTTGGTGTTTTGCCATCTATGCAGGTATATATTGAGCGTGGAACTGGTTTCAAATCTGCTCTTCATGCGGGTGGCAAGATTCTGAAGGTCATCAGGGTCTCCTAGGTTACTAAGTTGTTCAAGATAGTATAACAAAGCCTCGCCTTTAAGCATAATCTAGAAGGCGTAACCTGCCTGTTGCTCGTTTGATATTCACCTCCTTACAGGTATGGCGGAAGATCATAAGCGTTGTTTCAAAGATATCATATAGCTCGCCGCCATGCTCCATGCTGTGTGTATCTATTCGATGTTGTCTGCACTTCTTCTTCGGTCCAGGAGTGGAATGATGTGTGATGTAAGATGTCTTCAAGGTTTTGACAAATGATGCGTTATTTGATCATGGGGAATATAAAGCCGTGACAGAGGAGGTGATTGCGCAGATATTTAGGGAGTCATCCGGGTTAAGCTTGTCTCCTCGTTCCATCGACTCGAGGTTAGTGTATCTATGCAGGTGCTCGGGGACGCATTTTGCATTAGGAAGGAGTCGGTCATGCTACCGTTAGCAGAGCCAGGTCCTTTGGGTTTGGTTGTTGAAAGGGGTGTCATGTCATAAGAGAAGGGGGAAAAAAAGAGAGAGAGAGGGAGAATGGGTGTATGCTAAGGCGCAGCTAACTGGCTGCTGCGCAGAAAAAAAAGGGGAGATAGCGGTCTTTGTTTTCACTGTGCGGCGTGTGTCGTTTATGTGCGGTGATGGTTAACAATGGCCGCGCCGCTTATTGCGACCTGGTTACTGGTTATGTTCTTCGAGATGTTGCATAGAGCGTTGGAGAGTTCATTAACACCGTCGGGTGCGGGTTCCGCATGGCGGTTGTGGCCCGCACCAATAAATAATGTCGACGTTGCTGTTCTCATGAAACTAACAATTTTCCCGAGAGCTGTAATGCGTAGGTCAAAAGAGGTCCCCGGCAAGGCTCAGTCACCGCCGAGACAGTGGTGTGGAATGGCCATCGAGCCAAGTCTAAAATGACCTGCTTCTCAGTCGATTAAAGAGGTGTTGGTTTATGCGTCGACTGTAGAAAGACTGATCTTGGGCAGATGGGGTTCAAAACACATGCTTATGGGGGTCCTTGCTATAATTTCAAATACTGTTTATTGATAAGACTTCGCCAATCGGTCGGTTGTTAGTTAGTTACCCTACTCTTGAGAGTCCTTATGTACAGATGCTTCTTGCAGACTCGCACCAGACTCGGACATCATCGCCCGTTCGGGGTGCGAGTTGTGGTCCGACTTTGGTCAACTTCGGATTCCATGTGGCTGGTTGTATGATTTGGTGTCGTGGTTTTTGGGGTTTATGATGCAGCTCCTAGTGATGCGCGAAATCCCGTCAAAATGACAAAGCTGATACTAGCATTTCTTCGCACGGATTAGTATGCTCGTCAACTACCACCGTACAACATCATTGAACCCGAGAAACCAGAAACCGTCTCATCCATCCCCCGCGCATCCACGTCTCGAACACAATGATGAGGCCAGATAGGCCGTGTTTTTCCATGGCGGAGGCCAGGCTGGCGGGAGATAAGGATTAGTAGTCTAACGCATCGCTCTGATTGGTTGGCTGCCAATGTTTCATGGTGTCGATTATTTTAATTTTTGACAAACCTGGGGCCGAGGCCGTGGTTGATCTCAAGGCTGAAATGCCTACCAGCGCCTGGTGCACATCCATCCCGTCTGGTCTCGCCGATCCTCACCCACAATAGATCCCCTCTGCATGAATTTTGGTGACTTTGGCCGCCGATTGCGCATTGGTTTGCTGGATGATGCTGATGTCGCGGGCGGCGGCTACGTAAAGACCCGGCACTCTCCACAGCGTTCCCTCTTCTCAGCGTCATGTCCGTGTACACCACTGTACATTGTAGAATGGCCAGTGAGCAGCATGTACTCACTCCCCGCGTCCCAGTGACGACACGTTGCAGGAGCCCTTGTCGTGTCCCTGTCTCGCAGTGGTCTCAGTGCGACATCGGCGAGGCAGGCTTGGAAATACAACGCTGTGATTGGCGCGAGAGAGCCCCTGCTGGCTTGCTAGTGTTGCCGGTTGTCGAGATGGGTGCAGGGTCCTTGGATCTCAGGTGCAAACCATGACGGCTGGGTGCATGCTTGTGCGACATGGCAACACGCGCACGCACGGAAAAGCCTTTTGGCCACAGCAGATACCAGGTCGGTCCAAGATACATACAGTGGTGTAGATCCGACGAATGTGGAGATCCGCATATGGGATTGCAAAGCAGGAAATAAGCAGTCGTCATTTACTAGGTGTATGTACAACTCTGTAGGGGAGGGGGTATCGGAATTGAAAAATTAAGTTGAGCTAGCTCCCCTGCATTTCTCCTCGCAACCCCGTCGACGGCTCTCGATTCCGTTGGCACAATCCGTAATTCTTATCCCCCCAGCCCGCGCCGCCGATGCTCGGCGTCGTAAATGTTGCTCAAGGGGCAGGGACCAGCGGGGGCGAGACAGGCATTGGCATTGACTGAGCCCACTGAGTCACTGACAAACCAGGGGTGTTTACGGACTAGTGAGGTAGAGGATTTTCGGTGGTAATCAGATCTCGCTCGGCACCCATAATACATAAAGGGCAAGGGCCCAGCCGCGCTTGTTACTGTGCTGTATGTACGGTCTGTACTGTACGTACGGACCTGCAGCGTGTGGCCAGATCCTTGGAGACGCACGCGTCACCTACATGTATTGTCCCTGTGCCTCTCGCATGATTGACTGCGTACACGGCGGTGGGAAGCTCGGGGGCTGGGGTAAGGGGACAGGGTCTGTCTTACCAGAAGATGCGGCATCGGGGCTGTGGCCAATCCACGCAGGAGCATTACGGAGTACGGAGTAACAAGTATTTCGCGCTGCGGTGTTTTCTGACATGTGCTTCCTTCCCACCACTTCCCACCTCCACCTCCCACTTTGTTGGAGAAGTGGACGAGCTTGCGTTTTTTTTCTTTGCGACTCTTGCCAGAGCCCAGCGGAAAAAAATGTAGGGGCCGTGCTGATCCTAGCACCTGAGCCGCCCCCACCTGTCGCTCGCAGCTAATCAGCCCCCTGTCGCATTTTGCCCACGGCCAAATGCGTGTTTAGAGGTCCCACGGCCAATGGATGCCGGGAACATTGGACCCTGCCTGGTGCCCTGCGAGGCCGGAGACAATTCTATGTATGCTACTTGAATAAAAGCATGCCGTCTTCCCTCCACTCCATTCAATCGCCGCCCCGAAGTTCTCCCTTCTTTCGAACTCCTGCTCTCTTCACGCATCTTCCTGTAGCGAGCTGCATCGAAAACCCCCAATTGCTGTATCCGACCAAGAAACATTCCCGTCTCACTGGTAAGTTAGCAACCATGCTTTGACGATTTGCTGAATGAATTTTCAAGTTGGTGCTCTTCCCCCCTCGTTGAAATCAACCAAGCGGTAGTTCGGCCTCGTGGTTTTTTTTTTTTTTTTTTTTTTTGAAAAGACAGAACCCAGTATTTGTTTCTATTTCGTGCAAGCTTTTTGTAGCCTTGTCCACCCATATGCTTTGCGGCAGAAGACTCGCGAACAACAACACAAAAGGATTTCGATGTCAGTCTGAAGCAGCAATGAAGACCGCGCCAGAACGTTCTGAGAACAACCGAGTCGCAATAACGGCCTTTCCAGAGCATTGAGGGACTGTGATGAACTTGGTGGCCAGACACAGTCAAGATGTTCCAAAAGTTTCAAAGACACGGGACTGGACCTGGGCGGGCTGCCGCAGGGTCGCAATCAACGGACCGTCATTGGCCAGACATTGGCGACGTTTGCGTCGCTCCTGCCGGTGTCCAGCTGAGATTGAGAATTGCACGAGGCGCGGCCAACAATGCCAGGCCTCGAGGGTCGAGGGAAGGGAAAACGCCAATCATTCGACAAGAACATCATCAAGAACCGCACAAACGAAGCCAGCGCCGCAAATGAAAATTTCAGTCATCACCGTCAATTTGCATCCCACATATTGGAGATGGGACGGCGATCGCCGTCAAGCCAGCTCAAATTGACGAGACGGCGAGCGACAGGCGGACCAGAGCAGATGGACCGCCGAGGGCGATGCCGTGAACCTAGACAACTTCTAGGCTGCACGTTTGGGAAACTTTACGCGAGCAGCGCAGGACGTGGGAGAGAGTTGCGCGGGGCGATTGGCCGGCTCCGGATCTCTGCCGGGAACCAACCTCGTGCTCGTCAGATGTCAGCAAGCACTTGCAGTGGCTAGGTAGGCTACGGAGTACAACTTCCCATTCCCGCAGCGCCAATTTTGTTGCAGATGGGGCCGAGTCCACAGTGCCACTGGCGCCTCCACCAGCCCTACCACGCCACTGAGCAAAAGTGCTGTACTGATGCGCCGATCCAGCCTCTTGTGTGCCAGAAGCAAAACCACTTGCACACTTCTTAGCCTCCAGCCTTGCATAGCCGAGCGACTTCGGGTCCGGCGTGCTTCGAGCTGTCTGGTGCAGAGAAATCAGATCGGACCTCCGGCATGCCACAAGTGTGTGCTTTGCTTTGCTTGTTGCTTGCCAAAGCGCCTCTTGTCTCTCACTCACATCTTTTCCTCATCTTCACATGCTGTCCATCGGACGGACTCTGGAAGATCTTAATTACAAGTGGCTCGCTCGTGTGCTGCGAAAGTTTCCTGAAATTAAACCGTCCTCGATTTAAGCTGACGTTTCCCGCCTCCTTCCAGATAGATTTGTTCCAGAGCAGCCCTCGGCGCTGCTCTCACCCCCGTTTCACTACAAGCGACAACAGTCCCTACAGACGAGCGGCCTGAGCGGACTCTGCCACACGATCCTTTCTTATCGTAACCCTCGTTTTATTGTCGACCTGCGAGCCTCGCCTAGCATGGGCTTGCTAGCTGAGTTTGACGATCGACACACCGAAGCTGAGCAGGACACATACCACCCATATGAGTATCAGACCGAGAATAATGACTCATGGGCCGGTGCCTTGCCGGTGAAGCAGGGTCTTTATGACCCCTCGTACGAGCGAGATGCTTGCGGCGTCGGCTTTGCTTGGTAAGTCCCCAGCAAAGAACCATACACCAGTGAAAACAACAGAGACTCATGCAGTGAAATTTAGCCACATCAAGGGCAAGCCCAGTCACAAGATTGTCAGCGATGGTAAGTCGACCCTTGCAACAATATGCTGTGTGAAAAATTCAGCGACTCTGACCTCTCATTCTCTCAGCTCGCAATCTTCTCTGCAACATGACTCATCGTGGGGCCGTGGGATCTGATGCGCGAGACGGTGATGGTGCTGGTGTCATGACATCTATTCCTCATCGGTTCTTCATCAAGAACTTTGAAAAGGAGCAGGACATTAAGCTCCCGCCTCCCGGCCAATATGCTGTAGGAAACTTGTTTTTCAAGCCCGACGAAGAGACTCTCGACGATTCCCAGAGGCAGCTGGAAGATGTTGCCGAGTCGTTGGGCCTTCGGGTCCTAGGATGGCGAAGGCCTCCCGTCGACTCGACTCTGCTTGGCCCTGCGGCAAAGTCTCGTGAGCCCATCATCGCCCAGCCCTTTGTCGTTCTCACCTCTGCCTACGGCTCTGGCAATGCCCCGGAAATGACCGATCCAGAGAAGTTTGACGAGAGATTGTTCGAGCGACAGCTGTACGTCCTCCGAAAACGTGCTACTCACACCATTGGTCTCAAGAACTGGTTCTACCTTTGCTCTCTGTCCAACAAGAACATTGTCTACAAAGGTCAGCTATCGCCTGTACAGGTCTACTCTTACTACCATGACCTTGTCAACGCCGATTACGAAGCCCATTTCGCCCTTGTTCATTCACGATTTTCCACAAATACATTCCCTTCGTGGGACAGAGCCCAACCTCTGCGATGGGCCGCCCACAATGGAGAGATCAACACGCTGCGCGGAAACAAGAATTGGATGCGCGCTCGTGAGGGTGTCATGAACTCTGACATTTTCAAGGACGAACTCGAGCTCATGTATCCTATTGTTGAGGACGGCGGTTCTGATTCCGCTGCCTTTGACAACGTGCTCGAGCTTCTGACCATAAATGGTGTGCTTTCTTTGCCAGAAGCTGTCATGCTTATGGTCCCGGAGGCTTGGCAAGGTAATGACTACATGGACCCCCAAAAGGCTGCTTTTTACGAATGGGCTGCGTGCCAGATGGAGCCATGGGATGGTCCTGCGTTGTTCACCTTTGCGGATGGCCGGTATTGTGGCGCCAACTTGGACCGTAATGGTTTGCGACCTTGCCGATTCTATGTTATGGATGATGATCGCATCATCTGTGCTTCTGAAGTCGGCACCATCCCAGTTGAGCCTGAGAGCGTCATTCAGAAGGGCCGGTTGCAGCCTGGGAGGATGCTTTTGGTCGATACCAAAGCCGGCCGCATAATCGACGATAAGGAACTGAAGGCTGCTGTTGCTAACCGCCACGACTTCCGCTCGTGGCTTAACAAGGGGCTCTTGACCATGCCCAAAGTCTTGGACAAGCTTGAGACCACCTTGGACCTTGCTGCCAAACCTGATGCACATCCCCTTCAGGAGGACCCCCTTTTGCTGTCTTTTGGTTACACCCATGAGCAGGTTAGCTTGCTTCTCGCTCCCATGGCCGCTGACGAGAAAGAGGCTCTGGGATCTATGGGCAACGATGGGCCACTGGCATGTTTGACTTCGGCCCCGCGACTGCTATATGATTACTTCCGACAACTCTTCGCCCAGGTCACCAATCCGCCCATCGACCCTATTCGAGAATCCATCGTCATGTCTCTTGAGTGCTATGTTGGTCCTCAAGGCAATCTGCTAGAAATGGACGCCTCGCAATGTGGACGCCTCATGCTCCCCAGCCCGATTTTGTCCATTCCCGAATTTAATGCCATCAACAACATGTCCTCTGTCTACCCCGAGTGGACCGTAAAGACAATTGATCTCACCTTCCCCAAGTCTCAGGGCGTCCAAGGCTACATCAACCACCTCGATGAGATCTGCAGCGAAGCCACGGCTGCCATTGAGTCTCGTGATCGTATCATTGTCCTCTCCGACCGTAAGACCTCTGCTGATCGTGTTCCCGTCTCTGCCGCCCTTGCGTCTGGCATGCTGCACCATCATCTGGTCACCAATAAGTGGCGATCTATGGTTGCTCTAGTGGTCGAGACTGCTGAAGCCCGTGAGGTTCACCACATGTGTGTGCTCCTTGGTTATGGTGCCGACGCTATCAACCCTTATCTCGCTATGGAGTGTGTTCTCAAGCTCAACCGAGAGCGCTTGATCAAGAAGAAGCTGTCTGACGAAGCACTGATCCGCAACTACATTCACTCCTGCGATGGTGGTATTCTCAAGGTTATGAGCAAAATGGGCATTTCCACGCTCGCTTCGTACAAGGGTGCCCAGATCTTCGAGGCCCTCGGTCTGGACGAATCCGTTGTTGAACGCTGCTTCAAGGGTACTGCTTCGCGTATTCAAGGCCTGACCTTTGATCTGATTGCCGAAGATGCCTTCCGTTTCCATGAGCGCGGCTTCCCGTCTCGCTATACCGTCGGAATCAAGGGTCTGCCGGAGTCGGGTGAATACCACTGGCGTGACGGTGGTGAACCCCACATCAACAGCCCTGCAGCCATTGCCAACATCCAGGATGCCGTGCGAAACAAGAATGACAAATCCTACGAGGCCTACTCCAAGGCTGAGTACGAGCAAATCAAGAACTGCACACTCCGTGGCCTTCTAGACTTCAACTTCGAAGATGCCGCCCCTGTGCCCATCGATCAGGTAGAGCCTTGGACCGAGATCGTCAGGCGATTCTGCACTGGTGCCATGTCATATGGTTCCATTTCCATGGAGTCTCACTCCACTCTTGCTGTCGCCATGAACAGACTGGGTGGCAAGTCCAACACTGGTGAGGGTGGCGAAGACCCTGAGCGATCTGAACGCATGCCCAATGGCGACACCATGCGATCTGCCATTAAGCAGGTTGCATCTGGGCGTTTCGGCGTCACATCTGCCTATCTTGCAGACTCCGACGAGCTTCAGATCAAGATGGCCCAGGGTGCCAAGCCTGGTGAGGGTGGTGAGCTCCCTGGACACAAAGTCTCCAAGTCTATTGCTCGCACCCGTCACTCAACCCCCGGTGTCGGCTTGATTTCACCCCCTCCTCACCACGACATTTACTCCATCGAGGATTTGAAGCAGCTCATTTACGACTTGAAGTGCTCAAGCCCCCGCTCTCGCGTTTCCGTCAAACTCGTCTCCGAAGTCGGAGTCGGTATTGTCGCATCAGGTGTTGCTAAGGCGAAGGCTGACCACATTCTTATTTCTGGTCACGATGGTGGTACTGGTGCTTCTCGATGGACTGGCATCAAATATGCAGGTCTGCCTTGGGAGTTGGGTCTTGCTGAGACTCACCAGACACTTGTTCTGAATGATCTCCGTGGTCGCGTCGTTGTTCAGACTGATGGACAACTTAGAACCGGGCGTGATGTCGCCATTGCTTGTTTGCTCGGCGCGGAGGAATGGGGCTTTGCCACGGCCCCCCTTATTGCCATGGGCTGCGTTTTCATGCGCAAGTGTCATTGTTGGTCCTCCCCGTTCATGGAACTCCCCTGAATAGTCTTTTGGTTAACATCTTGTCCAGTGAACACTTGCCCTGTTGGTATTGCTACCCAGGATCCCGAGTTGCGAAAGAAGTTCCAAGGTACTCCTGAGCATGTCATCAACTTCTTCTACTATATCGCCAATGAGCTCCGTGCTATCATGGCTCAGCTCGGTTTTCGAACCATCAACGAGATGGTTGGCCATGTCGAGCTCTTGAAGATGAGAGACGACCTTCGAACCCACAAGACGGCCAACATTGACTTGTCTTTGCTTCTGACTCCCGCCCACAAGCTGCGACCTGGCGTCGCTACTTTCAACGTGCGAAAGCAGGACCACAAACTTTACGTTCGCCTGGATAACAAGCTCATCTCGGAGGCCGAGTTGACTCTGGACAAGGGACTTCCATCCAGAATTGAATGTGATATTGTCAACACTGACCGAGCCATGGGCACGTCACTGTCCTACCAGATCTCCAAGCGATACGGCGAGGCAGGTCTGCCCATGGACACGGTCCACGTAAACATCAAGGGTTCCGCAGGACAATCCTTCGGCGCTTTCCTTGCACCTGGTATCACCCTGGAACTTGAAGGTGACGCCAACGACTACGTTGGCAAGGGTATCTCTGGTGGTCGCTTGATTGTCTATCCTCCTCGATCAGCAGTCTTCAAAGCTGAAGAGAACATTCTGATCGGTAACGTCTGTCTCTACGGCGCCACTGCCGGTACTTGCTTCTTCCGCGGCATTGCTGCTGAGCGTTTTGCTGTCCGTAATTCCGGCGCTACTGCCGTAGTTGAGGGTGTTGGCGATCACGGTTGCGAGTACATGACTGGTGGCCGTGTCATCATTCTAGGTCGAACTGGACGCAACTTTGCTGCTGGCATGTCCGGCGGTATCGCATATGTCCTGGACATCCACAATGATTTCCACGCCAAGCTTAACACAGAAATGGTTGAAGCCGGGCCGATCACTGACCCGACCGAAGTCGCTTTTGTCCGTGGACTCGTTGAGGATCACCACCACTACACTGGATCTGAGCTCGCAGCTCGCATTCTCGTCGACTTCAACCGTGCTCTTCCTCGCTTTGTAAAGGTTCTCCCTGTTGACTACAAGCGAGTCTTGGAGGAAGAGGCTGCCAAGGCTGCCGAGGCCAAGCGCGCCGAGTATGACCTACCTGTTGTCTCTGGCGTGAAGCACAAGAAGGAAGAAAAGGCCACGAAGCTGCAGGATCTCGAGGAAGCCGTCGGCGATGCCAAGGCGGAAAAGAAGAGAGCGCTGGTACTTGACAAGACAAAGGGCTTCATGAAGTATGCTCGCCGCGCCGAGAAGTACCGCGCCGCCTCGACCCGCACCAAGGACTGGGCTGAGCTCAGCTCTCGCCTGGACGAAGACGAGCTCAAGTATCAGTCGGCCCGTTGCATGGACTGCGGTGTACCCTTCTGTCAGTCCGAGACTGGTTGTCCCATCTCCAACATTATCCCCAAATGGAATGAGCTCGTGTTCCAAAACGAATGGAAGGATGCTCTCAACCGTCTTCTCATGACCAACAACTTCCCCGAGTTCACTGGCCGTGTGTGCCCTGCTCCTTGTGAGGGCGCCTGCGTCCTCGGCATCAATGAAGATCCTGTCGGAATCAAGTCCATTGAGTGTGCAATCATTGATCGTGGTTTCGAGATGGGATGGATGATCCCTCAACCTCCCGAGGTTCGCACTGGAAAGAACATTGCCATTATTGGCTCTGGTCCCGCCGGTCTCGCCGCTGCCGACCAGCTGAACAGAGCTGGCCACAGTGTCACTGTCTACGAGCGTGCCGATCGTCTGGGAGGTCTCCTGATGTACGGAATCCCCAACATGAAGCTTGACAAGCGCATTGTTAAGCGACGCACCGACTTCATGGCTGCTGAGGGCATCAAGTTCCAGACCGGCGTGGCCATTGGGGAGGTAGGCCAGCCTTCTTTGTCCGAACTCAGAGCCAGTCATGACGCCGTTGTCATCGCGACCGGTGCCACTGTTGCCCGTGACCTCCCCATCAAGGGCCGTGAGCTCAGCGGCATTCACTATGCTATGGAGTTTCTGCACAAGAACACCAAGTCTCTTCTGGACTCTGAGCTCGGTGACAATGCCTACATTACTGCCAAGGACAAGAACGTTGTTGTCATTGGTGGCGGTGATACTGGCAATGACTGCATTGGTACTTCAGTCCGTCATGGAGCCAAGAGCGTCACCAACTTCGAGCTGCTGCCCCAGCCTCCACCGGAGCGAGCCAGCGAGAACCCCTGGCCTCAGTGGCCTCGAATTTATCGTGTAGATTACGGTCACACGGAGGTTCGTCAGCACACTGGCAAGGATCCTCGTGAATACTGTATCATGTCTGAGGAGTTTGTTGACGACGGCAGTGGCAAGGTCAAGGGCATCAACACCATTCGTGTAGAGTGGACCAAGTCACCTAGCGGTGGCTGGGACATGAAGAAGGTTGATGGCTCACAGCAATTCTTCCCTGCGGACCTTGTCCTCCTTGCCATGGGTTTCTTGGGACCCGAAGCTCGCGTTCTGGGTGATGAGATTGAGAAGGACGCACGCAAAAACGTCAAGACGCCTCCTGGCAAGTATTGCACCAATATTGAGGGTGTCTTTGCTGCTGGTGACGCCCGTCGCGGTCAATCTCTCATTGTCTGGTAAGTCTGCACCCCAACATGCATTACTTACTACATGAAAGTCATTTACTAACGTCATTCTTCTTCAGGGGTATCAATGAAGGCCGCATGGCAGCTCGCGAGGTGGACTTGTACCTCGAGAAGAACACCAATCTCCCAGTTACCGGTGGTATCGTGAAGCGCACGGCTCAGGAAATATTGGGTCGTGTTGTCGAGGCCAAGTAAGGACAGAAGAACAAAACCAAAAACTTTATCATTTCGGCGGAGTTTTTGGGTCTTTCGTTTCCAATTTTTTTTTTTGAACATTTTCTCAAGAGGATTTAGTTTGCACGTTACTGTTTATGATGGCATTACGATACCAGCAAGATACAGATGGCTTTCAGGTTGAAATTTGAACGCTTGGATTGATGATTGGTTTGGATACAGATGACGAAGCATGATGGTTAGGACCGTGAATAAATTTATCTTTAAATGAAATACCCGGAAATGCTATGAAAATGGAACAGATGGAGCTGGACGTCGCAATGACAGTGGCGCGGAAGCAAGCAGACAAGTCAACTTATCCGAGTCCATCTTCGGGTGGAAAGGTGCAAGGCAAGCAAGGTACTCGGACGCCTAAACACGCATATGTCAAAAATTGAACACGCATATGCCATTCCTAATCAAGATAGATAGCCTACCCACCTGTTTTTAGTGTGGCTTATGTCTATTAATCTTCGTAGCTTTATTAAGTTATTAATTACAATACCATAAGTGTGTTTTCTAATATTATTAAAGCTATTGCGGGTGCCCTGCTAGCGGGCGATTATTAGAGAATGCTTAATAAAGCTATGAAGATTAATTGTAGACGTAAGCCACACTAAAAACAGGTAGGTAGGCTGTCTATCTTGATTAGGAATGGCATATGCGTGTTCAATTTTTGACATATGCGTGTTTTAGTTGCCCCTTGTTGTTCGGCCAATCTTCTAAAGTTCAAGTAGAAGGCAGTGGCGGTGGCGGTGGGCCGACTTGGGCCCCACAGCTGCAATCATGATTGGAGCCTGCTTCGTAGACGTTCTGTTCCGGTAATTTCGAAAACGCCGGCCGCGACCATGTACAGCCACTGTACCGGATAATTCTCGGAATTACCTGAGACCCACTGTATTACTTGTCTCTCCACGCAGTGGTCATCCGAGGTCGCGGGTTTGGTTGCCGCACCGGCATGGCTTGTTGGTCAATTCGCATGCATGTCAATGGTGTTATCTGATCAACAAGACTGCGTGAGCCGAACCTGCTCTGTTCTCTGTAATCCGTACCAGCAGATCAATCATGATAATGACCTTCCTTTCTCCGGGCTTGCGGTGAAGCCCTGGACGCCGAGCGGCACGTGCCCAATTCATACCGTTGATAGGGCAATTGATTGGCTGCAACTGGCCGTTTCCGTTGTCCGACCCTCTCTTGAACTCTCCCTTCTCCAGCCGTACCGAGCAACAAGCGAACGCTGCTGGTTCTGTTCTCAAACAAGTTCTAGCTGCATTCTGGCCGCCCGTGTGGAGGTCGGAAACCGACTTTACCGGAAACCGACTTTACCAATTTTTCTTCTGGCCCGCTTCTGGTTTCTTTTCGTTTTGCCTTGCCTTGCCTTGCCTTGCCTTTATCCTGAGTCTTCTAAGCCCTCTCCGCGTTAGCTTTGATTGCGTTGAACCGATCTTTAGCTGCTGGAATAGTCTCGACTGCTCATTATGCGATTTGGCAAGACTCTCCGGCAGGCCGTGTACGCGCCATGGAAGGACAAGTACATTGACTACAGCAAGCTGAAGTCCTTGCTTCACGAGGACAAGTTCGATGACGATTCCGTACCTTGGACCGATGACGATGAGAACCGTTTCTGCGAAGAGATTTTCAATGTACAGCTGGAGAAAGTGGCTCGTTTCCAGCAGGAGCGGGTCGACGCTCTGAAGCAGCAGGTAGATGTTGCCTTTGACAAATTGAAGGAATTGGCGCCCGCCGAGGGCGACAAAGAAGCCGGTCGTGGAGATTGCAACGCCGCAAAACTCAAGGCGCTCGAGAAGGAGCTGGATGACATCACCAATGAGGTCAAGGAGCTCAAGAAGTACAGCAGCATCAACTACACGGGGTTTCTGAAAATCGTCAAAAAGCATGACCGTAAACGCGGCGATAGATACAAGGTCCGTCCCATGATGCAGCTCAGCCTGGCCCAGCGACCATTCAACTCGGAGCAAGGATACTCTCCCTTGCTGAACAAACTATCCATCATGTACTTCGCCATCAGGCAACGGCTGGAGGATGAGGCTGCGCCATTGGACCTGGATAACCAGGGCGAGACACACAATGGAGAGCGGTATACTTCCCACAAGTGTAAGATTCATTTGACAACGGACTTGAATTCCTAAACTTCCATCGCCACGTTTTGCTGATGTTGAGTTTATCGAGCAGTCTGGGTTCACCTCGATAACCTGCTCGAGGTCAAAACCTTGATTCTCCGACGACTTCCTGCCCTTGTTTACAGTGACCAGACCTCCAAAGAAGTTGATGGCAACGACTCGCCTGCGGTGACGTCACTGTATTTTGACAATAGACAATTCGAATTGTACTCTGAAAAGGTTGATCGCCAGTCAGAAACGTCTTCTCTCCGGCTGCGCTGGTATGGACAATTAAACACCCGGCCCGAGATTTTTGTCGAGCAAAAGCGCACCGACGCCAAGGGTATGAACCAGGAACACAAATTTACGATCAAGGACAAATGGGTCAAGCCTTTCATTGATGGAGAGTATGCAATGGAGAAGAGCGTGCAAAAGATGGAACGTCAAGGCCAAGCCGAAGACAAAATCGAAAGCTACAAGAACACTGTGGCTAAGATACAGGACTTTCTCAAGCAGAAGAAGCTCTCCCCTGTTCTGCGAGCCAATTACGTCCGGACGGCTTTCCAAAAGCCGTTGGATGATCGCGTCCGCATCTCCATTGACACCAACCTTGCTTTCATCCGCGAAGACACACTGGATCCAGAGCGCCCCTGTCGGAACCCCAATGACTGGCATAGAGATGACATTGACAACAGCAGCATGACGTATCCATTCCGGAACATCAACCAGAGCGAGATTTCCAGGTTTCCCTTCGCTGTACTCGACATCAAGCTCAAGGAGGACGGCAACAGAAAGAGGCCCGAATGGATCGAGGATCTTATGGCATCGCATTTGGTGCATCCCACACCAAGGTTTTCCAAGTTCGTTCACGGCGTGGCGTCGCTATTCGAGGACCACGTGAACAATTTGCCGTTCTGGCTGAGTGATCTCGAGACGGATATCCGCAAGGACCCCCAGAAGGCTTTTGAGGAAGAAGAGCAAAGGCGAGCCCAGAGAGCAGATGATGTCCAGGCTGTTGGAAGCTTGATTGGCACAGTCCGCAGCTCATACAGGGACGCCAAGAGCTCTCCCGTTGGTAAGTCGTATCTGGCGGATCGAATGGCGGCCGACTCCAAAGCTGCACTTTCAACGTCGCTGAGAAGGAAAAGCGGCGCAATCAACACCGAAGAGGAAGAGGGCGAGTCCAGCAACGCTCAGCGGCAGAACGAGCCAGCGCAGAGCCGTGGGGGTTACGGCACATTGTCATCCGTGCTGCCAGGCCTGTCGCTCTCGAAATATGCCAGGGCCAAGCGTGCTCAGAAGGCTCAGCTCCCGGAAGGCGTCGTGGAGCCTAAACAATGGATCAAGAACATGGGCGAGCTGAAGGTCGAGCCCAAAGTTTGGCTGGCAAATGAGCGAACGTTCCTCAAGTGGCAACACATTGGCATCTTGCAAGGCACGATTGCCCTGGCCCTGTACTCGGCTGCTGGCAAGAGTCTTGTCGCAGAAGTCATGGGGGCCGTGTATATTGTGATTGCTGGATTCGCGGTGCTCTGGGGCTACTACATGCTCAATGTGCGAAGAGGCATGATCCTGGAGAGAAGCGGAAAAGATTTCGACAACATGTTTGGTCCTTTGATCATTAGCGTTGCGCTCATGGTAGCGTTGCTTGTCAATTTTATATTGCAGGTAAGTTCAGTAGCTCACACACATCAAGTCTCGAACGCGACTCGGACAAGGCTGATGATGCTGACTCGATTCTCTCATTCCAGTACCAAAAAGCCTTGGCAAAGTTCGGCCAAGGCCATGACACAATGGCACAGATGTCGTTTCTGACGAGCTGAAGTGATTCAAGTCGGCGAAGTTGCGCGCCGCATTGGTTTTTGGAGTTGGAGTAATAGCAAAAGCATTCAACACACACGTGAATTTCCTGTACATTGAGCCGTATAGCTTGTGAGAAGCCAGTGGTGGATCGTTTCTTGATGTAGAGGTTGTCGCGGAAGGTGGAAGGTTCTTGATGGTGACTTGTCTGAGCCATAGCTAATTTGTACATGTGCTTCCACCAGTCGATTGAACAGTTGGGCCAATATCTGAAACTTGAACAGTGAACGATATAGCACGAGAGCACGAGAGCACCAGAACACCAGAACACCAGAGAATAAGCAGAGGCCGGCATGCCGGTCGTCGAGCAGCTTGCACTCGGTAGAATGTGTGTCGACGATCGATGGGGATCCTCCCCATCATGCACGCCCACTTGTACATGTACATTGTACTCCGTACGTGCATGGCACTTGGTGCGTCTCGACGCCGGCCGTGATTGGACCCCTCCTCGCCTGCCCGACAGAAGTCCACGGACCCCCACGACCCCCCCCGCTGGCCGCCTAAACCCAGCCTCCTTCCTGCAGGCCGCGGAATCCGACATCTGATCCCTCCCGGAAACCATCCAACAAACATGTAGCCTTCTTTTTCGCCGCCCTCCCTGCATTGATTTGCATACACATTTTGCGAAGCGGACGGAGAGCAGGTGGTCGGGTCTTGTTTGCAGTCCCCTTTACTCCGTATTTCATATTTCCTCTTCTGACCGCCTAGATTGTTCTTCCCGCGCCGCTCCTTTCTTTAATAGCAGCAGGGGCTTTTCTATTGACACGGTACGGATGAGAGCTTCAATGAATGCACCCGAGGCATTGTCGCGTTTGCAACTCATTGTCACACAACCTGCGCCCCTCTTTCGGGTGCGAATCTCTGCGCAAAGCGGTGATTCGGGGCGGGGAGTTGGACTATGAGGTCGGGCATTGGATGCGAAGCAGGGAAAGGTAATGCAAGAGAAGAGGGCCATCCGGGCACCAGAGGACGAAGGGCGCCACGCTGTACGGAGTACAGGCGCTTCCTTTGGTCAATCGAGATACCAGACGAAATCGTTGTGTGTTTCTGAACACGCGGTCATCGCAGGCGCCGTGACCAAGAAGAAAATATATACGGGTTTTCTGCTTTTGGAGGCGTCCTCACATGCCGTGCCTGTGGTTTCGAGCTCTTGAAGCGCAACGGAGGCGGCGAGTACAATCCGCCATCACCCTCACCACACCATCACGGCGCGCGCTGAGACCGTGGGGAAATTGATTCACACCAAAGTAGCCGGGAGCTGACCGACGCTTCGATGTCAACATGGACGACGAAAAGCATATGAAAAAGAAGAAGAAGGGTCTTTTTGGCGGCTTCCTACGCGCCAAGAGCTTAGCGTCACGAGCCAAGGGGAAGGTGTTTCGAGATCGCGACAATAGCTCTCCGTCGACCGAGGACAAGACCAAGCTGAGATCCAAGGCGTCGAGACAGGTCATCGAAGAGGTCACGCCGGTGAAAGCCAAGCGACAGACCAGAAAGAGTGCTCTCAATGGGGGAGGGGGAGATCACTCTAGACGAGCATATGGCGATAGCAGTGGTGGCACGCCACGAAGAGTGGGCGTAGAAAGCATTCCAATCCCACGCAAGAAAAGCCGGACGATCGAACCGGTGGTCCAGCCGATAGATAATGGGCCACAATCTTCTCGCAGGCGGCCGAGACGGCCGAAACCGCTGGAGCAAGAAGACGAGTTGGATGGCCCCGGGGCCAGGCAGAAGAACCGGTTGGAAACTCCTGAGCCGCCGGCCTTGACGCAGTGGCCTCCGCCAGGCTTGTCCAACGAGGAGGACCTGCCGCCTCCTTGTGCCATGGAACTCATTGCTCGAGGAGCACCCGTTTACAAAGGATACAGGAGGCCCATCCCCCATGCCCCGGAGCACTACTACGCTCTATACACAACTACATCCAGTGCCAACGCCGACGACACCGACGGCGCCAGCATCCACGACTCCATGACCCCCCTCATGACACTGCGACTCCAGGGTACAGGGCGAGCATCTCACGCATGGGAAACCCTCGAACAACCCAGCTGCGCGTTCCTCTACGGCGCGCGCCCCGGTACCATAACCCTAAACCAATGGGTCTCCATGAGCAGCTCCCTCCCTCCCACCATTGCCCTCCGTGACTCTGGCGTGGTCCCTCGAACGATGGACCTCTACCGCATCATGGAGCGCCTGCGAGAACTCCAAGCCGGCCTGGAAGACGACGACGAGAACCTCCTCTACCGCATCCTGTACAGGCGAATCCTCCGCGACCCCGACCGCATCCTTAACCCCCATCGAACGCTGGACAAGCAAATCACGGACCTGCTACTGGTTTTGTCCCGTCCAGACTGGATTGATTTCACCGAGGCCAAGAATCAGGTTGTCACAAGGTTCATCTTCAACTCGGAGTTTGTGAATCCAGAGGTGTACCGCAAGTTTTTCCATCAGCTCCTGCTGAGTCTTGAGCTGGACATGCGAATTCACTCGCGGCAGCATGGGGAGTGGGCCAAGGAAAAGCTGCTGGGGCAGATTCCGCCGACGATACGGTGGAACCTGGCTTTGGCGAGGAGGTGGAGGGAGAACGTGAGAATCGATGGGTTTGGGGGGACAGCTGAGCAGAGTATGTTGGGCCTTGGCCGTTGCGAATTTCCTTCCTTCTCCTCCTTTCCTCCATTATTTCCACAGTTGCTTCTTAAATCGAGGTTTGCTTCAGCGTTATGCCCTTTGCTAACATACAACCAGCCAACCTCCGATATAAGCTCAAAAAGAGACAAGTCAAGGTTCTGAAAAGGTTTGCGCAGGCCATGAAGTGGCCGAACTTGAACAGCACCATGGAGAACCTCCGGCTGCATGACGAGGAATTCCGGCTGGATTCTATAAGCTCGGATGCATTTGCGTTTTTCAGCGGTCTTGTTCTTCCTGGCGTATGTTGTGCCCCGTTGACATCCAGTCGCCCCCTTCCCCCCCCCCCCCCCTTTTTTTTTTTTTCCAAAGTTCAGACATCACAAAGACTAACTTAATGCTGAGAAACATGTAGCCCACGTTCCCGTTTCTTATTATGAACACGCTCATCGATCTAGATCCAGACCAGGCAACCGACAATCTCGCGCTGCTCTCGCACACGCACCCCCAAAGCGGCTTTCAGTATCGTAATAGTCATACCTACTGGTCAGCAGCTTGCATAGTCGGGAAGGTTCTCGCGCCTACGTGCCACGCTGTGGCAGGCTGGATCGGCCCCTGCCGACCGACTTCGGACCTGGGCCGTTCTCAAATCGCGCGCGTCCGCACACGGCGTCCCAAACACCAAGAGCGAAGACTAGGACCCGAAGACGTGGAAAGCATGGCGGAACGATCCGACTGTCTCGGCCCAGCGGCGCAGGCCTACCCCGTACAAGACTACACGCTTGTTGTGCCCGACGAGGACAGCTTCGCCGTTGACACCGTCCGCATCGAGCTCGTGGGGTTCAAGCCCGTCGTCACCATGGCAGAAGACACGTACGTCAACGGACCGCGCCTCTTTGACGCAACCGTTCAGTTCGCCATAGACGGTGTATCGTGGCCCCTACGGCTCATGTACGATGTCAACTTTGTCATGGGCTGGCCGTGCTCGCAGGCTCCACACCCGCTCTTCTTCGACTACATATACAGAGTCGTCAAGGCAGACGAGGTAGTCAGGGTGCGAGACTGGGGCGGCCTCTACTACAAGAAATTGCGGGATGGCGTCTCTGCGAGCGCGCGCTCGAGTCCCGCGCCGCCGCTGTACAACATGGGTTTCAACGACGAGCTGGACTTTATCGACGACGAGGACGGCGACGACGAGAAGGTCCTGGTCGTGGAGGCGTATGGTGTGGCGGACAATGAGGTGTTGGCGAGGGCTTGGTGCTCTCACTGGGGGCTGAGCGCCGTGGTGGCTGATATACGGAAGACTTGGTGCGTGTTTCTTGTTTTGCTCTCACTCCTCAACCATGCACTTCACCGTCTGGCCCATTCATATTCGACATCCGAGCCATGGTCTCGCTAACCGTCATAGCATGTCCTGCGCCATTCGAGAAGCATACGCCGCCACCATCACCGTCGTCATATTAGTAGATAGTCGGCACGGTGAGGCCGCACACGGGGAACAGTAAATGCCCGCGGGGATTTTCTCTCCTGCAACGAAGTTTTATGACGTCTGATGAGTTGAGATGAGGCTCATGATAGCATAGCATGTGGTATTTTGCTTTATCGAACTTTGCATGATTCATGTGGTAGCTTGCATGTAGTACAGTACGGGAGAACCGCCACTATATTCCACTTTAACACCATCATATCTATGTTGAATACATGCCAGATTATTTCCGTTCTCGACAGTGTAGAGCCCTCAATTATGCACCTGATCGAAATTGACTGACTGCCATGTTCTCCCCGGGTTGGTGGGGGGGGAGGTAGAAAGTCCTCAGCTCGGGTATAGCACGGATCGCGATATCAAACGCGATGCGGAAGGCTGGAAAAGTGATTGATGCCCAAGATGTGAGGCTTCGATATACAATAGCATCTCCATCCGTCAAGGTCGTCCGCCTTGCGTGCCGATCGTGCGAGAGGACGGACGACATTGGGTTAGTTGCTGCAAGGGCGGTGAGTATGGATGAATTCGTACTCCGCAAGACAAGGGGCAGTTGAACGTGCCGCAATCGGCGGCAGCGGGCCCCGGCCACCTTTTTTACAGGCACCTGGTGCATTTGAACAACTGGAACCCCGCTGTCACTGTCCCCCTCCAGATGCCCCCAGATGCCCCCAGATGCGAGCCGCGGGGCGTGTCCAGAGTATGTACAGTGGGGGTTGTATGTATCATCAAGTGAGTGGAGTCGAACAATCCGTCCATCATGTCTACTGCCGTCATCGTCCTCCACAACGCCAAGAGCTCGCGCAGATCCCAGACAAGACCGAAAAAAAAAAGCCAACGCTCGGCTCCTCTTGACTTTTTAAGTCTCGTGCATCCAGGTTGTCGCCGCCACAAGAAAACTGCTTTCGTCACTCTTTGTTTCTTCCACCATTCATCGTCAGTACTCCGAATTGTCAGTCCAATTCGTTGTTCAGCAAGCCGCAGAGACAAGACAGCTGCATCCAGCCACACCACACACCACACACACACCACACACACCGCGGCTCACTTACCTGCACCATCTTTGAGCATCCGAACATTCCGTAAAGGCGCCTCGAACTGCAGAGACACATTTCTGCAAACGCCACCGACCCTCCGCCAAGAATTGTAGCTGAAGCGTACGTTGAGCTTGGGAGCTCAACCGAACGGGACAATCATGTTCGCTCACCACAAACCCATCAAGCCTATGGAGTGAGTCTAACCCTCTGGACGGAGGATTTTACTGTCTCTCCAAAAATCTTTCCGAGCTGGCCTTTTTTTTTTTTTTTTTTTGGTTGCTCAAACCTCCTTGATTCGATTGCAACATGGATCTTGCTACGACACGGACGATGAATACTGACGGTTTACCCCCCTTATCCAGGCCCCCCAATGTCTCGGTAATTGCCACCCCCGCCAACACAAACATTTTGAGTTGTTGAGTGTTCATCTATAATATTCTCTGCTGCATATATTGGTTGTCATGAGCGATTCTGAGCTCATGGACGGGGAGCATTGAGCTTAGAAGATGCAATTGGCTGACGTTGAACTACTTTTCATCTGCTAGGACTTCTATATCGGCGTAGACGTTGGTACCGGCTCTGCTCGTGCCTGTATTATTGATGAGACAGGTGACATCAAGGCGCTCGCGTCTGAGAATATCAAACTATGGCAACCCGAGACGGGGTACTATGTATGTGCGAAAACATTCAGTGTCATATGGTCTTTCTCATGTACCCAGACCTCACTGTATCCTAACCGTGCAATTCTTTCCAGGAACAATCGACGACCGACATTTGGCAGTGCATTTGCGAATGTGTCCGTCGTGTTGTCAGCGAGTCCAATGTCGATCCAAGCCACATAAAAGGTATCGGTTTCGATGCTACCTGCTCCCTCGCTGTCTTCTCTACCGACACGGATGAGCCTGTCGCAGTCACTGGCCCCGATTTTGCCAACGATGGCCACGATCGTAACGTTATTCTCTGGCTCGACCACAGACCCGTGAATGAGACGGAACTGATCAATGACTCAAAGCATAAGCTCCTCAAATATGTGGGCGGCAAGATGAGCATCGAAATGGAGATCCCCAAGATCCTCTGGCTCAAGAACAACATGCCTGCCGAGCAATTTGCTCGCTGCAAATTCTATGATTTGGGCGATGCTCTCACCCATCTTGCTACTGGTAATGAGGCTCGTAGCTTTTGCAGCACTGTCTGCAAGCAAGGCTACGTTCCCGTTGGCGTAGACAACAGTGACAAGGGCTGGCAGGAAGACTTTTTCGACACAATTGGCCTTAGTGACCTGGCCAAGGACAACTTCGAGAGAATGGGTGGTGTTCACGGTGTGGTAAGAACTGACTGCCCGTAGTACGCATTTTTGCTCTTCCAAACCCGAATGCTAACGCGCTGCTCACAGAATGGAAATTATTACAGTGCCGGTGAATCGGTTGGAACTCTGAGCCGCCAAGCTGCCTATCAGCTCGGTCTTCCTATGGGAATTGCCGTAGGAAGTGGTGTCATTGACGCCTACGCTGGCTGGATCGGTACTGTTGGTGCCAAAGTCGACCTCGGAGACGACGAGCTCAACGCCAACGTGCCTCACAACGACTTGTCGCAAGCGTTCACGCGTCTGGCGGCCGTTGCCGGTACATCGACGTGCCATCTGGCCATGTCCAAGGATCCTGTGTTTGTTCCTGGTGTCTGGGGCCCGTACCGAGACGTTTTGCTTCCTGGCTATTGGCTTGCCGAGGGTGGTCAATCCGCCACTGGTGAGCTCCTGCGGCACATGCTCGACATCCACCCCGCGTACAACGAGACGTGCGCGCTCGCCAAGGCTGAGGACAAGCACATTTACGACTTCTTAAACGCCCATCTCGAGTACATGGTCGGGAAGCAGAATGCACCGGGGATTTCCTACCTCGGCCGTCACCACTTCTTCTACGGCGACTTGTGGGGTAATCGGTCGCCCATCGCCGACCCCAACATGAAAGGCACCATGATCGGGCTGGACAGCGACAAGAGTACCGACAATATGGCTCTCTGGTACTACGCCACCATGGAATTCATTGCTATGCAGACCCGTCAAATCATTGAGCAGATGAACAAGTCAGGCCACGAAATTTCCTCCATCTTCATGTCCGGATCACAGTGTCAGAACCCGGTTCTGATGAACCTCCTCGCCACAACTTGCAACATGCCGGTGCTCATTCCACGATATGTCCATGCCGCTGTCGTGCACGGCGCCGCCATGCTGGGAGCCAAAGCAGCTAGCCACAACAGAGAGGAAGGATCCGAGCCTGAGACTCTCTGGGATATCATGGATCGAATGAGCAAGCGCGGTCGTCTGATAGTACCGGGCATTGACGAGGGCGAAAGGACACTGCTCAATGCCAAGTACGAAGTCTTCCTGGAGATGTGCCAGTCGCAGCAGTTGTACCGCAAGAAGATTGATCGCGTTGTGGCGAAATGGGCTGCCGAGTTTGGCGGAGACGCCTAGGCAGATGATGTGCTTCGTGATGGAAAAAAAAAAAAAGACGACGTGTTTTTTCGTAGTATCGTGCATTTGGATGAGCGGAAAATGGGGCATGGTTCTGGAATGTAGGCCGGCATCACGATTCCGGGCATAAACTCTGATCACATTTTGTTCATGTCGCGCTTCAATGTCGCTTCGATGTCGCTTCAATTTAGGGGAGGTAGGGTAGATGTGGCAATTTTAATCCAAGCCCCCGTACCAGCTTGAACTCTGTGATCGAGTCGAAGACAAACTTTGACGGAGAGCTCCGTGTGAATCTCACCAGCGGCAGGAGGTTTGCCCACCTGCTCACAACCTTGACATCCTTGACATCCAACGGGATAAAAAAAGAAGTGGGACTCGGTGCCTGACACAACAGCACTGACATCCACCCGCGCTCATTGTTCATTGCTATTGGCTCGAGCTTCTCAACAAGCTTCTTGAAAAACAATAAATCAATCCAGCTTGTTTGTGTCCATCGCCCAAGTCTTCTAAAGCACTCACGCTCGCGCGCGTGGTAAAGTACTTGGCAACATCTCGAATCCCACACACCTACGAGCGACGCCCTCTTTCCCAACCGCGTCGATTGATTGATTGCTTTTGGCCAGCCAAATTTCGTGGCCCCCCCCCCCCCCCCTTTCGAAAACAGCTCTCGAAGGACGGCCAGACACCAGGGCATCATGTCGCTCTTCGGGCAGTCTACTGCTGGCGGAGGCGGCTCTTCGCTGTTCGGACAGCCTGCGCAGAATCAGCAGCAGGCTCAATCTGGCGGTGGGCTGTTCGGCGGTGCTCAGCAACAGAATAAGCCCGCGGCGGGAGGACTGTTTGGGGGAAACCAACAAACGGGAACTTTTGGTGGTGGGCTGTTTGGACAATCCACACAGAATCAGACGACGGGTGCGACAGGAGGCGGGCTGTTTGGATCGCAGCCTCAAGGGCAGCAGCAGCAGCAGCAGCAACAACAACAACAACAGAAGCCATCGCTTTTTGGGGCATCGACAACTAGTTCCCCGTTTGGTGGAGCTACGACGACACAGCAGGCAGGTGGTTTGAGTGGAACGACTGCGAAGCCCTCTCTATTCGGGTCGACAATGGCCGCCAATACTGCACAACAGCCTCAACAAAACTCCGGTATCCCAGGTGGCAGTCTCTGGGGCGCATCAACTCAGACGGCACAACCCCAGAATGCGCAGCCTCAGCAACCCGCCGGAGCCTACTTCGACAGCTTGTTTGCCAAGACCCAAAAGGATGGCGGCATCAAGACGAACATGGAAGACCTGCCCGGTCTGGAGCTCGGCCTGGGTGATTTGAGACACCGGCTACGAAAGCTCCAGTCGAAGCAGAATGAGAAGCCCCTCGACGGCAAGGCTCACTATCTTCTTGCTGCGTCCGGAGTCGATCCTAGCACAGCTGCCAAGGACCTCGGCATGCTGGATGTCCAGGGAGGCCGGGTTGAGCGCACTCACGGATATGCCCCGAGCGAGATCGATGTCGAGACATACCTGTCCAATTTGCAAACGAAGACAACGCTCGATATGATTTCGGACGGCTTGGAACGGTCCGTTCGCGACTTTGATAATTTCCTCGAGGACAACGTGGCTATGGAGTGGGACGCCCAACGCAGGCGCATCTACCAACATTTCGGTATCAAACCCCGCCAAGACTCAGCTGCGGCGGCTCGCGAATCCCAAGGTGGCTTCGGACGTTCCCGAAGAAAGTCGCATGCGCCGGCGCGAACGGGCAGAAATAGCGTACTGGGAGCCTCCATGCTTCAGCGATCAGTCATTGGCACGCCCAGCCGCATTGGCACTCACCATCAGCCAGAGTTTACGGACGTGGATCGCTCTGCTGATTCCGGGTCGCTCAAGTCGAGAGGCGCCACCGAAGACAGTGTCCTGCGTGAGCGGCAGGCCAAGTTGGCAGAGAAGGTTCGCACGCTCAACATTGCCCGCGTGATGAGGCGGCCGTACCCCATTCTTGCGGAACTGGGCGAGGTGGAACACAAATCTCACGAGCATCATGCGCCGCACGTGGTCGAGGCGTATCGCGTCATGATTGAAATTGTGGGCGAAGATGCCGAGGCAGAGACCACCATCAACAGTGCTACAGCCAAGGAACGACAGTATGCCGGCATGTACTTGGACGAGAACCCCAATTCCGCACCTTCCGTTGAGATGAGAAAACGAATCCTCCACGGGTCTACCGCGTTCCTGGAGAGGCAGTTCCTGCGAGAGGTGGAGTCTCTGATTGCGAAGCACCCACATGAAGCCAAGCTTGGTGGGCTGCCAGATATCACGAGCAAGATCAAGGCTTACATCCGACTGCGCTCTGCCCGGAAGGATCTGGTGCCGGACAACACGGAGCTACAGCATATTCAGGGCGAGTTTGTGTGGGCCGTCGTCTTCTATCTGCTCCGATCCGGGCATGTGAATGAGGCTGCCCAGTACGTCAACGACAATAGCAACCACTTCAGAGGCATCGATCGCACATTTGCCACCTATCTCAACAACTACGCAGCCAGCGAGGACCGCAGGATAACCAACAGGAAGCTGCTTGACCGCTGCACCAACGAATACATCCAGCGCTCGAGGAATGCGCCCGAAAACTCCATCGATCCGTTCCGCATGGCCTCGTACAAGGTGATTGGGCGAATCGAGCTCAGCAACCGCAATCTAGATGGCCTGAACACCGATATCAACGACTGGATCTGGCTGCAGTTCAACCTCGCCAGAGAAGGAGACAAGACCATCGAGATGGCGGGAGAATCCTTCGGCTTAGCGGAGCTGCAAGCGAGCATTCGGGAAATCGGGCTCAAGCACTTCCCCAAGTCGACATCCGAAGACACCACCAGCGGCAGCTTTGGCATGTTCTTCTACCTGCAGATCCTTGCCGGCATGTTCGAAGACGCCGTTGCCTACCTATACCCCTTTTCCTACGTCGATGCCGTGCATTTCGCCCTGGCCCTGGCGTACTACGGACTCTTGCGTCCGAGCGATCCCATGTCTGCGCCAAACGATCTTCGCAGCTACAGCGTCAAGAACCTTCCCCAGATCAACTTTGGCCGCATGATTGGCTACTACACCAGAGACTTCCGCGCCGCCGATGTGGTTTCGGCCGTGGACTATCTCACGCTCATCTGCCTCAACCAGGATCTTGGCGGAGAAGCAGGTCAGCGCCAGAGCAGTCTCTGCCACGAGGCACTGCGCGAGTTGGTTCTCGAGACGCGCGAGTTCAGCAAGCTCATCGGCGACATCCGACCCGACGGACGTGCCATCCGCGGCATCATCGAGGAGCGCGGGTCTCTCATCGGCCTCGACGAAGAGACGGACTTTGTGAACACGGTGACGCTGCAGGCCGCCAGCTTCGCCGACGAGAGCGGGCGAACCACGGACTCGGTCCTCCTGTACCACCTGGCTGGGGAGTACGATACAGTGGTCGCCATTGTCGGCCGCGCTCTCAGCGAAGCCATCTCGTTGGAGATTGGCGAAGACCCCATGCGTCTCATGCCCGTCAAACCCAGAGCCGGTGGTGCCGAGGCGGACGCCCAGCAGCAGCAGCAGCAGCAAGGTGGAAGCAGCCTCAGCTTGGCGTCCATCGACGACCCCGTCGAGCTGGCCAAGACCATGATGGCCATGTACGAGCGGGACGCCATGTTTTCCCGCAAGATCCAAGACCAAAACAAAGTGGCGTGCCGGGTATTGCTTGAAATGAGCACCATTAAGAAATTGGTAGTAGAAGGTGGTCAATGGGCCCAAGGCCTGGATGTAAGTTGCATCGCGAATCCCTCCCCCTCCCCCCCCCCCCATCTAATAACAACACACACGCGGAAACCTACCACCTCGTGTGTGTGAATGTGTGAAATACGAAACTAACTCCGGGACCAGAAAATCAAGAGCCTCGACATCCTGCCCCTCGACGCAGCCGGCGACGCGAGCACCATCCGCGCCTGCGCGTCCAAATTCTCGGGCCTCCCGCAGCCCGTGTCCATCAACGTCCCCAACTTGCTCCTCTGGACCATCATTTGCTGTGTACGACAGCGCGAGGAGCTCATGAATGGGCAGTTTAGCGGGAACGAGGGCACGAGGAGAATGATGGTGGACCAGCTGAAGCAGATGACGTTGGATCTGACGACGTATACAAGTCAGTTGCGGTATAGGTTTCCGCCGCATGTACACGAAGCGCTGGCGAGGGCCTCGGCGGAGTGATGATGATATCGGGGTAGATGGACAGCGTATGTGTGTACATGTATGATGGGTAGATTGGTTGTTGTTGGGGGGGGGGTGAAGATGGAGCTCGTGAATGTATGAAATGAAGGCATCTGTTGCAGCAAAGGCGGTCGTGGAGGGTGCTTGATTACCCCCCCCCCCCTCCCTCCCTCCCGGGGTTATTCAAAAGATGTGCTACCTCCCAGGGTACCGTATCTCGCAAGTTGGTCTTAAGCAATTCCAAGTTTCCGCATAAATACGACAAGTGGAAGCGCGGGTTCGTAATCTGACAACACCCGCTCGCTCCATCCACGCTGACCGACTTGGCCGCATCTTCCACCTTGCCTTTCCACTCGTTCGTGCACGACATGGCCTTTTTTTTTTTTTTTTTTTCCTTCGCGTCCCCGGCTGAATTGTCAATGCGCCGCGCCGCAAGCACCTCCGGCTCGGGCTCGGCACCCTACCACGATGAGTTTGCCGGAGCCAGCGCGATTCTTTGATCCCAGGAAGCGCCCGTTCGTTGCGTTGCCGCCATCCCAAAACTCGTATCACCGACACTCCCACTCCCACGACTTCATCTCAACCCACCATGGCCCAGCGCACCCAACGCGTGAACAAATACTCACCCCCCCCCCAAGCGCCCTGCGCTTCCCCCACACCGCGCTCAGGCTCTCGCGGCTCCGGGACCCCGGCGGGCCCGGGGTCCTCGACCGGTTGCGCAGGACCGCTTCGATTCGATCCCCGTCATGGCCGTCCGCGCCCTCGAACCGCTCTGGTTCATTCGCGAGACGGGGTCCGCGCCGTGGTGGAAGTGGATGGCGACGTGCCTGTTGGAGGGCTTCCCTTCCATTCTGCGGTTCGATAGATTGGTTGCGCGCGAAAAGGCCGCTGCGGGATCCAACAGGCCTTGAGTTGAATGGGTTGCATCGTTTGTTTGTTTGTTTGTTTGTTGGGGTTAATGTTGCCCGATCGATGACAAGTTGGAGATGGACGTGTCCCCAGTTCAAGTGATAGAACTGGTCTTGGCAACCTACCATTACGGCGTGTCATCACAGCTTGATACCGGTCAGGAATCCAATAGAGATTCATTCTGAACAAATCGTCATTAGTCTAACAAAATAGGCACAATCGTGCCGATACCATCTAGTAGTACTCTGCCGCGTCCTAGAAATAGACCACAAACACCAGGTTGCTCGTGGGAATACACCGTCAAAACGCCAAAATACATCTCTTTGTGTCCAAGTGCTGAATCAAAGGCCATGGGCATCTTTTTGTGAAAGATAAAGAATAAAGAAAATAAAACACAGGTTATTTGTCGCCGCTGGACTCGAAAGTGCCAGAGCGGGGTATTCATTGTTCGCCCCCCCCCCCAAAACTCTCCCACCAAAAATAATTAAGAAAAAAGAGGAAGCACAAGTTGCCAAACGCTTTCAAAAAACGCTCCCATCTTTCGACTTTGTGTCGTCGTCTCTATAATAGCCCTGTTCCATATTGCGCCATTGATTCCAACACCGTCTTCTATTCGTCATCTTTTCCTTTCTTGCGGTATCGTGCTCGCTGTTCTTTGGAAACAGGTGTTGTTGTACAGGACCAGGATCGTGAAAACCTGGCAATTCGCCCATACAGACGCGCTATTGAGAAGCGTGTCCATGGCGCCGGTGGAAGGACTGCATCGTTACAAGAAAAAGAAAAGGGAGTGCTTGTTAGACACTCCCTCGGGTGGCCTTTTGGGGCCGATAGTTGGGAAGCTCATCGAACCAGCCTTGCGCCTCATTGTATTTGTAAGCGTGAAAGGCGATGCCATATGGCTTAGGCTCGATAGAGTAGAGCATGCCCAAGGGGACATCCATGTCCGTGATATCCTCTCGAGTCAGGTCCATGAAATAGGCCATGAGAACTCGACATACTGAGCGATGTCCGATGATGAGGACATGCTCGGTAATGCGCTCAATCTCCCTCACCATGTCGCGCAAGCGGCTGATAACCTGCAAGTAGCCCTCGCCACCGACACCAGGGTAAATGTAGTTGAGCTTATCCCGGGACCGCTTGTGAAACTCCTCGGGATACTTGCGTGCGATTTCCTCGTACGTCATTCCTTCAAATTGACCCGTGTTGAGCTCATTCAGCATCTCCCAGTTCTTGACGTCATAATCGTCATCTGCGTCAAAGTACTCGGCGGTTTCCACGCTGCGCTGAAGCATGGATGTCCAAACGCAATAATTCTTCTCGTCAAGGTCCCTGTTCATGTCTGGGTAGGGTGGCGTGTTGTCGCCAGGAAGGGGTGGGAAAGTGGCTTGGGCCAGCTTGCTCTTCTGTTCCATGAGCCATTCCTTTCGCTTTTGAGTAATGAACGTATACAGTGCCAAGCCGTAGTAATGGCCACGCTCCGTAAGGACTGAGTCGCCACCGAGCTTGCCGAGCTCGTTATCCACGCTTTGCCCGTGGCGCGTGATCCATATCTGTCGAGGTGCAAGATTGAAGCTCGACAAATATGTGCTGATGCCACCGCTGAGAAAACCCTTCAATCTGTGCTGGACCATTTTTCGACCGACGTCCACCATTTGAATATATTGCAGATCATTGTCCTCCTCATACTCCCCAAGTGGCACATATGCACTAGCATACGCGGCAACTCGGGCCTTGAAGTCTTCCAGGGACTTGACGGGATCCTTGTTTCGGTAGTCAGGACCTGACAGCTTGAGCCGCATGTTCGCCTCGAGCAGGTGTGGGTCTCGGCAAATACTCTCGATGAAGAGAATGCCGAGCTTTGGCTCCCTTTCTCTGATGCGCTGGACAATATCCTTCCGTCGCTTGAGGGTGCTATTGGTGGCGTCGAGAATTCCCACCGCGCCACCCCGGTTCAACAGATAATCGAGCAACTCGTCCAAGGTTTCCATTGCGACTTGGTGCCTTATGGCAGACGCTTTCTCGTTGTTGGGATCGAAGAATTTTGCGGTCTGGTCAGCTTCCCCATGTTGCTCATGACCATCCCCGTTGAGATTTAGCATCGTGGGCTCTGCCTGGTCCGGCGGTAGTTCTCGAACACCATTCAGCAAAATGGTGGCGGCTTCCACAGGCGGGTCGAGTCGTTCATGTTCCGGAGCAAGGTTTGGGTGCACGGAAACCTTGATCCCCGCTGCGGTGCGCCGCCGATTGCCAACATTGAAGATGCGAGACTCGTGCTGTTGCCAAGAGAGGTATCGCTGAAGCTTTTTTGTGATGTAGGATTTTCCACGAGCAGGAAGGCCAACCATGACAATGACAAGCTTAGCGGCGACATCTCTCTGAGGGATCCTGCCGTCCGGGGAGACTCGCGACCTGGTCATGCCAGGGATATTGAGCGTCGTCGCATGTGGACGGACTCTCGGTGTTTGGGTGCCCGAGTTCTGACGCAGTGGTGGACTGTGAAAGCAACAAGCAGGAGTCAGCAAAAGCTGAAAAGTTTTTCAAGGACGGCCAAATGGAGTGGTCGTCATGACACAGCAAGCAATATCTTTGTTGCGCGCCCAAATGAATCGAGGTACGGGACTTACATGCGCGGAGAACTCGATGCAGTCGAGTTGACGCTCTGTGATAGTGGTGGTGAGTCGGTCAGATCTTTCATCATCTTGACGGCCAATGCCATGGTGGGAATGGCTACTGGTGCCGGCATGGGAGAACTGTAAGGGACGCCATTGCGAGGGAAAGACGAGGGAGGCTGAACAGCGAGCGACTGTTCAGGCTCCGAGAAAGTTGGCGAAGACGACAATTGCGACGAGGCGACACCAAACTGGTTTTGCATGACAAGCTTGCCCAAATCTGACAGTGATGCTTGTCGTTTACCAATGTCTAAACCGTAGAAAGGCAAAGTGCCACAGAGTAAGCTACTGATCGCTGATTGATAAGATGGAGGAGCTGTTGGCGGCAGCAGTCGTGAGTGACGACGAGGACGTAGGCAGGCGGGTGCCCAAGGATTATGGTGAGGAAAAAGGCAGAGACTCGAGGATGGGAAGGAAGAGAAAGACAGCAACGGGAGATGGGATAAAAAAACGGGATGGGAAGAGGTTGAACGGAGTAGACAAGCATGGATTACACACCTTGTCTGGGAACGGCTACTGCGGATGGCATTGCAGAATAATGTGGAAAGGAGGGAGAGGATGGGTCGTCGAGGAAAAGTAGTAGTGGCCGTTGTTGGCGCGACCGGGCGACTTGTTGAGGGGAGGTCTGGTCTGGTCTTGTACGGATTAATTTATCATGTACAGTGGTGTATGTAGTACTTGCCTCGACCGCGGGTGGGGTGGGTGGTCGCAAAGTATCCAGCTAGACCAAAAGTTTACTTCGCTGGGGGCGGGCCTAGAAAAGCTCGGCGTCTTGCGCAACGCCAAGAACCAAATTCAGGCAAGAGACAGACACCACCCTGCGCCACTTATCCAATGACGTGGGTCGTCTGCGAGCACCACCAGCCAGCGAAATCGGCTCGTGCAGGTGTCGAGCTTCCTTTTCGACCGCCGCGTCTGTGGATTTTCGGACCTTGGCACAAGTGAGACCCTTGTCCCGGCGCTGGGATGCAGTCAACCAACAAATGCCTACGTATGTAGCTGATGATCCGCGCCGAAGACGCACTGGACACGGGAAACAAAACCCGATGCTGACTCGCCAGGTTCGACGCTTGTTGAGCTGGGATTGCCACGAGCAATTGACCTGGGTTGCCGATACGCGAGATTGCGACAACAATCGAGACAGAGACGTTTGATTCTTTTCTGCTGCAACTCGGATGCTATCTTTGCTATTTTGCCAACAGCAAACTCGTTCAGCATTGCAAATAGGAATACATTCAACGTATGCGTTCACCACGGGACATCCACAATGAGCAGAGCGGGTGCTTACCAGCAGATATTTTACTTCTCGTCTGATTGTTTTTCGGCGACGGCACCGAAGAGATGCCGTCCTGTGGGCCCCGGGATAGTTTGGTAGCTTGGCGGACTTGATGGGGAGGCTTTTCCCCCCTCGGAGGCTTTTGGTGGTGGAGAGGAACTTTGGCAGCGAAACACCGAGCTAATACCCCGTCAACTTCAGGTTTGTATCAGCACTCGATCTGATTCACTGGCGGTAGTGCGAAGGTGCTTTGTGGAGGACCCAAAAATCCTTGATGTTTGAACAAGGAAAATCGTCGACGGAGCTGGCTTTGCAAGCACACAGAGTTCGGTGGAAAATAAATTTGCGATACGCGAAGACGAAGCTAATTATGCTGCACAATCAGTGCAAGAACTACATACAGGTAGATCGATCAATGGGGATTGTTTCAATACACAAACGGGAATCGGAATACATAATAATGGAATCATACCTTTGACTAAGTCAATGAGCTTGATCCCCCACTGGCGATGGGGAGGGAGATGACTCAGATGAATGAAGTCGACTCCCTCGCGGACCATGGTGGCGTTCACACCCGTCTCGGTTGCCCACCGAAATTGTTGATGGCGGTCTTCACAAGCTTTCGTGTCCTGCACGAGAAACCCAATTCACCTGGAGGCGTCCTTTAAGATACGCACTTATTCAGGGGTGGCTCGCTCATACTCTGAAGAAGTCTCTTCTCACTTTGGCAATTTCGATATCAGAACACCACCTCTTGCCAGAAGGACAAGCCGGATTGGTGGTTGCGGAGCACCATCCTTTTACAACTACAAGAACACATATTACGGAGTAAAATTAATGCGGTTGCCAGTTTTAAATCTCAGGACGCCGTAGACTTGTGCAGACTGTTTTTATTAGTGTTCTTGGTTTTCCCATTCCATGCACATGCACGAGAAGTTTGTTTCGCAACAACATGTCCCTCATTATGCTATCAGATATTTCAAACGTGATCATACTCGGAGGAGTCGGAGCGGAGTTGAACTACGGGCTTGATCACTTTTCTTGACTATGGTTTCTCAAGTAAACCCGAACCTGGACTGTGTTTCGGAGGGTTCTTGATGTTTTTTTTTTGCACATGCAGACGGACGACGGTGAACCGAGCCAATTCAATAATGCTCACATACTGTTGTCAGAACGGGGGTCCTCCGCGGTGGTTGCTGACTCCAGGATCTCCGCTAGTTCCTGATGGAGTGTGCACGATGCTGGTGCGCCGGCAGATCCTTTTCGACGTGGGAAGGGGAGGAGCATCAATCATTGGTGCCTGGAAGATGATTTTTACTCGAAATGGTTATTCTTGGCTTGTCGCGCGGATTCATCTGGTCATGGCCATGCACGAGTTGCACGAGTTGCACGAGCTGCACGAGTCAACTTGTGGCAGTACGGAGTGCGGAATACGGAGCACACATGGGAAGAAGTCAGCCACAGTGCTTCCCTATTACGGAGTACAGCCTGCTTGCTTTTTAACATGACCCACAATTGCACATCTGTTAATGGCTTCTGTAATACAGATGTTCAGGTCCGATGTCGCCGCGTGCGCAGGGTCTCTGCCGCACCTCTGCCGCAACACGGCAGCACATGCAGGGAAAGCGGAGAGATCGGTGCAGGTGCTTCTAATCCGTAGCGTCAGATTACCATTCTGCCTCGGGTAATACGGAGTACTCCGTACAGGTTGATTATCCAGAGCTGCCATATTACGACGGTCGGTACTGTCTTTCCGGGCTCGGTGTGAGGTTGTCTAGCAGATGTGGTCTGCCCTCCCGAGCACTGTAGCTGACATGACTTGGAAAACCACAGGCATAACTTTACAAACGTCTTCTCAACACGAATGAATACCACTCACCGGCGACATGGGCTGTGTGCAGTTGCATCAAAAGTGAAACTCTGAGAGTCAGAGCCCTGTTAGTATGGTTAAATACTCCGTACTCGCGGCAAACGAAACTGTTTGGGACCACGGATTACGACCAGATTGAACCTTTTAGTGCTACTTGTTCCGTGCCCCATGTTGTATGCCTCGTTGCATGCCTCGTTGCATTGCATATTTTGTTCAACCACAAGCATCGCAGTCAGTGCTTGGCCATGCGCGAAATTAATTGCTGCACTCTAAACAAAAACTTGGCCTTGTGAGCCTTATTAATTAAAATAACCCTTCCACCCATCACCGGTAGCGTCTCCCACACATCTAGCATTGCGAAACAGAACAAAGGAAGGTGTCTGATGAGCTCGGTGCTATACTATACAGTATCCCTACGGGCCATACATCAATACGCGCCAGAATGATGAATGCGTAGCTGCCTGGTGTCTCACCCTCTACTATGCAGTGGGAGAGTCGGAGCATCCAAATGGTCAGCCACTCCGTGGGGAAGACAGCCATGCTTAACCGCGTCTTCACCGATGATGGTGTTGCGCGCAATCTTTAAACTTGATTTATTAAAGTACCGATGACCCCTTGACTGCATAATAAATTGCCTTTTTGGGCTCGTTGGGTGGAGCGGGCGATCATCAAAACCCCCTACCGAGTGCAGCATCGACTTTTTCAAACGACTGGACAAGGCAATCAGCAGCGAAAGCGGTCGGTATTATCACTCCCCACCAGCAGGTCTTTTTTTTACGAGCACCCAGCGTCACCTCGTCTTGACCAGCGTTTGCAAATGGTATTCGGCGGCAAATGTGCTATTCGAGATCCATGACTCCATCCGGCTAGTGGACTACTACCACAACTGCGCATGTCCAGGGCTCAAGGACTTCCAGAGTATGTGGCTGCGTTTGCCACAAATCCATCAGCCACATCTCCAAGCTTGGTTGCTTGTGCTAGCAAATCACAGCCCGTTTGTATAATGGCAAATACGGTTGTCAAACATCGCGAGAATAGGTATTCTATGGTCTATGCGATGTTGCTCACGTTCTGGAGGCATCATCACCCTACCTACCATCTAGGGGACTTCACCCGAATTCTCGCTCGTGGCAACCCAGATCCTGTGTTCCTTCCTCAGACCCCGTTACTAGCGAATCAGAGCTGGCGCTGAAGGATTTGCATCTACCAGCTGGGCCAGCTGCCACCAGTCGGACCCTCCAAAGTACTCGTCAACACATCGATGGTGTGTTGTCTTTTCACCTATCGAGCGCCAATCTCGGTTCAATCATCGCCCCTTTCTGTCACTCTAGACATCCTGGAACGGAAGCATAGGCGTTTCGCTTCGCAGCAACACCTGCTCAACTTGGCAATAACAGACGTAACGGCAAGATATCGTCTGCCGCCACCCTGGTTTGCTGTCTCTCCATTGACACCGGGGCAACAAGGACCTCTTGGAACCCAGCCTTACGTGACCGCCTAGCTTTCTGGCTTCGGCGTCTTCAAAGTCTCCCAACTCCGTTGTTCGCTCTATACATCTCACCTTGCCTTGAAATCTGGCATACTCGGACTCGTTCGCTAAGGAGTGAATCCCGTCCTTGGCCATCTAAGCACTCGCGTTTGAACTCTTCCCGCAACCTCACTCCGAGAAACGGCACTTCGGCAATTCAGCACGTCTTCTTCGACCCCTGCATTCTCTCCTCTCCCAGACTTGAGGGCAACTCGTGTTCCACTCAATCACACTTCCGTCGAGGTTGTGGTGTTGGTGGTGATTTGTCTGCTAGATCAACAGACGCATATCTCCGCCATACCAGCACTAAATTCGTGCGACGAAATCATTTGTTCAGCCTCTTATCGTTCTTAAAATAAATTTTCTCTTTCTTTTCTAAATCGGAACAAAGTCATGGCAGAGGAGGCGAACTCGAAGTCCATAAATGGAGCATTTAATGCGTCAGGCATCGACGCTACGAACGTTGGAATTCCACTTCCTGGAGCTCGATCCAATCCACTTATTAACGACCTCAAAGCAAAACACCTGAACAAGGGAGTCTTGATTCCTCTGAAAACAACGCAAGAGGTCCGCCAAGACCATACTATCGTTCAAGCATATATAACTCGTGCTCCCACGAAGTCTGCGAATGAAGTTATAACGTAAGAATCTGAACAAGTCTTCGAAATTGTACTCAAGTGTCTCTGCTTGAGTCGAGTTGGAAAAGAACCACATAAGACTGACAAAGAACAGGGCTCTAAGAGGACTGCGACCTGAGGGTGGTGCTAATCCCCTACCCCATCTTCGCACCTGTGCCAAACCCACAGATTTGCCGGCGCACCTCAAGACTCAATTCATGAACGACGATCCGGTGGGCCGCCAAATTCACACAGCCAAGTCCACGTGGATCTATATTATCGCAGGAGAAGTCAATGAGATCAACAGAGAAGATCTTGTCGAGACTCTTGCAGCGGTAGAAGCATTGGACAATGGCCCCTTTGTGGCCACTATTCCTATTCCCTTGTTAGCACCAACGTCCCAAGTACAAGCGGCTATGTGGTCATCTCAGTTCTGGCCGACCGTATATCGCAAGAACAACCCTCTTGGTCCTCACCCTAGTATGGTAGGACGAGGAACTGACGAGATCAAGGAGGATGCATCTCTTTGGATGGCATTAGCTCACCGTGTTGCGCTGCAGGCCAAAGCGTCAGGCATTGGGGAGGCCATGGGGGCTGTCATTATTCAGAGAGGAGAGATGGGAGCAGAATTGGTTGGTCTTGCTGGTGATGCCCGTAAGCATCAGGAACGCAATGGAGCATTTCTCAGCAACACCATGACGCACTGCGTGCTTCGAGCTATCAGCATGGTAGCGCAAAAGCTTGTCAGGCACGAGCATAAAGCAGCTGGTATAACTTCAAACCAGGCTAACCTTTACTATGACTGTTTCCAAGATAAACCTCTGATCGAACTGGAACGGCAGTGTTTCGAACAAGAACATCCCAACAAGGACGGGTACCTTTGCCATGGACTAGAGCTATATGTCACACATGAGCCTTGTGTTGCTTGTTCTATGGGAATCTTACATTCACGAATGGGCAAAGCTGTATTTTGTCATCACATGGCTCGTACCGGTGGGTTGAGTTCGGATGATCGTCCGGATGGAGGTGGCCGAGGATTGGGATTGTTCTGGAGACGTGAGCTCAACTGGAGCTTGCTTGCCTGGGAATGGGAACGTGAAAACGTGCCCACTCTCCCTCCCGTACACCCAGCCACTCATGTTTAGGATTACTACTTCCGAGTCACAAAGAACTATATCCACCGTGGTGTTTACGTTGTGTCGCAACCAAAAACCTCGTTTCAACAATTTGCTACGAAGTGAGGCCACGAACAACGTCAAATGGATTCGGGGTTTTTGGTCAATTTGCAGCAGGGGACGATCATCTCCACGAATTGCGTGGTGGCCATGACTTTGTCGCTCCGCTCTCCTATACCCACGTTTTCATTTTTTTCCCCTTCCTAATTGGCGGAGTAACGTACTAGTAGTCAGACTCTTTTGATTCAATTTTCGGAGCAAGCAATATTTGATTAGTAGAGGAACTCGTTAGTGCTGTATGGTCCGCTTGGCAAGGAACTGATATCGCTCTCGAAGAGCTGTTACGTTACCAGCTTGCTTTGCTATGTGCCAAGGGTTTATTTTCAGCAGGCGAACACTGTTTCGTGTAAAATGGACGGGGAAAATAGTGGAGGATCCGGCACCTTGTTTATCTAGTTACCCCCGCCCCCATGATAAAGGCCTAGTTCTATGCGTTTGTATGTCTTTGTACAAGAAGATTTTCTGCATCGCGTCGTTGTGTTCGGGTCTGCACGGCAGGGAAGCCCCTCATAGGCGTGGTCATCATGAGGGTCTGCAGTGGCGCCGTGCCTGGCCCCAGAGGCCCCCCCCCCCCTCCCCTCCTTGTTATTTCTTTACATAAAGCCTGGCATCGCCGCTTCAAACCCCCCCCTCTCCCTGAGCTCCGCGACTCGACATCCAGTCTGATCATTAGTTTTGTTTCCCCATGCGAGCCAACTTGGCCATCTCGCGTACGCATTGAGATCTAACATTTCTGGCTGCCGAAATGCCATCAGTTTGACTACCCGCGCGTCACCTTCAGCTCGGCGCGAGAATTGCCAACGGCACAAAATTCAACGCCAACGCACGACGCCTGCTTAATAGAGTGACTACGCCTTCTTGGCGCCCCAGCACAATACCACAATCAACGATTTCCATCTCTCGGCGAGATTCAAGGCACTCGGGCGCACCGAGGAGGGCACTTACCACGACTTTGACACAGCTTTTTGGCCTCTTCAGCTGGAGCTCCGAAAACTCTCAGGCCGCCGACAACATGAATAAGAGATCTGCTTCTGGGGGTTTTTCTGCAGCCACCCCTCCCAGAAAACGCAAAATGGACAATGGCCCGAAATTTTACGCAGTTCAAGCTGGCTTTCGGCCGGGCGTATACCTTACATATGCCGAGTGTTCAGCTCAAACAGCTGGTTTCAAGGGTGCTGTGTGTAAGTGGGTTCCCATGAATTATGGCGCAGCGTGAAGAACGATAAGAGTCCCTCGCACGGTCATATATTTCGGTCTGGCTAATTCAAGTCTTTTTGTGTCATAGTCAAGTCATTTACCTCACGGTCTGACGCTGAGGCATTCGCTGCGGGCAAAAAGGTAGCAGCATCGTCTGACGAGCCAGAGAGATTCTACGCTGTGGCTGTGGGAAACCCGACGGGCATATATACCGATTGGAGCGACGCGGCAGCGTCTATCAAGGGAGTCAAGGGTCCCAAGTACAAACGGTTTGCGTCGCGCAAGGAGGCGGTCGCGTACATCAGACAGTTTGGCAATAGGGAAGCGTTGGAGGCCCTTGGGGAAGCTGTGCCATCGTCAGAACCGGTTCTTGCATTGCAACAATCCATATCACCAGCAACTCCCGCACAGAAGCCGGCACCAAAGCCGGCTGCTGTGAAGCCAGATCCAGGAATAGCATGTCCAGCCGAAGGCGCGCTGCAGATATATACCGATGGAAGCAGTCTTGCAAACGGCAGAGAAGGATCGCGGGCTGGTGTCGGTGTCTACTTCGGTGACGGCGATGCTCGAAATGTGTCGGAAAGACTGGTTGGTGATCCTCAGACGAATCAGCGAGCCGAGTTGATGGCTATGCTAAGGGCGCTACAAATTGCACCGGTTGGACAAACGGTGCAGATTATCAGTGATAGTCAATACTCGATCAACTGTGTGACGCAGTGGGCTCACGGATGGAAGAGTAAAGGATGGAAGACGGCGACGGGTGAGAACGTCAAGAACCAGGACATAATTAGAGCTGTTCTGGACAGGATGGACGAGAGAACCAAGGCCAAGGCGAGCACATCTTACCATTGGGTTAAAGGACATGCGTCTAATAGAGGAAACATGGCTGCCGATCGGTTGGCGGTGCGAGGAGCAAAGCTCAGCTGACGGCTTTCCGTTGAAGTCACAAATTATTGCATGAGCGTGTTTTCTTAGGGTTGGCATCGTCGATGAGATTCGATGATCTCGTGGCGATTCGGCGGGCTGTCCATGGTGATTGTCTTGGTACGGCCTGAACCAGCTCCAGGCTGGGAGTTGGCTTGTCATGTCACTTTTGGGTCTTTTGAGTCGTCGTCATGACCAGCATGTATGTGTTTGAGTCTTTACGCGGAGGGGGACGGCAACGGCGACGGCGAACGTCATTAGCCATGTCTGCTCTAGTGGCGTCTGAGTGGCCTTTTTTATGACCAATTTCGATTTAGCTATTGGATTTATCTCAATGTTATGATACCTCATAATAGCACCGTCTAGGGCACCTAGAGCACCTTGGGCTCCCAGGGAATTCGTATCCTGTTTCTATTTGCCATGGAAGACTTGGCAGCAGCAAGTCAGTCAGTCCCATGGGCCACAAGGCTGCGCGGCCCAGACAGTCTCGGCAAGAATAAGCAGTCTAATGCCGCAGGCTATCCCAGATTCCCAACAGAGAACAACGTAGCAAACGCCTTGCAATTGCGATATCTGTCACATTGACGAGCTGGGTATTGTGCAGCGGCACGGCATCTGACAGCTGGTGTCAGCGGATGCAGATTGCCAAGATATCATGTTAATTCCTGGATTTTCGAGCTGTTGAATGTTTCCCCTGCGGTCGACGAAAGAGTGCATGTGAAGTTACTCATCGAGTATTTGATTAGATAAGCAAGGTGACTGGCCGCCTTGTCAGCAGGCGCGCCCGCGAGAAGAGGGGCCACCAATCCGAACCCAGTGGTGTGCACAGAATGATTCATTCCTTCTTCCTCACCCGTCGCCCCGTCATCATTGAGAAAGCAACGCTCTTTAGCATACAGAAGAGCATCCCCAGTCGAACAGGAGACACATTCTTTCATCCAGACCTGCGTCCCGCAAGTATTGGTCTGCCGCCAATTCTCATGATCTCCCACGCCCTCGGCATGATCTCTCCCTCCCGCCAGCCAGCCCAGATTGTCGCCATCGTCGCCCTCACCCCAGCGTTCTAACATTAGCTTTTGCCGATATGGCACATAATATCTGGGCTGTGCCCATGGCCGTCAGTGACTTCAACGTCGTTGTCGCCTTTTTGGGCGGGTTTGTTTCCCTCTTTGGGCTGGTGTCGTATCTAGTGAAGGAGAAGTACTACATGTCCGAGGCTCGTGAGTTCCGAATCCTGAAACCAGAACGAATATATGCTTCGTAAATATTCCTTTTCTTGTTGTGTTTCTTGGGATTGCAATTGTGTTCGTGCTGCAAAATGGTCGGCAGTTTATGCGTTGTTGCTGGGCTTCGCAATTTGCGTCGCTTGTCTGAGTTTGCTTTGCTATGCGACGGGCCATTTTGATAATGTTTGAACTATGTCCTCGTGCCTGTTGCGTGAAGTTTTGCCATGTTCTTGGGGGGAATAAATACTGACGCTCCTCCTCCCTTGTAGTTATATCACTCTCGGTCGGTGTAGCATTTGGTCCCTACGCCGCCGATTGGATCCGGCCATGGTCGTTCGCTGCTTGTCATCGCGATGGCCTTTCCGACGCGCAGTGTGAGGACAGGATGATGGCCATCACGCTCAACTTCTCCCGACTTGTTCTCGGCGTGCAGCTGGTCCTTGCTGGCGTTCAGTTGCCCAGCAAGTACTTGTGGACTCAGCTGAAGCCCATCGTACTGCTTGTCGGTCCAGGTATGGCATGCATGTGGATGGCGACTAGTCTCCTTGTCTGGGGTTTCGTCGCTACTCCGAGTTTCCTGCATGCTCTCGCCATCGGAGCATGTGTCACACCGACCGACCCTGTTCTATCTGCCGTTGTCGTCAAGGGCAAATTTGCCGATCACAACATCCCGAGGGATCTGCAGGATCTGATTGTCGCCGAGTCGGGGACTAATGATGGCCTGGGGTACCCGTTCTTATTCTTCGCCCTGTACCTAGTTAAGTATGTAGGTACGGGGGCAACCGAAGGCGGTGCCGGAGATGCCATGGGGCTGTGGTTTGCCTTTACGTGGGGATACACCATCGTCCTAAGTGTTTTATATGGCGCCGTAGTAGGATGGGTTGCCAAGGAACTGCTTCAATTTGCTGAAAAGCGCAACTACGTGGACCGCGAGAGCTTTCTCGTCTTTGCCATTGCGTTGGCCCTGTTCGTCCTGGGAACGTGCGGCATGATTGGCACAGACGATGTGTTGGCATGTTTCATCGCCGGCAACGCATTCACGTGGGATGACTGGTTCCGTGTCCAGACCAAGGACGACTCTCTACAGCCCACGGTTGACATGCTCCTCAACGTGAGCGTTTTCCTTTGGTACGGTGCCTATCTCCCTTGGCACAAGTTTTCTCAGAATGCCATCATTCCATTGAGCCGCCTGATCCCTCTGGGGCTCTTTGTGCTCCTCCTACGCCGCCTACCTTGGGTGTTTAGCATGCACAAATGGATCCCTCAGATTCGGCAGGCTCGACAGGCTATTTTCGTGGGATTTTTTGGTCCCATTGGCGTCTCGGCCATCTTCTACCTGTTTATCAGCATCGAGTTTATCAAAGCCCATCTCAGTGACGAGAATGGCGTGCCAAGAGCAGATGTCAAAGACCTAGCAGAGTCGATCACGATTGTTGTCTGGTTTCTAGCCGTCTGCAGTATTGTGAGTGAATGAGATCTCGTACACTACTATCATGTCTGCACAGTTCTTTCCGCTAACATGTCTAGGTCGTTCACGGCTTGAGCATTCCCCTTGGAAAACTCGGCTATCTCGCACCCAGGGTTCATCGAGTCCTAAGCGAGAGTCGAAGCGAAAACCTGAGCTACCCAAATTCCATTCAGGCTGCAGGACGAACACCCGTTATAGGACGATGCGTCTCAGTTCACGGTGAGGATGCCGAAGAAGCAAATCTGGCGGCTCGGGCACGCCGCGGCACCGCTTCGATCATCCGTACTGGTCGCGGCGTGGTGTCAACCAAGGTTGGAGAAACAGACCTCGAAGAAGCACGGAACAGAGTGTTACCTAGCTCGGACTCGACCAATGTTCCCGAGGGGGAACAGGCCTGTCGACCCGACGGTGCAGGTGAAGCCGGGCCTTCGGTGACGAGAACACGTGCGCGAAGCACCGCAAGAGAGATTACCTATTTTGATGAAGTCGAGGGCGAGATTTGCGACATCAATGCAAAGGACAGTGGCAATGCTTAATCGATGCCGGCATGCCGTTTAGTTGCATCGATAGTGGCGACCGCCCTGCAGCCACAATGTGCAACGGACGAAGCTGCAGATGTGGATTTGTTTGTGTGCGAGCACGAGGAAGTGCGCGTCTGTGTGCATGGAGTTCTAGCATTTGGAAGCGCCTTTTGGAAGAACCAAGAAATATTTACACACGCCACATACATGTCATAGAACTATGTATCTGAGTTGTGCAGCCAGTGTTTGATGTTATTGCAGTTTTTCACACAAGTCTATTGTGTATTTTGCACGTGATTGATTGGGTTTCCAATTGTTTATCCCATCGACAACTCGAATATGACGGACGCGGGGCTGTGCAGATCATAATACGCTCGTGACATGGACTTGAGATTTGCACGGCAAAACCACCATCGTATCGGTGTCTATGTACCTCTCCGAAACAAAACGCACCATGTAGCTGGAACCGTTGATCCACGGAGGAGCCCACACAAGCACAATGACAGTGTCAATGCAATGATGACGGAAAGGAGCTACATGACTGGCTGGCAGAGCACTTGCATGACCAATCTTGGCACGTCTTGCTGGTTTGCTTGTCAACTTTTAGTCAACTCCTCCCCCAGTCCGGGTCTTGTCTACATACGGAGTAATTACAGGGCACGTACATACATTATCATGCGAATCGCCGAGACGACGAAAAGCGATGCAGAGCGCCATGCAGCTTTTACATTCATCGAACGCTTATCATGGCGCGATTTCTCTTCTTGCGGAGCACTGGCTTGCGGCAAGGCGTCGGCGGTCGGCATCATGCGTACCAAGTTGCAGCACATAATCCGTACAACGGCGATTGACAAGACTTGAAAAATGCTGCGTCTGTCGATTCCTGGTCGATACGTTTCAGGATAATACCATCTTGGGGTATGCGGAGTAAGCGGGGAGCATATGCAACCGTTGCATTGCAGATGCTCATTTCCGTCATGCGGGTCTCGGTGTGACGCGAGCGCATCGAAAATCTTAAATCGTTCGTCTCAAGTGACTGTTTCCATCACGTACTAGAAAGTCCTTGAGAATGTGTATGATATTAGACGCCGATGTATATCTGGCTTGTTATTGCCTATTTACTGAACATATACGGTCGCTTTCGAGCTTTTGGAATGATCATCGGGATGCGAACGTAACGGACGTTTTGGGCGGCGACTTGAGGTGAGTCGGCAGCTACGCTCGCCTCACATCCATGCAGCCATTCTCAGCTGCACTAACTTGCCGAGGGCGGTTGACCCATCTACTTACACTCTGATCCTCTGCGTCCCGAAGAATTCTGTCAATGTAGGGTCCTGCTGCTGAGAGACGAAGCGATGGCACGATGGATCGCAAGGAGGCGTGGAGACGGAGGGTCGCTCAGCAGAGTTGCGAGATGTTCTGCGAGCTCTTCCTCCCAGAGGTCACTTGGGGCAAGGACGAGGTCACGTTTGCCCATTTCATCTACCAATTTGACTTATCTTGCCGACACTGCGAAGAAATGCTTTCCATTTTAAATCATAATGAATGCAAGGGGTGTCCTATCTGTTCCAAGCTCGGCCAGGCTCCATGTTGCTCGATCGCAGAAGAGGTAGGCGCTGTGTTGTTCCAGATCGCCTAGTTTCCTGCTCAGGCTCATCTCCAGCTGCTTGGCTGAACGCAGAACTTGAATCTGGGCCGCTTTCATTAGGAATCTCTGGAGTCGTCAAGTCTAGAGGCTGCTGGTCATATAAAAAGTCAAAGCTATCCATACTGGCGGTTGTTGCTTTATACGGTGATCATTCCAGTGGCCTTTGAAAAGATTTAAGAGTGATCGCTCTTGAGCTGCCATGTATGAACTGGGGTGACTATTCAGAGCCAATGCAAAATACTCGTACACTCTAGCAAAACAACGCAGCACGATGGAAGCATCATGATGATAGATGAACGATTTGCAGTGTGTAAGACATGTGCGGCTGATGCCGATTCTAGGGCTAAGGATTGCCTTTGTAGCACCCATTCTAGCGCAGAAGCGCCAAAATTAAGCCGACCCATGCGCTATATGTAGTCTGTAGTCGCTAATTCATGCGGACTGTAACTTTATTAGTGTTAACATGTTACTCGTGCCCTGCCCCACCTTACTAGGTGTACAGTGCGGGTAGCGTAACCCTAAATAATTCAAAGGCCAACAATGCGGGATCGGAATTGTCACCGCGCTCTCCGAATCTTGTGGGCGGGAATCTCTCCTGTCTACTCCGTAGGGTGTAGAAGCTTGACAATGGTGTCAGCATGGTGGAATTGGGCTACGTGGCTGGACGAGGCTTTTTCCTTAGTTTGGTGTTTTGGCATCAGAATCTGTTTCAGTGAGGCACCTCTACGGATTACCGTGAGGTGATATCGTTTGGGATCTTGTTGCTGCGGTAGTTGCTGTGGCTGATGAACACAGACTTGCTAGGCTATTCCGAATATATTTTTTTTTTTTTGAAAAAAGCTTCATGGCTCATCTGGCTCAAGCTTTTTTTCATGCTCTTGTTCGTTTGATGCGTATATTAGGTATTGGAACATACTCTGTACTTCCCCAAGGCTTCAAAACGTGCTTGCTATCGCGGAAGACATCAACTGATAGATGCATTTCTTCTACCCTGGATGAAACAGCAGATAGTATGAGGTAGCTAGATAGGTGCGAGAGTTCTGCATCCAGATTTCTTGCTGTATCCGTGGCATCACGGGAGGGCACACTCGATGTTGCGAGAACATTGGTGTCATGTTTGCCGGAGTCTTGCTAACAAGGAGCATGCGGCAGAGAGTACTATACGGAGTAAGGCCACTGCAAACTGATCACATCCATTCCGTCGTGACAAGCCCAAAAAATTAGGCAAACATGATGACACCACTACGCAGCACAGTACGTACCATACCCGGGCGACGTCCGTGTTATTCACTCGGTACGCCATGTCATCTTTTGAAATACGGAAACTTCTGTGAATATCTGCCTTTAAACTATGTGCCGTTCCTGGATGAAGGGGTCTCGAAGCCTAGATCACATTGTGGCACCGTCTGCACCGCAGTTCCGAAGAGTCTGGTGCATACGCCAAAGAACCCCTACGAGCAAACGTCCAGAAGACCCCAGCTGTCTGCAGGAAGGATCAGACACCAGACGCAGCTGTAACTGCAACAGACAGTGTTGCTCGCCGATGCCTCCTGGCTCGATTGTAGCAACTGCTCCGTACGGGATATCCGGAAAGGGATTGCGCTTTTGCGTGACCGCTTTGAGTCCAGGAAAGGCTGGGTGCTGATGACGATGATTGTGTTGGGGAAGCAGCCGGCTTCAAATGGAGAGATGATCAATCAGCAAAAATCCAAAAATCAGTGGTTGACAACTGTGGCGGTCTGCCGTTGGTGCTTGACACTTGTCCACTAATCTGCAACCACTAGTCCGTATTAAACACTAAAACCCTGGTGCTGTGCTTGTCTCAAGGGTCTGAGGAGAGAGTCATGAAGCAGCCGTGGGCGTCCACACCAAAGAAATCTCAGGACCAGAAGACGTCTTATCCCTCGGTGGGCCGACAACGGCATCTATTTTGATCCCCTTACCCTCCGATCCACCCTACTGTTATCTCCCGCGCTCTTCCACGCCAAGCTAATTCGTGCGGGGTATTGAGTACATTGCCGAAGCCAAGGCATCCGCCTGAGCTCTGGGTATAAAGTACTTGAACCAGCGCCTGAAGTCCCCCAGTGCTGTCCCTGGAAAACATTAGTGGATACCATAAAAACCACACATTGACTTGCTTGGTCCGTGAGTCTCCATGTGCCCACCGCCCTACCACTTGTCCAGCACTCGACTTTTGGTTGCACCAGACCCTTCCATTCAAGCCTCGCATTCATCCTCCATTCCCTTGTTTCTTACGTCCATTGCCACCCTTTCCCTACATATCTATACTGTGCTTTCGTTGACTGAGCTTCGCCTCTGTATCCATAACGTCTTGTTTGTCTGTCGCCCGGCGAGACGCTCCTTTTTGTAACATCCGACGACCTGCGCGCATTAGCACTCCAGCGACGAGAAGACATTGGATCCGTGGCGTGTATTGACGGGGTTTCTGGGCTTTTGCTTGGTTGTTTCGGCCATGCCAGCTCACGTCGACCTTTGAAGGCCATATACACCCTATCCCGGCACCGTTCGCTTTCTTTCGAGAGTGCGATACAGTGGTGCTCTGAACCCCCCCCATTTACTGGCTCGCTAAGTGCGCCTGATGTCGGACTTAGTTAGTGCTCCGGCAGCAAGCAATCAACCCCCGCGACAGTAATCAACCACGAGCAATTTTCACACCCACCCGCCTCCTTGGCAAAACTCCAATACATTGTGCGGTCTGACCTTTGCTTCGCACGCAAACTTGCTTCTATCCTTCCGCCACATCGCTCCGATTTTACGAGTTCCCTCGCGATTGAAACAGTACACTACAGAGATATTTGGGCTTCGACTGGTCGACCCCGAACGGGCATTTAGTAAGCGGAACGCGCACAGCCAAGTCTGCTGGTCATGCCATCTGCCGGAGGACCTCCCGTCGCAGGCCCTCTAATAGCGGGAGCAGGAATGCCGAGCAGCGATTTTCACGATCCGTCCGATGATGAGTTTGGTTCTTCCAACTTGTTCCATTTTTCAAATAGTCCAGACACGTTACAGGGCTTGGAAGCTTTAGGCTCCAATCAGAAACACTACTTGAATCCCCAGGAACTCACATCCACTGGCCCGTTTCCCGACTCACCAAACGGCTCCTTTCACGATTCGTCCTCCGAGTCGGCATCGTCTTCGAAGAGGACCCGTAGCACAGATTCATCCAAGACACCTCCCACAACTCGCGAGAGCACTATCGACACCAGCCCTAACATAAAGATGGATTGGGTTGATGCTCAATTTACTCCCTTTGCTGATGACGATCATCCATTCACTTTTGGGCGTGAGGTTGATTCCTCCGCCATGGACGGGCTATATCCGTTTGGCGAGCAAGATGACAGTTTCATGGACCGCTCTTTTGATTTTGAAAGTGCATCTAGTAGCCCTGACGCACAGCCTGGAACGGATCATGTCAGCATAGCATCACCAGCCATGCCAACCATCAAAACAGACAGTCCGCTTAAAGCGACAAGTCAAAGTGGCAATAAGACCAAAACGAAGATGGGAAATCATAAGAAGCAGAATTCGGTAAGCCTCTCCTTCGCCCGTTCCGTGTCCTTCACGGTCTTTTAGCTGACCGCTCATGCGATAGCAATACTCACTGTCTTCCATTGGAGTCAAAACCTCTGGCTCCAGAGAAGTCTCCCCTATGTCAGCCATGGTCACTAGCCACAACTCCTCGCCCGCTGCTGCTTTCTTCAATTCACCATCCCCTCTCAGTACTCAGGTCAACGGGAACACTGTCTGGCCCAACAAAGTAGATATCGCTACTGCTTCCGCACCCGACGCCCTACCAACTCCCACACAATTTGGCCATCCTTTGGGGCAACCAATGTCGATGCCACAACAAATGTCTGTATACAATGGCGCCCACCCTCAGTCCTATAACTTCACTACTGGCTACGAGCTGCGAATCTTGCCCACGCCACTCAAGTCCCGCGTTGAGACACAAATTCCAATCAAGATGACGCTGTCGCCACTGCCTCCTGGTGTCACCAAATTGCACCTGCCTGCCCACACGATTTCCAAGCCTAAGCTTCTCGCTCGTCCTACGCCAGAACGTTCGCCCGATACCCTTGAGCTTCACGTCGGTCTGGTGTGCACAAGTGCGATTGACAATGGAGATCTCAAGAAGAAGGCATTGGAGAGGGCGGCGTCTGTTCCGCAGGGCTACCTTCCAGATCTCGATGACGAAAAAAATGCACCGCAGAACGGAGGGGATGTTCGCATCTGTAATGGCTGCATCACAAGAGAAAGAAAACGAGCTGCGCGTAAAAAAATAAAGAAACCTGAAGAGGAGAAGGTATGGGGCCTGGACGAAGAGCGACGTGTCATTGTCTTCAACACGCAAGAAGTGAAGGAGTGGCAACCTCTGAGCGGCGTGTTAGATGTTCATGGACGCCCTGATCCAGTTGTGCTCCCTCGTGCCATGCAGATCGACGCCCCGATGCGCATTGCATGTTACTGCAGACATCACGGCGAAAAGATGGGATTCAACGTGATTTTCACTATCAAGGACTTTCAAGATCGAGTCATTGCGCAAGCAATGTCAAATCCCATCATGATTACAGATGACCATAAGACGCACCCAATGACTCAAATTACGAACCCGCAGGTATCGGAGGCGGTTACTACGACGACTATACCTGTCCACATGCCCCAGCCGATAGATGCCGGCAACATGATGCAAGGACAACAAACTGGAGCTTTCCAAGTCCCACAGCAAAACGGTCACGGCAATGTCAACAGTGTTGGGCAGTCGCCATACCAAGGGTCTGCCTCGGGGAAAACGAGACCCACGCCAACTACCTCGACGATGACGGGACGCGCTCTCTCTCGACCTTCGTCACCAAACCAAGGAGGCCCGGCCAAGAAAAGAAAATCGAGCAGCTCCAATAGGGTTCCTAACGGCTTGACAATGACCAAATTGGATACCTCGCCAGCACCAAGCTCTCAGACAGCATCGGCTCAAATTTCTACCGCTAGCTCTCCGTTTTCGCCCAACCCCAGCCCATTCCAGGCGCCTGAGCAAATGTTCGGAGCTGTCGGTGGCCAGCAGCCGTTTGCCAACGGTCCCCCGACCCCCGGTAGCGCCGATCAGGTTCCGTTTTTCTCGAACCGGTCAGCCAGTATGGATAATTTGGCTATGGCACAGCTCTACTCAGCACCAGCATCAAGTCATCCTAGCCGAGCTCCCAGTCCTAATGGTATGCGCAACAACGTTGCGAATGGTATTCGGAATCAATTTCCGCAGAGCTTGACCGCCAATCTCTACTCCCTGCCGATCGGCCTCAACCAGGCGCGAGCACCGCCAGTCATTCACAAAATCATTCCTAACGAAGGGCCCAAGATTGGTGGCATCGAAGTCACTGTACTTGGGGCTGCATTCTTCCAGGGGTTAGAGGTCTGGTTTGGTGAACAAAAGGCTACCACTACGACGTACTGGGGCGACTCATCCCTTGTCTGCTTGTTACCCCCTTCTCCTGTTGCCGGCGCCGTAGCGGTTACGTTTAAGCATCAGGGCGTCCCCGGACCTCAAAGCTTCGTCATGGGCAATCAGCCCCCTACGTTCAAATACATCGACGACAACGAAGACAAGCTTATCCGTACCGCACTTTCTGTCCTCGGACACAAAATGTCTGGGCAAATGGTTGACGTAAGCGATTTGGCTAGAAGAATTCTAAACGATGGAAGTTCAAGCTGGTCTGGCGGTGGTGGCGGTGGTGGTGGCAATGGTAATGGCTCGGCGGGGCAATCGTCTGGAGGTGCCATGTTCAACCACGCTGCTGTAACCCACCACGAGCATCTCGAATCACAACTCCTCAAGTGCCTGGATCTCATCGATCTCGATGACAGCACGCACAAGACACGTCTTGACCTTAAGAGGCCCACTGGACATACGATGCTTCATTTGGCGTGCTCATTGGGTTATCATCGATTCGTTGCCGCTCTTCTCGCCCGAGGGGCTAATCCAGACGCCCGGGATAAAGGAGGCTTTACACCATTGCACATGGCAGCCATTCACAACCATTCCGAGATTGTGCGGCGCTTGATGCTCGTTGGAGCTGATCCCACGATCCGTAGCTTGTCAAGCTTGACCCCAGCCGACATGGCCCAATCTCGTGCTGTTCTGCGTGCTATTCGCCGCTCGGAGCGACACGTGCGACCTCGAAGTGGAGGATCATTGCATAGTCGCAGCAGCAGTGCAACTTCGTTGCGATCACTTTGGGAGCCAATGACTACAGCTCACACTCATGAAGAGCCGATCCTCTTGGACTCATCCAGCCAGGAGAGCCTCGAGTATACTTCTGGGGACTTTGAGGACGAGGATCCCGACGAGGATCACTACCTCACCATGCGTCGTGCCAACACAGTGAGAGAAGAAGAGGAGTCTACTGAGGTAAACGATGAGGACTTGGGTCCGCCGGACGGTCCCCCAGGCTCGCCAACAACTGTGCTAGCCGCGGCGTTGAGGGATCAAGTTCAGCAACAACTGCAACAATTCCAACAGTCCATGGCGTTGCATCTGCAGAATCTCGCCCACTTCCCTCAGATGCCGGCTATTCCTGGAATGGCCATGCTTCCAGACTATCAAGCATATCTACAACGAGTACAGCAGCTGATGCCTGGTATGTCTGGTGCTCGTCCTGGATCTGCAGGCTCACCAGGCGAACATCACGCCAAACTGGACGGTCGCTGGTGGGACATTTCATCGTATATGAACAACACTAACTCAGCACTACCGCCTGCCTATGAGGACATCTTCCCACAAAAGAACATGAATCGAAAGGAGGAATCCGCTGTGCGAGCTGCTGCTGAAGCTGAAGCGGATGCCAAGTGCGCTACTTTGTATGATCGGTCAGCGACTGCAACGCACACGACAATGACGACGCGACGGGCCGAGGATGAGGCACCCGAAGTGCTCAAGATCGGTCGCAAAAACGTCATTACAAGGGAACAACAGGAGCAGTTCTTGCGAGCGCGCAAGATCAAACGGAAGAGTCTTCGTAGTGACCGAAATCTCTTCTTCATCTGGGTAAGTCGAAATCTGGAGGAGCGCATGCGCAGATAAAAGGCAAAACACATCACTGACCTGTTCTAGATTCCCTTGCTCCTTGTCATGGTTTGTGCCATGCTGTACAGTTATTTTCCCTCGCTATTTCCCTTCATCTGGACTTCGGTTCGAGCGCTGGTTCAAGCCATTCATAACCGGGTGCTCCGAACAACAAATTCGATACAAGATCATATCGTGGAACTATGACGCTTGAGGATTCGATAATCTCAATTCGTTTCTAAGGTCTGTGCTTTGGTGTATATCTCACTCAACTTGTCGCAGATTCATTTATGCCATATCTCACGGGATTCTAGTCAACACCTACACGTTGACTTGTTTGAAGGAGTGGGGGCAAAGGCATTTTCCTGGTTGGGTTGAATTGATTGTAGTAGCAATGGAATGGCATGCATTGCGGCTCACGAACAATGTTGTGGTATTCAACGATGGATGCACTGGATAAGCAGCGCATGGGACACGGTTTCGTTTTATATGCCTGGTGTTCAACTTGTGATTTATTGCTCAAGTATTTTCGGGTTCCAGCTATGCTCCAATGGACACTCGTCAGTGAATTGACGATGGGATACATACGTTGGGGTTCTTGACTTTTTCCTCCCCTTCATTCGGCGGGAAATGGATTACTGACGGGGATTGATGACTTCGTTGTCAGCAAGCAGCGCATGCGAAGTAGATGGATCAACCGAATCCGACTTGTCTATGTTTGAACCTCTCTCGCTTGGCTGAACTGAGGGGTCAGGCAGGAAAGCTATACTGTATACATATACTGTATACAGCGAAAATTTCAAACCCACAATTCACACGTGCGAGACGAAGCTTTAAATATTCATTGCCAAGGACAAATGAATGTCCCATGCTATCTTAGTTGAAGATTACGACACTGGTGAACATGGGTATATATTCTCATGTCTAAAACGTGCCCCCCCAAAAAAAAACGCCGTGCCATGCCGTGCCCGTGTCCTTGATAAAAGCTTTTTTACCAGACGCCTGGACTATTTACCGTTTTGATTTTGTCCATAGACCACACAAGTACGACAATTCCCAAACATGACAAAAGAGGAATTTACTTCTCCCTCGCCAGCACCATCTTCTCTCTCTCACCCTTCCTCCTCTCAAATTGTTTCTTGGTATGTCTGCGCTCATTCTCCTCCTTTCTCTTGATGGATTTGAGTTCCTGGGACTTGATCTCACCCGCCTTCTTGAGAACCGTAGGAACATGTCTGTGCCTCTTGATGCGTCGAATCTCGGGCATATGGCCATAACGACGTGCCAATGCCTCGTTGTATTCGAGAGCTTGTCGTTGACGAGCTGATTTGATTGCTGCACTTTCCGAGGCGTTGGCTCTCCAAAGGCGGATGTTGCCGTCGTCGGAGCCAGAGAGGATGTATCGCGAGTCGGGGGTCCATTTGGCTGCCATGACGCGCTGCATGCGCTTGGTGTGGTATATGTCGCGGGAGTGGCCCCTGTCACGATTCCAGAGGCGGACGGTGCGGTCCCAGGAGGCGGAGACGAGCTCCTCGCCCGTGGGGGAGAACTCGACGTCCATGACGGCGGCGACGTGGTCCTTTAGGACGTTGAGAGCGCGGTCCATCTTGCGCATGTCGAAGAGGTAGATGTTGTGGTCTTCAGAGGCTGTGGCGAAGTTGAAGACCTCCATGGGGGACCAGGCGATGTGGTTGGAGGCGAATTTGAGGACGGTCTTGGTGACGGGGGTGGATGTGCGGAGATCGTAGATGACGATGGAGCGGTCATTCGAGCAGGATGCCAGCACAGATGTTTCAACTTGGTTGAATGCTACGTTTGTGATTGTGTCGACGGACGTGGGCCATTTCAAGACTTCGGGCGCAGCCGTGTGGCGCTCGAGGTCGTAGATGGAGAGGACGCTCGATGCGGCGGCGAAAGCGTTTTTGGACCGGTGGTGCGACAGGCTGGTGAAGGCGCCGGCGCCGAGCCACGAGGATATAGGTGCCGAGTCGGACTTTGTGTTGTAAGGGTCGAAGAGCTTGATGGTGCGGTCTGCAGCGCAAGTGAGCAGCTTTTGATCGCGAGTCCAATCCATGCCCTTGACGATGTTCTCATGCGCCGTCGTGTGCCAGATGGAGTCGTCCCGGTTGGTCAGGTCCCAGACCTTGACGACACCGTCACCGCTCCCGCTGGCGAAGCGCTCTACAGCGTTGGGGTCCTTGGCAATGGAGTAGACACCATCGACGTGGCCGCGGCCCAGCTGTCCTATGAAGGGTTTGGCGTGCATTCGCTCGAGCTTGACGGCATTGAGAGCTCTTTGGTATTCCCTTGCTCGTTCGAATGGATGGAGGGCCGAGTCCAAATTTCGGGGCACTTTGGCGGCGTCCGAACCTGGAGGTTGGTGGTCCGCTAGAGAGCGGTTGAGAGCCTTGATCTTCATGGCTTTGGTGTCTTTCCTCTACGGAAGGGCGAAAATGGCGATGTTAGCGATGGTTCGAGCAATACTGCGGTGGTGCTTGGCTTTTTGGTGGGGATAACTTTTTTTTTTTTTGCTTATCAGGAAAGTATATGCGGGTTTGATAAGAGCTCGGATTATCGCTTGCCCGAGAGCTTTGAGTGGGTTGAGTGAGTGGTGGACCAGCTTTGAGTTGGTCGGCACTCCGAGAAGCGTGCAGGTGGGTGCCCTTCCAACCTTTCGCGATCGATCCGCATCGTTTACTTTTACGTTCACCTTTACGTTCACCAATTGATCGTCTCTCTCTTGCCATCAATTCCCGAAACTTCCACGAATAGAAATATCACAACTGTTCGTTTTGAACCTCAAACGAGGCACAGATTTATCAGGAGCCGAGGCCCGCTCTGGGGGCCGTTTGACCCTTCGCCAAGATGGACGGCATGAATTACGACCCCATGGTGATGGATGGTGAGCCGGAGCAGCCACAAGTCACCATTTCTGCTGTATGGCGCATCACTTCGTACCAATTGTTACGTTGCCTGGTTGTGCATTTTTGCTGACGATATCTTTCTCACGTGGTTTTGACAGGCCGACAGGACGCGCGTCGACTTTGCGCTCTCCAAGACAAACCTTTCCTTTGCCAACTCGATACGAAGAATTATCCAGGCAGAAGTGCCCACAATTGCCGTCGACCTGGTCGAAGTCGAAGTCAACAGCTCAGTGCTTGCCGACGAGTTCATCGCCCACAGACTCGGTCTGATACCGCTTAACGCCAAGGGTGTTAACGAACTGAATTACTCACGAGACTGCGATTGCGATCAGTACTGCGAACAGTGCAGTGTGACTTTGACGTTACATGCGAGGTGCACCAGCGACGAGATCATGAAGGTGTACGCGCGAGACCTGGTTGTCGATGGCCGTCATGCTACTCAGGTTGGATCGCCGGTTATCATGGACCCGGAGGGGATGGGCTGTCTGATTGCCAAGCTGCGCAAGGACCAAGAGCTGAAGCTTACGTGCATTGCGAAGAAGGGAATCGCCAAGGAACATGCCAAGTGGATGCCCACGTCGGCAGTTGGGTTTGAATACGATCCTCACAACAAGCTGCACCATCTGGATATGTGGTTTGAGAACAACACGGATCCCGAGAAGGAATGGTAGGTGTTTAAACGTGTCTGCTTCTTATTGCTTTAGTCCTTGAACTGACGCGCTTGGCTCGACAGGCCCAAGAGCAAATACGCTGAGTGGGAGGACCCCCCACAAGAAGGCGAACCATTTAACTACGATGCCGTACCAGACCGATTCTATTTCGAAGTCGAGACATCAGGAAGCATGGAACCCGATCAGATCGTCCAGGGAGGCATCCGTGCACTCCAGCAAAAGATTGGAGCGTTGCTCAAGGGCCTTGACCCCAAGAAGTACGGTGGCGAGGAGGCTGCGGATTTTGATGGCCCCAGAAGTCCAGATATGAACATGGAGGGTGGTGGCACGACACCTTGGCAGGATGGGGGGTACACTACTCCTTACGGAGGGAACATGACTTCGTATGGGGGCAACAACACTACATACGGCGGTGGTAACAATACCGCGTATGGGGGTGGTTCTGGCGCATACGGCACTACACCATATGGGCAGTCCTCGTGGCAGTGAGAGGTGATGCGTGGAAAAGGTAGAGGGGACGGGCGTTTCATGGGATGGTTGGGAAATGTTGACCACATTTAAAGGCAAACATTTACGAAGTATCGCTTTGGGTTTGTACAGTAGAGTCTAGTAATTCCTTAGCACAAGGAAGGAGCATAGCGACGCCTAAAGTGTCGAGGTTGGAATCGAGGATCGCATTGCACCTTTACCACGTGAGATGGTACATGTTCTCGTCTCTGTTGCCGTTCATGATGAGTGGAAAGTTGCCAAGAAAGCTTGTTGTGCCGTTATTCGAGACTTCACAATAGTAGCCGTCTATTTGATCCATCTTGTCTACCCTGTTAAAATCGCCACAAACATCCAGACGCTTCAACCAAATGCTTGTATCTCGTTCCGGTTTTGTCAAATAGCTTGAATATCAAAATGCAGTTAAACAAGCCTTGTATCACCGCCCCAGTCTATAAGAACGCCTTTTCCTTTCCATATGTACAAGTGTGCTGAAGTCTCGGGTCTCATAGCTTCTGTTCGTCAAGGCCTTTGACTTTTCTGTAGGTTTTGCGGTGAATTTCTAGGAAGACGAATGTGCAAATGGTGTGTCTGGGAAGGTCAGCCTTGCAGGGTCCGAGATAAAGAGACACGAAAAAAAAAAAGAACGGAGGACACAGCAGCACGGATGGGATTAGAGAAAGGACGGAGGAAAGTTAAAAAAAAAAAAAAAAAAGGTTATGGCTGTGTCGAACAGACTGAGAAAAAAACTTACGGTCCTAGTCTCAAGAAGCTTGGCACCCAGCCTTTGAACATCCATCGTAGCCCATCAGTCTTGTAAATGTCGCCAACGAGGCGTATTATCCCCTGCTTTTGCGTCGAAGACATGACCCTCGTCTTGATCACGTCAATGGGACTGGTGGCCGTCGCAGCAGCCAGGCCTGCCAGGAAGGATGCCGAGAAATGTGTGGTCAAGGTATCCCCCAGAGGAGTGTAATCCACCAGGAGCCGCTTGAAGGTATCGTACGTCGCCAGTTGACCTGCCGTCATGACGGCCGCGCGGCTGCTGTTCGGCAGCCAGCCTCGGAACCAGCTCATAGGGCCTTCTTCCCGCGCCATGCGAACCATGCCGTCGACGGCGTGCTTGTAGTTGCGCCTGTCGTTGGTGGGCAACGCGGCATCATGCTGCATGCGCACGTTGAGGACGTCGGCAAAGTTGCCGGCAATGCCGCCCAGGAAGCCCGAGGTGACGGCCATGGCGGAAAGGACGGGGAAGGTGGGCTCGCCGCCGGTCCTGGTGTAGCGGGCCTTTAGTTCTTCGTAGACACCGAATCGGACGGTCGAGTAGGTCAGCTGGCGGAGAAGGGAGGCGGATATGCCGCTGTAGAGGGCGAGAGGGCCGTCTGTCTTGACGATGTGGACGAATGTCCCGCTCATGGATTTCGGCGCATCGCCTTTGCGCATTTGCAGTCGGACCTGTACGAGTCGGGGAAAACGTTTGTGAGAATCGCGCAATGCACATTTGGTATTTTTGTTTGGCCCTTCCCCACCCTTCTTCCTTCTCTTCCAAAAGCGCAATTACATTACGCATGCTGCCGGGAGAAAAAATACGCTTACCTTGACTGTTCGCCTGGGTTAGCTTCTGTATGCTTGATATGTGGCAGATGTGGCCGGAAGGTTTAAATCGACTCACTCAAATCAAGAGGATGTGTCACGCACGCAGCCATACTACTTGCGCTTCCTCCGAACCAGAAAGGATATCGCACGGGCGGACCCATCTTCTTTTTGCGCTGCTCAGCCCGTTCCTCCTTGGTGAGTTTCCGGGCTGGCGCGGCCTTGGCGGCATCTACGCGCGAAGAAGCGGCCATTGCGGTCGGTTGCATATGCTGGACTTGGAGGGGGAGCTTTCACAGCTGCATCGCACAAAGGGCGTGTGCTAGTGCAGTATGTTTGACCTTCCCAATTGCCCTGTCGCAGGGGACCTGCGGATTTTGGTGAGTGAGAAAATGTGTTGGGTGTAACCGAGTCGTGGGAGTGATTTCATGGAGGGTTCGGCCTGCTGTCGTGGCGTTGACGTCGGCTGGCAGAAAAATAAGACCCGATGGTAGGCGGTGACGTAGTTGGGTAGGATTGTCCAACGGGGAGGGGGCTTGAGTGATGGACAAGAATCAAAATGCAAAAGATTATGTATTGCGATTTAATTGCAGTCAACAATGGACACGTGAAATTCAAGAGGGAGTTTCCATAGCTTCATCTCACCGTTGCGTGGTCTTCGTGGGTCATTCTTGGAATTCCCCTGTTTTTGACGTTTGTTTTTTCCGAACGAGAAGTTGGTTGGTTAGGACACGACGAAGAATAATCGTGATATCTGATCGCAACTAAATAAACACAGCTCACGAAAGCGCGTTCACGGACGTTGGAGATAACTGAGCCGCCCGCCCATATTGACTATTATGCTGGCGCTGAATGGATGGAAACGGTACAGGGTAGTCGATTGTGTTATCGAAGCCAATTCCACAAGGTCCAACCAAAGTCCCGACGTTGAAGCTTTTTGCCTCCATCATCACAAGCACACGGCAGCAATTGGCAGCTTAGCGGCCAACGAGGCATCTTGAAATGTGCTTCCACTGTAAATCTGGGCCATAATCATGTCAAAACGGATCGGGGCTGTGCGCAGCGTACTTGGGTGCAGCCGCCAAGCTCAGCTTCTTTTGCTTCCACAACACACCACTTTCCTCAGGACCTTCTCGTGCTCAGGTCGGTTTTCTCCAGCGCAATGCGACTCGGTCGAGATCGCTCCCACGCTGACACCTTCTAGGCTTCCGACTGTCCTCACAGTCATCACAAGAACCCGGCGGCACCGTTTTGGTTCGAGGAGCTACCTACAAGAAAGACCCAGCTTGGTTCAACGTGCCGTCCAATGTGCTAGACGCCACTTCACGAAGACTTCATCTGCAGAAAGACCACCCCGTGTGCATCACTCGACAGATTATCGAGTCCAACTTCCCTCAACCCACATACAAATATCACAACGACTATCACCCCGTTGTATCGACGCACCAGAATTTCGACTCATTGGGATTTTCGCCGAACCACCCTGGCCGGGCGCTTTCCGACACGTACTACATTAATGACAAGACATTGTTGCGGACGCACACGAGTGCGCATCAGGTAGATGTTTTTCGGGCCAACGAGAGCGACGGGTACCTCATCTCCGCCGATGTTTATCGACGAGATGCCATCGACCGAAGCCATTACCCCGTCTTCCACCAAATGGAGGGAGCAAGATCATGGGATCGAAACCGGGTCCCCGGCGGTGCCGTAGCTGCCGCTGTGCGAGCCGACTTGGAGAAGCTACCAAAGCACAATGTCCAGGTTGAGGACCCAAACCCCCCGTTTCATGAGGAGCGCAATCCTCTGCAGGATTGCCATTCCGCTGCCGAGGCGCAAGCCATCGGCGAGCATCTCAAGCGATCGCTAGAGTGTATGGTTGTCGACATATTCTCACGAGCAAGAACTGCGGCTTTGAAAGGCGACCCAAATTTTGTAGATGAACCCCTACGAATGCGCTGGGTGGAGGCATACTTCCCATTCACGAGCCCCTCTTGGGAGCTCGAAGTGTGTTACGCGGGAGACTGGTTGGAAGTGTTGGGATGCGGAGTCGTCAGGCAAAGTCTGTACGACAATGCTGGCGTACCGTTTCAACTTGGATGGGCTTTTGGCATCGGCATTGACCGCATTGCCATGCTTCTGTTCAAGATTCCCGACATCCGCCTATTCTGGTCCCGGGATCATCGATTCCTCTCCCAGTTCGAGGGCGTATCGGACAAACTCGACACCCTGAAACGGTTTGCGCCCTTCTCCAAGTATCCTCCTTGCCCCAAGGACGTCTCATTTTGGCTGGCGTCAACATCTGCCGCTGGAGGAAATACAATGGGCAATTTCCACGAAAACGACGTCATGGAGATTGTGCGCAGTGTGGCTGGCGATGTTGTCGAGGATGTCAGACTCATTGATGAGTTTACGCATCCCAAGACGGGCAGGAGGAGCATGGCATACCGCATTGTGTACCGGAGTCTGGAGCGCACTCTCACCAATGAGGAGGCCAAGACTTTCCACGAGGGTGTACGAGATGCACTTGTAAAAAGATTGGGTGTTGAGCTTCGCTAGAGACTCAACGGGACATTGCATTGCATGCGCAGGGAAACGCAAGCGATGCGTCATTGCGAGATGTTGCAAGGATCACCTGTATCAAGACATGGAATCGTCTCCTTGTAAGATTATGTATATCCAGGGAATCTGCGGTTCACATGGACGACTCATGCCTCAGTCTCTCGCCACCAACGTAGCTCGCAGCTGTGTCAAGAAACAGCTCCCTCCCCTTTACCCACGCAACCGTCCACCACCAGAGCCTTCAAGTTCTGATCTGCCCCGTCGCAAGCTTTTTGCCTGAAGACAGAAATATCATGGTCTTGCCAGCAGGGTGGTACTCGGCTGGTGAGACTGTTTCCGTCAAAACGGCATGGAGAGCATTCGCCAGATGATTAATCTGTCCATCAGTCACAGTCAGTTGCTTCGGCTTACTGTTGCCAACGTCGCCGATGGCCCGGATACCCTTTGTCCCAGCCAATCTTAGGTGCTTGTCTTGCTGCACATTCTCTCTCAAGTCTAGCAGCTCTTTGGGTGCAGCAAATGAAACCCTGACTTGCACCCCGTGTAGTGAGAGATAGAGCTCAGCCGGCATTGTCTTGCCGTCAGACAGAGTCGCGTTCCATGTTTGTCCATCACCTGCTTCAATAACCGATTAAACCCTCGTATTGCGGATCATCTTGCCTTTTCCACTTGTTTCTGCAGAGCGTGCCAAGCACGGAGCGTCTGTTCGTGAGTACCAACTGGTTTGAGCGTCAGACCAGTTGATCAGAGGAACGCTCACCCCAACGTTCACACTTACAAAGTTATATACGCCCAGTCCTCCACCGCAGTGATCCCGCCCCGCGTCGATGAATCCGACGCAAAGGCAGTCGGAATTGCTAGGTTCGTTTGCGACGATTGGAGGACCTGGTTGCTGAGCCGACGAGGCAAGTTAAGGATGGGAACAATGCCCATGATCAATTGACGTTTATTTAGTAACGTGCAGAAAGGCAGCTCCATTCCTCTGGGAGACAGGCCCCGGCTGGCCAGTGGCGATGCATCAACAACAGAGTCGCAGGCAGGGGTTGAAATTTACGAGGAATCCGGAAAGTTGACCATCGAACGAGCAGACAGGGGATTTTGCTACGCTTTCTGCAACGCGGTACGCGATAGTGTGGCGATAAACGCAGTCCGGAGCGTGATGAACCCAGAGGATAGGTCGATCACATCTTCCAAGCAATACAGACTGACAAAGGAAAAGATGTTAATTGTCACGGATTTGTCTCTGGAATACCCCAAGATTTGGCCTTGCGCATCCATGCATGACTTCGTCCGCTGACGAGCTATCGCCCCCCCCCCAATGCCCTGTGTATGAAGGTCGTATGTTGATAATGTCAGCCGTTTCATCAACATCCTCCGCAAACCAACCATGAGCCGTCTTGTCTCGAGCTTGAGAGGCAAGCTTGGCTGTCTTGGCCGCAGCATGAAGGCCCTATGCCATGTTTGCAATTTCCTTGGCAGCAAGTCGTGTCTCTGGAAGAAGAAGAAGAAGGAGTCCTGGAAAGTTTCAAAATCCTCAAGGCGGAAAAAACGTCACGGAATCGTATCGTCTTTGTGTCAAATGTTCGCTGGGCCACACACGGTTCTTGACTACTGATGACATTGTCGTATTCCGAGCATTCGTCACATACGTTGCATAATTTCCTCACATGGGAGAACCAAAGCTCGCTCATTTAATGACAGTGAGTTTTGTGACGATTAGCGGGATCACTCAAGCTTCATATCGATCTTGCGAATCTCAAGCGAAGCTTGCCGATTAGCACAAAACGCGCCGCAGAGATGCCAACGACGATCTCGACTGACATGGTTGCTGACCCCCATCCGGTGCGAGAATTGGTTGCCCTATAGAGTATAGATCCATTCACCGGAAACTAGAAGGTCTGTCCAAAGAACTTGGAACCACATATTGGCACTCTCCGTGAAGCACGGCGGAGAATTGGCATGGCTGACAGGTGAAAGGACTTGCGAGAAGTCATGCTGCCGGCCTCCTCCTGGTGTCTGCCAGCTTTAAACAAGTGAAAACAGCCGACGCAATAAGATCACGTTGAACTTTGGATTTCCATGATGAGTGCTTTCACCACTCACACAGACTCAAGTAAATGTCGTTGACCCTCCGCATCCCCTCAACATTATCTTTTCGTGTGTAAAGCAAGAACTACCTACCCTACAACTTCATCTCCGAGCTTGCAAAGAACTTTCTCAAATTGGAACTACCACAATAGGATGTTTGGCTTTTCCGCATACAATTATGTGCACATTGAATTGGGCCGGCGATGCGGAATCTGCGACGAGAACTTCATCGACGAAGACCAGGTCCTGATCTGTGAGCGAATCCTTCTAGTCCCTTCAATACCTGTTTCCGCCTTCTGGGATTTAGGCTGACATCCATTCGCACTCTAGTGCTTGGAAATGACAACTCAACAGCCTACTTGAAGCATACGATATTGGAATTATGAGGACTATTATAAGTTCAGAAATAAGCTCGTCAGGATTTTCAGGGACACAGGCTGCACAAACTGTCTCAAAAGCAGAGGAGACTCTACCATCCACTACGCTTGCCTCGCACTATCCAAGACTGGAGTTCCTTCCAACATGGGGAGGAAAGACTGGCTGAAACTGTTGCGGCTCGTTACGGCGTGGCGACGACCATGGCGCCGGGGCTTGTCGTTTTCATTCCAGCAATCACAATTTCAGAACTTGTGCGAAATGGCATTGCACGGGTTGATGGTGAGGCACTGACAATTGAATGGGATTAATCCGAGTACTGTATGTGAATGGACACGAGGAAAATTCTCCTTTCATTGATAACATGGTAGCTCAGATCCTGCCTTTCATTTGGCTTCACATTGATTCCTGGGGTTTACACAAAAGATTGAGCGCTTGGCGAGGCACCCAGCGTGTTCTCGCCGTCGGGCACCAGGCCAAAGACAGGCGAGAGGTTTGTTGTCATAGAGCAGCCAAAGTTTCGAACTGTAAGGTAAGATTACAAAGTCAGTAAGGCTCTCTTTAACCAGAGTCGAGTAACATCTCTTTTTTTTTTTTTTACTAAGCATCCTTACATCATCACGGTTGGCTCCGACACGCGCTAATAACATAGCAGAGAATACTTGGTAGTGGATTGGTATGGCTTTGATAGACAGTGCAACTTTGCACCTACTAGCTACATAGACGAAAAGTAGGTGGACCAGCAGGTCGATGGATGCCATGGATGGCGATGCAGTGGAACCGTCACGATCCATGGTTGCATGCATGCAGGACCGTGTTGACTTGTGTGCAAACAGCAAACATATCAGCCGGCTTAGGAAGCTCTTGATCCCCGTGAGCCAAGTCGTCTTTTTGCTCTCTTGGCGCGCTCAGCCTCGAGGAGAGAGACATGGAGACTGTACCCTGCAGTCTGGGACGGGGAGAGACGACAGGCTCGTGAGGAGGCAAAACCCGCGGATGTTTCGAAGTGGGACCCTCATGCACAGCCACGCAGCCACGCAGCCACGGAGGGAGACGCTCAGGCAACGCGGAGTGGCGGAACAAACATGTATACGTTCCCACGATGCAATCATTTTTGCAACCAAGCCTCAACCGCGCTCTCCGTTCCCCTGTGCCAGATGCCACGCGACTCACCAGCATTGCCATCGTCGTCAAGTACGAGGCGCATGAAGTGGATGCCTGCGTCGTGATATCCCCCCGGCTGCTCTACAAAGAAGTGAGCCTCCGCGACGACGAACAGCAGAGTCCCCCCATCGCGGACTTGCATTTGCATGGCCCTGTCATAAAGCATGAAGCCGTTGAACGCACTTCCTGAACGAGCAGTGTCCTGTGATATCCCGCAGAAGGGCTTGCCCATGTTCAGACTGTATTGCGCGGGGCCCTTCCATCCGAGCGAGTCTGGTAGTCCCGGGTCCGTCTTGATCAGATACCCTTCGGCAGCCATGGGGGAAGCCATGGGGGGAAGCCATGGGGGAAGGAGTCATCTTGTGAGACTTCTTATTGACACGGGTGTTCCAACAAGCGTAAAATGGCACACCGACTAGTAAATGGAGCATGGCCACGGGTTGTCATCCGTCAGTTGCGTACGGAGTACTACTACTCCGTACTCAATGGTCGTATCGCCAAGTCTTTGGTGCAAATCAAGCTCGAATGCAGTGCGGAAAGCGGCTGTGCGACTCGGTTCCCCCCAGCGAGCCTTGTTTGCGAACTTCAGGTCTCTTAGTGATGAATGTCGGTGTCTACGATTTGTCGATGAGCAGTCAAATATCCCGTTGAACATTACGACAAACAAGCAAGATTCAACGCGAGTGGCAACGGCGGCGAAGCAGCAAAATAAATACCCCGCCAGTCTCCGTTTGCAGCCGCAGCGTGTTGCACAGCCCTCTCGTGGTTTGCCAAGCCCCGACAGGGGATCGGTGATCCATCCTGTGCCAACTGCCACTTCGGGGCAGGGCGTGCGGGTCATGCATGCCTGCATCACCATTCCTGTGCCTCAACAAATGTCCTCGTCAATTTGTGTTTCTCCTCCGCCTCTGTCCCTCCCAATCTTGCCCACGTCGTCGACATGTCATAAATCCACGTCGTCTCCCCCATCATTCTTCCGGCCAGTCTGAGGTCTCTTCTTGTCAGCAAACAACTCGCCTGAATACATATAGTTTGCCCCCCCCCTGCCATCCTTATCATCTACTATTTTTCTTTGACAATCGACCGAGTTGCGAGTTGCTAGACCAACATCGTCGTCACACAACACCTTGATTCGCAGCATCCTTCCTCTGCGGCCATTTGCTTGATCGCCAAGTCGCACCTCGCGCCTCCTCCCACGGGACAATACTTTATATACATCACCACATCATAAATTATGGAGCCTTCACCTCGTTCCTCACGGTCGTCCTCGTCGGCCTCGCGCAAGTCCAACCTAACGCTGGACCTTTCCAACTTGCCACCGCTGGTGCAGCCGACGCCACCTTCCAACACTCTCCTCTTCACAGGCCTGAACAATCTCGACATCTTTCGACCGGATAACCTGGAACGAATCCGAGGCCTCATTACTAAGACGGCGCCCATCCACGCCTTTGCCCCTCTCAAGTCCTTCCGTCGAATCGTCATCTCATTCTTCGACGTCGACTCAGCTATTGCCGTCCGTCGCATTTGGGATGGTGAAGCCATCGTCGGTCATCGCTGTCGAGTCTACTTTGGTCAACAGACTAATGTAGAGGCCAGAGACGAGCATCTGGCTCTCCCTGATGCTGGCAAGCTATTCTTCATCTCACCGCCCCCCAGTCCCCCTCATGGCTGGGAGGTCCGTCTTGAAGACGCCCCGAACAAGCTGGTTCATGCTGAGGACTTGGCGGAAGCGCTTGCCAAGTTACACGGCAACAAAAGAAAAGGTTTGGAGTCTCCGGTCAGTCCTGTCGATGGGTCCATCTCTGCCGGTCGCACCAGAAGTCGCAGCTCAACACTCATATATCGTCCCGCGGACAATGGGAGCAGCCCTGAGCTGCCGGCCGTCTTTGTTGAGGATATGACCGACGAGCCCGAGGAAATCAGTCCTATCGAAAGCGCGCGGCCCATCATGGCTCATACCTCGCGCCCTCCAGTTGAGCTCATGCACCATGCATAGCTGAGTTACATGGCTGCTATAAAGAAAAGAAACTTGGCATGAGAGGAGATCGGGCAATAAGCAAACACGGCGGTACTACTCATCAAGAATTGGCGTAAATGGAACGACATGGATACATGTCGTCGGCGGGGTTATCATGTGGATTGTCTATTGAAGACTTTTCGTAATTTCCCCTCAGGGGGTCGGCAAAGAAATACTGCATGGGAAAGATTCTTCGGAATTTGAAATTCGATATTTTTAAGCTGGAGTTGGCGTGGCCCGCAACAATAACAATTGTCATGGAAAGTAGATTGCTTTGAATTGATACCAGGTCAAATTACCTTGAACCCCAACTGAATACAAAACGTCATTTCTGTAGTCAGACTTCTGCATTGACAACAGTTTGTCTTTTTGTTGCAGAGGATAACCGCCAATGAAGCGGACCCACCTGGACCACCGCGCCCCCCTGCCTTCAGCGCCATACAACGCGTTGCCCCATCTTCAAGTTCTGGCTGTCTTGAATTTTCCTCCATCATCGATCCATCCGAAACGAGACACGGGAGAGAGAAAAAAAAAGTCACACCCGCTGCGCTGTTCAAAAAAGCAGGACCCTTTCGACAATAGCATGAATTGCGCGTGCCGTGCTGCGCCATGGAGTACATTTGTTCAAGGATTGGCCCAAGTGCATGATCTCCAGGCAATTGGCAGAAAGTGTCGGTTCACGGCCGCATCGACGGTGTCCCGTTTGGCTCCTCGACTGACGACGACATCGGGTCGGTCGTTCGGCACGGCGGGATTCCAAAGGCAAAAGGCCTCCGCTCCTGCTGCGGTGGAGGACGATATCCCAGAGCGAAACGCAACAGCACACAAGACGTCGGAGCAAAACTCAGCCACCACAACGAATGATGTGACAGCGGGAAAATCGTCGAGAGCAGCCACATCATCCGCCAAGAAGCCCGGCCAGAAGAAACCTCGCAAACATAAAGACGAAGCCAAGATCACTCGCAAGACCGAACAGCTGAGCAGACCATCCATCTCTCCATCGACATCATCAGCGCCACCGGCGCCGGCACCGAATCGAAGCCGCTCGCCCAGAGCAAGTGCCGGAAACTACAACCCTCCGCCGAACTCTCCAACCAAGCCCTATCAAAAAGAAGGTTGGAGGGCACAGAAGGAAGCTCTGAAGCAAAAGTTCCCGGACGGCTGGGCTCCCCGAAAACGTCTCTCACCTGATGCTCTGGCGGGCATACGCGCACTCAATGCCCAGTTCCCCGAAGTGTACACCACGCAGGCATTGGCGGCCAAGTTCGAGATTTCTGCCGAAGCAATCAGGCGTATGCTGAGGACCAATTGGGCTCCGTCGGCGGATGAGGAGCAAGACAGACAGGAGAGGTGGTTCAGGAGAGGCAAGCAGGTGTGGGAGAGAAAGGCTGCGATTGGAGTGAAGCCGCCGAGGAAATGGAGGAGGGAGGGAATCGTGAGAGATGTGGAATGGCATGAGAGGAAGGGGAGGGCGGCGAAGTGGGAGAGGGAGTGGGAGGAGAGCGAGAAGAATGAGGAGAGGGCGAGGAGAGCGGGACGGGGTTGGGGTCGGGACGGAGGCGTTGGGATGGGAGGGAATTGAGTTTACGATGGCGGTGTACGATGGGAGATATTTTTCTACATGACTGTGTGTTAGTGGCAATTTGCCATACTACTTACTCATTTTCGAATTCGTATAATCAATCAGATTGCACGTTGGGTCAGCGAGGCGGTACAGCGTTTAAGCATTTAAGGGGAGGGGTCTGGGGTCTGGGATGACAGGAGTGGAATCTCGGTCATCTGTTGTGACCCAGCCAGCATGCGGTAAAGGAAGGCTTCTGCGGAAATTTAGGATATTGTCAGAATTCTGGTTGGCTCTGACAGTGAGGCGCTTGTTGGTAGCTGACCAGAGCAGGCTACGGGTGGGCTCGCCTCAATGGCTCGGCTGAGGGTCCCACCAGAAGGGTCCGTGCTCGCCTTGACGTACGACATGGACTTGTAAGCGTGCTTCACATGCTGCCCGGTCTGTTTCAACATGTCAACGCTCCAACAAACTGAACGCCTCGCTTTTGTTCAGCTTCAACTCCCTTTCTTTCGCAACAACACATATTCTTTCCGCACATGGGGTTGATTGAAATATCGCTCTCCTTCAGACTGCCCGGAGTCTGCCGTCAAGTCGTTTCCGTCGCTACCGCGCAGCACTGGCTTTCATCTCATCCCACCCCACGCGTAATCTATCATCGACAGCCTGCGAATAAAGGGGGAAGAAAATGGCTACAAAGGACTATCCACGCCCACCACAGCGTGATTCCTGGTTCGCACCTCTCTCGATCGACCTCTTCGTCAAGGTCCTCAACGTCACATTCCTGCATCCCTTTGTGTGCTGGATGATCCCGCTGTGCTTCCGCGCCCAAACAGTCCGGTGGGATGCGCCTCGCATGCTTGGAGCCTTTGCCTGGGCGACACTCATTACACTGAGCTGGATGGCGAGCGTCATCAATCAGCGCATTGCGCATGGCCTGCCGCGGGATGTCGACCTGAGCGAGGAAGTCATTGTTATCACGGGCGGTGCGAGCGGCTTGGGCATGTTGGTCGCCGAGGTGTACGGGATGAGGGGTGCGAGCGTGGCTGTTCTGGACGTCAATGACATGGAGAATGGGGAGGCCAGAGGCGTGACGCACTACGAGTGTGATGTGGGCGATAAGAAGCAGGTTGCAAAGGTGGCGGCTGAGATTGAGCGAGATGTAAGTTCTGTCTTCTGCTGAGGCGAGAGGGGTCATCGAGAATACTAACAGCTCGTCATAGCTCGGAACACCGACAGTCCTCATCAACAACGCGGCTGTCGTCATTGGGAAATCTCTCCTGAACCTCTCCCTGGAAGAAATAGACACCAGTCTGGCGACCAACCTGCTCGGCCCATTCTACTGCCTCAAGACGTTCCTCCCGGCCATTCTGCGCGGCGGCGGCGGCGGCACCATTGTCAATATCTCGTCTGTCATCGGCCACCTCGGCGCCGCGCAATTGACAGACTATGCGGCGGCCAAGGCTGGCCTGACGGCGATGCACCGCTCTTTGACGGCCGAGCTACGCCAGACGCATCCCGAAATTCGCACCGTGCTCATCACCGCCGGACAATTGAGCACACCTCTTTTCTACGGGGTCCAGACGCCGAGCAGCTTCTTTGCACCGGTCGTGGAACCCGTCGACGTGGCCAAGGAGATTATCGCGGCGATCGACAATGGGAGAGGCGCAACGGTGGGGATGCCGCTGTATGCGAGATGGGTGGACTTGTACAACGTCTTGCCGGTGGGGCTGCAGATCGTAGCAAGGGCCGTGGCGGGCGTGGATAGGGGGATGAGGACGTATATCGGGAGACAGGGGCTGGGGCAAAGCGAGAAGAGCAGGTCGAGTTGAGATATGGCGCTGGACGTCCATCTTGTACGGGTGCTGAGATACTGGGACGCTGAAGAAGAGGAAGGCGGATGGGGGGGACTAGGAGACGGCGTGCGATACACCCGATGATGACGACGTCATTGCTGTGCTGAGATGTTGCACAGCCATTGAATAGAGCCAGATGCAACGTTTGTGTCTATTCAGCAGAGATTATTCATCTCGGCGGGACACATTCCGAATCACGAGCTTTTCGACCGCTCTCATATTAATCCGTCCTGGTTTGCGGAACCCCTGGGCCCATGTTAGTAGATATCTAATCCACACCTCACCATGTCCGATTGAACAAGTTACCAAGACATCACGCGAGTTATTCATGTCTTTACTTGCACTGCATGCCACATTGATCCGAGTAACCCGGGAATCTTTGGCCAGGAGACTTTAGAAAGGTCAGGTACTCCGTTCATCAAGGTCTAGCCTAAGCACCGGGAATGCAAGAGATTAGACTCCGAGGTTCATCTTCTAACGCAGCTTCATTAAGACAATTCTTCTCCGTACATCAGGCATTTAGCTAGCCTTAGTGTCGATTACCCCAGAGCATCTACATGGATGGGCCCAAGGGGCGGGCAGGCACCACGGTTAGGTTACCGTGTACATGCTTCCCGAGAGGTCAGTACGAAAGCGAATTTCGGGTCTCCAATTCGGAAAGCCGACAGTAACAACGGAGGAGGTCAACAAATCAAGCTAGCTGGCATTACAATCCAAGTGTCACGGCTTGCACCGAAAGGTTGAGAACGAAGTGATGGCTGAGACTATCGCAGTCGCTGCTAGATAGATGCTAGCTAGGGGCGGGTGCGTGAAGGTTTCAATCTCTGACCTGGCACCAACAATGTGCGCCGTCTTCGATAAATACCCCGCTCCACGAGCACGTGGCTATCTCGTAGCTAGCTAGCCTCTTTGTCATCCGCACGGCCCGAAGGTTCTCCGAAGACCCGCTTCGATGAACATCCTATCTTTGACCTCTGCGCTCCTGACACCAAGACCCTTTTCTCAGGGAAGGCGATGCCATGCATGCCGAAGCAGGCTTTTCTCGCAAATAACGGATTGCAGAGACTCCACGATGATATGATTAACGTTAGTGAGTCACAATCTCAGGACCTCCAATGGACGGATCTATTTGCCTGCCAAAGAAGATCGGAAACAGTTTGTTGCTGTTCTGCAAAGAGGACGAAGATCGTTCAGTTAGTAGATGGCGTTCTATGAAGTTCGTGGTCAAGTACTTCAATTTCACCACTTCGTTCCAAGTAGACAGGGCACAGTTCATATTAGTACAACTTTAGGCTGCCAACGGTTGGCGGTATTTCTGTACTGAAAGTGAATGCTTATCCACGTTTGTTGATACTCGTGGCTGACGCCATGTTGTTTCGCAGACAGGCCAAAATCAGCAGGGACAGCCAGCCGCCTCGATTTCTGACGGAGAAGTTCTAGTAGTCAACCAGTTGCTCCGTGTTAATAGCACATAGTGGACAATAACATTTGATTTTATATTTTTTTTGGGCGCATTGGTTATGGCTAATGCATCTAAATTATGAGAAACATGACAATTGCAAGCAGTACCTAGCCAGTACAATAATTAACATACAAGTCATGGCGACCGCAGTAATAGATAAAACCTAGACAATAACATTATCTGTACTGCGGATAATTAGCTATCTTTTGAATTACTAGACCACATTAGCTTATCTGTGAATCGCCGTTTTCTAACCCTATTAACAGTGTTAGCTATCAAACGAATGGCACATACCAAGCCAATAAGCACGGGCACCTCAGTCAGATGACTAACCGTGGAAGATGATGCCTGTGTCAGGTGCGCGCGTACGCGGGCGGGCCTAATAATCAATTGTAAGGTGCAATGCGAGCGAGAGCTAGCATTGGTGAATCTTTTAGTTCAATGGCTTACCCGCACACCTTCGGGTTCTGACAGCCTGGCCAATGCCTGGCCCAAAATTGGCCACGGAAACGGCCACGACGAGCTTAACGTTATTGCTGGCGGCTGTAAAGCTTTGCGTCACCATGAGGGGGAACCTC